>CM037859.1:4792598-5992598 GCA_021292105.1 Anadara kagoshimensis
TAAACAAGTGTGGAAAAAGGGGAGGAAGGAGACCTTCCACTTCGGTAGCAGCCAGCTCGGTAGAGTGTCGACTGTCCGCTCCAGAAGTGGAAGGTCGCGGGTTTGGTCTCTGGCCGGGTCTCTGATCCAAAACTTGAAAAAGGGTAGTGACTATTCACTCGGATCCGCTTTTGAGTATGACAATGGTAATATTTTTTTAAACAGTTTTACCAGATTTATAACAGTAGGAAATGTCGCTAGTTCTACTGTTTCAATTTGTAAAGAGTACTATTATTATAATGTTTAACATGTGCACCCCCTTTTCTCTCTCTCTCTCTCTCTCTCTCTCTCTCTCTCTCACCGTGAATTGAATTAATTTCTGAAATTATTTTATTTAACATTCTCACTGTTTCCCTCATAAAACAGTCATTTAAGTTAAATGCGAGATTTTGAAGGATAGATTAAGATTATAACAAATTATCATTAAAACTCGTCCTTCCATTTTGTACAGATTATTAAATGTCGCTGGTACAATATTATAGTTGTTTATCAAACAAGGAAATAAGTATTGGTATTACAACAAAAATGTAACTAAATTATAAAAGACAATTTTAAATAAAATTTACTTAAAATTATTGTTTTAATTTCAAGAATTATTGAAATATTTTAATAAAAAGCAGTAGTATGATTAAGATTATACAAATAGGAATGGATATCTGATCGATAATTGATCTTTATAAAAGTGATGTTTGCCAGTCAGATAAATAAGTGTATTACAGGTAAAGGTTTGATATGCCCGTCTTCCTTTGATCAGAAATCTTAAGTCAGTTAAATTAACCTAAAAATTATTCCTCTCAAGAATGAAAGAGCAAACTATAATAATAATATAATAATAATAATAATAATAATAATAATATTTTTAAATGGAGTAAAACATTTTATTTATATATTTTATTATTAAATCTGAAAGATTTAGAGCTAGTCACGTGATCCTTAGGCTACGGGTTTAAAAATATACAATGTGGCCTAATGGATAAGGATGTAGAGTCAGGAAAGGATGTAATCTGGGGAACTAAGGGTAGTGAGTTCAAGTCCCGCTGCGAGCGAAATTAGATAAGTAATTTGTAATAAATGATGATTTATTTTTTAAATTTACAAATTTTATAAATAAATAAATAAAAAAAATAAAATAATTTTTTTTAATAAAACAATAAAATAAAATAAAAACTATAAGAGTATAATAAGTTAAATAATTATATTTAACATCACATTTATATAAATTTTAAATTTAAAAAAATGTAAAGAAATTTGTTTTCTGTGTTTATTAAACGAATCCTTAAAGATCCTTAAAGCCGCCTTAAAGATCCTTAAAATTTCAGTTCCATTAAGGATATTTAAGGATGTCCTTAAAGAGACCTTAAAGACAGATTTAAGGTCCTTAAAGACCCCTTAAAGATCCTTAAAGCCCCATTTAATGAGTCTTTAAGGGGGCTTTAAGGATCCTTAAAGGTGACTTTTCTTCTTGTGTAAGCCTGCTATGCAAACTGAAAATGGGACAAGATGGGTAAAGTTATCTGCTAGTAACATGGCTTGAAGTAGTTACATGTATTTTTACTCTAACAAGTAACTGGCCACTCTACTTAAAGCGTACTTGTTTTTCTACAAGTAGCCATCTACTGGTATTCAGTTACCA
The DNA here is from genome assembly GCA_021292105.1 of Anadara kagoshimensis. NCBI lineage: Eukaryota > Metazoa > Mollusca > Bivalvia > Arcoida > Arcidae > Anadara > Anadara kagoshimensis. Next base: position 4,794,271 of record CM037859.1, read on the forward strand.
GTAGCTAACCTTAAATATCTCGTGGGGCATCAAGACCCTTGTGTTTCCGGTCAAAAAGTTTGATCAAAACTAAAATGATACCTGGTGACATCCAATAAATCAACATTTCCGTTCAATGGGGTTCGCCGCTGTACAACGTGGTCAGTACCTCTTAACGTTTGTGCGGAACATTTTGGAAAACGTCAACGTCACAAATTCCCGGAATAACGCCGTTTTTACGGGAAAACGTCATATTGTGCGATTCCATGTCCATTAGAAAAAAAACGTTTCGCAGACACGTTAGAAGGTATCACGTGGTACAGTGGCGAACCCCATTCAATTTATTAACAATGGTTACCAATCGCCTAAAATAAACTCTGTTTAGAAAACTTGGTTCATTGATCAATGACTTCAGTTACCCTTTATTATGACGTCATGCGCGTTAATGACAGGATGACAGGAAATCCCGCGTTTTTTTTAAGTCGCAGTACTAAACGGTGCATGAAAACGTTTTCTATGACGCCACAATGTAAAATCAGTTTCATTGTTGTTTTATGGTGATTTTTTCCTTCATTTTGTATGTTTTACACTGAATTCATTGCGCATTTTTTTTGACTGTTACAAAACTGGGAAGTACTATTATGTAGGTTCGGTGACTTGGCTGTTCCCGGTACTGAATTTACATGACGATAAACACAATTTAGAGCTCGAAAAGGGTATTTATTTTACCGAAATCGTGAAATTTATTTCAAAGTAATTTTTTTAAAAAATAGTATAAATATAGGAATTGATTGTGATTATTCCCCTTGTTTGTCAAGTATTGAACTAGATTAAAAAACTAGAAATTCTAAATGATTCGTATTATATCAGTGTTGTTAGTTTAAAAATCTAGTTTATAAAAATCACTTGATGAACCAGGAAAAATGACAGTCAATTCTTATAATTATACAAATCACCTTTATTCATTCATTCGATGTACGTATTTGTAGTAGAAAAAAAACCAAGCAAAACCGGATCTAACTCAACTTATATCTGTCAACAATATCAATATAAGTATTTAAAAATTGCTTCATGGAATTTTGGCGTAAATTTTGATTATCCTTTAGCCCCTCCCGCCTCCAAGATTGGTCACTCTACTAACCTGTCCATTAAAACTAATAAAGACTATTTTGCTTTATTTTCCAATTTTCCACCCAAGATGATCACTTTACAAAGACCAAAGGACTATAAAGTCATCTTCTTTAACCCTCTTGTTGCCAAATTAATTTTCAGCGCAACGTTGGCACAATGCGAAATTATATGACGTCAGACAATAGAATATGACGTCAGACACGTTTGTAGTCATATGACGTCATTAGTTAATTGTAGATTATGATCTCAATAGTCAACATTTTGCATTTTTTATAATTTCACAAAAAGTTTATTAGTATATCTTTGTCTTTTATCTAAGAGTTGTCAATTCCGTTGAAAGGACATATGTGTCCGTATGGCAGGCTGCCAGTAGAGTACACATATGTCCGTGTGGCAGCAAGAGGGTTAAGTCCCATGAATGGTCTTTGTTTACAGGATTAACTGCCAATGTAAAACACAAGACCTCTATATAAAGACCATCGAAGTATCTATAAAGTTTACATTCCTAGTGTCACAAAGTTTGCCTTAATTTCTTTGGATTTGGAAACTCCATTATATTATGGTTTGAAACTTTCTATAATGGATTGTCTAAAATATTGGTTTTCATTTTAATTTTTCTGTTGAACGAGATGTGCGGCAAGGGGATCCTCTATCGCCCTATCTTTTTTATACTATGTGTAGAACTGCGTAGTGGTGTTGTAAAAAAACTACTCTCATATAAAAAAAATATCCTCATATAAAAATATAACCAGAGTATCTTGTTAATTAATATGCAGATGATATATCGCTAACATTAAATGAAAATTCTTTAAACAGAGCTTTAATCTTAGTTGAAGATTTCGCTGGCTGTTCTGGTTTGAGGACAAACTTTGATAAAACTGGGGCAATATGGTTCGGATCAAAGAAGGGTTGTCGGACCCTTATATGTAGTAACTACGCTATATGTAGTAACACCGTTATATGTAGTAAGAAATGTACGTCAAATGTAGTAAGGACACGTTATATGTAGTAAAAATCTCTGCCATTTGTAGCAAGGACACGTTATATGTAGTAACATTTTTGTACGTTATATGTAGTAACTGCTAGGTCACGTTATATGTAGCAACATCTTTGTACGTTATATGTAGTAACTGCTAGGTCACGTTATATGTAGCAACATTTTTGTACGTTATATGTAGTAACTGCTAGGTCACGTTATATGTAGCAACATTTTTGTACGTTATATGTAGTAACTGCTAGGTCACGTTATATGTAGCAACATTTTTGTACGTTATATGTAGTAACTGCTAGGTCACGTTATATGTAGCAACATTTTTGTACGTTATATATAGTAACTGCTAGGTCACGTTATATGTAGCAACATTTTTGTACGTTATATGTAGTAACTGCTAGGTCACGTTATATGTAGCAACATTTTTGTACGTTATATGTAGTAACTGCTAGGTCACGTTATATGTAGCAACATTTTTGTACGCTATATGTAGTAGCTTAATAACTATCTCTTAAATGTTCAAACTGTTAATGGATTAGACTTTACTAGAAAATTAAATAAGAAATAATGGTTGGGTGGGTGAATTTATAAACCGACAGACAGACGGCAGACGGACATTCAGGTCCGATACTGTAATAGATGTTTTTCTTCATACCGGACCACTGAATTGGCATCATGTCGTAAGAGCTGCAAACGGAGTATGCTGTCATCATCATAATAATAATTCTTATTTATTATTTTTCGAACAAAAAATAACATGAAACACTTGACGAATCTAAACTCTTAGGTTACCTATAGTCAGCGGGACGGGCGAAGTCAAAGTAGTTTCCAGATGTTACAGACATTTTTTTCAAAATAACTTTGCATGTAGATACATGTACATTGTTTCAAGATATTGATGGGGGTCACTCTGTTGGTCAACAGTCCGGTCATCACGACAGGATAATTTCAATTAAGAACATAAAGGTCTCCAGAATACATTTAATTGTACATCGAACCCGTCTACATGTTTTGAATCTATGAAAGAAGGTGTTTAACTTATGAGTATTTTCTACAGATAAAAAAATACTGCCTAGATTATATATGGCCGTTCACACGTTCAATGTCAGTTGCTTTTCTACAACAATTTAAATATATCCAATACATGTATTCTAGGGACCTGTAGGTCCGAATGAAGCAATCTAAACATCTTGAATCACCTCACTAAATTTATATTTATTTCTGTTTTTAATGAAAACAAGCAAATAATGCACAATCACTGATCAATAGTAAAACTTTTTTAATTTGTAGCTACCGTGCGCCACCGTGAATCAGCTTTCGGTTGATGAGGACCGGATCGATATGAATGCCATCTGGAAACAGGGGAACATACTACTAGTAACTGAATCAGTAAAATCACAAATGTTTCCCAGAAACCTCTTTTTGATATAAAACTTATAAAGTCATGCACCCATATTCCATAACGCTTTGACACCAGAATTTTAGAGTCTTTGACATATAATTCATTACATTATGAAGGTTAAATGCTACTTTCTATTCATAAAAATAAGATAAGTGGTGTTGCAACATTCTTCAAAATATAGACTTAAGACCCTAGGTAAGACAAATATAACAACAAAATTTGCTTTCATGCATTGGTAATAGTCAAGATTTTTCAGCCTCTGTGACATAGTGACTTGACTGTTGACCAACTGACCCTAAAAGGAATCCCAACCTAGATCTTTTAACAATGTATTCACATGCAAAATTGTCATGTTGAAAAATTTCTGTAACAGTTAACGTTATCATCCGGAAACTACTTTGACGTCGTCCGCCCCAGATGCTTCAGGTTTATAAAGCTGCGTTTTTGTTTAAAATGTGTTGCAAAAAAAACAGACAAGAATTATTATTATGACACCTTACTCCGCTGACAACACAAAAATCGCGATGCCTACGATGTTTGAAGTGAATGAAGTGGTCAGGCATGAAAAAATAATAAATCAACAATTAGATAACTATATATTCTAGGGTCTGAATGTCCTGCTGCCGTCTGTCTGTCGGTTTATAAATTCACCCTACCACTATTTCTTATTTAATTTTCTAGTAAAGTCGAATCCATTAACATTTTGAACATTTATAAGATAATTATTAAGTTACTACATATAGCGTACAAAAATGTTGCTACATATAACGTGACCTAGCAGTTACTACATATAACGTACAAAAATGTTGCTACATATAACGTGTCCTTGCTACATATGGCAGAGATTTTTACTACATATAACGGCGTTACTACATATAGCGTAGTTACTACATATAAGGGTCCGACAAGGGTTTTAAAATGAAATATTATAAGATACCTATTTCTAGGAAATTTGAAGGGAAATTTAAATTTCTAGGAAGAAAATAATCTCAGTATGGAAGGGGTAGACTTTTATTTAGAAAACTTACTGAAAAACTATACTCTTTTCAAAGAGTTTTGATTCTAGAAATGTTCCCTAATAGGCAAAATAATCCTTTAGACTGAAAGGGGAAAAAAGAAATAATGATCATAACCACACGGCATTATAAAATTCACCGTTCAGTTTCGGGTGAGAGAGCCCCGGTTTCACGGTAGGCATGGCATGATAAAGAACCCTGATGCATGCCATTCAATTCAATTCAATTCAAACTTTATTCACTCTAAACCGCCTTCGATTCATCTATAGCTGGCAAAGTCTTTATCTAAGTTAAATATTTTTGACTCAATATAAGTTAAATATTCTTATCAAACTTTGATAAAACTGAGGCAATACACATCTTTCACTAGGAAGATGGCTATATTATAAGTTTTTATTCAATTTATCAGTTAAATCTTCTGAGTCTGGAGGAAATTTGTAATAAAACATAATTATCATGCTGACACAAATGGGTTTCTCATTTGACTAATATAAAAGAACAATAGGCAGGTTATTTGTGGAAAAACCTGGTGAAACCGGACTTTTTATTTATCCCTGAGGTAGTTCGGTATTCACAGGTTTCACTATATATATAAAGAAGTGGCCTCAACATCCATCTTATTTTACTGTTGGTCCCTCTCCCTAGGTTTTTCTTTATTTTGCTGTATGCAAATAAGAAGCGGTTGCTGTTATTTTTTGTTGTTTAACAGAATGCGGACAAATAAGTGCACGTTGCAAAATGCATACATGTATCCAAATGATATATTTTCAAATCAAACCATCAAATGTCTTTCCCAGTTCCGTGTTTATGTTTTGTTCCGCTTCGATTAATACAATGACCTAAATGTACTTACTGCATACGTATCCTCAACCAATGACATGAATTTTAAAAATGTTTTCGGGAATGTTTTTATTAGTTTAATCAGTCAAGCGTTTATTCATTTTTTAGTTACCAAGAACAATGATATTTTATAAAGATGTACGTGCCGTAAATCACACTTTATGCATAACAACATGGGAAAACAAAATTATAAAAAAAAAATAAACAAAAACAAAAACACAATTTCATAGAATTTTGGCACGAATTAACAACATCTTCAAACTTTACATCCTCCTAAAATAGCTGATTAAAATGTTTTATACATTTAATAATAATAATAATAATAATAATAATAATAATAATAATATAACTATTATTATTATTATTATTATTATTATTATTATTATTATTATTATTATTAACTTAGGTCAATAATTAAAATATTTTCAATAATTGACCTTAGTTGAACCTTTTAATATCGGGTCAACACGGGAACATTCTACAGCCTATTTTAGTAAAAAATGTAAATTTTATCCATGTAGACGAATAACGACAAATTAAAAAAAAATTGACGCGCTTTAAAAAAATATTTAATGTTTCAAAACTTAAAAACGGCATAAAAGTTATATTTGAAAACAGCTGTCTCTAAAATGAAAGATAAACAACAGTTTTAGTGATGACGTGATTACAATCATACTTTTATGGTTAACGAGGCAAAACACGACAGGACCTTAACGTACTTACCATCTAAACCAATCAAAATAAGACCTGTATTGTTCATGGAATATGGCTTAAAGCGGAAAGTCCCGGATATCAAGGCGAAAACATAAGAATAACAACAGCAGATTTTAAAAGATAATTTTAAAAAGATTAGATGTACTAACTGTAAAGATTAATTGTTTAATTGAATTGGTCACAGTCAAGAATATTTCAATTACATTTAGACGTCACCATCTGAAAGTGAAGTGGTAGAAATGTTGAGCTTTGTAGTGCACTCAACAGTGCACTTGCTGCTCAAGGCAATGTGCAAGCTAAGGAAGGGTTCTGCAGTGACACCGGAAAACGGATTTTTAACGCCGCCGTGTCTTTCATTTATAGAAACCGAGTGCTGTTCTTACAATCCAAATGTTTAACGACCAATAGACAAATATATTTATAAATATTTTCCCCTTTTTTCTCTCCATCCTTATAAACTTACTTTAAATTACATTTTATATCTGAAGTACGTGACAATATACAAAATCGTTTACAATAAAAACATAGGATCCTGGAAAAAAAGGGTATAACTAGCACTCCTATAGTGACCAGTCACCTCAACACAACAATATTATTAATTATTACATTTCAATTATTATTGTCCGTGTCGCAGAACACTGTTAAAGAGAAAATAAAAGGCGAATGAATGGATGATTTTATTTATTTTTTAATTTGTTTTTTTATTGAATTTTTAAATGGTATTTCTAACTTAATGTTGATTTATATATGGTGATATTTATATTCTAATTCTGTTCTTGAATCCTTAACTTAAGGATTGACCTGGATATATTAGACGCCCCGTAGTTCCCTGTTCCTTTCGCACAAGATTAATAAAATACTTGGCGGGTGTAGCTAGCTAAACAGGAGGTGCTTACCCTTCCGGAGCACCAGGTCTCACTTTCCTGGTGGAAGTTCGCGTGTTTAACATAACTTGTCAGTTTCATTCGGACATGGATTTGTATGTTTGTTTCAAGTTGAGTTGATTAGTGACATTTAATGCAATATAAAATGTCGCTGCTTTGATAATTAATGAATAGAATATATAAGTTCACACTAAATTATCAATTCTATATCTTTATTGCTGTAAGCATAAACACATTTTGGGACAACTGTTTTTGAAACCAGAATTTGCCTGGAAACCGAAACCGTGACAACTTACAAAACAAATAGGCATAGATTATTTTGTTTCAAAAAAATTTACAAGATATTTTTTTTAACGAGTCGATGTGGTTGATATGACCTTTAAGGAGGGGAGTAACATAAAACGAACCAGACCGTGACCTTAATTAATTTCTCCACCAATGAAAAAAAATGTCATTTCATTTTTCTAGGATTACATCAGATGTTTTTATTTGTTTATTTATAGACAACCGGACATCTTTGAGTGACTGATTTGATTGGATTACAGTAAAATGATCAGGAATGCTACGTGGGTTTTGGGATAAGACCGTTGTGTATAAATAAAGAAGGTTCCATCTATTGTCATTGATACCAGCAACCACAGCTTGAAGATAATATAAGGTACATATGTTGATATTTTTTTTAATTAGACATTGAGAAAAATATATTTTAATTTAGTGTCAAATGTAAATTCTTATGTTTGAAATGTACAAAAGTTAACTATTTTTCGTCGTAACAATTATCAGTTCAATCAATGCAGAGATAATAATAATAATAACAATAATAATAATAATAATAATAATATCAAAAGGAGTTTTATGGATTCTAGTTTCATTTATTATCACTGTTGGTTGAAAAATTAAGGGAATTTAAATTTTAATGAAGATAATGAAACTCCAATGATATTCGGAGCATCCAGCCTCATTTCTAAGTGGAACTTCACGAGTTTAACTTAATTTGTCAATTTCACAGATTTTATTTAATTTGGTTTTGGGATTCTGATTTCAACATGGATTTATATGTTTGGTGGTTCAAGTTTTAATGTTATTTTAATTTTAATAATTTTGGTAAAATTAATTTTGTTGCCAATATTTTTTCTCATTTCAAAATGTTGTAAATATTTGGATTTATAGTGTTGCAAAATTAAAACAGGTCTAGTATTAATTAACCACATACACGCACCTGTTAATTATATAACCCATTAATCTTTTCGAACAGAACAATCAGGGATAATCACCGCAAAATACCTCAATATCCGACACGAACCTTCTGTAGCGTCAAGACACGGGTTCCTATAACAACCGTTTCTAGTTTTGATTGACGGGAGATGCATTATAAATTCGCCGATACCTTCCTTATTTCAACATAGATTATTTTGAATTTTTCACGTTAAGTCATATTGCAGTATGGAGAAATACACGACAGTGAATCAGTTAGAATATATACAGAGTGTATTACCCTTACATTATTAACCAGTCTTTGACCATTCATATTGATTTTAAAAATATGTAAAAACGACATTGTACTTGATATTGAAATATTGTTATTCACACGTACACGTACGTTTAATGTCTTGAACTATTTTGATTCATTTTTTCGTGAAAAATAATATTAGTTTTCTCCGAGATGAAATATATTTCGGTTAAATTTCTTTTTATTACTGTTGCATTTATTGTTATTATTATTATTTAGTCCCTTTGCTGGCTACAAAATATTTGATGAATGTTTCAGGTTTCACTTATATATAATTATGATTATTATTGTCATATACCATTTTTTGAATGTATTTTATGATTAAATTTTAAAAAATGGTATATATGACATTATTATTAATATTTAGTTCCTTTGCTGGCTACAAAATATTTGATGATTTTTTCGGCTTTCATTTAATTATCAGAGAATTTGCCAAATAACTTAACTCAATCTAAATAATTTTCTATCTTTAATTTTTCGTCAATAAGTTGAAACAAAACTGGAAAAAAACCACATCCATATCCTTAAAATAATGTAGTGCTTATTTTTTAATTTTTATAAAACAAATTATTCAAAAAATTTGCACATGGCTAAACAATTTTACATTATAATTCTATTTGCGTCTCCAACAAATATAATTAATTTTTCCATTTTATTCATTATTATTGGAAAGGAGAGCGCGCTGTCACCGAGTTATTAAAGATTGTTTTTCACAATCAAATATGTTTCTAGGATGGTCTGGCCTCAATTTCACAATCATTCATTTACCAAGATTACAGTTTACTAAAAACTGACAAAATTTCAAATCTTAATAATTTTTTTGATTTTTAAATTATTCAGCAATTTAAGGTGCAATTCTTAAGATCACCTCTAGCTTAAAACATTTTCTTTAATTTTGTCAAGAGAGTTTGAAGAAGTTTGTTTTTGAAAAAGGAATACGAAGATCTGCTAAAGTTAAGTGAAAGAAAAAATAATTTAAGAAATGCATATGACTGTGAAACTGAAGCTCCGCGCGGCAAAAAACTCTAGAATCTAGACTAATTATAAACTTTAGTGTACACGAACTTGTTGGAACTGTCATGTGCTACTTTTGAATTTTTATGAAATAATAGCACATGGCAGTTCCAAATAGTGATTTCAACTGATTTGTTTTACATTTCATTTTACAAATGTTCTGTATTCCAGCAATTTCATACCAGAAAAGAATCCACGCTTACAATTACTCTGCTGCATTTTTAAAATATTTTTTTAAAATTATTTTTTAAATTTTGTTGCATTGATAACAATACCATTTTATTGTTTTCAGATATTGGGGGATTAGAAACAAGATATAGCAACAAAACCCTACAACAGAATCATGCACGTGAAAATCGTAGTACTATTTTTATGTTTTGTGATTGGCAGTGTACTTGCACGTGACAAGAAAAAGTAAGTAAACAAAACAAACAAATTTTATAGACAAACAACAAATTTAAATTAAATTTGAATATGAAAACCATCCATTTTTTATATATGAGCTGTGAAACTCAACACTGCCCATGTATTGAAAGGGTTAAGCTTCCTATAGGTATGTTCCTCATAACAGATCAAGTAGACAGGTCAATGGTGTTTTCCCATATCTTATGAATTTTCTTGATTAATTTTACTCAAAGTGTTAAAGTAAAAAACAAGCATACCAATCCATGTTTAAACAGCAATCCCAAACCAAAGTAAAAAATATATATAGCAATCCATGTCCAAATCACAATCCCAAACCAAAGTAAAAACAAACATACCAATCCATGTCCAAATCACAAAACCAAGCCAAAGTAAAAAGAAATATACCAATCCATGTCCAAATCACAATCCCAAATCAAAGTAAAAGCTTTGAAAACAGACTTTATTTAACTATAATTTTTAATAAATTCATACGTGCATTCTGACTATTAATAAACCTGTTTTAAATTTGCAGCACTAGAAATCAAAATATGTTTAATACTTTGAAATGAGAAAAATAGGAACAATATCAATTTTACCAAAAATTATATAAACAAGTATAATTATCCATGTCCAAATCACAATTCCAAGGCAAAGTTAAAACTTTGAAACTAACAAATAAATTTAAATATGTGAACCAGGAAAGTGAGACCAGGTACTCCAGAAGTAAGCACCACCCGATAAGCTAACTACACCGGCATGTGTGTTACAGATAATAAAGGAAAATAAAAGAAAGAAAAATGTTCTTTTGCAACTTATACTGAAAACAGCCTGATAAGACAAACTGGACATGCATATAAAAAGTAGCAATATCGATGATACAATTTCTAACATTGAACGAACAGTGGAGTCAATGCAATGTGTGGTTACTGTACCAATGAAAGACTATAGAACACCCCACTTCTTATACAATTAGTGGTCCAGAATTAAGCGGCTTTTAAAGATTATAATAAACTTTAGTTTAAAACAAATACACATTATAAAGACGACTGATGACGAATGTATATATTTTATTGTTGTTTTTTTAGTTGTTTCTGTCAAGCCGTAGATGCCACTACTTCCAAAACGTTGCATAACTGGGGATCAATAAGAACACACACACATTGGATATCCGTTGGCTGTAGAAGACTCCGGGGATGTAAAAACGAATGTAACACGCACGTGAAAAACTGGGTAAGAAGTAACCCTTCCAAATGTGACGGAAGCAAAGTGAGAGCCCAGTACAAGGCCAGTGTTTGTGAAAGCGGACTTTATCCTGAAATAATTACATGTAAATGTGTAACATTCGCCTGTAAAGCTCGGGTTTGTCACGACAAATGTATCAAACTCGGACAGGCAGCATACTTTCCATGCCTTACAAAATGTTTAAGTAGTGTGTAATGACAAGGACACCTTTTCTGAAATACACTGCCCTCCATAAATTATTATTATATATATTTAAACTGCTCCTATCACAACAGACTCAAAATCTTCGCACAATTTATTGATAACACCGTTATGCCAAAGCTTAGGCTACACTGTATACATGTATTAGTCTACAGATTGATTTGTCATCTAATTTTTCGTTTTTAATTTAAATCCGAATTATGTGTTAATTAACACTTTCATTTTTCATAAATTTCTGTTTTTTGTTTTAATTAAATTGTGCGTTGATTAACAACAATTTTGTTTATAAAAATATCCAAACAAATAACTTGATAGACCGAAAAATTATTTTTGATATTTTTTTGTTTCATTAAAGATATGTTAATGAACATACACATGGAATCCATCAGTAATTATAAACGCGCTGTCATAACTTTCGAAAGTTTTTATTTAAACATTTTGAATAAAGTGTTCAACAGGGTTGTTTCCCCTGAATCATAACGTAAACAACCATATAGTAAAACCAAATTCAACGTCTTCAATATTTTGGCCACTTCGTTCTTGTCACACTATATTGAAGTCCCAAAACCCACTTATTTTAAGTTCTTCTTTATACTTTTCCCTCGATTTATTGTCAAGACCTCTTTTTATAAGGTCAAAATTTGACTAAACTAAAATTTGACGGCAATGAATCCAGAAGTTGACTGAACATATGGTGGCGATAAATCCGGGTTTAGCTCTCGTCAAGTTGTGCCTCCAAACATGTATTTATTTGTAATATTTATTATTTGCTCTAGTATATAATTCTAATGAAATCCTCAAAATAATTCCTTTTTGTTTTGTTTTTATATGATACTAAGACGGAGATACTAGTATTCATTTTAAATATAATAAATATTTATTGTAACTTGAGACAGGTGCAAAAAGGTGTATTGTTATGTCGATATATATTTTGTTAATAAAATGTAAAAAAAAAGTCTGTATTGGTTATGTTTATATGTTGAAAGTTTCTGAAAAAATATTTGGTTTAATTATCAAATAATAATACAGAGAAATCATTTACTTTCATGATGTTCCTTGTTTGGAGTTTAAAAGTCTACAAAATTGTATATATATGTAATACAAAACTACCTTTTGCCATAAATTAAAAATTTATCTCCCGCGATTTTTTTTCTTAGAACACCAATTAATGGACATAAGGAAATTAAATGATTTCGCAGTATTATAGGTTTCATCAACATACCACGTGATGTACCATGGTGTATTTACAATGCACTTATATCCATAGGATAAAGAAACATACAAAAGTTGACGTTTCCCCACCAAAACGACGTTTTTATTGACACATGCGATTTAGCAGCTTTGAAGTCGTTCTAAACAAACGTTTAGTGATATTGATCACATTGTTCATTCTAATCAAAACCAAACATACTAATCCATGTCCGATCACAATCCAGAAGCAAAGTAAAAATTTTGAAACTAACAGTTAAGTTAAACATGTGAACTTTCACCAGGTAATGACTCTAGGTGCTCTGGAAGGGTAACCACTTCCTGTTAAGCTAGCTTCACCTGCCATGCGTGTTATCAAAGTTAAGTGAAAGAAACATGGAACTATGTGACGTCAAATATATCCAAGTCAATCCTGGACACAGATCTAGAGACATCAAATTTATCAACAAAGCTGTGGTAACTGCTATAAGACGTTACTTACATCAGTTTTGATTGGAGTTGTTCATCTAATCAGTCTCTGATAAATCTTCAATGTATAATATAAAATAAGGCATTGCCTTAAACCGAGAGAAACATTTTCAGATTCAGAAGGAACTGCGTCACAATGAAATCTTCAGTAACTGGAAATCTACCTGAACTAACTGATTCACTTCATATTCACTTATATCGAAACGTCACCAGCTATAGGCGAAGTAGCAGAATTTTTTACCTTTGCAGTACACAAAGGGCAACATGCAGGGTATTAACATTGAAAGTGCGTTCAGGTCAATTCTATATCGTGTCATGGCTACCGTGACACAGGGCATCGGTTATGTCTCTTCCGGATGATCCATGGCGGTTATTTCCTAATACAGAGTGTTTGGGGAAAGTACAGTCAATATTTGTTTTCGAGTCTTGGTCAGTCTTAATTTTGTTATATATACTATTTGCAAATGTTTGTTATCCAGTCTTTCTTTACAGCATGACAATAATATTACTGTTGCATAGAGCTAATATCATAGCATTAAATAAATAAATAAATAAAATGAAAAAGAAAAGATTAAAATTGTACAAATCATTCTAACACTTTGTAAAAATTATCTCTCTTAGCTAGCATATTCTATTTGCTTTTTTCCTTCAGATTTAAATTAAAATCATCAACAATTATCAGTTATGTCTGAAGCAGTGAGTGCTCTGTGCTTCATCGTCATTACCATGAATATTTACTATTATTATTCATTGATTATTATTATTGTTGTTGTTGTGGTTGTTATTATTATCATCATTATTATTTTATTATCATTATTATTATTATTATTATTATTATAATTATACCTTCTCATTAAATATCATCCGATGTCGATGAAGTTACTGATACTATTTTCATGCCCCGTCTCTTTATAGGATAGGAGTATCATCATTTTTTTAACTGATGATTATTTCATTCTTGTAAATGTGTTTGAATTGATGCATTTCCTTTAGGGAAATTCAATTGCTAGGAATAAAATATAATCTCAGTATGAAGGGGAAGACTTTTACTTGAAAAATTTTACTGAAAATCTTAACTGTTTTAAAAGACCTTTGAAATGTATTCCAAAAGTCAAAATAACTGATTTAGTAAAACCCCTAGCTTTGCCAATACTTATACAAATATAAACAGTCCTGTCTGATCCACTGGAATATCTAGTCATCAACTTTAAGATTTTTTTTAAATGGAAAGGGAGAAAAAATTAAACGAAATATAATGATCAGGCGTTCAAAAATTTTCCTCAAAGACACCATGGCATCAATATTTTTCATTCATGTTATGTCAAATATGGTCCAACAAGGCATTGACATCGGGGATATTTTAAAAAATAAGTGATCAATTTTAGAATTCCCTTCTAGAATGAAAATAAAAACGGATAAATGCTCGTAATTAAGACTATATCACATCATATTGAATTCTTTGGTCAAATGAGTGCTCTCGGCGCATTTGGTAACAAATATTTTAACATCTGCTAGAAATAGAATACACAGCATCAGTATATAAGTCCGAGTTGTTGATATGACAAATAGTAGATATCTGATGTGATATCATCAAAAACAAAGAGATATCGAACGTTTCCCGAAAACGTATTTGGTAACAAAAATGTGTTTAACGTGAAACGCATTTGGTAACAAAAATTTGAACAACTTCTAGAAATAGAATACACGGCATCTGAGTGTCAGTCGGAGCTATAGATATGACAAATAGTAGATGTCGGATGAGATATCCCGAAAACGCATTCTCCGATTCCGAGAATGTTTTGGCAGTACAACAGGGAAATAACACAAAAGAGCGTTTTTTGCAACATAAAAAATTAAATGTACAAATGACTTCAATAAGTTTTCGTTAATCATTTAATCGGAATAACATCTTTGACACCCAATTTTGACTTCTCTTCTGAAACAACTGAACAGATATCAATGATATTAAGTCTGAAGTATATATAGGCTGGTGTAGTTCAGATTCATTCTTGGTGTTGCCACGGTTACCATAACTAGAACAAGGTGATCTAAGGAACAAAAACATTTTCTGTCTGTAACCGATAATGGAAAAATATGATGTTGCATTAACCTCTGTAGGTTTTACCCTTTAGAAATATTCGGTAGAAAAATGGATCCCACATCTTTGTGTGAATTTCGTAAAATGGCTTCCAATTATGATAGTTTGCCATGGCCAAATCCAAGATCTTTTTCTACCATTTCAACTGTTTTAATTGTTATAATATAGATCTAATTTTGATGTTTTAAAGCGCTGTTTTTTTTCATAAAGCCAAGGTCATGGTCAAGACAGTATTTATGAAATAAGCTTAAAATTGCTATATCTTCAAAACTGGGTCAAGGTTATAACTTTGCTTGGTATGTGTGCTTTTGTTTCTATTTTAGCTTATAATTGGGAATATTTCAAAGAATCAAAAACAAACATACTCATCCATGTCCAAATCACAATCCAGAAGCAAATAAAAACTTTGGAACTGACAAGTCAGGTTAGACACGTGAACTTCCACCAGGGAAGTGAGGTCGGGTGCTTCAGAAGGGTAAGCACCTCCTGTTTAGCTAGCTACACCCAAAACTTATGTAATCAAAATATGTGGGAATCCTGAACACAGAGACATCAAAAGTATCCAGGGCAATCCTGACCACAGATACATCAAACTTATCAACAATACTGTGATGACGTCATAAGACTTTTTGAGGGCCTTCATAAGCCTAGGCTTGCAAGAAGATATACCCAAGAAGATATACTTAAGAAGATATACCTAAGATCAAAGATCAATGACATGACCTACTTTGCCATTTAAGCCTTACATTGCTATGTCTTGTCTATATGTAAAGATTTTGACATGCCTTTTTTATTTCAATTTTGATAATTCCTATAATAGAGTCAGTATCAAAGGTTAAAGTCGGGAAAAGTTGGATATCTCTTTGTTTGTGATAATATCGTATCAGATATCTACTATTTGTATATCTACAACTCCGACTGACATTCAGATACCGTGTATTCTATATCTAGAAGTTGTTCAAATTTTTGTTACCAAATGCGTTTCACGTTGAACATACTTTTGTTATCAAATGCATTTTATGGAAAAGTAGGATATCTGTTTAATTTTGGTGATATCTCATCAGATATCAACTATTTGTTATACCAATAACTTCGACTGACATTCAGATGCCGTGCATTATATTTCTAAACTTGTTCAAACGTTTGTTACCAAATGCGTTTAAGGTCAAACATACTTTTGTTACGAAATGCGTTTGCGGAAAAAGATGGATATCTTTTTGTTTTTGGTGATATCTCATCATATTAACAACTCGGACTGATATACCGATGCTGTGTATTCTATTTCTAGAGGGTGTTAATTTTTTTGTTACCAAACCTGTTTTTGTTACCAAACGCGTTGTAACGCTTTCTTTACAGGTTTTTCTTCAAATGACCTCTTAATAAATACAACCTGTCAATTGTTTTACGGCCACTTTGCTTTATATATTTAAACAATATAGCGGTTATATATAAAATAACCTGTCTATTTCGACCAGTGTTTTACCCTCTATTTGTTATACATTTTAACCTAGGTCGGGACCACTGCAGTAGCTAAGTTGGTAGAGTGCTCGCTCCATGAGTAGGAGGTTGTGGGTTCGATCCCCGGCCGGGTCTGACTCAAGACTTGAAAATGCGTTGTAACTGTTCTTTTGCAAGCGCTCGGCATTATATAATGAAAGCCGCGGTTCCGTTTCGAATGGAAGAACCCCCTTTCACGGTATGCATGACACGATAAAGAACCCTGATGTATAATGCCATTAGCGCAACGTAAACCGGGCTTTTTATTATCCCTGAGGTAGTTTGGTATTCACAGGTGGTTGTCTCTCTCTCTCTCTCTCTCTCTCTCTCTCTCTCTCTCTCTCTATATATATATATATATATATATATATATATATAGGGCCTCAACATCCAACTTATTTTACAAACTATTGGTTCCCCCTAGTCGTCTCTGTTTTTTGCTGTATGCAAATAAGACATAATGCGGAACAAATAAGTGTACGTTGCAAAATACATACATATATCTAAATGATATGTTTTCAAATCAAACCATCAAATGTCTTTCCCATGCCAGTTCCGTGTTTATATGTGGTTCCGATCCGGTGAATACAATGACCTAAACGTACTTACCGTACATCCTCAATCAACCACATGTTTGTTTCAAATGTTTTCGGGAATGTTTTTATTAGTTTAATCAGTCACGCGTTTATTCATTATTAGTTAACAAGAACAATGGTAATTAATAAAGATGTACGTGCCGTAAATCCCACCCTGCAAAACAACAACAACAACAATAATACACAATTTCATAGATTTTTGGCACGAATTAACAACCTCTTGAAACTTTACATCATCCAAAAATAGCTGATTTAATAATTATAATAAATTAATATTATGATTAACTAAGGTCAATAGTTAAAATATTTTAATTATTGGCCTTAGTTTAATATGGGGTCAACAAGGGGACATTCTACTGCCGATTTAAGTGAAAAAGTAATAACAAAAACTTTAAAAAATATTTTTGACGCGCTTTAGAAAAATTATTTAGATTTCAAATATTTAAAAGGCATAAAAATTATATATGTTTACATTACAAATGCATTGCCTTATATGAATCTCTTTGGAACCATTGCGTTAATATTTTGATGACAGCAGTGTGTCGCGCGCTCTGTGTAAAGCGATACGTCAGTTAATATCTTCAGCCAATCCGCGTTCGATGTACAGCGGAGGAATACATACCACCAAGGGACTACTTATTCATTCATAATTTCCTGCGGGTTCATTCATAAATCTATCCGGCGACTGCAGGGACGCTCTTTACGAGCGGTAACAAACGTAGAAATTTGTCATACTGCACCAATTTAAAAAATGATTTGAAAATAAAAAAGAATAATAAAAACCAATATTTGTTGTCTTTTATATCAAAATAATTTTTTAATGATTAATGACCATTTCCCATGGCCTATAAAGATACGAAGTGAAAAAATTAGTGAGTCCGAGGACACCACATTTAAATTATGAACAACTGTTTGTTATTCGACTAAATAATTATATTCATGGTAATATCTTATCAAACAGATTATTGTTTAGTGAAAAAAGGAGAAATCGAATTTAATTTTCAAATGTGTTTTACGGAACTATATTTTACGATCGCCAAGCAACGAGACAAATCAACATGGCTGTTCTCTTTATATGGTTCTACAATAAGAGTTATCTCGCTTTAAGTGTTCCAACCACATTAATACACCGACTTTCGGAAAATTAATAATACATTTTTGTGGGTAAAAATAATGTAAACATAAGGATTGAATGTCACTTTGAATGCTGTCATCGAGGTATGACTGCATCAGCTCACGTTCAAAGTTAACATGAATCGCTTCGCGATTCACTTACTTTGAACGTGAGCTGATGCAGTCATACCTCGATGACAGCATTCAAAGTGACATTCAATCCTTAAGTGATACCAGCTGTCTCTAAGATGAAAGAAAAACAATGGTTTTAGTGATGACATGATTACAATCATATTTTTATGGTTAACGAGGCGAAACAGAGCAGGACCTTAACGAACTTACCATCTAAACCAATCAAAATAAGACCTCTATTGTTCATGGAATATGGCTTAAAGCGGAAAGTCCCGGATATCAAGGCGAAAACATAAGAATAACAACAGCAGATTTTAAAAGATAATTTTAAAAAGAAGATTAGATATACTAAAAAGATTAATTGTCTGATTAAATTGGGTTTTACGTCACAGTGAAGAATATTTCGATTATATTTAGACGTCACCAGCTGAAAGTAAAGTGGTAGAAATGTTGAGCTTTGCAGTGCACTCAAGGCAATGTGCAAGGAAGGGTTCTGCAGTGACACCGGAAATCGGGTTTTTAATGCCGCCGTGTCTTTCATTTTAAAAAACCGAGTGCTTTTCTTACAATCCAAATGTTTAACGACAAATAGCCACGTGTATTTATATAAATTTTCCCCTTTTTTCTTTCCATCCTTATATATTTACTCTAAATTACATTTTATTTCTAAAGTACATGACAATATACAAAATCGTTTGCAATAAAAACATAGGATCCTGGAAAAAGGTATAACTAGTACTCCTATAGTGACCAGTCGCCTCAACACAACAATAAAAATATAGGATCCCGGAAAAAAGGTATAACTAGTACTTCTATTGTAACCAGTGGCCTCAACACAACAATAAAAACATAGGATCCCGGAAAAAAGGTATAACTAGTACTTCTATTGTAACCAGTGGCCTCAACACAACAATAAAAACATAGGATCCCGGAAAAAAAGGGTATAACTAGTACTTCTATTGTAACCAGTCACCTCAACACAACAATAAAAACATAGGGTCCCGGAAAAAAGGTATAACTAGTACTTCTATTGTAACCAGTGGCCTCAACACAACAATAAAAACATAGGATCCCGGAAAAAAGGGTATAACTAGTACTTCTATTGTAACCAGTGGCCTCAACACAACAATAAAAACATAGGATCCCGGAAAAAAGGGTATAACTAGCACTCCTATAGTGACCAGTCACCTCAACACAACAATATTATTAATTATTACATTTCAATTATTATTGTCCGTGTCGCAGAACACTGTTAAAGAGAAAATAAAAGGCGAATGAATGAATGATTTTATTTATTTTTTTATTTGTTTTTTGTTTTTTTTTTTTTTTGAATTTTTAAATGGTATTTCTAACTTAATGTTGATTTATATATGGTGATATTTATATTCTAATTCTGTTCTTGAATTCTTAAGGATTGTCCTGGATAGACGCCCATAGTTCCCTGTTCCTTTCGCACAAGATTAGTAAAATACTTGGCGGGTGTAGCTAGCTAAACAGGAGGTGCTTACCCTTCCGGAGCACCAGGTCTCACTTTCCTGGTGGAAGTCCACGTGTTTAACCTAACTTGTCAGTTTCATTCTGACATGGATTAGTATGTTTGTTTCAAGTTGAGTTGATTAGTGACATTTAATGCAATATAAAATGTCGCTGCTTTGATAATTAATGAAAAGAATATATTAGTTCACACTAAATTATCAAATCTATATCTTTATTGCTGTAAGCATAAACATATTATGTGACAACTGTTTTTGAAACCAGAATTTGCCCGGAAACCGAAACCGTGACAACTTACAAAACAAATAGGCATAGATTATTTTGTTTCAAAGAGATTTACAAGATATTTTTTAACGAGTCGATGTGGTTGATATGACCTTTAACGAGGGGAGTAACATAAAACGAACCAGACCGTGACCATAATTAATTTCTCCGCCAATGAAAACAAATGTCATTTCATTTTTCTAGGAATACTTCGGATGTTTTTATTTGTTTATTTATAGACAACCGGACATCTTTGAGCGACTGATTTGATTGGATTACAGTTACACGGTTAGGAATGCTACGTGGGTTTTGGGATAAGACCGTTTTGTATAAATATAGAAGATTCCATCTTATTGTCATTGATACCAGCAACCACAGCTTGAAGATAATATAAGGTACATATGTTGATATATTTTTTAATTAGACATTTAGAAAAAAAATATTTTAATTTAGTGTCAAATGTAAATTCTTATGTTTGAAATGTACAAAAGTAAACTATTTTTCGTCGTAACAATGATCAGTTCAGGATCAAAAGGAGTTTTATGGATTCTAGTTTCATTATTATCACTGTTGGTTGAAAGATTAAGGAAATTAAAATTTTAATCAAGATAATGAAAGTCCAATGATATTCGGAGCACCCGGCCTCATTTCCAAGTGGAACTTCATGAGTTAAACTTAATTTGTCAATTTCAAAGATGTTATTCATTTTGGTTTTTGGATTCTGATTTCAACATGGATTTATATGTTTGGTGGTTTAAGTTTTATTGTTATTATTATTTTAATAATTTTGGTAAAATTAATTTTGTTGACAATATTTTTTCTCGTTTCAAAATGTTGTAAATATTTGGATTTCTAGTGTTGTAAAATTAAAACAGGTTTAGTATTAATTAATCACCTACACGCACCTGTTAATTATATAACCCATTAATCTTTTCGAACAGAAGGGGATAATCACCGCAAAATATCTCAGTGTCCGACACGAACCTTCTGTGGCGTCAGGACACGGGTTCCTAAAACAGCCCTTTTTAGTTTTGATTGACAGAAGACGCATTATTAATTCGCCGATACCTTCCTTATCACAGCATAGATTTTAATAAAATTTTCACGTTAAGCCATATTTCAATATCGAGAATGACATGATGTAAAAATAAAAATCGTAACATTCACTCTGTCATATACCTTTTTTACTTTAATGATACAATATATTCAACAAATGGTTACCATTTTTTAATGTTTTTTATGATTTAATTAAAAAAAATGGTATAAGACAACTCTTTAAATTTAGCTTAAACAATACACATTTTAATTCTGACATACACAGCAGTGTACAAAATCAGTTAAAATATATACAGAGCGTATTACTCTTACATTATTAACCAGTCTTAATTAGTTAATCAGTCATAATAATTTTAAAAATATGTAAAGACGACATTGTATTTGATATGGAAATATTATTGTTCATACGTACACGTACTTCTTATGTTTGATGTTTTGAACTATTTTAATTCATTTTTTCGTAAAAAAATATTATTGTTCTCCGAGATGAAATATATTTCGGTTAAATTTCTTTTGGTAACTGTTGCATTTATTATTATTTATTATTATTATTATTATTATTATTATTATTATTATTTAGTCACTTTGCTGGCTACAAAATATTTGATGAATTTTTCGGGTTTTACTTAATTTTTCAGAGACTTTGCCAAATAACTTTACTCAATCTAAACAATTTTCTATGTGTAATTTTTCGTCAAAAAGTTGACACAAACCTGAAAAAACCACATCCATATCCTCAAAATAATGTAGTGCTTATTTATTAATTTTTATAAAACAAATATTCAAAAAAATTGCACACGGCTAAACAATTTTACATTAAAACTCTATTTGCGTCTTCAACTAATATAATGCATTTTTCTGTTCTATTTATTCATTATTATTGGAAAGGAGAGCGCGCTGTCACCGAGTTATTAAAGATTTTTTTTTTCACAATCAAGTATTATGTTTCTAGGATGGTCTGGCCCCAATTTCACAACCATTCATAAACTAAGATTTCCCTTAACTAAAAACTGACAAAATTTCAAATCTTAATTTTTTATTTTTTTAAAATTATCCAGAAATTTAAGGAGTAATTTGAAGATCGCCTCTAGCTTAAAACATTTTCTTTAAT
Source organism: Anadara kagoshimensis (assembly GCA_021292105.1). Taxonomy (NCBI): domain Eukaryota; kingdom Metazoa; phylum Mollusca; class Bivalvia; order Arcoida; family Arcidae; genus Anadara; species Anadara kagoshimensis. The sequence goes on from CM037859.1 coordinate 4,816,638, forward strand.
AAAAAAGTTTGAAGAAGTTTGTTTTTGAAAAAAGAATACTAAAATATGCTAAATTTAAGTGAAAGGAAAAATAATTTAAGAAATGCATGCGACTGTGTGCACGAACTTGTTAGAATTTTTTTGAAATAATAGCACATGACAGTTCCAAATAGTGATTTCATGATCAACTGATTTGCTTTTACATTTCATTTTACAAATGTTCTGTATACCAGCAATTTTATACCAGAAAAGAATCCACGCATACAATTACTCTATGCATTTTTTTAAATATTTTAAAAAGTTTGCTGCATTGATAACAATACCATTTTATTGTTTTCAGATATTGGGAGATACTAATTCAATTAGAAACAAGATATAACAACAAAACCCTACAACAGAATCATGCACGTGAAAATCGTAGTACTATTTTTATGTTTTGTGATTGGCAGTGTACTTGCACGTGACAAGAAAAAGTAAGTAAACAAAACAAACAGGTTATCAAATTTTATAGACAAACAAGAAATTCAAATTAAATTTGAATATGAAAACCATCCATTTTTTATATATGAGCTGTGAAACTCAACACTGCCCATGTATTGAAAGGGTTGAGCTTCCTATAGGTATGTTCCTCATAACAGATCAAGTAGACAGGTCAATGGTGTTTCCCATATCTTATGGATTTTCTTGATTAATTTTACTCAAAGTGTTAAAGTAAAAAACAAGCATACCAATCCATGTTTGAACAGCAATCCCAAATATAAAAAATATATCTAGCAATCCATGTCCAAATCACAATCCCAAACCAAAGTAAAAACAAACATACCAATCCATGTCCAAATCCCAATCCGAAACCAAAGTAAAACAAACATACCAATCCATGTCCAAATCACAATCCCAAACCAAAGTAAAAATCTTTGTTTAAACAGCAATCCCAAACCAAAGTAAAATGGAAAAACTGTGAGCCACAAGCTCACAAAAATACCCCCGCTCCCAAAAATCCATCGGATCAAATTTGTAAATAGGAGGTGCACATCTACATTAAATCACAAAGCTTGTTTGAAAGTTTCATGAAAATCCATTGAAGGGTTTAGGAGGAGTTGCGGATAAGAGATAGGTACCCTAAGGTGTAACGGAAGGGCAGAAGGACGGACACCCCTATCACTATATATAGAGGGCGCGGTGGCCTAATGGATAAGACGTCAGTCTTCAAATCCAGGGTCTCTCACCGCTGTGAGTTCGAGTCCCGCTCGGACCACATGTGGGAAAGTGAATTTTCCTTACCGTTGGCCTTTACTGATTCACCTGGTATTAGTATAATGGACTGGGGGAGTGGTACGCTTGTCTGCGGCGTACTGACTCTGTGAGCTAGCACGGTAAAGTCGCCCTGAGTGCGCGCTAGTACAAGGCAGACCATACAACATACGCGCACTTCACATGCATACACAAAATTGTTCATAGATTAATCCATAGAGATTAATTAAGTAGTTCTCGTCGCGAATAGCTGAAAAATTGCTGATGCGACGTTAAGCAACATTCAACCAACCTATCTCTATATATCCTCACTTTGTAAGCGGGGAGTATAAAATATATATATATAGCAATCCATGTCCAAACAGCAATCCCAAACCAAAGTAAAAGCTTTGAAAACAGACTTTATTTAACTATGATTTTTAATAAATTGGCACGTGCATTCTTACTATTAATAAACTTGTTTTAAATTTGCAGCACTAAAAATCAAAATATGTTTAATATTTTGAAATGAGAAAAATAGGAACAATATTAATTTTACCAAAAATTATATAAACAAGTATAATTATCCATGTCCAAATTAAAATTCCAAGGCAAAGTTAAAACTTTAAAACTGACAAATAAATTCAAATATGTGAACCAGGAAAGTGAGACCAGGTACTCCAGAAGTAAGCACCACCCGATAAGCTAACTACACCGACATGTGTGTTACAGATAATAAAGAAAAATATAAGAATGAAAAATCTTTTTTTGCAACAGTCAATGCAACTTAAAAAAAACTTGAACTGAAAACAGCCTGATAAGAAACTGGACATGCATATAAAAAGTGGCAATATCGATGATAAAATTCCTGACATTGAAGGAACAGTGGAGTCAATGTCCAGTTGTGTGGTTAATATACTATAGAAAGACTATAGAGCACCCCACTTCTTATACAATTAGTGGTCCAAATAAGCGGCTTTTAAAGATTAAAATAAACTTTAATTTAAAACAAATACACATTATCAAGACGACTGATCACGAATGTATATATTTTATTGTTGTTTTTTTAGTTGTTTCTGTCAAGCTGTAGATGCCACTACTTCCAAAACGTTGCATAACTGGGGATCAATAAGAACACACACACATTGGATATCCGTGGGCTGTAGAAGACTCCGGGGATGTAAAAACGAATGTAACACGCACGTGAAAAACTGGGCAAGAAGTAACCCATCCAAATGTGACGGACGCAAAGTGAGAGCCCAGTACAAGGCCAGTGTTTGTGAAAGCGGACTTTATCCTGAAATAATTACATGTAAATGTGTAACATTCGCCTGTAAAGCTCGGGTTTGTCACGACAAATGTATCAAACTCGGACAGGCAGCATACTTCCCATGCCTTACAAAATGTTTAAGTAGTGTGTAATGACAAGGACACCTTTTCTGAAATACACTGCCCTCCATAAATTATTATATATATTTAAAACTGCTCCTATCACAACAGACTCAAAATCTTCACAAAATTAAGTTATTGATAACACCGTTATGCCAAAGCTTAGGCTACACTGTATATTAGGCTACAGATTGATTTTCATCTAATTTTTCGTTTTTAATCTAAATCCGAATTATGTGTTTTCGTTTTTCATAAATCTTTGTTTTTTATTTAAATTAAATTGTGTGTTGATCAACAACTATTGTCTTTATAAAAACATACAAACAAATAACTATGATAGACCGAAAAATTATTTTTGATATTTTTTTGTTTCATAAAAGATATGTTAAGAATATACACATGAAATTCATCAGTAATTATACACGCGCTGTCATAACTTTCGAAAGTTTTTATTTAAAATTTAGCACATTTTGAATAAAGTGTTCAACAGGGTTGTTTCCCCTGAATCATAACGTAAACAACCATATAGTAAAACCAAATTTAACGTCTTCGATATTTTGGCCACTTCGCTTCTTGTCACACTATATTGAATTCCCAAAATCCACTTGTTTTAAGTTCTTCTTTATACTTTTCCCTCGAATTATTGTCAAGACCTCTTTTTATAAGGTCAAAATTTGACTAAACAAATGACGGCAAAGAATCCAGGAGTTGACTGAACATATGGTGGCGATAAATCCGGGTTTAGCTCTCGTCAAGTTGTGCCTCCAAACATGTATTTATTTGTAATATTTATTATTTGCTCTAGTATATAATTCTAATGAAATCCTCAAAATAATTCCTTTTTGTTTTGTTTTTATATGATACGAAGACGGAGATACTAGTATTCATTTTGAATATAATAAATATTTATTGTAATTCGAGACAGGTGCAAAAAGGTGTATTTTTATGTCGATATATATTTTGTTAATAAAATGTAAAAAAAAAAAAAGTTTGTATTGGTTATTTTTATATGTTGAAAGTTTGTGAAAAGTATTTGATTTACTTATCAAATAATAATAGAGAAATCATTTACTTTCATGATGTCCCTTTTTCGTTCTTTGGAGTTTAAAAGTCAACAAAATTGTATATATGTATTACAAAACTACCTTTTGACATAAACTACACATTTATCTGCCACGAAATGTTTTTTATCTTAGAACCACGATAATTGGACACCAGAAAAATAAATGATTTCGCAGTGTTAATAGGTTCCACCAAGATACTACGTGATACACCATGGTGTATTAACGGAACATTTGTATCCATAGGGATCCAGAATCATACGAAAGTTGACGTTTTCCCACCAAAATGACGTTTTTATTGACAAATGCGATGTAAGCAGTTATGAAGTAGTTCTAAACAAACGTTTTGTAATACTGATTACGTGGTTCATTCAAAAAAAAAACAAAAAAACCATACTAATCCATGTCCGAATCACAATCCAGATGCAAAGTAGAAACTTTGGAACTGACAAGTTAGGTTAAACACGTGAACTTTCACCAGGTAATGAGTCTGGGTGCTCCGGAAGGGTAAGCACCTCCTGTTTAGCTAGCTACACCTGGGCCCACCACGTGTGTAATCAAAAGTGAGTGAAAGTAAGAAGGAACTATGGGATGTCAAATATACCCAGGGCAATCATGGACACAGAGAGATCAAACTTATCAACAATATTGAGGTGACGGTCATAAAGCTAAAGAAGATTATCATATCAGTTTTGATTGGAGTTGTTCATCTAATCAGTGTCTGATAAAACTCCAATGTATAATAAATATACAAAATAATTGCCTTAAACCGAGTTAAACATTTTGAGATTTAGAAGGGACTGCGTCATAACAAAAGTCTTCAGTAACTAGAAATCTACCTAAACTAACTGATTGAATGGGGTTTAAAGCACCATTCAAGCATATTTCAATTATATCGGGACGTCACAAAATATATGTATTGATTGACTGATTAAATGGGGTTTTACGCCCTAGTCAAGAATATTTCATTTATATCGAGACGTCACCAGCTATAGGTGAAGCAGCAGAATTTTTTACCTTTGCAGTACACAAATGGCAGTGTGCAGGGTATTAACATTGAAAGTGCGTTCAGGTCAATTCTATATCGTGTCATGGCTACCGTGACACAGGGCAGTGGTATGTCTCTTCAGGATGAGCCATGACTGTCATTTCCTAATGCAGAGTGATTGGCGGAAAGAACACTCACTATCTGTTTTCAAGTCTTGGTCAGTCGATAGCTATTTGTACATGTTTGTTATCCAGTCCTTCTTTTTCGCGCGCGCGCGCGTGTGTGTGTGTGTGTGTGTGTGTGTGTGTGTGTGTGAGATTATAATTAAGAAATGACCGATGATTCTGCTCATGGTATTTCATAGTGTGGCGCGTGCCAAATTCGACGAAGGGCGAAGCCCTTATATTTTCAATTTTTTAACAAATATTTTGTACCCAATTTTGTTTCAACCATTGGCGCCTTCCATATCTGCTCGTGTGATATAGGTTTTTAGCCATGCGAGATCGGCATGAAGTTGCGGGAAAACCGATACACATCAAGGGTCATGACCCATCTTGTATTAATACAATTGCCCCTGTATGTTTAATCGAAGAGAGATAAGTCATTGTAAATATTTAAATATAAACAATATACTAAGTAAACCTTTAATGTATGAAAACAAATCAAATTTGTAAAAAGCAATGTCGATGTAAAGTGGAAATAAAATTTGATAATGGTAAAAAGAATCTTTAGATTCGAGTCTTTCGTGGTTCACACCTGGACTTGTGTAAAACCTTTAGACATTCCAACATACAACACGACCATAAAACATTCTTCAGATTCGAGTCATTCGTGGTTCACATGTACATGTATTAAAATGCATCAAAATAATTCATGCATGCAAATTGAAAACAAAGGAACGTATCTACATCCGCTTAATTCCTCACACTTGGGCTGGTCGTTGAAAAACTTTGAACAGTCCGAGACACAACCTGCTTTTATATATGTACAGTCACTGTGTACCTCACAATCGGAGGGACTTCCAAAACTAAGACACTCCGTCGTGTCATCATCATCGGCGATGGTGTCTTCAACAGATAAAAGCATGCATAGCAACAGGCCTGGAAGAGATAAATCAATCAATCAATAACCGAATCTCTCTCTCTCTCTCTCTCTCTCTCTCTCTCTCTCTCTCCAAATGCAAAGTAATCATTTTCAGGTTGTACATTTAAACATGTATTTTAAACCTCAATCATTTATCGTTTGACATATAATTAGGTAATGGTTAACTAGCCGCATTAGGTACGAGAGCTATTACCATGCATAGTTTTTTTGAAAGCTTACACTAAGTGACACTATATACAACCAGTTTGCAAGAAAATAAATCCACAAACAACAACAAAATTTAATGTATATATTATTTGAAAACTACTACGGTAGCTCAGTTAGTTGAGTGCTTATCAGTTGTATGCTTTGCGTCCGATCGGGGTTCGAACCCTAGGCGCATCTGACATGAAAATAGACGGCGACTGTTCTTTCGCCAATCACTCAGCATTTAGACATGAAAGCCGGGTCCCAAAAGAGGCATTAAAAACTAGTGTCTCGTGTCACGGTAGGGGTAGCAACTGTTCTTTCGCCAATCACTCAGCATTTAGACATGAAACCCCCCCCCCCCCCCCCCCCCCCCCCCCCCCCCCACCCCCCCCCCCCCCCCCCCCCCCCCCCCCCCCCCCCCCCCCCGAAGATGCTCCGCGAACCGCTAAGAGCAAATTTCTGTCATTTCATGTTTAGCTGCTGCCTTCCCGATAAAAGTAATATAAAACCAAATGTCATCAATATCATTGTTTAAAACGACCGCGAATATTAATTATTGCTTTATTCTTCAGCATGTCACGCCTACCGTGACACGGAGCATCGGTATTTAATGTCTCTTCCGCAGAAGGATTTTCATAATTCGAATAGAATTAATGAAGCCTGTCGCATCCGTCTACATTGAAAATAAGTATTCCGTTTTAGATGAGCACAAACGAGAAGCTCCGATACTGTTTTTGATTAAATAGAATGAGTGTTTAATTCCTAATCTCTTATCGAGACGTCACTAACGATATACAGTCAAACCTGTCTATAAAGGCCACCCAAGGGGACTAGTAAAAGTGGCCTTTATAGACAGGTGGCCTTTACATACAGGTTCAAATAAAATAAAGAAAGAACAATTGAGATATACTTTTACTGGTCTTTATAAGTAGGTGGTCCTTATATAGATTAAAGCAGGTTGGACTGTATGTGAAAAAACAGAAATTGGTATTTGGAGTGGTTTCAACACGGGGTAAGTTTTTTTAGGTTTCTTGCAAAGCACCCCGTGACTCCGAGTGCTTGGCGAAAAACAGTTACTATCTAATTTTATTTTAAAGTCTTTACACCCAGCCGATGTTTAAACCCACGACCTCCCACATACGGATCGAACACTCTAGATACCACCTGAGCTACCGTAGTTGTTCTAATTACTGTTGACACTTACCGTAAAACAAAATTGTTGTTATTTTGCTTGTCATCTTTTCTCTTTGAACTTATCAACTTCTGAAATCTAAAATAAATATCCACAAGTCAATAAAAAAAATCAGTGGAAATTAGTTCTTTTAGTTCTAAAATTGCTTATATTTAGATATCACCAGCTATAAACCGAATTGAAGAAAAATAGACCTACGCAATATGGGTGACGCGGGGACCGAGTGGTTAAAGGCGTTAAACTTCAAAACCCAAAACTTCTATCTTCTTACCACTGTGGTTTCGACTCCGGTCATTCTCAATTGAAGGATCGCCGGCCACGCCCATAGTGTTCCGACAAAGGGTCTGCATGCTTGAATTACAAAAAGACACCAGTACGTCATTAGTTACCGTGACGCTGCTTTGCTACTGTGATGGCGGCCAGTGTCGGAACATAATAATGCATGACCAGCGATACGTCAATTGAGAGAGGAGTATTATCTTGTTGTATACTCAAAGTGTCTGGTTGGCTCGGTATAATTGACCGAGTTGTTTGCGTTGTTTATCAGTGGACTCACAGGCGAGTGTACTACCATATGCTTTCTGGAGATCGCCATGATTGTGCACTTTACAAACCATATAAAAAATTTAAGCACTACATTATTCCTTCAGATTAAAAAGAAAAACAAGAATAGCTAAACAACTGACGATGCAACGTAAAAGAACATTCAGCCATCCAGCCAATACATTTTACTTTGGTAAATGTACGATCGGATGGTTTAGTGCAACGCCTTGCAAAAGGGAACATTGAATTCAAAGTCTAGCCAGGCTTCAGTTTCACAACCATTCCTGATTTTCTTTAAATTATACATTTGTTTGGTAATCTTTTTCTGAAACTATGAATATAAGTGTTTGACGTAACTAAATACAAAATTTTAATGTTACAAACTAATTAATTAACAAAATAAGAAGATTTCAAATTTGCCAAATTTAAGTAAAATAAAAATGACTGTGAAACTGGAGCCAGATACGCTCTTCGAACCTCATGGAATAACACCAATTCTCGACTGGTAAGCTATCATAGTAAAAAGAAAAACAACATTTTAGATATACGCACATCAGATCTAACGAGTTTTTTGGTTTGATGAACACAAACAATTGACAAAAAATGGTATCAATTAAATAAGTATAATTATTCAGTACTGAAAATTTACTTACGGAACTCTAAAAAACTCTATGCGTCTTCTAGAAAACCGTATGAGATTGAATCTGTCATGTGATACTTTTGAATTTTAATGAAATAAAGTTGCTACTTATGAATATATAATATAAAATTGAAAAGTAGCACATGGCAAAGCAATTAAATATGTATATTTCAGTTCTGAAAATTTACTTACGAAACTCTAAGTGTCGTCTGAGATTGAGGTATTACTTCGTCTTCTGTCTGGATGTTTGAAGACAGGTGTTTAAATCCGTTTTATAGTGCACTTTACCACGCTTGGTTTGTCCAATCAATAACAATGCTTGAGGCACTCATCACTGGTCAACAGGCAGGGTCAATACGGTGAATTTATAACGTGAATTGAAATGTGATTTGACAAAGCGGAGACACAAGTCTCAAAACAAGATACAGTCCAACGCGCTTATATCTAAACAAAGTTCAAAATATTTGGATAATATTGTATTGCTAATTTTTAACATCTAATTAGTACAAAAAGGTCAACTGAAGGTCAAACTATTTCTTGACCCGGATTTAAAAATAAACCACGCTATTGGAGAAATGATCGTTTGGTTTACATCGCATCAGCACATGTTATTAATTTTTTTACACGTCACCTTCCGGCTCTGTTAGAATGCTTTATTAGTACAGCACAAGCCTGTCCAAAATTAAAGTTTAACACTAAGGCTTAAAGCTGATGAATTTGTACCAAATCGGCGTCTCGTCTCGGCTTCTCCGCGATACTTGTATCTTGAGAGCTTTTGAGGCAGCTTTTATCTATACTTAAGCAGCTTACCGGTCACTAGTTATCTGTATATCGGCCTCTCGGTGACTCCTACCGGTCACTAGTTATCTGTATATCGGCCTCTCGGTGACTCCTTATCGTTACCTCAGTGTTAAACTTTCGACAGGTCTGTACTTTAATTTATTTAGATTTGATTGTTTTTATGAAGTTTATATTGATAACATTATTTCTATAAGTTTACTGAGATGACATATATGTATTGTTGTATTAGTGCTTGACCCCCACCCCTCCCACGACAAAAATAGCCGCCAGACAAACAAATCAGATGAAATGATTCGAAAATATTTTCTTTTATTAGTTCCTTCAGTAATATCATAATACACGCAGGTACTAGTTACGAAACTATATAGAATTTTCACATGAAAACACTTATTTGTTCTGAACGTTACTTCTGTTTCAGACGTCATGTATATCACAGGTGTAACGGATCCAGTCAAATTCGATTTTGACAAAGTCAATTTATACAACCCTACAGTGGTACAGAAGTGACACGATAAAAAGAATAATATCGCGTGCTCTCGCTAAGGTGCTAAGGTTATGGCGCAAGGATTTTTTGCGATAATTTTTGAACGACTCACAAAAACTTTCGCGTGCTGTACGCAATTACTATTGCGTGATCATGTGGTATGTAAAAGTATTTCTATGTCCTTTCTATGTCGCCGTACATTTCCCCCTGTTTAAATCTGTTTTCTGTATTTACATTTAGTGCAAAAAGTGTATATATTCAATTCCTCGAAAATGTTAAACAATTTACGCCAGAACTTACAGTTTTTGTATGCAATTTAAACAAATGTAAAAAAAAAAGTGCTTTACCTCAAAAATATTTTGACGGTATTTGATTTAGCAGAGACTAGTTTTAACGTTACTTATGTATTCTTCAAACAAAATACAGAAACAGACAATTCGTTATATTGCTAACGAATTGGTGCTGCTGAATCGATCGGTTGTTCATCTCGGCAGCCTTTCCGCAGCATGCTATCCATCTCGGCAGTTTTTTTCTAGGTTTTAGACTTTTGATAGGTCTGCACGTTACATGTTTACATATTTCTTCTGTTTTACTTTATATGGACTATTCATTTCCGAGTTATAAAATACACGAACTAATAATAAAGAATCTTACCAACAAGAGTATTGATCTAATTGTAGGTTGGAGTGGACTAATGGAGTTTTACACACCCACCCCCACACCCACCCCAGTCAAGATTCTTTCAGTCGAGGCGATCAGTTCATTATCTTTTTGTTGTCGGTCTGTGTAACATTTATAAATCATATTGGCGGAACAAAACGTAAACTCATTGTGGTTAACTTACATTCCAAGTCCATAGTTCACATAGTGAAATATTAAACTAGGTCCCCCTTAGTCGGACACGTTACTAACAAACGAATCAAACTTTCTGGTAATGAACAAAATAGTAGGCGACAATTGTTTCCATGCGTCTTGAAGTATTATATTTCAAACATGGCGAAGTTAGCCATTCAAGTTTATTAATTTATGTATACTTGTTGAAAATGTGATCAGTGCTGTTATGGTGTGGAGAACTAGAACCCCCGGAGAAAACCACCGACCTTCAACAAGCAAATAACAAATTGTAACGCACTGGCATCTGTCCGAAATCAGCGGTTTTGCTCGGCTGTAACTCTAAGTTGACTCTTTGGATCGCTTGCCTTGGGCAAATGTACCAAGAAAAATCCTTGCAGTCCACAGGGGACTTAACCCACTGCAGTAAGACGCAATTGGGTGTTAAAGAGTACCTGTGACGAAAAATTTTTATTTCATATTTGTGTTAAATACCATTTTAATATCGCAATATCGAAAACCGCATCAAAATTGATGACCAAATAAGAAAGTTATATAGCGGTTTGAAGGCCTTGAATCTGGCCTTCTCTGGGTAGCTGTAAGTGAAACGACTCATATCGAGGCTGATCCGTGTGTGACGTCATTTAAGTAACCTTTGCGATATTAAAATGGTATTGAACACAAATATGAAATAAAAAACTTTTGTTACAGGTACTCTAGACGTATGTCTTGTGCTACTCGTCCTTCGATAAATTATCCAGTAGCATACATGTACATGTATATATCTCAGTTAAATAACAGAACTGTTGATTTCAGTCGCCAATATGTTTAAATATTTCACATTCACCTATACAAGTTTTTTATCGACTTTAAATATTGAAATAAATTTAATTTATAATGACATACTATACTAGTATAAATAACATTTCAATGACTCTTTTATAAAAAAAAATGATGTCATAATGTTATTTGTGTAGTACAGGCCTGTAAAAAGAGAAATGCTAAGCTAACGAATTTTGTGCTGAATCTGCAGCGAATCTCGCCCCTCGTTAGCTATCCAGCAGCTGTTATCTATCTTTTAGCAGTGTTTTAGCCACTCAATGACCTAGCCATATCTCGGCCACAGGACAGGAAAGGGCTTCGAATCTTTTTGTTAGCTCAGTGGTAAACCCTCGACAGATCTGTACGGTACAATTTTTATATCAGCAATGTTTTAAATACTTAACCATTATCAATACCATTTAAATTGGTTTTTTTTCTAAAAGACCTTGATGTCTCTATACTTATCACATTGTATTTTCATGACATGCGAGTCTCTTTTTGTATACCCTATTCACACCATGTTGTTGATCTATTCTTTGGTAAAATAAGACTTTTACACGCGTATTTAAGTACTAATGACAATAAATTAAGTTAAATCGATAAGGGACTGTATAAAAAAGGTAAACAACATTGACCTGTCTGTTTGACCTTTGATTTAAATATTCATTATGGACCAGTATTTAAGTAATAGGGATTACGCGTGTATATTTCGTCTATATGATGTGAACAATAGTCATGGGCTGTGTACATGTATTACCTGCGAATCCTAACACTACCTATGTAATGGGAGGACCCTCTTAAATGAATGTTCCTAATAAAAGGTCAAACGGACAGGTCAAATTTGTTTGCCTTTACTATGACTGTTCGTATTTGGATCAATCCATTATCATATTAAATTGTCAATTTGCCAGGTGCCCGTCCTGGGGGAAAAAGCAAATTTTTCAAAATGACATTTCTTTTATTTTCTTTTTGTCTTTCACCATGTAATTATGTTCGTTTCGTGGGAGGTCGTGAGTTCGAACCTTGGCCGGGGTCTGACCAAGATCTGGAGATAAGTAGGGACTGTTCTTACGTCAAGAACTCATCATTTAGAAATGAAAGTCACTGGGTCTTCGGAAGAGACAGTCCTGAGTGCAAGGTAATGGTAGAAATTTCTGCCAATTCAATTATAGCTGGTGATGTCTCGATACAAGTGAAATATTCTTGTCTGGGACGTAAAACCTCAATCAAGCAATTATAATGACGTGGTTTGTTTTGGCGGAAATAACCTCGACTTGGGTTAATATTTCGACTGACATGACGGAATCAAGTCATTTTGAACAATGTTATGGGGGAAAACCCTATACCATGGATGGACATATAAAGGTAAATTGGTTTGGCTTAAGCTACAGTAAACACATGTAGAAAGTTAGACACTGAACTCACAAACAAATAAATGTTCGCCTGCCGAATAGCTAAGATATGGACAGCAAGTGGTCGCAAAGCTGAGAGATACAGCAGTTGTCCCAAAGATGTCGAAATATATACACCAGTAGGCAACAGCCAAAGAGGAGTCCAGATGATAGCCGCTCGGATTTGACACAATCATATTACTTCGTTAGCTTAGTGTTAAACTTTAGGCACTCATGTCTATATTGATCAAGTTTAAAGTGGTCAATGATTAGTTGTGACTGCCTAAGTAGCTCAGTGGTATAACGTCTAGGAACGGAAGATCATGGGCTCGAACAGTAGATAAGATTTTAACTTCAAGTTTGAGACACGTCTTCCTCACCTGGCCCTCAAACACAGCACCAACTAGTTCACTCGTAATCGAGGGATGATTTGATTGTCTGCGACAAACTGACTAGATGACCTAAAATTGCAACAGTAGTATAAGACAGACCACAAAACACGCCTGTGTGTCCCATGCATCATACACAGACGTGTTCTTAGACTGCCTATTAGAGATTAATACACTCTCGTCGCTAATGGCTAAAGATACGTCGTGTAACAAGGAGAGAGAGAGAGAGAGAGAGAGAGAGAGAGAGAGAGAGAGCAATGAAAAACTTACCGAAATTAAAGTAAATATGAAAACACATCCTTTAACATTGTAATGAGGATTTATTGTGAAAGGACGGAAAAATTGAGACAATGGTTCAATGATACAAAATAACATCATATCAAGTAATATAAATGAACTAACTTTCTAAAATATCATTTTCTATGAAATAACAATATTTAAAAGTCATCGAACGCTCGAATTTGATGATCTATGATTGTTTTGTGGCATTCTTTCATAGGCCTCTGGAAAGTATCGCTGGGACGGATGTTTTTCCCTTCTTGGGCATGCGTCACGAATATCCGGAAGTGAACTTACAGGATCCCTAGTTTGTAAATTTCTTATTTCACTTGAAACTGTTGACCTGTTTATTCTTGCACTTACAACCCGCATTTCCTTATCAGTAAACCGTTTTCCTTTTTCGGTGTTACTGATACTACTTCCGCATCTGGTATCTGATGCCCTTTTGTTATGGTAATTCCTTTTTATAAAATCGTTAATTTGAGATTTTGATGCTTCATTAAACGCGGGTGCTCTTGGAATGTAAATCCTGTATTCTGGCAAATATTCTAAAAAACGATAGTAAACTCTCTTCCTGTGAAAATTGTTTTGGTTATCGTCAAGTTTCGGAGATGCAATATCCGCGAATTTGCTGGACTTTCCTCTCAAACACCAATCCGATGTCCGGATAGGTCCACTGTATAAATTTCGAATATTTCCATCAATGATCCTTTTATAAGTGGTGCAGAATGACATTTTTGATTTTAATTTTCCATAAATTCGCTTCGTTTCTATAATCAAACTTATGGCCGTATCAAGCTCCCTCGATAGTTTCTGTTGTTAGATGAATGCACATGCGTAGACTTATCCGTCCTTCAATTTCTATGGCTGCTTTTAATTGAATACCGAGTTATATAGTTTTCAATTCACTTCCCGATTGATTTTTATGTAAACTTTTCAACACGACTTGTACATAAATAACCATTCATATAAGTGGGAGATAAAAACTCAAAATTGGACTACAGTACAGGCCTGTCCAAAGTTTAATATAGAGCTAACAAAAAGGAATCAATGCTCGGTGGTCAAGTGGCAGATATATGGATAGCTTGTGATCGAAAAGATGTCAAGAGATGGGTAAATGCTGCTGAAAATCTGGCGAGATATTGTTAACAGATGCTATTCCGATTCGACACTCTTTTGTTTTCTTGGGGGTTAAACTTTCGACAGGCGCGTACCTTATGTCAATAGAGAATTTATAATGGTAAAAAGGAAGTTAAGATCTGTATTCAAATCAGCTGTTTAAATATTATTTTATTTTAAATTTAATTTATGAGCCAGGTAACGCCAGTCTTAAATTTTAAGTAGCACAATTTTATCAGGCATTAGGCAATTCGTTGCTGGTGTGTGTTTATAGATGACGGTAACTAAAATTAGTTTAGTGAGTAACCGTTAGGTTAACGCGGTGGCCGAGGGGAATGGAATACCTGAAGTACTAGCGTATGTGTCCCATTCGATGTATTTTTGGTCTTTGATGGGTGTACCGTAGTCTTCATAGAAAACCACAAATTTAGACGTTTTAGCCATTTAGCTACCTATCACGAGGTCACTGACATGGGGAAGAAACTACAGTATTATTTTCTTACACGCCCTCGATCATATCAGAATCAAGACCACTGAAATGATGCATAGTAAATTCAAAAGAGTCGTTATTCTGTCTGGTTTCCACTAGGTGGAGATATAGCTTTATTCCACCCTCATCTAGCTACATATAATTATATAGGTGGACCCACGTTTCTGCTTCCTTGTTGCCCGCTAGGTGGATATACAGTAACCACAAAGCTTGCAAGTTGAATTGTTAAGGTTTTCTTCTTCAAGATTACATGTATATAATTGTTTTATATTTATTTATTGTTTGAAATTCTTCATCTGTTTGTCTATCTAAAAGGTTTACATTTGTTTGACTTTTATTCCAAAGGACGGACATGCGAAAATGTATCCATTCTCTACTATTTTTACTTCCGGAAAAAAAGTTAGACCTGCATCAACCACCTGAAAGCTTAGAATCAAAATGACAATAAAGAAAGTTATAAATCTATATTAAGTACAAGGATTGCGTGTTGTTTTAGTAGGATACTTTTTTGTAAATCTAGATCATAACTTTAATATAAAACCAGTATTCTTTAATCAGAAATAAGATATGTTGACAATATTGACATACACTAGGATAATTTTGCATACTGTTCTGAGTCACTGAAACAAACTTGGATAACTTTCTTTTAAAGAAAGACAAACTTGGATAACTGTTTCTTAAGAAAGTAATAACTCAAGTTTTTTAACTAATAAATTAAAATTGAACTTCCTTGACCTAGTCAGATCCACTCTCTCCCCTTAAAAGTTGAGTTTTAAAATAAAAGTTTTACTCATTTATTTATTTATTTTTAAAATGAGTTTTTTTTTTTTTTGAAAAAAAACTAAAAAGTAGCCTTGTTCAGCCTTCAAATGACTTCGATACATGTAATTATATTTAGGTAAGAATAATATAACAAAGGTTACAAAACGTTGTACACGAAAAAAGAAACCTTGTTATGGTTATTTCTATAAAGACATTTGTTCTAGATATAAAAGGGTCCATTGTATCGATTAACGAATCGGCGTTGGTTACCGGTGGGGTACGCCCTTGTCATAAGTTATGTTAATGGTATTTGTATATGATGCAAACAAAGTATACAATTCATAAACATTATAATATGTTGAATTTTAATCGGTTTTTCTTGCAAAAATCTTATTTAGTGACGAAGTGGCATCATCACACTGCACTCGTCTGGTATTTTAATTAAAAATATAAGTGGTGTACTTTTTGTGATAAATTATATAGACTGATCTAAATTTAGTGCCCATTGTAAACGGGATAATTATAGCATAATTCTCAAAAATACATTTGTCTATAATGACAAAGCAAAATGATTTTAAAATATGTTACTACGTTATTGGTACATGTATTACTGTGCTTTCTAAGAAGCACATGACTGGGTTAAAACTGGGGCATGATTTTGTGTTGCTGGTGCTGTTGTTGCTGCTGATGATGACGTTGTTAATGCTCCTACTGCTGATGTTGTTGTTGTTGATGATGACGTCAGAGTCCCAATTTCACAATCGTTTCTTAACTAGGCATCATACAGCAGGGGTCTTAAACGTGCCGCGCCTTCCGTGACACGGGACCTCCTTTATTTTAAGAACCGTTATTTTATTTCGAAATGCCGAGTGCTTGGCAAAAGAACCGTGGTCACTACTCATTTTCAAGTCTTTGGATTGACCCGTTCGGGGTTCGAACCTACGACCTCCAACTTACCGAACAAGCATTCTAACAACTGAGCTACCGCAGTCATGGCAGTAGTGTCTTACAATTTTCGCAGTGGTAGAAAATGTCTAGGAAATATCTAAGAGTTGTCTCTCTTTAAATTGCACAACAGATCTCGACCTAAGCGTCAAGCGTAACTGGGCGTCTTTTTTACTTCAATTTCTAAGATATTTGATTTATTTAAAAAGCAGCCTTTTCTAACAATATATTATATCTTTGTCAAAAATAAAAAGGAAATTGACGAATAAATGTAAAATCATGACCAATATATAACGGTGGTCAAATGAAGCTGTACAGAAAACAAAACTACTATTATCACGTGTGCACGTAAAATCTTTACGTATACACGTGAAATTATTACGCGCACGCGTAATAATTATACAAATTTACGTAACAATTCTAAGTGCACGTGTAAAGGTTTCTATGTGCACAGGAAATAGTTCCAGTAGACATCGTTTCAGCCACCGTAGCCACTGAACACGGGTCATTTATTTTTTCAGGTTTAATTCGAATATGAAGGGCCTCGTGACTTTGATTAATGCTTAATAAAAGGCCATTCTATGGTATCGCAGCAGTCACTTGAGGGAAAATGATAGTGAAGGGAAGTGATGGCCTTTAACGCCCAAGATTCTTTCACTTATATCGAGGCGACCGGAGTACAGTCAACCCTGTCTATAAAATCCACCTAAGGGAACCAGTAAAAGTGGCAGATGGCCTTTATATACAGGTTCAAATTATATGAAAATATAAAAAAAGAACGGGGAACAATTCTACTGGCCTTTATAAGCAGGTAGTCCTTATATAGAGGTGGTCTTTAAGGTAGATTGGACTGTATCTGGAAAAAAAATCTACCAGTTTTGACAGTACAAATGGAGGCAACGAATCAAGGTAAAATTTACTGTAATTCATATTTAAGGAGTTTATGTTGATCAAATGTGTGACCTATTCTCCTATATTCACGATACATTTTTAAAGAATTCGTACGATTTTTTTTACACGTGTGACGCATTAGTATGTGTGAAAATTACGGTTCAACAAGGCTATTCTGGAATTCTATTGCGTTAATTTTCGGACAACATTACAATTCATTGGGTTTTTTTCAACAGAGGATTATATAACTCATTTTAAACAAATGTATAAACGTACTTAAAATTACCTGTATAGTCACATCAAGTCACATGATTCCGTATCAATTGTTCTTTCAATTACAGCATACATTTAAAGTTGGAATATGACATGCATGTAGTTGGCAATCATTTGAAATGGCTATCATGATTCCATTACCAAGTTGTAATGTGACACGGGTATTTAAGCACGGTGTCTCAGATAATTCTAGATAACTTTAATATAAAATTATGGGAATATCATATCTACAATAAGATTTAATTGCCATACATACCATTTAAAACAATTACCGTTGTCTCGAACATGGTCATTGACTGCCTGATACCATCAGACGTATTCATACGCATTGACCCAATCACAACACAATGCGCCGGATGTTAATACGCTTCATGATTATTGCCAACACCTTAACAATTTAGGGTCGAGGTGGACTAATTCTGGGGGTATCTGATTGTACTTATGTAGTTAGCAGATAAATAATACATTCCTAAGATCCATACATGATCAAACCAATTCAAAATGTTCCACTTTCTGAACTCGCAGACTTGATCGTGAGTTCAATTTAACATATCAATCCATGTCCGAAGCAAAGTAAAAGCTTTGGAACAGACAAGTCAGGTTAGACACGTGAACTTACACCAGAGAAGTGAGACCGGGTGCTCCGGAAGGGTAAGCACCTCCTGTTTAGCTAGCTATACCCGCCATTTTTTCTATTTCAAGCAATTCCAATTTCTGATGAATTATCATGACTATAGACGTATAAAGGTATACACACCAAGATTTAAGATCCTAAAAACTTTATATATTGTTCGTAACATATTTCGAAAATACTCGAGAACTATCAAATGAATACTAGTATACCACTGCACTTTAAAAACATATGTCGCAGTCGAATCAATTGTGAATCTCTCTCTCTCTCTCTCTCTCTCTCTCTCTCTCTCTCTCTCTCTCTCTCATGGATTTGGACTTAATATGCGAAATGCATATATATTTATTTCCATTATTTTTAGTATGCTATTTACTTGAACTATATTTGAACGTCTATATTACAATTGATATTTCTAGTGGTAAATTATTCAAAAACGTTTAGTATTAAATATGATATGTGGTAATTGTAATAAAATTATTGATGTTATCGCATTGATATCGGGATAATATTTTAAAAAATGTATGCATTATATCGTGAGATCGGCCAAACATCTGATCTATTCCCAGGGCATCTATTTCAACCAAAAGATATTGTGTCGGACTCTGTAAAATCGGAATACGAACTCCAGCTTTCAGAAAGTGCTTCAGACCCCAGTTTCTTAATCAATTCTTGACTAAAATTTTCCTGATCTTAAATCGGAAAAATTTAACACTTTAATAATTTTGTTAATTTTTAAGATATTTCTGAATTTAAGGTGTCATTTTGAAAATCACTTCAAGCATATGACATTTATACATTTATATTTAGTTTTGTCAGAAATGTTTGTTATTGCTTCTTAAAAAGATTGCCAAAATTGGCTAAATTCAAGTCAGGAAATGATTGTGAAACCATATATGTATAACTCAAACATTTTGAGGAGAGTCTATTTGTTTGCTGAAGACAAAGATATAAAAATTACATGTGTACATTTACCTATAAAATGTGACCTTGCCCACCAGACCTTTAACACGGCCGATACCACTTGCAAACATGCCCCGCCTGGCACAAATTTCCATGCATGAAATGTCGAGATATTGGTCAGTTGAATTGCAAGTGATTTCTATCAAAACGATATATTTACGAAAGGGTTTTCGCGTTTGTAACCGACTTTCGGGAAAATAAAACCAATGCCAAAATTTCTCTGTTCACAGTAACGAATACACTTGTATTATGGCAGAAAACAAAGTCATTGAAGTGTAATTGATCTTTGAAAGAATAGATTTTTGGGATTTTTCACTTGAGTTAAACATTAAACTTTTATTGACGTAAAATCTTATTTACATTCTTATAAAATAAACATTTATTTTGAGCTTTATTGAAATCAATTTAAAATACAATAGGTAAAGATCGATTTGTGTTTAAATGAATGTATATAAGTAAAATGGCACATATATAGGTCAACTAATGAAAGGCAGTGAGATAAACACTTCAGCTGGCCCCGGTTTCACAATCATTTCTGAATTAAGGTTTTCCATACATAAATTTAGTAATTTTTGGCAATCTCTGTTGGTGCTATGAATGAGCATATTTGTCAAAACTAATGTAAATTTTATAAGCTAAAATTTATCTTCAAAAACTACACCTAATCTTTCTGGATACCTTAACAATTAATAAAATTATTGAAGAGTTCAAAGTTGTCAGATTTTCAGATTCAAGTGACATCTAGTTAAGGATTGATTGTGAAGAGCCTGATAGATATATAGTACAGACCTGTCGAAAGTTTAACTGTTTACAAAGAAGTAGTCGAAGATCGATTGCTAAGTGACAGAGATATACATGTAGGGTAGCGAGTGACTGAAAAACTGATATCAATTGCCGGAATAAAGGTAACGAAGATCAGAGACGAACTGTCGATTTGGCATCAATTCATTAGCTTAGTTTTTAACTTTACGACGGCCGTGCACTGTATGTAGCTATTAAACACATGAAACATGAAGGAGAAATTGCGATTCGGACCAGATATCAAATTAGGGACCCAACTAGTGATGGCTCATCTAAATCGATTGACTTAATATGGCCTCAATAGCCAGTCCACCATTCCTGGTCACCATACTGAAATAGGATGGAAATAAAAGTACTGGGACGAACCGGTTATCGAACTTGATAACTCCAGCACTACAGGCCTGTGCTCTATCAACCAAAAAACAAACATACTAATCCATGTCCGAATCACAATCCAGAAGCAAAGTAAAACAAACATACCAATCCATGTCCAAATCACAATCCAGAAGCAAAGTAAAACAAACATACCAATCCATGTCCGAATCACAATCCAGAAGCAAAGTAAAACAAACATACCAATCCATGTCCAAATCACAACCCAAAAGCAATGTAAAACAAACATACCAATCCATGTCTAAATCACAATCCAGAAGCACAGTAAAACCAAACATACTAATCCATGTCCGAATCACAACCCAAAAGCAATGTAAAACAAACATACCAATCCATGTCTAAATCACAATCCAGAAGCAATGTAAAACCAAACATACTAATCCATGTCCGAATCACAATCCAGAAGCAAAGTAAAACCAAACATACTAATCCATGTCCGAATCACAATCCAGAAGCAAAGTAAAAACAAACATACTAATCCATGTCCGAATCACAATCCAGAAGCAAAGTAAAAACAAACATACTACTCCATGTCCGAATCACAATCCAGAAGCAAAGTAAAAACAAACATACTAATCCATGTCCGAATCACAATCCAGAAGCTAAGTAAAAACCTTGGAACTGACAAGTTAGGTTAAACACGTGAACTTCCACCAGGAAAGTGAGGCTGGGTGCTCCGGAAGGGTAAGCACCTCCTGTTTAGCTAGCTACAACCGCCACGTATATCAACTGATATA
Source organism: Anadara kagoshimensis (assembly GCA_021292105.1). Taxonomy (NCBI): domain Eukaryota; kingdom Metazoa; phylum Mollusca; class Bivalvia; order Arcoida; family Arcidae; genus Anadara; species Anadara kagoshimensis. The sequence goes on from CM037859.1 coordinate 4,837,952, forward strand.
TTGCAAGCCTAGGCTTATCAAACCCCTTAAAAAGTTTTTTTGGCCGTCATCACGTATTGTTGATAAGTTTGATGTCTCTGTGTCTAGGATTGCCCTGAATATATATGATGTCCCATAGTTCTATGTTCCTTTCACACAGTTTTGATTACACACGTGACGGGTGTGTATCCAGCTAAACAGGAGGTGCTTACCCTTCCGGAGCACCGGCTTTCCCTTCCATGGTGGAAGTTTACGTGTCTTACCTAACTTGTCAGTTCCAAAGTTTTTACTTTGCTTCTGGGTTGTGATTCCGACATGGATTAGTATTAGTATGTTTGTTTTTTATTTATACCGAATAAAATTAGAAATTCGGTCTTAAAATATTTTCTGAACACCACCATAACATAACACTATAACAAGCTGCAAACAAGACAAAAACCACTCAATAACGAAATATACAATTAATTGATAAATTATAAAGATCAAAAAGTAAAATATGTCAATTCAATAATTAGCCAACATTCATTTAACTGAGTCTTTTATGAAAGAAATTGATTTTTCTACTACTGAGAAGTTCAAATGGAAACTAGGGGGTCTATTATTCAGCTAAAGAAAGATTTTTCTTAAAGTGCTAAATATCCTAAAGAAATTGTATTGTAAGGTAAAATCTAGCTTGTCAACGACAACTTGACCATTTTAAAAAAGTAAATGGCGCTGTCATTATTTAAACATTCTACACCAGTATATTAAAAATTAAAGAAGAACTAGTAGTTCAGAGGTTAAACTTTTAACTTAATAAGGGAATCTCTTAATTAATAAGTAAAGGAAGAAATAAAACCAGGTCCCATTATTCAGCCTAAATCTTGTTTTCCAATAATAAAAAAAATATTTCAAAGCTAATTGTTCAAATCTTTAAAATGGTCTCAATTGAAGTGTAATTGAGGAAATGAAACTAGGGCCGATTATTCGGTCTAAAAGTTGTTTTCCAACAGTACTAAATGCTTCAAAACTCAATAGTTGTAAATTTAATATAATGAAATTAAAAGACAATAATTTAAAAATTATAAAATTATCTGATTATAGGGAGGGAGTAATTGGAATATAATAAGGTCCAATATTTGGTGTGAGAGTTGTTTTGCAAAACTAGTTTCTGAATATTTCAAAGCTTAAAAAATGATCCATTGATGAAATCAAATTAGGCCCAATATTCGGTCTAAGGTTTCCTTTCTTATAATTTTAAAAGCGTCTTAAAGTTCACAATTTTCTTATCTTTATAAAATCAAAGTTGATTACATGTACTCATTGTTCAATATGGTTCTTGATCATACTTTTCATTTTTATTCGGACTAAACCTTGTTTTCAACAATACCAAATACTGTGAAAATGTCATACAGTTATATGTATTTAAAAAAAATTAAAGCTGATAGTTTAAATGTCAAGTCTTCCACTTCACAACGCCTTCTTCAGTGTTGTGGAGGCACTGAAACTAGGACCCAAATATTCGGCCTAAAACTAGTTTTCAGACAATAACTACAAAATATGTTCAAAATCAATCACATATTGTTAAATCGTTTGTTTTGGCGACTTCCAATTTTCGTGATTCTTTAAAAATACATTTCGTGGGGGCGATAAATTAGTGGTTTGCGGTTACTTTTAAAAGTAAGTTTGTGATGTATACCATCTGTAAATTCGTGACTTGGAGTGTCCACAAAAATAACCAAAATTTGGACACTTTGAAAACTTGAATCAGAAAATACATTCACTGTGAAATCGTTAATTTTCGTGGAGTTCCAATGCTTTTTGTATTCGCGGACACCCAGCCGACGAATTCACATGTGAAAGAAATATATATTTAACACGATAACCGCAGACCACGAGTTTTTCAATCCACGAAATGATAATTTTTCTTTGAACGGCAAAAATTAAACACATCGAACACATTCACAGTACTGAATGGGGGAACTATTCTTAAATAAACTAATAACATTTGAAAAAATGAACTTATCGTATGAAACATTTATTGAAATGAAATTAAGGAACAAATATTTGGTTTACACCAATTTTTAAATGACACACATAATATAACGTCATCTCCGTTGTTTCTTAACGAACCTTTCACGAAACATTAAAAGTCGAAAGTTGAAAAGCTTTTTTCAAGGAATGACTTTGAAATAATAATCTGTGTTAAAATACAAATTCTACGTATGAGATTACAACTCACGTAATGGATATGACCTGCCCTGATGAATAATCGTCTATTTGTATCAAAATAAATAATACTGGCGTCATCACGATTATGCAGATTGCGTTCTGTTTGAATTGACATACAGTTTAACCGGAAATGACAATAACGACACATCCAAACAATGAGTCAGAATGGCTGAAACCTATTTGAGATATTTAAGATAACTTGTAAAGAGTGTTTTAGAACGCCGTGACGATCGAAACACACAATACGGTTACGAAAGGACAAGTTCTTGTGAATAGAAACAGTTTTCACTTTTAAAAATATTTTCCAATAGAATTATACTGTTTCCGAATTATAAATATATGCAGTATTATAAACATGAAAATCAGATATTACTGCAGATGTTTGTTCCGAGTTAGATTTTAAAATACCTTGTTCCAACACACAAAACATTTAACTGAAGGTTATCATTTTTTAAAATCTCCGAATGAAAGACATAATTATTTGTCAGTCTGACACCAAAGTTAAATTTGGAAATACTGTCGATATTTTTTCTAATATTTAGAATTTACCTTGTTCAAAAACTAAATATTAAACTGATGTTGTATTCCTTTAAGATCTCCGAGAAAAGACGTCATTATTTGTCAGTCTGATACGGAAGGTAAATCGTCATCGTAACTCATACTCCTTGGTTGATATTGATGAGCTTTTGAAGACACCGTTGGTTGAGATAATCTCTCTATAATCAGCCTCATTTCCTCTTTAGACAGTTTATTCACAGGTTTCGGCTTTTCCCACGTGTATTCTCGGAATCTCCGTCTAGTTGCTTTCCCGGGGTGAATATGGTTGGCTCAGTCTCTCGATAATGTCAGAACGTGATTTGGTGAGACTGCTCTGAACGCTGGCGCCGCGCGGAATATATTCCCCGTATGTAGAATCAAACTGAAACAAACGCCTTCTGTCCGACGGAGCTTTCCGTAAGTTTAAAACTTCTCCAATTGTCTTTGGGTTGTAATTTCTGTAATGTCTTCTTTCTCGATATTTTGGCTCCTTTGTAGAATAAATATATTTGATGTCTTTTGAGCAGATATTGTTATATGCCACACAAAACGCCATTTTTGACAGTTCAACCTACACTACTGAAATTCCACCTCTATCTAAAAGCTTGTTAAACTTTCACCTGTCTGTTGTATTATGTACATACAGTGTATAGATTGTGTTGTTCTATTTTAAACAGTAAAACAAACAGTCACACATATATAAAAATAAAAACTGCAGCCTTCAGGATATACTAACTGTTTAATATCTTTGTCAGGACATTTAAGACTAAACGTTTATCAAGCTTTATACATTTTATATATATGTACCTATCAGAAATAAATAGGTATTTAAGGGTATATGATTTTATGCAATTAGTTCCGAAATAATTGCTGGATAATCGATCCTTATAATATAATAATACACGACAAAGTACACGACGGCCCCCAACTGAGACCGAACATGACAATGACATATAAACGGAATCATTAAGACATTTGGTGTAATGAATCGTGTGGATCGGTGCCAGGGATTTTGTAAAACCTTTTGTAGCTTTGTTGGTTAAGGGTTTAAGGTTGTTTTAGGATCATATACATTCCAACCTGCCTTAAAACCCACCTCTATATGATGGACACCTGTCTTAAAGGCCACCTCTGTATGAGGGATACCTGCTTATAAAGGCCAGTAGAAGTGTTTTCCATTTGTGTTTTATTCATATCATTTGAACCTGTATATAAAGACCACCTGCCCATAAAGGTCGCTTTAACTGGTTCCCTTGAGTGGCCTTCATAGACATATTTGACTATACACTTTAACACACACACACACACACACACACACACGAAACTTGTAGAGAAAATGAAGCATTTTATAAGAAAGTATCGAACTGTCTCATTTTTCACCGTATCACACCTTGTTTACTCTCTCTCTCATTCTCTCTCTCTCTCTCTCTCTCTCTCTCTCTCTCTCTCGATAATGTGAAATAACGAACCAGAACCGAACGCACTACACAGGGCAACTTTCATTTTATTTGGTAAGTTGAAAAGACATTGCATTTTGATGATCACTAAATAGTAATGGAGAGAGCTACGTTATTTGGCGATCAGTCAGAGAACCCTTTGTCTTTAAATCTAGATTTTTGATGGTGTAAACCAGGAATAGCTCACTTCAATATACACTCGTTATTTAACAGTCAGATTTACCCCAGGGTAGAATTTATTGTTAAAATATTGAAAATCGTTTATAAAGTCGGCGCCATAAATAATGACAGAAAAAAACTATTTACTTTTCTTTAGAAGCAATAAACAATACACTTTATCGATAAAATGTGATCTGTGGCTAATATAACCAGATATATTTATACATGACACGGATGGTATAGGCAAACAACATCTATCGGGTGAAATCCATTTGCGCCATTTTAGCGTCCTTTTGGACAAAACCTATTTGCACCAGTTTATCATTTCCGTCAGCAACGTTTTAAAACCCTAAGTCCTGTTGTGTCAATATTGGAGATGTGAACAATAAGTTTGACATCATTTGATCTGTGGATTTACGTTTGAAACACTTACATATTGACATTTATTACATGAATTATCTGTATAGGTAAACTGGTGCAAAACACCTCCAGATTCTGGCGGAATTAAAACACCAGACATTAAAGTTATTTGCGGAAATGATACCTCTAAAAATATGTAATTGCCGCAAAAGGACGCTTCCCCGTTTATTGCCAAAGTATCACGTTATACCCATTCATTTTGTGCGGAGCATTTATTTCCATTGGATATTGAACCATATCATTAAGGGATATTCATCACGTGGTACCATGGCCAACTCCATTTAACTTATTAACCAGCTTGTGATACGTAACGTTTTTGCGGAACTGTATTTTATCTAACATTAGACTAGTTTTTCTGTCCGATTTGACAAAATACAAGTTTTATCGAACACGTATGATACAGAATCTTGTATTGGTGATACAGCATTGGCGGTAAAGTACACGTGCACTTCTCATTGTGACGTCATTGGGGAAAAATGTAAACAATGACGTCATTACTACAGAACATGTCATAACATAGTTCAGTGATTTTCTGTGGTAAAATTCATTTTTCGCATAAAGTATTGTTTTTTTAATTATTTCAAATAACCTAATTGGAAATATTAGATAAAAATATTATATACACAGTGTGTATATACAACCCGTCGTATCAGGTCTCGTCCTTTTTTCGTAAGCTGTATCACTACGAGTCGCGCTTGAAAAGGACTCGGCCTGATACGAAGGGTTGCACATACACACTGTGTATATTATACATTTATTGCCTTTGAGTGAGGGAGATATGAACATTTGTTCACCGTCAACAAGTCATATATCCCAAAGGCAATAAATTGTTTATTATACCGAAAGATTTAACCATTGTAATAAAAAGACAGAACGAAAAAAAATATTTAAAAAAAGACAGTCTGAAAACACCATTTCTTCTCCGATTCATTGCTTTTTCTCCTATCGGAACTCATCGGAAGCAAACGCTAGAACGTCGTGACCGATTCTCCATCGATGACGTCATATCATTGTGACGTCATGGTGTGTTCCGAAGAGGTGGGATATGATGTTTTCAGAGGGATACACGATGTTTTCTCCACCCTGATCACATGATCCAACGATCCAATCAAATTACAGATAGAATCGTATTTTTCTAATGAGGTATAATAAATATGTATGTATCGCGCAATTGACGGATCGCCGGCCACGCCCACAATGTTCCGACAAAGGCCCAGCATGCTTGAATTGCACGCAAAAAGAATGAAAACTGGGCATGAATTGTCACTGACACAAGAACGGCATAAGTTGCCGTGGCGCTGATTTGGTAGATGGCGGCCAGTATTGGAACATAATAGGCGTGGCCGGCGATACGTCAATTGGTCATTTCCCCGTTAAATAACGTAATTCCGAATACACTACAAACAATTTTCATATCCAGTATTTATAAATCATATATCCTTATCCTGCTCAGTCTGTGTCATTAGTTATAAGCGTCCTCTGTAGCGAACACTGGCGGCCTACTCTTTTTGAACTCTACAGAAGTGTCGTTAGCGTGCAATGAGGCACTTATCCTCGGTTTTGAGTCTCATCTGAAAGACATTGTGAACAATAGATGTAGATTAAAAAAGAATATAAATATGGAATAATATACAATGCAGGCCTGTCAAGAGTTTAACACTAACAAATCTGTGTCCAGACGTCAGCTCATCTCGTTAGCTTCATGTGGACAGCTATTCGGTAGATGTTATCTATCTCTCAGCACCTTTGAAGGTACTAGCTATCGATATATAGGTCACTCAGCAGCCGAGCTTCGACTCCATTAGGATAGCCCGTTCGACCGGTCTATTGTATACTTAGTATACCTATGTAATTATACTTTTTGTGGGTAGAATTCATGGTTGGTTGGTTAGATGTTGCTTAACGTCGCATCAGCATTTTTTCAGCTGTTTGCGACGAGAAATATTTTTCTTCCATCATCCTATGTTTGAGATAAAGATTTCCGCTTGAAGAAACGATGGAAGAAATTCTATCTTCACCTCCACGCTTTCAGTGACGTCACAATCAAAGGACAATTGAATGACGTCATGATACGTGGAGACATGACGCCGTCTGGCGGGAAAATGACACCCGAGTCTTCAAACTTTTGAAATTTTCACTGCGTTTCAAATGTTTATTCTAAGAGATTAGAATAAATGGCTTTGTTTTCTAGTTTATACATCTCGTATAAACCAAAATCAGGTACATTCTGCCCGATGGTCATATTTATTTTTATGTAAAACGTTAAATAACAAAGTTAGATTTACAAAGATGGCGTCGATGTCGATGTGATTGATACTTCAAGCGAAAAATTGTTCTCAAAATGGGAGAAAAGAATCACTCATGTGTTTATCCATGTAGGATAGGGAAAACTCACCCGAGGGTTGAATATTTTAGTCGGAGATAAGGCTTGCCTCATGCTAGATTCTATTATTCTTTAATCTCTATGGATTCATCTATGAACAATTTTGTGTTTGCATGTGAAGTGCCAGTGTGTTGTATGGTCTGTCTTGTACTGGCGCGCACTCAGAGTGACCTTAACGTGCCAACTCACAGAGACAATACGCCGTAGACAAGGGTAACACTCCCCCAGTCACATTATAATCATACCAGATGAACCAGTAAAGGCCAAGAGCAAGGAAAACTCACTTTCCTACATGTAGTCTGAGCGGGGCTCGAATAGACTAGGCACATTATCAGAAAATGTGACTTGAAGCGGCATTTTTTAGTAAAAGTTGGTAACACCTTTTTCTAACCTAATTCGAGGGTGCTGAATTCGAAAATGGCGGATACCAAGCTGAATTTTGAGTTTTTGAACCCATAATTCAAAAACAAAATGGCGGCTAAAATTAATGGTGAATCAATGCAAAAATGATACTTGGGTTGACAAATTTTGGTAAAAGTTGGTAACATGATTTATTTAACATAATTTGAGGATGCCGAATTCAATGGCCGATACAAAGCTCAATTTTGAGTTTTTGAACCCATAATTCCAAAATCAAAATGGCGACTTAAATTTATAGTGTACCAATGCAAAAATGTTCATTGGGGTGGCAAATTTTAGTAAAAGTTGGTAACATGCTTAATTTACATTATTCGAGTTTTCTGAATTTCAAAAATGACGGATTCCAAGCTAAATTTTATTTCTTAACCCATAATTCAAAAACAAAATGGCGACTAAAATTGATGTGTACTGGGTCAACGCAAAATACATGAAATATGTTACTTGGGTTGACAAATTTTGGTAAAAGTTGGTAGCATGCTTTATTCAACATAATTCGAAGGTGATGAATGCACAAATGGCGGATACCAAGCTAAATTTTAAGTTTTTGAACCCATAATTCCAAAAACAAAATGGCGACTTAAATCCATAGTGTACAATGCAAAAATGTTACTTTGGGTGGCAAATTGATAACATGCTTTTGAAATATAATTTTGAGAGTACTAAATTCAAAACTTGCAAAAGTCATTCAGAAGGTAAAGCTTAACCCATAATTCCAAAAACAAAATGGCGACTGTTTAATTTATGCATATAATTCACAGTGTTATTGAAGTTACATGTTTAGCAAAAGATGGTACTTTGTTCTTTTTAACATTTCAGCATAACTTGAGGTTGCTAAATTAAAATGGAAGCGGCTAAACTGAAGTTTAAATGTTTAAACCCAATTTAAAAGAACTTCTAAAAATAAAGTGGAGGTTATAATTAAGTGTTTGTTCATTATGTGTGCCTTTTGCATATTGCACTGATGAAATCTACATGATTAAATTAAGTTCATGACCAAATCTATTCTGAAACACTGCTTTATTCAGATCATGGCGTGAAATTAATAAATTAATTGTCAAAATCGAAACTTGTGTTTGAAATGCAGAAAGAGCCTATTCAAGAACAGTCTTTTATATAGAGTTTACCACATGTTCTTGCAAAATAGTATGTAGAACCCTTTGTTGTAAATGTCAAAATACCAAATTGAAATGGTTTGAACTTTGCCGGTAACTGTATTTTTCAACATAGTATCAGTCTCTATACAGTTTTGCCAGCGGTGTTTAAGGAACTAAATGTAACTTCTAAAGAATTCATTTTCTTTAAAAGTCAGAACGTCCTCCAATAAATATATACCATCATCATCTGACTATAAAACTGGGTAAAGTAAATGACCGTTTTCAGTGTTGGAAATAGACGGAAGACTGATTTGCAAGCTTAAGTAATAAACTGGCCACTCAATCAATTTAAAATCTAAAGCCACAATCGTTAATTGCAGTCAAGGCAATGGTAGCATTGTGCTAGTGGACCAAGACACCTTTACTGAGTTTTCCACAACACTTGAGTGGAATATTTTTCCGTAACAGCCTCACAAGTAATACAGATAATATGACATTTATTTTTTGTCCCTTTTGGAAATAATCTACCACCAGAATACCATCAATATCTAAGTTAACCGTTGTCATAACCTTTCCAGATAATGGAACAGTCTTTCTCGCCTTAATTGGTGGAGGTGAACCAGGGTGGTTTCATTGTTTAGACTGTTTTGGGCTGTGGGATGCTTTGCCTCCATAGTAACAAAGCTCGTATGGGAGCTAGCAGTATCTACCACTAAAAATTTTAATTAACACGCGTCAAAGTGCATCTTGTTTGCTTCTGATTAATTGCCAGAAGCCCAACGGGCTCAAAGCTTTCTCATTGCAGGATGTCAGAATGAAGTGTATTCTTCTTTGTGAAATGCCAACTCATTGCAAAAGCTTTCTTTTTAAAGAGGATTTCTCAGAAATAAGCAGCCAATGTTTGTTTCGGCTACCATGAATGAAAACAAAGCTCTATTGACCATTTTTGGGTTGCAACAATGGCATGCCTTCCAGGACTGGGGTTATCATTTATGTTCTGCCGTTTATAATCCGCCAACCACTTTTTACTATTGCCTATCAAGGGGCTTCTTTCCTTGTGCTGCTTTCATATCAGTATGGATAGCCTTAGGTGCTTAATTGTTCTCGTGCAAATATTGGATCCTGCTTTTACACAATTTTTCACATTTGCCAAGTCACAAGGCTTATTTACGTTGGAGTAATACCTTGTTGATATTAACTTACAAAACGACACTGGTCTTCGGATACACAATCAGGAAATAGAGGGGTTGAAAAGGGACATCAGCGCTTATCTCCTTTTAACAGGAGGCTCGCTACATATCATTCAACCCGCATACTTCTTACCAGTTTAATAAAACCAAGTGTAGTGTTGCTTTTGCTATAGTTAAATATCAAACTTTACAACAACAATTTGTAATGCAAGTTCACATTTTTAGCAAAAAGTCAGCTAAGAGTTGCTCGGTGATGACTTAGCACCTCTAAATAGGTTTTGAATGCTAGTTTTGTTACATCTACTTGGCTCTTCCTCTGGTAAAAAAAATGCATTTGGTGCAAACACAGATTTCGGTTTTGTAAGCTATTTCATTCACATTCTGGTCTACATAAATCAGTGTTTCAGCATGTTATGTATGTCACTTAATTCAATTCATTCAATTAAACAGAAACATACAGTCCCATGTTCAAATTACAATCCAAAAACAAAAGCAAAAACTTTGAAAACTGGCTAAAGTTAAATATGTGAACTTTGTCCAGGATATTATAAGTTATACAGGGCTTTGGCAGGCTACACGGCCCCATGTACCCCGTCAAAGATTATGCGACTCAGGATACATTCATCTTTGACGGGGTACATGGGGCCGTGTAACCTGCCGAAAGCCCTGTATAACGTTTTTGTCACCCTTCAAAGCGTTACCAATTGGATCTTTTTAACTTCCACTTCGTATTTTGTATGACTAGATCGTATGTTGTCGCCATGTTAGTTTACCGTAACTAGACGTCAACGATGTACGAGTTACTTCCCTTTTACCGCTAAACGTCGCGTGCGTTCATTTCGGAACATAGTTCTATGTACCCCGACAAGTTAACCAATCAGCTTGCGAGAAATTTCTGTCGAAAGGGTGACAAATATATATATAGCTTTTTCCATAATGATCTTTGTCGCTAGGCCACCTGAGACGAAGAATGACCAGCATGCCAGATCTTTTGATTTCATAAATATCAAACCATCTTTTTCAGAGTTATTGCCCCTGAAAAATAATATTTCGTTTTGCAAATTCTGCTGGTTTTGTGACTATTTACTTGAAAACTATTAGTGTTCTATAAGCGCAATGCATTGAAAAACACTAACATGACAGGCTAAGTAGCAATGTTTGTAAAAATATGATGATCCATGGAGGAGATGTTACCCCTGGATTATAATTTTTGCGAATTTGTTTTTTTACCATATTTGTTTGAAAAAGTATTATAAATAAAAGCACCAAGTTGCAAAAATAATCAACATGCCAAGATCTAACTCCATAGCAAAATTTGTATATGATAATCAGATGTTGTTGCCTCTAAAATTTCAGTATCTTTTAAATGTTTTCAGGTGAGCAATAAGGCCCATGGACCTTTTGTTTAAATTTTCTGCTCATTAACACCCAAGTAAGCCTTGGAATATTACAATATTTGATTAATAGTTGTTTCTTGCTACTAAAACAACTTCTATATCAACTTTTACGCAAAAAACCTTTTTGATTTTGGCGGCCATTTTGTATTTAAATTTTGACCTACTTAGAGCAATTTTTCAGCTTGGTATCCGCCATTTTCGAACTCAGCACACCCAAATTAGGTAAGAAGGATATATGGTTTGCTTTTACTAAAAAATGCCTTTTCCTCTTTAAAACGACGTCTTTTCTGAAAATGTGCCTAGTCTAGAACTCCCAGGTAGAATTCATGGTTGAAATATGAAAATAGTTATAATGTCGGCGACCTGCCATTAAATAACGGCAGAAAAAGACTTGCTTTTCTTTAGAAGCAATAAATAATAGCGATAAACGTAAACTGTACCTTTATTTAATTAGCCGGTATATAGAAACGTTCAAGATTTCTGTACTAAATGAACTTATTCATGTATAAGATTATCACCAGCTAACCATCTCATTTGTACTCCATGACATTTTTGCTGCAGAACTGCATAGAATCAAGTTGTCTCGTAAAATTCAAAATTCTGAAAACAGTTTCAGAATGTATTCAGTCTACGAAGGCTCGGGACAGATATATGTCAGTTGTATGAGCCAGTGTGCTTGTTGATTTGGTACCTTATATCGGTCATCTTTATAATTAGCTATTATTACAGTAAACGTATTTAATTTTGCCTGTATTTATTTTCGCGGTATAAGAAATTAAGACATATCCGGGTAGTGAAATTTTCGCGTTTTTAAAATATGCACTAAAACGCAATGAGCAAAATATAATTTTCGCTCGATATTAATTTTCGCGTAAAACAAGCAACCGCGAAATAAGCGAAAATAAGTACACCGCGAAAATAAATACGTTTTCAGTATCTATCGCTAGGTAACTATTCGGCCTTCAGCTATCCATACCTGGGTCATTAGGCAAAGCCGAGCTGCGGACTTCTTTCATAAGCTCAGTGTTAAACTTTCGACAGGTCTGTATTGCACATACAATAAATTGTTGACAATATTCCTTGTAATATATTGATCTCGCCTCTTTCTCATGTAAATTGTAGAGATTTAGTTGTTTGAATTATCGGTCAAATTAGACAATTTATAGGAGACAGATTTGTCGTCGATTGAAGTACAGTCAAACCTGTCTATAAAGGCCAACCAAGGGATCCAGTAAAAGTGGCCTTTATGGGCAGGTGGCCTTTTTATACAGTCAAACTTGTCTATAAAGGCCAACCAAGGGATCCAGTAAAAGTGGCCTTTATGGACAGGTGGCCTTTATATAAGTCAACCCTGTCTTTAAAGCCACCCAAGGGAACCAGTAAAAGTGGCATTTATGGGCAGATGGCCTTGATATACAGGTTCAAATAATAGAAATAAAGAACAATTGGGACACAATTTTACTGGCCATTATAAGCAGGTGGTCCTCAAATAGAGGAGGCCTTTAAGGCAGGTTGGACTGTAGTATTTTTCTTATGTATTTTTATGATTTTTATTTCAACACTGCAATTAAAAAAACAAATGTGTAGGAAACAAGGGGTCGATCTGGCACTGATTCGTTGAAATACGTGCGTTTATTCGACAGGTGTGTACTCTAGATAGGTATTTTATAGCAGACGGATTTGTCGTCAATTAAAGTAACTTTCACGTTTTAAGCCTTTTTATGTTACACCGGACCAAAGTTTCCATTTTTTTTATTTCATTAAGCATACTATCTACTGATAAGCCAATCCCAACAAATTGTCTATATATGAGACAGAACAGTGTACTGTATAATGCTTATAATTCGCTATGGTTTTATTTTCAAGTGTATTCCCGCGAAAATTAAACCACTGTGAATAGTATTACCAGCCCATTAATCTTGCTAGAGTTGTTTTCCTTGAATCAGATAAGACGCGAAAATATGACACGGCGAATACCCTAGTCATCGTCAAACTGCCAAAATTTGACCCCATGAAAATAAAGCAATATACTGTATTTTAAAATCTGAACCGTTTTAAAATGACGTTCATAGTCAATATGAATGCCACAACTGTTTTACGATCCACATTTCTATCACACATAAGGTATGTTTAATTTGGGACGGTATGGGGAACAGGAAACATCACTAACTTTTGCGAGTGAACTGACAAACTTTCCCATCATATTCGAATCTGTCCGAGTTGGAATAGAACCTAATATGATCCGTTAGATAGTATATAAAAAAATCCAAGAGTTCTCTCTCTTTAATCTAAAACAAACATACTAATCCATGTCCGAATCACAATCCAGAAGCAAAGTAAAACACGTGAACTTCCACCAGGGAAGTGAGGCCGGGTGCTCCGGAAGGGTAAACACTTCCTGTTTAGCTAGCTACACCCGCCACGTGTGTAATCAAAATTGTGTGAAAGGAACATGGAACTATGAGACGTCAAATATATCCAGGGCAATTTAAACTACAAAATATACCGTTTTTTTTAATTTAATTATAAAATGCATTCAAAAAATGGTATATGACATAGTCATCATCATATTACGAATATTATTGGGGAACTTGGTGGTGGAGTTGCACGGTCCTTGTTAGGGCAACTTTCCCTGTCTAGGATCGAATCAAAGTCGGCCATACATATCATAATGCGAGAAAGCACGTCACTTTACCGAATGTCTGTGTTTTTCTCCGTTTTCTTTCATAATCCCAGAACTGATGGATTTGATGTAGGTAAGAATCTTAACATAGCATAAAACACCATTAGCCCGAAAAGAGTATGCTTGTTCAAATTATCTCTCTTTTAACAAAGAAAAATTCACACATTATAATGGCGGATAATTTCTCAATTTAAAGCTGTTGTTTGGTTGAATGTAGGTGGTTTTAATTCCCTCTACCATCATTGTCAATTTTTTCTCTCTTTTAACTAAAACATGTACTCATTATAATAGCGGGTAATTTCTCGATTCAAAGCTGTTGTTTGGTTGAAAGGTAGATGGTTTAAATTCTCTCTACCATCACGAAACTTTTTGGCTCGATAAAAGCGAAAGAATATTGGCAAAATTCGTATATTTTATCGACAATGTTATATATAAAAAGTCGACCCTTTGAAAACTATATTCAAGTGATTGATTTTTTTTTACAAAAATTTCGATGGTGAAATGCGTAATAACGAGGTTAGATGACGTCATATTACAGAATCCACAGAGTTGTCCAAGAAGGAAGGGATAAACCATGATACGCTATGGTAGAGATTGTTCCCATTACGGGAACTTTATACAAGGAAGCAAGCTACTTACAAATAAATTGTTGACCCAGGGATATTGCAGGCTTAGGCATCTTAGGGCCCTCAAAAAGTTTTATGGCCGTCATCACAGTATTGTTCATAAGTTTGAAGTCTCTATATTAAGGATTGCCCCGGATATATTTGAATTCCCAAATTTCCATGTTTCCTTTCACTTAATTTTGATTACACACGTGGCGATTGTAGCTAGCTAAACAGGAGGTGCTTACTCTTCCGGAGCACCCGATTTCGCTTCCCTGGTGTCTAACCTGACTCGTCAGTTAAAAAGTTTTTACTTTGCTTCTGGATTGTGATTCGAACATGGATCAGTATGTTTGTTTTTGATCATGAAATAGCACAAAGATTATACCCTAAAATACGGGTTCTCACATTCAGTTGCCCACTGGATTATAAGTAGAAGGTTTGTTACGTACTGTGTATGGTGCCTCTTTTGCCCCACCCCTCTACCCCCACCCAATGAAAAATCAATATTTTGATAATTTATTTACTGTTCCATTTATGAACGAAATACAAATAAACCTGTCTATAAAAGCCGACTAAGAAAACTAATAGAAGTGACCTTTGTAGACAGGTTTAATTTTAAAATAATATAACATAAAGAGCAATTGGGAAAAAGTTTTCTGGTCCTCTAATGCAGGTGACCCTTATATAGAGGTGAGTTTTGACTGTAACGTTATGCGACGGTCAAATATACTGCATCACTTCAGGTTTTTCTCGGGATTACTAAGATTTTAACATCAATTTATAACTGCAAATAAATGCAAATCCCAAGATTGGGTATGCTCAACACTTCTGATTTTTCCCATTGCTTAAAAAAACTTTAACATCAATAAATGCGAATCCAAGATTGTTTAATTCGGAACTTATTTCAAATCCATCCCAAATTACGTTTAAACAATTATAATAATGTCATATTGAAACTATGAATTTTAATCCTTGATTTTGCCACACGCGCAGACGCATTAAATCCAACACCATTACAAATATCATATTAAGTATGTTTTAAAGAAACTTACCATGCATAAATAAACCTTTTAATATATATTTTTTAAAACGACCTAACCCAATATTAATAACCTAAACATTTATTTTATTTTTAATCCTTGGATTAAAGACAGTCGGATTATTAAAATACATGGAACGTATTAATTGTTAATTTTTTGTTTATAATTTTCCTTATCAGATACTGTAATATATATATACGCATTCGGTCACGAATTTCCTAGAGCCCTACTGGTCACTTTGAATCTAAGGCCTCTCTCATCGCTTCAAATTCAACTCGTGACAGATCCGAGTGCACCCACGTTTATCTGTTCATTCGACGATGTTCAATAGATTTTTCCAGGAACCCCGGGTTTCTACTCCATCTCAAAAGTGATCACCTCGATAAAGGTGAAATATTTTGAACAACTAAAACAATTGGACCCCCTTTCGTTGTAAAAAGGCATTATTTTTTGCATTTTTCCAGCGTTGGTCATAAAAATGTTTGTTTCTAATAGTCTCTTCGCCAAAAAACAGTCTTATTAAAGTGAAGTAATATTGTTTTACACCAAGGTCGAGATTATTTCACTTATATCGAGGCGGTCAGTTCTGGATGATGCAGTAAACCGGAGCTAAAAATCACCGACTTTCCGCAGTTTAACTGACAAGTTTTCTCACAACAGTTTGTTTACGAGTGGGGAATTGCATTTGAACCACCTGAATAAGAGACGCTATGATTTGTGAGCGCCTTGGATCACTCACCAAGAATCTTGTAGAGGCAGGAAAGGCATGTCAAAAGTATAAAATTGAACTGACGAAAAGACATCGAAACTGGGCTGCCAAATGGTCGAAGTAAGTGAAGCTAGTGACAGAAAAGCTGCCAAGAGATGGGTAGATAATGGAAGGCTGATAATAGCTGCAGATTTGGCACTACAGTTCAGAACTGTCGTAAATAAAACAGCAAACCCACGAAAATAGTCGAAGCTCAGTTGCAGAGATATTGAAAGCTGGTGACCAAAAAGCCACCCAGAGATGTAGTAGCTGCCAAAAAGCCACCCAGAGATGTAGTAGCTGCCAAACAGCCACCCAGAGATGTAGTAGCTGCCAAACAGCCACCCAGAGATGTAGTAGCTGCCAAAAAGCCACCCAGAGATATAGTAGCTGTCGAAAAGCCACCCAGAGATGTAGTAGCTGCCAAACAGCCACCCAGAGATGTAGTAGCAGCCAAAAAGCCACCCAGAGATATAGTAACTGCCAAAAAGCCACCCAGAGATATAGTAGCTGCCAAAAAGCCACCCATGATGAAGTCGCTGTCGAAAAGCCACCCAGAGATATAGTAGCTGCCAAAAAGCCACCCAGAGATATAGTAGCTGCCAAAAAGCCACCCAGAGATGTAGTAGCTGCCAAAACGCCACCCAGAGATATAGTAGCTGTCGAAAAGCCACCCAGATATATAGTAGCTGCCAAAAAGCCACCCAGAGATATAGTAGCTGCCAAAAAGCCACCCAGAGATGTAGTAGCTGCCAAAAAGCCACCCAGAGATGTAGTAGCTGTCGAAAAGCCACCCAGAGATGTAGTAGCTGTCGAAAAGCCACCCAGAGATATAGTAGCTGTCGAAAAGCCACCCAGAGATATAGTAGCTGCCAAAAAGCCACCCAGAGATATAGTAGCTGCCAAAAAGCCACCCAGAGATGTAGTAGCTGCCAAAAAGCCACCCAGAGATGTAGTAGCTGTCGAAAAGCCACCCAGAGATATATTAGCTGCCAAAAAGCCACCCAGAGATGTAGTAGCTGTCGAAAAGCCACCCAGAGATATAGTAGCTGCCAAAAAGCCACCCAGAGATATAGTAGCTGCCAAAAAGCCACCCAGAGATATAGTAGATTCCAAAAAGCCACCCAGAGATGTAGTAGCTGTCGAAAAGCCACCCAGAGATATAGTAGCTGCCAAAAAGCCACCCAGAGATGTAGTAGCTGCCAAAAAGCCACCCAGAGATGTAGTAGCTGCCAAAAAGCCACCCAGAGATATAGTAGCTGTCGAAAAGCCACCCAGAGATGTAGTAGCTGCTAAAAAGCCACCCAGAGATATAGTAGCTGTCGAAAAGCCACCCAGAGATGTAGTAGCTGCCAAAAAGCCACCCAGAGATATAGTAGCTGCCAAAAAGCCACCCAGAGATATAGTAGCTGCCAAAAAGCCACCCAGAGATGTAGTAGCTGCCAAACAGCCACCCAGAGATGTAGTAGCTGCCAAAAAGCCACCCAGAGATGTAGTAGCTGCCGAAAAGCGACCCAGAGATGTAGTAGCTTTCGAAAAGCCACCCAGAGATATAGTAGCTGCCAAAAAGCCACCCAGAGATATAGTAGCTGCCAAACAGACACCCAGAGATGTAGTAACTGCCAAAAAGCCACCCAGAGATATAGTAGCTGTCGAAAAGCCACCCAGAGATATAGTAGCTGCCAAAAAGCCACCCAGAGATGTAGTAGCTGCCAAAAAGCCACCCAGAGATGTAGTAGCTGCTAAAAAGCCACCCAGAGATGTAGTAGCTGTCGAAAAGCCACCCAGAGATGTAGTAGCTGCCAAAAAGCCACCCAGAAATGTAGTAGCTGTCAAAAAGCCACCCAGAGATGTAGTAGCTGCCAAAAAGCCACCAGAGATGAGATTTAGTAGCTGTCAAAAAGCCACCCAGAGATGTAGTAGGTGCCAAAAAGCCACCCAGAGATGAGATGTAGTAGCTGTCGAAAAGCCACCCAGAGATATAGTAGCTGCCAAAAAGCCACCCAGAGATATAGTAGCTGCCAAAAAGCCACCAGAGATATAGTAGCTGTCGAAAAGCCACCCAGAGATATAGTAGCTGCCAAAAAGCCACCCAGAGATGTAGTAGATGTCGAAAAGCCACCCAGAGATATAGTAGCTCCCAAAAAGCCACCCAGAGATATAGTAGCTGTCGAAAAGCCACCCAGAGATGTAGTAGCTGCCAAAAAGCCACCCAGAGATATAGTAGTTGCCAAAAAGCCACCCAGAGATATAGTAGCTGCCGAAAAGCCACCCAGACATATAGTAGCTGCCGAAAAGCCACCCAGAGATATAGTAGCTGCCAAAAAGCCACCCAGAGATATAGTAGCTACCAAAAAGCCACCCAGAGATATAGTAGCTCCCAAAAAGCCACCCAGAGATATAGTAGCTATCGAAAAGCCACCCAGAGATGTAGTAGCTGCCAAAAAGCCACCCAGAGATATAGTAGCTGCCAAAAAGCCACCCAGAGATATAGTAGCTGCCGAAAAGCCACCCAGAGATATAGTAGCTGCCAAAAAGCCACCCAGAGATATAGTAGCTACCAAAAACCCACCCAGAGATATAGTAGCTGCCAAAAAGCCACCCAGAGATGTAGTAGCTGTCGAAAAGCCACCCACAGATATAGTAGCTGCCAAAAAGCCACCCAGAGATATAGTAGCTGCCAAAAAGCCACCCAGAGGTTTAGTAGCTGTCGAAAAGCCACCCAGAGATATAGTAGCTGCCAAAAAGCCACCCAGAGATGTAGTAGCTGCCAAAAAGCCACCCAGAGATGTAGTAGCTGCCAAAAGCCACCCAGAGATATAGTAGCTGTCGAAAAGCCACCCAGAGATGTAGTAGCTGCCAAAAAGCCACCCAGAGATATAGTAGCTGTCGAAAAGCCACCCAGAGATGTAGTAGCTGCCAAAAAGCCACCCAGAGATATAGTAGCTGCCAAAAAGCCACCCAGAGATATAGTAGCTGCCAATAAGCCACCCAGAGATATAGTAGCTGCCAAAAAGCCACCCAGAGATGTAGTAGCTGTCAAAAAGCCACCCAGAGATGTAGTAGGTGCCAAAAAGCCACCCAGAGATGAGATGTAGTAGCTGTCGAAAAGCCACCCAGAGATATAGTAGCTGCCAAAAAGCCACCCAGAGATGTAGTAGCTGCCAAAAAGCCACCCAGAGATATAGTAGCTGCCAAAAAGCCACCCAGAGATGTAGTAGCTGTCGAAAAGCCACCCAGAGATATAGTAGCTGCCAAAAAACCACCCAGAGATAAAGTAGCTGCCAAAAAGCCACCCAGAGATATAGTAGCTGCCAAAAAGCCACCCAGAGATATAGTAGCTGCCAAAAAGCCACCCAGAGATATAGTAGCTGTCGAAAAGCCACCCAGAGATATAGTAGCTGTCGAAAAGCCACCCAGAGATATAGTAGCTGCCAAAAAACCACCCAGAGATATAGTAGCTGCCAAAAAGCCACTCAGAGATGTAGTAGATGTCGAAAAGCCACCCAGAGATATAGTAGCCTCCAAAAAGCCACCCAGAGATATAGTAGCTGTCGAAAAGCCACCCAGAGATGTAGTAGCTGCCAAAAAGCCACCCAGAGATATAGTAGCTGCCAAAACGCCACCCAGAGATATAGTAGCTGCCAAAAAGCCACCCAGAGATATAGTAGCTGCTAA
This sequence comes from Anadara kagoshimensis, assembly GCA_021292105.1. Classification (NCBI taxonomy): domain Eukaryota; kingdom Metazoa; phylum Mollusca; class Bivalvia; order Arcoida; family Arcidae; genus Anadara; species Anadara kagoshimensis. The sequence goes on from CM037859.1 coordinate 4,857,956, forward strand.
AAAGCCACCCAGAGATATAGTAGCTGCCAAAAAGCCACCCAGAGATATAGTAGCTGCCAAAAAGCCACCCAGAGATGTAGTAGCTGCCAAAAAGCCACCCAGAGATAAAGTAGTTGCCAAAAAGCCACCCAGAGATATAGTAGCTGCCAAAAAGCCACCCAGAGATGTAGTAGCTGCCAAAAAGCCACCCAGAGATATAGTAGCTGCCAAAAAGCCACCCAGAGATATAGTAGCTGTCGAAAAGCCACCCAGAGATGTAGTAGCAGCCAAAAAGCCACCCAGAGATGTAGTAGCTGTCGAAAAGCCACCCAGAGATATAGTAGCTGCCAAAAAGCCACCCAGAGATATAGTAGCTGTCGAAAAGCCACCCAGAGATATAGTAGCTGCCAAAAAGCCACCAGAGATATAGTAGCTGCCAAAAAGCCACCCAGAGATGTTGTAGCTGCCAAAAAGCCACCCAGAGATGTAGTAGCTGTCGAAAAGCCACCCAGAGATGTAGTAGCTGCCAAAAAGCCACCCAGAGATATAGTAGCTGCCAAAAAGCCACCCAGAGATGTAGTAGCTGCCAAAAAGCCACCCAGAGATATAGTAGCTGCCAAAAAGCCACCCAGAGATATAGTAGCTGCCAAAAAGCCACCCAGAGATGTAGTAGCTGCCAAAAAGCCACCTAGAGATGTAGTAGCTGCCATAAAGCCACCCAGAGATGTAGTAGCTGCCAAAAAGCAACCCAGAGATGTAGTAGCTGTCGAAAAGCCACCCAGAGATGTAGTAGCTGTCGAAAAGCCACCCAGAGATATAGTAGCTGCCAAAAAGCCACCCAGAGATATAGTAGCTGTCGAAAAGCCACCCAAACGTGGAAGCGAGAAGACCTTACGATGCGGGACCTATTTCATAGCTTAGTGTCAAACCTTAGATTAAATGTATCATCCACTTATTTATCCCTAACCCTAGATAAATTTGGTAAAACCTACTTTGGTCGTTTGGGTTTCTTTCAACATCTTGGTTAAGGGGTATGGTTTCATAATTTTAGTCCAAGCATTACTGATGAGGAATTGCATTTCGAAACGTCTTGTGCTGTAAAAATTAAACTCGGTATGTTATGAAATTAAAATACTACACTTTATTCAACCCACTAGGAAGTACACATCAACTATCAAACTTAACAAGCACTTATACGGTGCACAGTTTTAAAGTAGCAAGTTGAACATACATTAAAGAAAAGTGTCAAAAATAATCTGAAGTTTTAAATATATCGATAAACACGTTTGCCTTAAATGGCTACCAACAAAATAATGTAATCATATCCAATGAATAGGAACTATTTAGTTCTAGCCAAATGTGAAATCTATGACCTCCCGACCTCCCGACCTCCCCGTCTACTCATTTATTTAGGATTAAAAGTTTAACGAATACTTTTTAATAAAATCATTCATCCTTAGATTTTAAAACACGAAATTAATATTTACAAGGACAGGTGATTTTAAAAAGAAAGCAATTAAGGTGTGTTCATGGATATTTAAAAAAACCAAATTGTTTTAGTTATTGTTAATATTCAAATACTTAAAACAAAAAGTACAAAGTATCGCATTGTGTTCTAAACGACGCCGTGCTCTATCTTTAAGAACAAAATGCTTTAAATTTAAATTTTCTCATTTATATCATTTATATCGTGTTCCAAGGAGACATGGCTGGACATTTGACCAGCTATACAAAAATTCAAAATTTGAATATTCGACATATATACAGTGAACGTCCATTTTATATCGGACCTAAAACTTGGCAGTTTCAGAATAATGGGATTTTATATCATGACAGACGGGTAGCACATCCTAAGAGACTACCAAAGTTTGAGCAACGATTCCAGGAAAGATGTTTGGAATATCTACCGGATTACAGTTTCAAAATTCCGAAAGCCCCAGCATTTCGGCTCATGGACAGGGAAAATGTGGACGAAATTGTTGAAAGATTAACTCGTCCAAAATCTACTTCTTGTGCTGAAAGGTTATTGGCAAAACGAGAACAGGAAAATACCGAGCGGAAGAGCAATAGTGCAAAGTCTGAACGAGTTCCGCTAGACGAAGATTTCACCGAAAGAAAATGTAAAAGTGCGCCACCGAAAAGAACAAAAAAGGACGTAGACGAAATTGTGAACCGACTAAATCAGCCTCATAGAATTCATTCAAGAGAATCGAGAATATATTCAAAACATTTCAGGGATTAAGTTCCAATCAAGCAACACAGAGACTGACTGCTACAATCAAGAACGTAAGCATGGACACACTTCATGTTCGTTAGAATGTTTTCAAAACAATGTACACACTCATATTGCGCATTCAAACTTCAGAAATCATACTTAAGCGGAGGACTTCAAATACCTTGCAAACATGTCTGCAATGAAACACTATGATGAGTTGGAAGTATTTTCAAATATTTAAGTATCTAATCGTGTACCCATTCTCTGGTTATGGTACGACAAATGTTTTCAAAACATTTCAGGGATTCATTAAGCTTTGAAACATTTCACAGACCAAGACTCTAATGCTTCCATGTACGTTTTGTCTCCAAATTAGGCCACTACAACTAAACATTTTGTTTGTCATATTATTGTGGTTTCTTTAGACATTGAAACTTGTGAACCTTAAATCGTATTTGTTGGTAAGAATGGATTTTTTTTTAAAAGTTTTTCTCTTAAAGGTTGAAAGCCTTGACTGGGAGTTAAACACCACCATTACTCAACTCAACTCTTAAAGGTGGAAAAGGTGTGTTTGCGCATATTTGGTGATACGATTAACAGAAGGTTTCGAGCACAAGTTGTTTGAACTGTTTCGACTGAAAGGCTGCGTTCGAGCACAGCACAAGCGGTAGGAACTATTTCGATTGAGAGAATTCGTTCGAGCGCAAGTGGTGTGAACTGATTCTGTCTAACGATTATGTTCCAACACAAGTGATGCAGTTCCTAATGAAAGGTCATTTTCGAACAAGTGGTAGGAACTGTTTCGATTCAAATCTTTTCGGATAAGTTCGAGTGGTAGAAAAAGTTTCGATTGAAAGGCTGCGTTAGAGCATAAATGTAGGGAACTGTTTCGGATGAAAGATTTTTTTGACACACAAGTTGTAGGAACATTCGATTAAAAGCCTGCGTTTGAACACGAATGGTAGTAACTGTTTCAATTCAAAGACTGTGTTCGAACACAAGTAGAAGGACCATTTTGATTGAAAGGATATATTCTAGCACAAGTGGTTAGAACGTTTCGATTGCAAGCTTTAAGGTTATGTTCGGGCACAAAAGTTCGGAACTGTTTCTATGGAAAGGCAATGTTCAAACACAAGATAAAAAGAACGTTTCGAATGTAAGGTTACATTTGAGCAGAAAAGGTTGGAACTGATTCTGGCGAAAAGCTATGTTCACTGAAACACAAGTTAAATTATAGGAGCTGTTTTTAATGGAAAGTTTATGTTTGAACACAAGCAGTATACGATGGGAAAATTAAATTTTATAATGAATAAATTATTTTTGCACAAAGGTATATATATAGAATATCAAAACTTAATATAACGGTATATTTTTAAAAATGAAACCCTTGATACACCAAAAATAAATAAAGTTTGTTAACAAACGAAAATCTACCTTTGTGTTTTATTCTTTTAATAATAATTTACATTTGGAACAAATTTATTTTCACAATATTTTTGTTCCATTATCTGAAAACAGTAGTGTTTAGTAGATATTAAAGACATACTATATGTGTATGTATATTAAAGACATTTATCATTGGAAACGTTTAAACATTGAATGGAATACTTTGACTTTTTGGCTGAACAATGGAATTCTAATTATAGTTTTGTTGCATCGGATAGTAGACCTAATCATTTTATTGTTTTAATCGAAAAGCAACTTGTGTTTTCGCCTTTTTGCAATTTAATGTTTAAAAATGCAAATATTAAGTTTATAATAATTATATGAATAACATACATTATTAAAATTAAATTTAAGCTTACAGCCAGCAAAAATGTTTATCAATATTAGATATCGGTAGAATACAAAACTACGTTAAGACTTCGTTTGCAAATTCTGTATTACGTAAGCGGTTTGACCGGATACCTAAACTTTTTGTAAGCGACAGAAGGAACAAAACTACTTCCGGGACAGATGGTTGCCAAGCCAACTACCAACGGAAAGCTAGTCCGAAAAAGTATGCTTAAAGTTTTGTTTTTAAGTAATTGTAAAATGCATACATGTTAAAGCATCTCTGACCGCAACTGGCGATTGCCTGTTGAATATTAGAATAATAATAATAATGATAAAATAATACAATCGAACCTGCCTTAAACTTGCCACATCTATATAAGGACCACCTGCTTTTAAAAGTCCAGTAAAATGTTATCCCGTTATGCTAATTATTCTTCGTATTTGAATTTGTATATAAGGACCAGATAGTAACTTTTTATGGGTTCTTGGGTGACCTTTATAGACAGGTTTACTGTAATAATAATAATAATAATAATAATAATAATAATAATAATAATAATAATAATACAAAATAACAAAAAGGCATGTGACAGAAATCCAATATGTTTTAATAAATTCGAAAAGGAATTTTAAAAAAATGAAAGAAAAATGATTAATTTCATGATTGATGGTGAGTGGATATATGAGTTTGAATTCTGGACAAGTACCTCGTCGACGACCAATATGATGATAACATGTATTCTTTAGATTAATAGCCACATCACGACATTAATACCATACTTTAGTTGGCAATATGTTCAATATTTGTACTACGTATGCAGATCAATCTATCAGCTATATTTTATTTTCTGACTTTTCGCTCTCGGCGTCATACTTTCCAGTGCTCATAAACCTCATAATGGATTGCTTTTACTGAAAATCTTATTCTCTACCTGACAGCCACGTTTTTATATAGATTGTTCCAGTGTTGGAAGATTAATGATAATGATATTTATTCCTACGCTTGCCGGTTTTATTGTTTTTCATGCCAGTTTTTGTGCCGCTGGAAATTTTCCCAGTTTTCCCTGTCGTACGTTTCAATTTTCTATTGAATGTTATATAATATTCATGGAGTAGAGTAAAGTAATTGTGTTTTACGTCACAGTCAGAATTCTTTCATTTATATCAAGACGGTCAGTTCAGGGATGGTGTTCCGGTCCGGAGAAAACCACTGACATTCGGCAACCAAACTGACAAACTTTCTTAACCAAGGATCTGCTTCGAATTGGACTGATTTCTCGACAGGAGGGGTTAATAAATCTGTGTATTTTGTTGTATGCGTTCAATATATAGGATCTTTGTTAAATGGTAAAATTACAGAAGTAAATAAATAAATAAATAAAGACATACATAACAACCCATGGCCAAATCACATTGTCAATTTAAAGTCAAAACTTTAAAGCAATGAAGTGAGGCCGGGTGTTCCGGAAAGGTTAGCTTGCTACATCCGCCACGTGTGTAATAAACAATGAGAATGATTGGAACATGTAAATGTAGGAGGCTGAAATATATATCCAGGGTACAGAGACACAAATAAATAAATAAATAAATAAATAAATAAATAGTTCAATTTTTTCTGCAGAGTTCAAATATATTTTTCACAAATGTTCTTTAAAAGTTAATTTGAATGCTGAATGGCATGTAAGAAGCTGTTTTAAAAGTGCACAAGCACGAGTACTTCATAGAAGCAAACTGATCTCGTCTTGTGTGGCATTTTTACCAAGCAGCGATGTTACAAAGGAAATTATAAAAATGAAGAGTAATGACATAAAAAATTGACGACCCATATCCACAGTTACCTTAAAAAGGTTACTTAAAACCTGGAATTAAAAAGGACATTCGCTGTAATAACGAAACCAACCTCTACTGTAGCACACACGGTAATTAATAAGTTCAAATCAACATGCGACGTTTTTTCTAAAAAGTCTTGTCGCGAATTAATTCCAGAAAATTAATTTTTCACAATTCTAAATTCGTTTCATAATCGGCATCGTTTCCGTAATTATCGCCATTGTACGGAAATGATCTTAAGTTACCGACATAGCGTTTGAAACAGGTAACATGCGATCTTCTTAACCTGCGTGCTTGATTAAGTGCACGTGAACATGCATTGCGCTACACATAAATAATACATATGTCCCGAGTAAGGGTATATGTCGTATTAAGTATATATGAGATAGGATTTCACTTAGAGTGACAAGATGAACTATAGGATCTTAACATTCAATTAGGAATATGATCTTCCAAAAAGCAGAAAAAGCAAAGAATTTTTGGCAATATTTAAACCTGTAGCCTCTTTAATTTTTCCTGACGTTGTACTGAAAAATGTTAATTATTTTAAATGGAACTTTAACAACTAAAGCTTTTTAAAATGCCATTTACTTTTTACCGGTTAAATATTGCGAAAAAAACCGACAACCTGTCAGTAGTCGACAATAATTAATAATAATAATAACAACAACAATAATAATTATAAAAGAAGAAGAAGAAGAAGAAAGAAGAAGAAGAACAATACAGGTAATTAAAGTAATAAAATAATAATAATAATAATAATAACAATCATTATCATCATAATGTCTTCTTCCTCTTCTACTTCACAATTCTCCTTCTTCTTCATTATCATCATGATGTCTTCTTCCTCTTCTTCTTCACAATTCTCCTTCTTCTTCTTCTTCTTCTTCTTCTTATCTTATTATTATTATTATTATTATTATTATTATTATTATTATTATTATTCACCTTCACTAGTATATAGGATAATGCATATGTTCACACTGAGGGATTATCTTTACTTTAATATTTCTATCACTATTTTTAAAATTATTTAATTTTTGTTTTGAACTTAATTAAAAACGATAAACCATTTTTACAAACTAAGAGAAGTTTTTAGCTCCACTCTCAAAAGCGTTTCTACGATACAGAATAAAAGCGCGGTATGATGTAATTCCAGAAATTGAAAAGCGGTTTAGGAAATCTGTCACATCGTTTTAGCCGGAAAACCGTTGTTGAGACTAAGAGGCTAGTTAATTGTATTAGATTTGATTAAGTTTTATACGGACCTAAAATTCCTCCTAGCTATTATTAAATAAAGAGATTCTAATTTTCCAATGGTTAAGCAGAGGAAACAGAGACCAAATTTTATCGAATCCCGATAGGCATGCAATAGTATTGTATTGCAAGTAAATTTTGCCATTTTTCAATTGAATGTGAAGTATTTTGTTATACACAAGGTTCTTTATTAAAGGACTCTTAAACGATTCGCTACTCAACTATAGCATAATCTAATATTCATAGATACTTGAAAGGCTTTTGATCGTGTAAAAAAGTCACCAGATGTAACTCTGTTCCAATATAAAACGCAATGTATAGGCCGAATAAATATAATAATCCTCTTTATGGTCTATTAATCTTTATAATGCAGTTTTATTATCAAAACCAAAAAACAAGTCGAGAACATAAAATATCCGATCTCCAGCGCCGATTGAATAACTTTTTTTTCATGTAAACACATCAACTTGCACTTGCAGATGATAATAGACGGCGAATTGTCCAAATTGTTTTCGCGAAAAATTCATTTGAGTCATTCAAATAAAGCTATTTGAAGTTTAACGATAGTTTCTTATAAAGATTTATATGGAAACTGAAATAATAACGGAAATGAAAGTACTTAAATAAAAGGTTTATTTTACGACAATAGACAAAAAGAATAGCGAAATCAAATTTTACGACACTGTCGTAAAACAGCCATACATCTTCAATATTCTTATTTATATCCCAATGAATATTGAATTACTTTCTGTCCTATCTTTGAAATAACGAAAGCATGGACACAGAAAAACCAAACATTTTCCTAAAAGCGTTAGTTTTACCGTGACATTATTAATTTTCGTGACGTCACAGTTTCTGTTGGATAACCTGACCAACGAATCTTGCTTTTTTAACATCGGGTTATTTCCATCACAATTCTCAAAATTGTCCGCAAATATTTCAATGCTATTGTATACGTTTGTGGTAGTATTAATTATAAGGGATAACTATTTAAGTTTTATTTAATTAAGTTCTGTTTTAATTAACTGTTTACATTATGTTGTAATTGTGGTGTCCTGTGATGATTAATATTGTATTTATCACTCTTCAGTCATTTATGGTCATTGCTAGACGTGTTTCTACTAGCATACATGTACCTATATTTCCAAGTTAGCTACTTTAACATCAAAAGTATGTTACATTCATTTACTTATCGGTTCATTCATCAGTAGTGCTTGGACCAAAATTGTGAAACCAACTTATTTTTTTTTCGAGACGCGTAAGGCCTCAAATTTAATTATCATTATATTGTCATTTTTTAAAAAAAAATATTTTCATTATAATGTCAAACATACAATGTACATATATAAAACAAATGTTTCATTGTCCAGCCAAAATTGACTTATGAGACACAGCTATAATTAAAACTCTTAAAGAAATTTAACTAAACTTAAAATAATATATTCAATTCAATTCATTTTATTTCATAAGCATAAACTCGTAGGATTTTACAATAAATGTAAAGTTGTATGGCGACACATGTATGACAATGAATAACAAAAATGTTGTATGTAAAGTACACTAGTGTCTCATCGGTAAAAGCGTGGGTATGGAATGAAAATTAAAAGCACAAAGTAGATATTGGAGTGTTTCAACATTTCAACATAAACACGCCGTTTTGTTAACTTTTAAACAGCCAAACACTTACTGATGGGTCCAGATTGAAAATTCTTTAACCGCACGTACATCGACAGATGGGCTAACGTTCATGCAGAAATAAAACATTTTAAACATTACAGTAAAACGATCGTCTAACTAAATCAGGCGTGAATATGGACGGTTAAAAAACCTTATGAATAAATCGATCATATAAAAGAATAGAAAGACGGGTGTATGACAGACGTAATTGATACCGTGGATAAATAGCCCTGGTAAAAACACCAAAACACACCGTGCGTTATTTTGATTAATGGCGCTGCTAATAAATTCTACTGCTCCGGCTCTTTTGCTCCTGTCAAGTTAATATTATTCTTTCACATAACATTCATCAGAAATAAAATGATAAATTTTTTCCGGGATTTTTTTTTCCTAGAATAAAAAAAAAAATATCCGGAGATCTAAATTTGAGGATTTTTTTATTATCTCGGAACTGATTTTTTAAATGGACATTTTTAAATGAATATTTTTAAATGTCCATTTTCATGTCATCAATAACTATTATTATGGGTCTTTTACGAAAAATAAATAAAAATATTAAATTTTAATTCACTTAATCATTCAGTACCATACTGCAGCATTAAAAGGTTTTACTCGAGGATCCAATATTGGTGTTTCAGTTTTGTTTATTTCTAGTATGACTGTACAGTCAAACCTGTTAATAAAACCACCAAAGGGAACCAGTAAAAGTTCCCTTTATGGACAGGTGGCCTTTATATACAGATTCAAATAATATGAATAAAGGACAATTGGGATAGAAATTTACTTGCCTTTTAAAGCAGACGGTCCTTATATAGGGGTGACCTTGAAGGCAGGTTTGACTGTATATGCAATATTGATTACATGCTTAAATGGAGTTTTAGTTCCAGACAATAATATAAACTTATATCGAGACGTCACCATTTATAAAAGAAATGACGGAAATGTTCACCCGTTTGTAGTGCTCTCAGGGCCAATGAGCAGGGGACGTCCTTTGACATGCCACGCCTTGTGACAACTCCTAATGAAATCCAACGTCTAATGAAGTCCGGACTTCATTAACAGTTACAACGCCTGCCTTGGCACATGTACAGGGCATTGTTTTTTAAGGTCTCTCCAGAAGAAACCAAATGCAATACAGAGATTATATTTATAAAAAAACAAAACATCCATAACCAAATCAAAATCCCGAAGCAAGTGAAATCTTTGAACTTCCACCAGGGGAGTGAGTCCGGGTGCTCCGGAAGGAGAAACACCTCTTGCTTACACCTACCACGTGCACATGCATGTGTCTAATCAAAATTGAGGATGTAAGGAACATAGAGGTAAAGGTTTTGTTCAGAATGCTTCGTAAATTAAACCGAAAAATGAAACTTAACAAATGAAACATCACAAAGATAACAACATACTTCATGCTATTTCATTAAGAGTAGGCAATAATTGTGCATTATTGCCAGAAATAACTATTGTCTAAATTTGCTGCTAGTTAAAATTGGAAATTCTTCAAAAACTAAGGTATACTCCCTCATGTGAAGCTTAAGTATTTCCTTATCTGATTTTGGTAAAATATATTTCATTTTGGTCCTTTGGGTTTCTTTTGGTCCAGATGAGGAATTGTATTCCGAAACAGCCGTCTAGTGCTGTAAAATTTAAACTGGTATAATACGTAATTAGAAAGTATTTAAGAAAACATTAATGAAAATTTACCCGTCTTAAGTGTTATCAAAAGAGTTGACTTTTAATTAATTTAAGTATGTCGTCCAATTAAAAAAAACAACTGCATGTTTTTACAAAAAGTTCAGTTGATATTAAATTATCCAAGTCGAAGGTTTTACTCCATCGGGTCAACTCTTTAATGCAACCTCATAAATATTTCCTTTTCATTTCCCATAAAAACGGAAAATTAGAATAAATTTTACAGTTTTTGGCACACGCTAACTACCTCAAAACGCATGTCTTTGCCCTTTGAACATTAATATTTTAAGAGAAGTATCCTCTGGATATAACCGTCACCATTTAATCGTAATTAGTTCCAAAGTATCCTAACTTATAAATTCCTAAGTAGTTTTTTTATCGGTAATTGCATCATGACTTTTTGCTAATTCATTAAGTGAACTTTTTAATATATTGATATAATTTGACAACATACCAGTATTTTTTTTTTATTTATGACAATATTTGTGTGTTAAGGGAAAACAACGTTATTATGTAATGCGCTTAGTGAAATTGTCAATTTTAGAAATTGTCTGTTTGTAATAAAACAAAGCATTTAACTTTTTTAATAATTAAATTCTAATCATTTCAGAAATTTTATTTCGAGCTTTATAATTAGCATAAATTATTCTGTTTCATGAATTCATATCGGTTCGTTGGGTCATAAATTAGATTGTCTAATTTGTTATATTGGCTTTATATTAAAATGAAAACAATGTTTTAAACACCAGGGTCAACATAATGATCTTAATTTTATTGACAACATGCAATGTCAAGAAAATCGGTTAACTATATATCCAAATCAACTAGTTAATGATAAGGATTTTTTATTATTATTTGCTGGTTTTGTTTGTTTTTGTTTTTTATTTATTTATTTATTTATTTATTTATTTATTTATTTATTTATGTATTTCATTCTTATTATTATTATCATTATCATCATTATTATTATTATTATTATTATTATTATTATTATTATTATTATTATTATTATTTTTTTTTTTATTTATTTTTATTTTTTTTGCCTAAGGTTTACCGCTTTACAGATTAATTTATAGACTTATTCATAATATTGGTCCAAGCACTACTGATAGAAGAATTGTATTCCGAAACGGTGGTCTAGAGCTGTATAATTAAAACAAGCTTAGTAACAATATATATACCACTACGTACGGTAGTTCAAGTGGTAGTCTTCGCTTTGAATGCGGGAGTTCTAGATTTGCACCCTGATCGTGAGTGGCCAAGATTTAAAAACATAAGTATTTAGTGACTGTTTCTTCACCAAAAACCTGGTAATTAAAACTGAAGCCACAACGCCTAACAGAAGAGACTTTAACAGATGTCCGGCACACTAAAGAATCATCACATTGCACTGTGCAAATGTCAAAATGTCTGCCAAATGCCGTCATAGTATATGTGAAATATCTTAAATGGGACGGGCCCCAATAAATTAATACTATTTTTTACAGTTTATCCATACTAAGGTTATTTCGATGAAACGCAACATACCGGTCCGTGTTCAGATCACAAACAACAGAGCAAAGTAAAAACTGGAAATTTTTGTTAAACATGTGAAGTTCCAAAAGGGAACTATGATTGGATGCTCTAGAAAGGATAGCAACATAAACGCAAATATACTGGACGATTTTTAGACCAGAACAAAACAAGAGGCCCATGGGCCTGATACGCTCACCTGATAATTAATGGCTAGCTGATAGATTTCAAGAAAACATAAATACCGAAACCCCAATGAGTTTTTTCTTTACATCATAATGACCATTGTATCAATACCTACAACATTCTATTATACATGCCTATACAAAAAGTTAATAGTTTTCAAGATAATTAACATTTCAGTATTGTTTTGCATCTGTAACTTTGACCTTTGAACCCATGACCTTTTTCTATACATCAAAATGATCGTTGTATTAATCCGTACAACATTTTAATATACATGCTTATACAAAAAGTTCATAGTTTTCAAAATAATTAACTATTTCGGCAGTGTTTGGCTTCCGTGACCTTGACCTTTGAACCCATGACCTTTTTCTACACATCAAAATGATCGTTGTATTGATACCTACAACATTCTATTATACATGCCTATACAAAAAATTTATAGTTTTCGAGATAAATAACCATTTCGGTATTGTTTTGCATCTGTGACCTTGACCCTTGAACCCATGACCTTTTTCTTCACATCAAAATGATTGTTGTATCAATTCCTACAACATTCTAATATACATTCCTATACAAAAAGTTTATAGTTTTTGAGATAATATACCATTTTGGTATTGTTTTGCATCTGTGACCTTGACCTGTGAACCCATGACCTTTTTCTATACATCAAAATGATGATTGTATTGATACCTACAACATTCTAATATACATGTCTATACAAAAAGTTTATAGTTTTAGAGATAATTAAACATTTTGTATTGTTTCGCATCTGTGACCTTGACCTTTGAACCCATAACTTTTTCTATACATCAAATGATCGTTGTATCAATACCTACAACATTCTAATATACATGCCTATACAAAAAGTTTATAGTTTTCGAGATAATTAACTATTTCGGTATTGTTTCACATCTGTGACATTGATCTTTGAACCCATGACCTTTTTCTATACATCAAAATGATCGTTGTATCAATACCTACAATATTCTAATATATATGCCTATACAAAAAGTTTATAGTTTTCAAAATAATTAACTATTTCAGTATTGTTTTGCATCTGTGACCTTGACCTTTGAACCCATGACCTTTTTCTATACATCAGAATGAGCGTTGTATCAATACCTATAACATTTTGATAAACATGCCTATACAAAAAGTTTATGGTTTTCCAAATAATAATTATAATCAAAGGTGAAAACAATTAGGTCATGACCTTCACAATTGACCTTGACCTTATTTTGAAGATACTAACAAGAAGATGTCAAAACTGAAAACCCCATGTCATTATCTGGTCAAATAGTTAAGTTATAACAATTTGAAGCTATTTTACGATTTTTTTCAAAATTAAACGCAAAAACGCGTAACTCATTTTTTGTCCGAATTTCACAAAATAAACAAACTATAGGCTTAAGACCCTAGAGAAGCCAAATATCACATCAGATTTTTTCTCCCATCATCGGTTTCAGAGAAGAAGATTTTTCAAGATGTTTGCACCCCTAGGTCACTGTGACCTAGTTTTGGTAGCCATGGCAACGCCATGAACAAATCTAAATTGCACTGATCCAGACATGCTTCTGACCAAGTCTCGTTGACATCTTCAAGTACTTTCAGAGGAGAAGTCGAAAATGTGTTTTAACGACGCACGCACGCACGCACACACGCACACACGCACGCACGCACACACGCACATACACACGCTGCACCATACCATAAGCTCACATGACCTTTGGTCAGGTGAGCTAAGAAGCAAAGTAAAATCTTTAAAAACCGGAAAAATTAATTAACAGGGAAGTACGAGTGGGTGCTCTGGTAAGGAAAACAACACAAACACAAACATATCGGTCCATGTTCAAATCACAAATCAAAGAGCAAAGAAAAAAATTAAAAACTGTTACATTTAGTAGTTCAACAAGTGAACCCCCACCAGTCCCAGAAACACAAACATACCGGACCATTTTTATAGATCAGAATCCGCAAAGAGCAAAGTAAAAAAAAACTAAAAAGTGTCAAATAAAGTTCAACACATGAATTCTTGTAACCAGGATTATATAGCCCAACAAACTTTTTTGCAGATATTATGGACTTCCGACAGTTACCAAAAAGCTTCATCTTTATTAATTTAATAAAAATTGGCAACCACTTAGTTTTAATCCGTATGTACTCGCCGATATACATTAAATTAAACATAGGAAAATTCGATTAGGAAAACCCTGTATTATTTTTGTTTTTGTTCTCCTTACTATAATTATTAATGACTAATTATCAGTGATTTAACAAGTTTCAAGTTTCTGTTTTTAGTGTAAAAACATAAACCGTTATTATTGGTTTAACGATTATCTTTCTAGATATCTCTTTTATTCCATAAATGCCAGACAGTTGTAATTGGATCAAGCTTGCCTTACTTTTTAATTCCAAACAAATTAATCCTGTTTTTATCATTACTTCATTACCTCATTGGCAAACATTTCATTAACCCTGAATCGGATGAAAACCCGGAACTATTCATCAACGTCAATAGTGTCTCTTTGCATGCTTTTTTTACCTTCAATCCCAGGAGAGTTTACTTGTCGTTTATGTCCATAAACAATGTATTGCCGTTAATAAAATGTAAATTTGTATTGCTATCGGATATTGTTAATACCAAGGGTCGGATGAATTGTGGATTGTTGTTTCCGATGTTTTCTCTTGTGTACATTTAGAGCCAGAAGTCTAGAAATGGCGATATGTGGAAGACATTTGCCTGAGGAAACACATTAAGCCGACAATGTCTACAGCTTTTAAGTGTGGTCCGGATACACCGATATAACTGAGGCATCAATCGAATGATGACATCTCAGTAGAGATAGCTGCGCGCAATGCTGCTGATACAAAGGTTTTATTGTATGTAAAGCGGTGTCAGGGGAAATCAACAAATTGAAGGGAATAAAAAAAGTTATTGAGCACAATGTGAAATGAAAGTAGACTCAATCAATTACTCTCAGTCAGTGCCATGAGGGGCATTATTTCCCGATGACAATGGGGTTTTATGATATTGGGGGATTTTACAATACAAAAACAGAGACGTTACATCACTTATACTAGCTATTCACCAAGGTATTTCTAATTTTAAAGTTTAATTAATGTTTCTCTGGTGTAATGTGTTACTGTTTTGTTAATATCGCTATCAGTTAAACATTGGAGAGAGAGTGTATTCAGATATTTATCAACAGAACTATTCTTATTCTGAACCATTATAGAAGCTCAGTTGATAGAGTGCTCGCTTGTATGTAGGAGGATGTGGGTTCGAACTCCAGAATTAAAAAAGGTAGTGACTACTCTTTCGCCAAGCACTCAGCATTGAGAAATATAAATTACGGGGTCCTTCGGAGGAGACATTAAAAACCCGTGCAACCGTGGCACATTAAAGAACCATCCCTGCACATTGCTCTGAACATACTGCAAAAGTCTAAATTTCTGCCATTTCATCTGTAGCTGGCGGCGTCTCGATATAAGTGAAATATTCTTGACGTAAAACTCCATTCAATTGTTTATTAAGAAGTGATGTAATATAGGGAACGTTATATAAAGTGCAGAAAGTTTAACGCTAAGGTGACGAATAAGTGGCAAAATAGCAGTTAATCTCGATCCCTCGATAGGCATATCTTTGCACCTTTTATGCCCATACCTCTACAACTCAGCAGCTCGGCTACCCATACCTCTAAAACTCAGCAGCTCGGCTACCCATACCTCTACAACTCAGCAGCTCGGCTACCAATACCTCTACAACTCAGCAGTTCGGCTACCCATACCTCTACAACTCAGCAGCTTGGCTACCCATACCTCTATAACTCAGCAGCTCGGCTACCCATACCTCTATAACTCAGCAGCTCGGCTACCCATACCTCTATAACTCAGCAGCTCGGCTACCCATACCTCTACAACTCAGCAGCTCGGCTACCCATACCTCTACAACTCAGCAGCTCGGCTACCCATACCTCTACAACTCAGCAGCATGGCTACCCATACCTCTACAACTCAGCAGCTCGGCTACCCATACCTCTACAACTCAGCAGTTCGGCTACCCATACCTCTACAACTCAGCAGCTCGGCTACCCATACCTCTACAACTCAGCAGCTCGGCTACCCATACCTCTACAACTCAGCAGCTCGGCTACCCATACCTCTACAACTCAGCAGCTCGGCTACCCATACCTCTACAACTCAGCAGTTCGGCTACCCATACCTCTACAACTCAGCAGCTCGGCTACCCATACCTCTACAACTCAGCAGCTGAGCTGTGACCCCTTGTCGTTAGCTCGGTGTTAAACTTTTGACAGGTCTGTACTGAGGATGGATTTTGTTTTTATTAAATATGACTTGCTTTTTGTATAAAATAAAAAGTTTAGTTGATTATGTTTTCTTTCTTAAACCGGGAATCT
The DNA here is from genome assembly GCA_021292105.1 of Anadara kagoshimensis. Classification (NCBI taxonomy): domain Eukaryota; kingdom Metazoa; phylum Mollusca; class Bivalvia; order Arcoida; family Arcidae; genus Anadara; species Anadara kagoshimensis. The sequence continues at coordinate 4,874,498 of CM037859.1, forward strand.
ATACCCTCCTGGAGCAACAGGCCTCACTTCACTTCCCGGAAGTTCAAGTATTTAACTTAAGGTTTTCACTTTTACTCTCCCTTTAAGATTGTGATTGGAAGATGGGTCGGTATGTATATGTTTGACTGATTTTGGTCACTTATATCGGTCAGTTCAGGGATGGTAAAGTAAACGGAAGTGCCAACTTTCAACAAGCGAACTGACAAACGTTCTGATGTACAGTCCAACCTGTCTTAAAGGCCATCTCTATATAAGGATCACCTACTTATAAAGGCCAGTGGAATTGTATCCCAATTATTCTTTATTCGTATTGTTTGAACCTTTCATAAGTACCACCTGTCTATAAAGGCACCTTTAACTGGTCCCTTGGGTGGTCTTTATAGACAGGTTTAACTGTAGGTAACTGTCTATGAGGCGACACGATTAACACGCTAAAACACATGAAAAAGGAATAAACGTAATCACATACGTTTGTATTTAGGCAACTGCTATTCTAAATTATTCAACTCTGAACAGGCACGGTATAAGACTGTCATGTCAAAAACAAACATACTAATCCATGTCAGAATCACAATCCAGAAGCAAAGTAAACACTTTGAAACTGACAAGTCAGGTTAGACACGTGAACTTCCACCAGGGAAGTGAGGCCGGGTGCTCCGGAAGGGTAAGCAACTCCTGTTTAGCTAGCTACACCCGCCACGTGTGTAATCAAAACAGGGAACTATGGGACGTCAAATATATCCAGGGCAATCCTGGACATAGAGACGTCAAACTTATCAACAATACTGTGATGACGGCCATAAAACTTTTTTGAAGGCCTTGATAAGCCTAGGCTTGCAATATCCCTGAGTATAAAATAATGCATTCAAAAGTAGCACATAACAATTTATTTTTTATTGTCATGTACCATTTTTTGAATGTATTTTATGATTAAATTCAAAAAATGTTATATGACAAGGCAATAAGCCATATGCAATCATTATTTTCTTGGTGTTCATTGTACGTATTTGTAAGAACAATGCTATTTGGTGGGGATGAAACATTCGTTATTTGTTGTTACTGTCTAAGGTAAGTTAACAAACTTACTAATCCATGTCCTAATTACAACCCAGAAGCAAAGTAAAAAAAAACACGTGAACTTTCACCAGGGAAGTCAGACTGGGTGCTCCGGAAGGGTAAGCACCTCCTGTTTAGCTACCTACACCCGCCACGTGTGTAATCAAAATTGTGTGAAAGGAACATGGAACTATGGGACGTCAAATATATCCAGGCAATCCTGGACACAGAGACATCAAACTTATCAACAATACTGTGATGACGGCCACAAAGCTTTTTGAGGGCCTTGATAAGCCTAGGCTTGCAATATACATGTATATTACATATTATACCAGTTTTAATTTAACAGCGCTAGACGGCCGTTTCGGAATACAATTCCTCATCAGTAGTGTTTGGACCAAAATTATGAAACCAAAATTATTTTGAAGATGTTGAAAAGCTACCCAAAGGACCAAAATATATTTTACCAAATTAAGCTAACGAAATACTTTGCATGAGAGAGTATACCGTAGTTTTTGAGAAATTTCAAATTTTAACTTGCAGGAAATTTAGACAATTATATTATATATTATTCCGTTGACATGTAAATTAGTGAGTCAGTAAGTCTAAGAACACAATGAAAATCGGACACCCACCACGAACTATATTATTTTGTGGGAACCTTTTAAGGCATGTTTGTTATACATGTATGTACTATTTCGATTCGCTAACACGTAATAAGTGAAATAATCTTGACTGAGACGTCAAACTCCAATCAATCAATCAATCAATCAATCAATCAATCATTGACATGTAAAATCGAGGTTCATGGCGACCACAAAACAACTAAGGTTGGAAAACAACGAATTTAATGATTTGACATGAGTATTAAGTGTTTATGTAGGTCTCTAACAATCCTATCATTCTAATTATCAATGAGTAACTTTAATGAAACAATGACATTTAGTCTCTACTGATAAGCTTTCAAAACCATTATCCCCTAGGTACCTGTACTTTAAGAATATAAATAGCAGTCACTTAAATGTCATAATGGGCATACTGGGGGTACATGACCCAGACATGTGGCACATTTTTATCCAGTCATCCTGATACATTCGTTCAAATTCTGTTTAATATACCACATATATCTCCGAAAAAACCGGCCTTACTTTCTTGGTGGAAGTGCCAATTTCAGATTGCAACTTTGACATGAACTTATTTATTTATTTATTTATTTATTTATTTATTTTATTTTATTTGACGTTCCAATTTTTTTTTATTTAACGGGTGTAGCTTGTAAGTGCTTACCCTTGCAAAGCATCCGGTCTCATTTCCCTGATGGAAATGATACTTTTCTTTTGGGATTTGATTTGTTTATTTATTTATTTATTTATTTATTTATTTATTTATTTATTTATTTTATTTTATTTTATTCCCGAGTCTAAAACCCCATACAAACATTTTTACAGATGCTAGTTTCTTCAGAACACCAGTAAATTTAAAGATAAGAATGGTTGCACTTCACTATTCAGACATAACCTAACTCGCATCGGTCCATTTCCGTTATCAATTATGAATGATCCTTTAATGAAACGTTATACTCAAGGGAAATAAATTGACAGAGCGGAAATTAAAACTTTTGCTCTGTGGAATAACTTCTTTTATATTTCTATATACGTATGTGTAAGGTGTTGTGTTTATTAGTGTCTGGTTTCTGACTTACTTACTCGAGACAAAACTCGACGGGCATCTTCCTTTCCGATGTATCACACGGTAACATGTAGTATTTCTGACTTTGTGTTGATATTACTTATTCAAGACAAAACACGACGGACGTCTTCCTTCTAGAATTACCAGTAGTCTGTGATGTATAAAATTGTACATGTATTTAACATAACTAGTAATTTCAGTTTAAGTTTAATTTTTCTGTTCATTTTTCGATAATTTAAGTAAATGTAGAGAAAGGAAAGGCATGGTTGATTTGATGGTCGCCTTTTGACATTAATCGCTGCTTGGCGTAACTATGTTTTTCAAACAAATACTACTCCTACCTGTTAATCAAAGTACAAGAATATTTAGGAATTCATTTTTTTTTCAAAAAAAAAAAAATAATAAATAAATAATAAATAAATAAATAAGGAATAAAAAGATAATAAAAATATAAAAATAAAAAACAAAAAATATAAAAATAAAAAACAAAAACAAAAAGTCCTATTTATGATAAAATCAAACCAGACAAACCCTTTGTAACTACAAATGTGTCACTACAACCACAAACAAGAATAGTAAAAAAAAGATAAGAAAATGAAAAAAGAAAAAAAAACTTGTTAAGACAACGAATAATGGACTCCCGACTTTGGACGGACACTCGAATAGATATAAAATGATTTAGTTGTAGTGTCATCCTCATTGCTTTATTTTATCAGCATCCGGCTTCACTTACCTGGTGGAAATTCACATGTTTAACCTTGTCAGTTTCAACGCTTTTACTATGCTTCTGCATTGTGATTCGTGCATGGATTAGTATTTTTTTTTTACTTTGCCTCTGGATTGTGATTCGGGCATGGATTACATGTAGTATATTTGGTCGTTGTTGTCGTTTTAATACATACATGGTATATGATAATTTAAGGGCTCTGTCAAATCGTGCCACTTATTTTACGACCAGTGGTCCTTAAAAATAGGCACATTTAGAAATAAATATAAGATTTCAGCAATTTTTTTAAAAAATACTTAGTTTTGCGGATACACCCTTTCAACTACTTTTATAAATTTAAAAAATCCAAATTACAATCCCAAGGTAAAGTAAAAACACCAGGGAAGTGAGGCCGGGTGTAATGGAATACAACATGTACCCGTGCATTATTGAATATATAGTGTCATACCTGTTAACAGACAAACACAAAGTACAATTTCATATACAAAACGGGCTTTGGATATACAAAGCAAATGTCTCCAGTTAAGTGGAAGTTAAAAAATCACTTTTCATTTTCATTTTGGGGAATGTTGTTAGTTGTTGACTTTTAATCAAGGACTCATATTTTTATATAAATATAAAATACAATTCAATTACCATGAACATTTCAAAATTACTACTATTTTTTTGAAATACAAATTTGTTTTGAAGCGAACATGAAAGTGACATATAGTAAAGGGGTGAAATTGGAAAACAAAACAAGGCATGCACATGGTATAAAGGCCGCTACCGACTTTGGAGTGACACTGAATATTGTAAAAACAGTAACCTGCGGCGTGATTCATATCGGGTCGCTGATCATCATATTTGTCTATAGACATACACAAGGACAGTCTGAATATATCTTATACTACCATTCCAGTTAAGACAAAATATTCGAAATGCATGTCTTTAAATAAATAAATAAACACTTTTAGACAAAATTTAGGACCATTCAGAGTTTGTCTATATTTAAAAAAATAGAAACTGGTCTTTTATATATACTTAAAGTATTTAATTAATAATTTTGTTTTTAAAAAATTACACATACTGGTTCCTTGACAAGTTCTAGTTTACTGAAATAATATAATTTTTTCGGAAGAAAAAATAAAAAAAATGACACGCGTTTTACGTTTGCCAGTGGCTGTGTACTGTCATGGACTGATTTAATAAGCTTTCAAATAACCAAGACCATTTGCGCAAATACAAAAAACAGGCACATCCATGCATTTCATCACATAACATCCACGGAGAAAAGCAATCAAATCGGAGAGGCAATTTAGAATGAATCATTTGCTCGCCAATATACTGATTACTTTGCGGATTGAAAGAGCACTTCGGGTCAACTGAAAACGTTTTGATGAATTAGACCAAGCCTCTCGTGACACCTAGATGACTTAAGCGGCCATCAATTATGATCTTGTTATGATGGGCCTAATGAAATTTCATTTGATCATCAAAATAGAAAATCAGAAAGCTGAAAATATTCAATATTTCTCAAAACAGGTCTATTCATTTCATGCAAAACTGTTTGTGTAAAATATCTTATTTTAATTAGCAAAGTATCAAGCTTACGAAATTAGTTTTTACAAGAATTTCTCCTAATCAAAGGAAAAGATAAGTCGCGTAATACACAACATAAAGAACCAAATCAATGTGTAAAAGATATCATCAATAAAAGACACGGATGATGAAATTAATTTGGCACAAGCAGCTTATATGCCTTATATTTGCTCAGACAATTTGTAAAATTATACCAGCCCGCTTATCAAATTAATTGAACATTATTAAATATATCCACTATGCTTCGTAATTTAGTTTCAATTTCATTACTGACGGTCGGGTCTCCTGAGCCAACACGAATGTTGGAACCCGGCTATGTTTTAGTTTTATTTTTTGTATATCTTCCGGGTTTTGTTGTTCGTTACATTTAATATGGAAATGTTTTATATGCGCCAAAATTTTCTTAATTTGGTAGTTTGGATTTACATATTAGTAACTACAGATGCGAGATGACCAATGTCCTAATTTCATTTCGGACAGGTATCAGATATCGGTATGTACAGCATTTTTAGTTTAAGCAGAATTGCGATTAACCTTGTTTTTTGCGACCCAAGAAAATGTTATTCCTTTCCTTTATATATCTGTCATTTATTCTCAAAAATGAAAAATATCCCTTGCAAAAATTCCAGACTGCAGACCGTTTCAATGTAAAATATGTATTGAAATTACCCATTGGTTGTAAAATAAGTTTTTTCTAGCTCTAATTGGCTCTTCCTCAACCACACCAATGGGTAGAACATCGCAACTATATAAAGTGACCTTATAAAGTCGGAGGTTTTATAATCAGTTGCCATTTGTTGGTTCTTGTTCCTCATTTGTTAAATGTAACCTGTGTCTACGTCACACGTGGTGATTTTTATCATTCAGACATAGATTGTCTATGCTCTGGCTGGAATAGATTGCAAAAAAGGCGTTTAACGCTCAAATATTTTTTTGTTTACTTTTACTAAGGTAGGTAGTTATTTGGTGGAGGAGCCCGGTGAAAACCTTCGGAAACTACATGTAGAATCTGCCCACGCCTAATCCTGATTCGAAACTTATTTAGAAAGGGACAATGTGATAAGTAATTGCTTGCTACAAAACGCTGAGTCACTGATACACCTTCTCTACTCTGGCATCCCACTTAACTAAAGATTTGATAATATTATATCGCTGGTGCCCCGAGGATATCACCAACTCAGTAGGCAATAATTTCGTATTATTGTCAGAAATATACTATAATTGTCTAAATTTCCTGCAAGTTAAAATTTGAAATTTCTCAAAAACTAAGGTATACTCCCTCATGCAAAGTATTTCCTTAGCTTAATTTGGTAAAATATACCTTGGTTCTTTGGGTAGCTTTTCAACATCTTCAAAACAATTTTGGTCAAGCTATCCGATGAGGAATTGTATTCCGAAACGGCCGTCTGGTGCTGTAAATATAAAACTGGTTTAGTATGTGATTAATATATGTACATTACAGACCTGTTGAAAGTTAAACACAGACCTAACAAATAAGTCCCGAATCGACAGCTCAATCCGGGCTCTTTGATATTAATCGGCAGCTCAATCCGGGCTCTTTGATATTAATCGACAGCTCAATCCGGGCTCTTTGATATTAATCGACAGCTCAATCCGGGCTCTTTGATATTAATCGGCAGCTCATTCCAGGCTCTTTGATATTAATTGGCAGCTCATTCCGGGCTCTTTGATATTAATTGGCAGCTCATTCCGGGCTCTTTGATATTAATCGGCAGCTCATTCCGGGCTCTTTGATATTAATCGGCAGCTCATTCCGGGCTCTTTGATATTAATCGGCAGCTCATTCCGGGCTCTTGATATTAATCGACAGCTCAATCCGGGCTCTTTGATATTAATCGACAGCTCAATCCGGGCTCTTTGATATTAATCGGCAGCTCATTCCGGGCTCTTTGATATTAATCGGCAGCTCATTCCGGGCTCTTTGATATTAATCGACAGCTCAATCCGGGCTCTTTGATATTAATCGACAGCTCAATCCGGGCTCTTTGATATTAATCGGCAGCTCATTCCGGGCTCTTTGATATTAATCGGCAGCTCATTCCGGGCTCTTTGATATTAATCGACAGCTCAATCCGGGCTCTTTGATATTAATCGGCAGCTCATTCCGGGCTCTTTGATATTAATCGACAGCTCAATCCGGGCTCTTTGATATTAATCGGCAGCTCATTCCGGGCTCTTTGATATTAATCGGCAGCTCATTCCGGGCTCTTTGATATTAATCGACAGCTCAATCCGGGCTCTTTGATATTAATCGGCAGCTCATTCCGGGCTCTTTGATATTAATCGGCAGCTCATTCCGGGCTCTTTGATATTAATCGGCAGCTCATTCCGGGATCTTTGATATTAATCGACAGCTCAATCCGGGCTCTTTGATATTAATCGACAGCTCAATCCGGGCTCTTTGATATTACATAGTATATCTGTGTTAATTTTACAGCACTAGACGACCATTTTGGAATTCAATTCCTTACCAGTAGTGCTTAGACAAACATTTGTAAAAACCAACATTTCGGCTAATAGGTATCTATATTTTGGGAGCTAGGCAGCCGGGCGTGAGCTCAGCTTCGTGTTAATCTTTCGACAGGTCTGTGCAGTAGTTGACAAGTTTAGTAGAAGTTAAGACAATTTAAATTCACCTATTGTACTTAAGATTCAGCTGAAACTTTATATAGTAATGCATATTAGTATACGCCTTAGTATGACGCACATGTATCATTGTGGATAATTTAAAACGTGCAGATGTAATACGATTTACATCTAGGTTTTTGAAATAATATAATATTTTTTGGAACAAATTCAAATGTAACACAATATAATCGTTTTTTTTCCTACAAAGTCTAGACAAACGATAAAGATGATAGTGGTTATAACCACAACATCTGGATCACATTTCGACATACATGCGCACTATTAGTTTTACTGTTTCGTCGTTAAGGCCTAAACTCAAGAACGGAAGTTGAAGACAGGAAAGAAAAATGAAAAATCACCTCGGGAAATTTCCAAAAAGGAATGAGTTTCGAAGCCATATTTCTGTATCTAACATTTTAGGAGTTTGGAAGCCGGTTTTTTTTTTTTTTTTTTTTTTTTTTTTTTTATGCAGAATGATTTGCATTTAGGATACTTACCATGATGAAAAATCACAAAATTACAACAAACTCAATGCGTAATTATAAACTTAAAATTTTAAAACCATCTACATTTGAAAATACAGAACTTTTTAAGTGTTATTCTGTGTGGATACTTAGCTAACCCATCTCTTAAACAATGGAACAAAACTGTGCACCATATCTTGCTGAATCGTTACTTTATGCCTTTAAAGCGGAGTTTATGCAGGATCTTGTAAAATCTGAAGATAAGACTGTCGCTAAATCATTCAACTCCACATACAAAATTATTTAGATGATGTTCTGACACTTAACAATTCTAAATTTGGAGGCTATGTGTATGTCTTCTATTCTAGTGAGCTTGAAATAAAATATACGACTAATTCTTAAAGTTCTACCTTATTTTTTGATTTATACCTCAATCATGACGCCCACACGAAAAGCTACATTTGAAGATGTATGACAGACGTGATATTTCTATTGTCATCTTTCCCTTTGTATGCAACACCATGCCTGCTTCTGCTTCTTATGCTGCATTTGTTTCACAATAAATATGGTAGAGCATGTTCACACTGCAAACACTTTATACAACAAAGCAATTCTTAACAAATAAATTGTTGACACAGGGATATTGCAAGCCAAAGCTTATCAAGTCCCTCAAAAAGTTTTATGTCCGTCATCACAGTATTGTTGATAAGTATGATGTGCCTGTACCCTGGATATGTTTGACTTCCTATAGTTTCATGTTTCTTTTATTATCAATATGAATTACACTCGTGGTGGATGTAGCTTGCTAAACAGGAGAAGTTTACCCACAAGGAGCACCCGGCCTCATTTCCCTGGTGGAACGTTTACCTGTATAACTTAATTTACCAGTTTCAAAGTTTTTACTTTGCTTTGGGGTTTTGATTTAAACATTGCATTGATTGGTGTGTTAGCTTTTTTAATTTAATGTGTCTCAATTTAAATTTTTAAAGCGAAATTTAGCCAGTCATGAATTTTCATTCTTTAAATCCAATATCTCTAAAAAATTCGCACGCTTATGTTTTTTTCAATTGGTCAATTTTCGAAGTTTCACATTACTGTGGAATTTCAATTTAATATTATTGTTATTATAAATGTTGTGTAAATGAGAATGCGTTACAACTAATAAAAACCAACTCAGTATTTTTTTAACAAACTATTTAATTAAAGAAACAATAATTGTGTCGTCTTGAAATGCAGTCGGAAGCTTTTAGGAAACTATGGCAATATACCACTTAAAAAATTCCGTGTTTATTTGCATACAAATAACCTGAAACTTCTATCAATTTGTGAAAAAGTCGCCAATTTTCATTGCAGCAAAATTTACAAATTAAAGTATATTATTGTCATATACCATTTGTTATAAAATTGTATTATTGAATGCATGCGGAACTGGTATACATACTACAGAATTTTAAATCAACAAATACTATATGAACTGTTTTATTGTCAATGAAAAACCACAACAGTATGCCTCATCTTTAGACGTGTGATTTGCGATTTTCTGGGATGGTTAAAATGACGTAAACTGATTCTAAAAATGTTCCTTACAACACTTAAAAACACGAAGGGAAGCTATAAAGCTAATTCAGTGATACATTTTTTAAAAGTATAAACAATACTCTATAGCTTGTTTACATTTGTGCTTCATGTTTCAATTAAATTCACCACCATTCCAATTCCTGGTCTAAAAATACCCTTATCATAAGTATACTCTACATCAGAGTAATTTCCGCAAAAAATTGACTTCAATATATATTTTCTTAAAATAAAAGGACAATTTTTCTTTCTTTCTTTTAGATTCTTTCTTTTTATTTGTTTTTATTTATTTATTTTCTATATATTTATTTATTTATTTTGTAAAGCTATTTGTAAGCCAGTAATATTTTCAATATTACATTTAGCAGTTCATTTGTAATTTTTTTTCCAAATTATACACTTGATTAAAAAAACCCAGAAAATCCTCATATAACGCCGATTCTAATTTTCCAATTTCAACTGTCAAATGCTTTATATTAAAACTGTTACGAATGAGAAAAAATATCAATTTTCAAATATCTTCAGGGCTTGTTTTAACATTTTAATAAATATATGGGTTTTATTCACACAATGTTTTAATATTTGTATATAATTTCTATCATTTTACTGCCTTCCAGGATAAAATTTGATACGCAGTTTATTGTATCTGAATTATATTGTTAATGCTTATGCCATGATTTTCAGGAAAAATCGTATTTTTTTCTGTAAAATTTAATCTGTTGACAGCTAGAATTTTTAGTATGATACAATTTTTATCACAAAATATTATTTTTTATATTGGGTGTATAAGTTTTGTGTTAAAATGTTCGTGTATTGAGAACTTTATTTGTATGTTTAAAGCCCTCAAAAAGTTCCATTGACGTCATCACAAGGTTGCTTATAAGTATGATATATCTCTGTATTTAAAACTATCATAGATATAATAATTATGTTGGCGGTGTTGATTTAAATTTCAAGGGTCTTTGGATTTTCAAAAAAGAAACCTGAGCATTTTGCATCCGGTAGTTTAGTTTATATATTATAATAATACTCTAAATATTAAATATCGGTGGGTATAATGTTTTATTTAAATACCCAAGCAATTGCTCTTAACATATTTATCATGTAATCCTATAGGCTTACAATTAAATCTAAATATATTCAGTGACCCTTTTGAATGAGTAAAAATCGGAAATTGACCTTTTTACTTTACTAACTACAATGTGTATTATTAAACTCGTCCGTTAAATGCTTTGTAATTGTTTAGCTGTTTAGAAGTTCGGGATCGGACATTTTTCCGGTTTTTTTTATAGATTTCATTTTTTTTCCGGGTTCAGTTTTATTGTAGAATTAATTGTTAGAACTCTACAAATATTTCAATCACTTTCTCAAGTAGTAATTCAGATTCTATCACCATTAAGTATAAATTTCTGTTTTTTTTTTTTAAATTTGAAAATCTTTATTACAATAAGCATACACATACTGTAAGAGAGAATCACATATAACAATATGCATGTACATGTCAATCACAAACAAACATACCAATCCAAGTTGAGAATCTGGATATCTTCAAAAACTAAAGTATACTCTCTCATGCAAAGTATTTCCTTAGCTTTATTTGGTGAAAAACATTTTGATACTTTAGGTATCTTTTCGACATCTTGAAAAAAATTGGTTTCACAATTTCAGTCCAAGCACTACTGATAAGGAATTATATTTCTCGAAACGGCCGTCTAGTGTTGTAAAATTAAAATTGGTATTTCAAATTTCAAATACTTCAAAACATGAATATTCTAAATCTAGAATTTGTTTAGTTTATTTATACATATATTATATTAACCAACAAACATACTAATACATGTCCATCTCGTTTCCAAAGCAAAATAAAAGGTTTGAAAATTACCGTCAAGTTATGTTCAACGCATGAAACTCGACTAGAGAAGAGAGACCAGAAGCTCCTAAAAGGTAAAAATAGTATGTCTATGCCACTACACCAATAACAAGTGAAAATTGATAATGAAAAAAACCTTCTGAAATTAAGTTGCTAACTAATAAATTATTGACTCAATGATATTTAAAGCCTAAGCTTATCAAGACTCTTAAAAAGTTTCATGACCGTCATCAGAATATTGATAATAGATAGGGTGTCTCTATATCCAAAATTATCCAGGATATATTTACGTACGATAGTTCCATGTTCCTATTATTCTCTATTTTGGTTATACATGTGGTTGGTGTAACTAAATAAACAGGAGGTGTTTTCCTTTTTTTTTTTTTTTTTTTTGGATTACCTGGCCAACTTCCCAGATGGTAATTTCCGTGTTTTGAACCTAATTTAACAGTTTCAAATATTGTTACTTTATTTGGGATTGTGATTTGAACGTAGACCGGCATGTTTGTGTTTGATGTGCGTATATAAATAATTTAATTGGTCAAACATGTAATGTGTTATAATTATGTATGGTACATATGCGGTACATTTATTAACAAAATCTCGGGTTATTATATGACCATTGTATTACACAGATTTTATGTTGTTACCTTTAGTACATGTATTTTTTAAATAATATAAAAAAAAATATCAAATCTAATTAAAATCGGGCCTTTCACAGGCATGAAAATTCCTTTCTTCACAAAGGTTTCCAAATATAGTTAGGAACTGTACTTTGTCTATTTATAAAAAATCCTACAACTAAATAAATAAAGAAACTGGAGAATTCTGAAAAATACTCTCACACTAGTATAATTGATAGTGAAAATTTTTTATATATTCTGCGAAGAATAAGAATTTTAAGAAAACAAAAACACAAAATGAGAATAACAGACATACATAAATGATAATAGGTAATATATACTTTATTTATGCTTGATTTTATTATTATGTTTTTGGTGTTTGCAAATTCTGCCAAATATTAAAAATGAAAAAAAATCTTTTAAGGAAATTCTTCATTAGTGATGTACAATAATTCATAAATTCTGTATTTCCATATAAAAATTATTACTATTTTATTCTCTCATAAAATTGATGTTTCTGAATGTTCTCATTAAAATCCTCCATGTTTCATTGACTACCTGTACCAAAGCTTATCAATCAAAGCATCTTTTTTTTACAGGCAGGAAAAATTAATCAGTTTAAAATCAGTTTTACTACAGCATTCTGATTTACTGCGGATGAATCTCGTATCAGTGATAATTGTTGTAATAAAATGATATTTCGTCACGGACGTCAGCCACGTCTCCGATCCATATGATGTTGATGATAGATTTCATTGTCACGTGATCTAATCATCTATAGACGAGCATTTTCACTGACTTATTGTTTTTAAAAAAACTATCGTTAAATGAGCAAATAGAAATTGAGTTTTTACTGATTCACACACACACACACACACACACACACACACACACACACACACACCACTGAGTCGAACCTGATTACATTGAAATCCAAGAACTTGTTGGCTTTCAAGTCAATAAAAAACAAACCTACCAATCCATGTTCAAACCACAATTCGTAAGTAAAGTAAATCACGAATTTCAATATAAAACGAATATTTGAAGTCCGTGTGTACAAGGATACACATGTGTTTATGGTAGGCAACCATAAAAACGAAATATCCCGATTTATTCAATATATTTCTTTCACTTTATTACATATCTTTTCCATTTACACGAGTATATATTGTACATTTTTCTTATTTTTTTTAAAACATCAGTCATTCTGGGTCGTGTTTTGTTTGCCTCGACTATATATATTGAATACGAACTGGTAGAAGAACGCCTTCTGAAATTGTTATTGTTATGTGGTCTGATCATATGCTGCTTCAGTGCTCAATCAAAAAATATCCCTTGCTCAATTGGTCCAAAATAATAATTTTGTTTCGGAAAACACTGTCTGTAATGTACCCATGGTCCATCTTTTTAGTCTTAATTGATTTTTAAATAAATTCAGTTCTACCTCTACCCATTGTTCTATGTACTGATCTTTTCAAATAGAAATGCACGAATAAAGTTACTTAATTACCTCGATCATTTTTTTGAAAATATGATATGACCACTTATTTTTTCAAGATTTGGATCGGTGTTAACCAACCAACTTCATTTATAGATTAAACACGGCTCTTGACATCAGCCAGTGTCGTTTCTTTAATAAGTAATCACAAAAGATAAAAAAAATAAGAAAGGTATTTTTCTGATTCAATGAAAAACAAACATTGTTTGATTAATTCTGCAATAGCTAATCGATGGATTGGGGATGCTTTGTCACCTGACCTTACGTATCTATTTCTCCACTGAGCTCAAAAAATTCAAGACAATTACATCGAACAATGATTGAAACTTGGAAACGTTGTATCTGTCATTTTACATGTCAAAAATATTAGAAAATTATATTGGACAATTCCGCACTTGTAATAATGATTAACAATACCATGTTCATTTTATTCCAGATGTTTGTTTTATCATCACGTAATGTGACAAAACCTAATGCTTGTTGAATATCCCTTCGCCCTTTAGGAAGAAAAACAAGAAGTAACAAAGAGAAGCACATGGTACTGTTTTTCTAAAATTTGTTTCTATTTTCTTCTTCATAAATTAGAAATCTTTTTTTCATAATAATTCTTTAGAATACATGTGGCAATTAATACGATTTATTATAACATAAAATTTCTTAAAAAGTTACTAAAAGAACAAAAAGCAAGATAATAAAAAATCTTGATGTTGAGAACCACACAGTTTGGTCACAGGTAAACTATAAATTATGAGGCCAAAAAAATGAAATACATTATCAAACCTGCCAGTTTCGAAACTTAAAGAAAGATAGATGCAGATGGACGAGAATCAAAACATTAAATTTACCCCATATATTATTGTGTACCAGATGGAAAAAAAAAATTATCAAAAATCTAGGGTATGCGACCATGCAGCATGAAAATGCTGTCGATTTTCGGTTCTGGGAATAATATGCAATACTACAGTCCAGTGTTAAAGGATACTACGTTACTATTCATTTTAAGTAACTGACGGTGAAGTTTATTCTTTGAGGTCAAATTGTGGAAAACACTTTTATATCCGGCTACCAATAAGGGAATTCTTGGACGAGACTCGCGTATCCTTTACTTGTGCACAGTACCGATCTGTTACAAGGTGCATTCACTAATAAATTAGTTCAGAATCGACAGTACTTCTCAGTCCTCCGTCAAATATATCTCGATAACTTTTCAGCAGCTGTTATCTATCTTTCGTTAGCGTTTCGGTAATGTTTCAGGTATTCGTTAGCCGAACATCAACTGTACGTTAGCTCAGTGTTAAATTTGTGACAAGTCCTTCACTATTATTTCATTTATTAACATCAAACGGCCGCTGAATAAACGCACATTTGAACAGTTCAAAAAATCTTTTTTTCACTAATTTATCTCTGTAAAACACAAGCTTGTAGCTGTACTCGTTGCCTTTAAGGATTACTACGACGTCTGAAGCTTTTGAAATCTAACAAGTTTGTAAGAAACGTTGCACGGTTAATATTGATTTTAATTTCAATGGTTTGGAGAAGATTAAGTTACAAAGAAGCTGTACATATAAGAAGCGCTTGGCGTTGCCATGGTGATAAACAATGTGATATCTTGTCGCTGGGATCAAATTTCAAAACATTGTAAGTTTCCACATTAGGGCTTCTCTTACCTTGATACAAAATGAAGATGGAAATTGCAGTTAGAACAATACAATACAGATCGATCAAAAGTTTAATTCTGAACTAAAGCGTAGGACTACAAGCTCGATGGCAGAGCTATAGAAAGCTAGGCACCAAAAAATCTGTCGACAGAGAGATAGCAGCTGCCGAAAGGATGTCGAGATATACGAACTTACGACATGGTGAGATGCCGAAATGATCTGACGATTTAGTACCAATTCGTTGGTTCAATGTTAAAATTTCGACACATCTATTCTTTTGTCTTGTGCTAATTTATAAATTTTTATAAAATTAAATGTTCAAATATCAGCATATTGCATCATGTATATTTTCATAATAATAGACATTTTACTTTGAAATTATGCAAATGCTAAAAAAGACTTATAATTTTGTGAGAATGTAATGTTTGAATTCACTTAAAGAATTTTTCTATCTTGATATAAACTGTATGTTTCAATAGAAGATATCAAAATTGAAGATTTTGTTAAAGTAAAATACAAAGATATAAAAAAGTATTTTATGTTGCTATGGGGACGAACAATTGTTATAATGTCGCTAGAATCAAGTTTCAATTTGCCCTGTTTCTAAGTGTACAAAGGTTTCTATGTATTGAAACAAATGAAGGCTATTGATAAAAAATGTCGACAAACTCATATTTTTAAAAGATATGAAAAAGGCCTTGATTTACTCATTCTGCATTGTTCTATTCAACAAAAACAGTTTTGTTCAGAGCATGTACATTTGTGTAGCTGAATGTTAATATTGCATATTTATGTTTTTAATTGCCTTCTTGTGGTGTCAAATATGTACGACTTCTCAAGGTTTTACAAAATATATTATATTGAGGGTTGAGTTTCCTTATATAGAACCACAAGTAGTGATTTTTTGCACCACAATGTAGATTTTTAATTTAAAATCGATATTAGCATATTAAAACATTTCTGATTTTACCGATAAAATTTTGCGGAGGAAACAGCGTACTTAGACTGTCGTGAAACGCGACCACATGTAGAAAATATCTTGCACTATTATTTTACAGATTTTTCTATCTGTTTTTCAAAAAAGAGAGAAACTAATTAGTATAAATACTATAAATAAAATAAAAACTTTTATTATAGTTTAGATTGTCTTGAATTTTTGTAAAATAAATTATTTAAAAAAAACCTGTTTGACATTTTAATCAAATTTATTGCATGCGTGAAAAATAGGTACGGCTTTCTATCTGGACTTATATCTTATTATTGTCACCCGTGAAAAACTACATTTATAGCGATATGACAAACATAATACGTCTTCTGTCTACTTTCCTTGTTTTTGCCACAGTATACCCACTTCTCCTGCTTACGGTGTATTTGTTTCAAAGTTAACACGTTGTTGTCAATTTTGCTACAACTACGGAACGTTATCTTTATAAAACGAAGCAAGCTGCTTGCAAATTGTTGACGCAAGGACATTGGATGACTAGGCATATCTAGTCACTAAAACAGTTTTAGGGCCGTTGTCACAATATTTTGAAAAGGATGATGTTTTAGTGCCCAGAATTATCCTGAATATCTTTGACATTTCATAGTTCCGTGTTCTGTACCTTTCATGTTCAATTTATTGCAAACGTAGCGAATGTAGCTGGCTAGACGGGAGAATCTGACCTTTCCAGAGCTCCAGTCCTAATTCAGTGCTTCGTGTGTTTACCTTTTTTTCCGGTTTACAAAGATTTAACATTAACTTTAGGCTTGTGATTTGGACATGGAAGACATGATTGTGTTTAATTATTAAAACCATTTTTACATGTAATAAATATACAATCAGCAATGCTCTACGTGTGTATTCTTTGGTCCAAATTTCAGCATCATGATAAATTCATTTATGTTAGATGAGTAATTTACTTCCGGTCGTCTAGTGCTGAAGAATTAAAACTGGTATAATATGTGATTTTTTGGCTTAGTGGAACTTCCTTGATCCATTAGAACATAACCTACATTTTAACGTATTTAAATTAATCTCTCTCTCTCTCTCTCTCTCTCTCTCTATATATATATATATATATATATATATATATGTGTGTGTGTGTGTGTGTGTGTGTGTGTGTGTGTGTGTGTGTTTTGTTTGTTCTATAATACCCTTACGAAGACCAAATTTAATATATGAGCCGTAAATACAATTGATCATGTGACGTCACTCATTTTGAATCTTATGCGCGTGATATCATTTTTGCCTGTTCAACGGACTGAACATGCATATCGTAAATCGTAAAACAGTAGTTTTTTTAATCATCATTAAAAAGATTTTCAAAAATGCGAAATTCAAATGTCCAGAAATAGTAAGTGCTATGGCTTCTCTTACCAAGTAATGCAAACTTCACCTTCTAGTGAATGTTTTTCAGCTTTTTAGCACTACTAGTCTATTTTTTCTTACTATTCCCCATTATGTAGTGATGTTTAAAAAGTGCTCCCTTAAATATAT
Organism: Anadara kagoshimensis; assembly: GCA_021292105.1. Classification (NCBI taxonomy): domain Eukaryota; kingdom Metazoa; phylum Mollusca; class Bivalvia; order Arcoida; family Arcidae; genus Anadara; species Anadara kagoshimensis. The sequence goes on from CM037859.1 coordinate 4,892,367, forward strand.
AAACAAGCTACTAACAAAAGCATTTAGCGATTGGTTAACAGAAACATGACGAATCCGAGGAAAGCAAGTCCAAATATTTGTGTTTCTAATTCCAATCATGTTGAGAATTTTTAAGAAAAACACAAACAAACAAAAGTATTTCCAGGAACATAACGGTTCTGAGAAAAAAGCTAGTCCATTTTTTCTAATTCTCATTAGGCTGAGAATTTTTTTTTAAATACGCGTCGTTTAATTAATAATTAAACATGCCATCAAAAAGCATTTAACGAAACGAAAGGTTAACAGAATCAAGAATCTATGAAAAAGCAAGTCAATATATATTTTTTTTTAATTTATATTACGTCAAGCTAGTTTTTAAAAAGCTCGTCCCGTGATATATATTCAAACACGCCACTTAAAAGGCATTTTACGAAAGGATCTAAGAAAAAGCAAGTCCAAATAATTTTATTTTTTCATATTCTCATTACGCCGAGAGTTTAAAAAAAAAAAATAAATAAAAAGAAAATATATATATTCAAAAACGCTACAAAAAAGGCATTTCACGGAAGGTTCACAGAAAAAGAACATAAGAAAACGCAAGTCAAAATAATTTTATTTTTGATAATTCCTAATAATATATAATGATATATATAAAACCGCGTCCTTTCATATATACATTTACACACGCATCAAGCAAAAGTATTTAAAGAAAGGTCAACAAAGCATTATGAATCAGAGGAAAGCAAGTTGTAATAATGTTATTTTTTAATTCTTGTTATGTTGAAATATTTTAAACAACTCATCCTTCAATATATATACAAACACACCAACATACAAAAACATTGAAACAAAGATTGAACGTAGCATTACAATTTTAATGAAAGAAAGATCAAAGAAATTATTTTTTTTTATAAAAAAACATTAATTATTCAAAAACAAAAAATAATTTTAAATAGTAAATGTGAAGACAGAAAACAAGCCCAAATGCTCTTTAATTTAAATACCCACCTTGGTAAAGAAATTTAAAAACGCTACCTATAATATAAACACGTCACTAAACAAAAACATTTAAAGAAAGGTTAACAGAAACATGACGAATTTGAAGAAGAGTGAGTTTTAACGACATAAAACCAGTTTAATTTTATTCTTTTTGTACTTTAAGTTAACACTTCATTTTCATAGATTTCACAATAATTATGCGTAGAGCTACAACACCGAGTGTGACACCAGAAGCCCTGACACCAATACCCTCATATTAACTCGGAAAATAAATCACCTAGTCCCTCCACGGTGAAAATATACCCAAATTTGTCGATTCCGGTGAATAAAAGAGATAGTTTAACACGAGACGCACTCTTGGTTTTTCATCATTGAAATTGAATAAATCGTGTAACTTGAGAAGTTAACCCTAGGATCTATTACATAACATCTGGGATGGGACGGTTCCTGGCAAATTTGTCAGGTCTTTAAATTTCAACATGATTAGCTGACTTTAAGAAAATATAAAGAAAGAAAAATCTGTACATAAAAATCAGGTTTGATATAACCAAATGTTTTGCATTTGTTTGAAAGAGACCTAACTATAGAGACAAAATTATTTTTGTAATAAACGGGAATTGTGTACAAATTTAAAAATTAGAAAATAATCGAAAGTAATAGAGTGGAGTGCAGTATATTGATTTTCCTTCGATCTCACACTTTTACTTATATCGAGTTGGACAGTTCTTGGATGATAGAGGAAACCAAATGTGCTAGAGAAAAAAACATTGGGATTTGTTAAGCAAATAATTTGATTAACTTTCTCACAATATGATTTTTCCCGAATTAGATAAGAACCTAGGAAGTAAGGGGTGTTCTGTTCTGTGAGAGCAGCCTTTATACCACTTGACGATTGAGACATCAAAATAACATCAAACTAGGGGATAATAGGTTTATCTGTTTTGGTCGACTGTGTCTTCAAGTCCACACACATTTCAGATGATAACTAAAATATGTCCATCAAACTGGTACTAAGTCCGATCGCAAATACCCCAAATAATAACAATAGTAACAAGAGGTCCAACAGATGCCATCAGAACTAAAGTTTTATCCACGTTTTACATCAATAAGTATTGTTTAAGTAGCACCAGTATCATTTTAGCCAATCGCGACGATAAGGGTAAAAACTGTAATTTTTTATAATCAAAGAAGTTTAATTTTGTGACACCGTATATATAAATATCCAAAGTCCGGTTAATCAATAAGAGCGTTAATAAGTTAGGGTTTTATAAAATTATTATGAATCACCAACATACATTTGGTGTTCCATAGTTCCATGGTAATTTCATTGTCGTTTTTGATTTTACACACGACGGGTGTAGCTAGCTAGATAGAAGGCACATACCCTTCCGGAGCACATGTACATGTCATAGCTTTCCAGGTGAAATTCACATGTTTGACGTAATCTTCTGATTTCCACTTTGTTTATACATTATTGCATTGTGTTTAAAGAGAGAATACTTAATTTCCTGAGACAGAGAGAGAGAGAGAGAGATAGAGTCTTATTTCATGAGATAGATTGAGAGAGAGAGTAATATTAATTTTTTAACTCAGTCTGAAATTATTTTCTCGTTTGATCATTGAACCCCTGTGATCATATCCTGTTACACAAAACTAAACGTCACATGATAGATGTCGGACCTACATTTACTCCTAGCCTTACTGATATTAATCTTACTATCCGCGACCCGCATAAAAATCAGGATCGTCATGTTTCCTTCTAATTACAACCAAAGAGTGAAAACACAACTTAATGAAGTCTTCCAATTGTATAATTGTGTTAATTTGATACTCTCAATGGATATGTTACACAGAAAACAGATTTTGTGGAATTCGTCTCTCGTCCCTTGTCTTTTGTAGACTGACTGTATGATACTCGCAGTGGATATGTTACACAGAAAACAGATTTTGTGGAATTCGTCTCTCGTCCCTTGTCTTTTGTAGGCAGTCAGTATGATACTCGCAGTGGATATGTTACGCAGAAAACAGATTTTTGTGGAATTCGTATTCTTGTCTCTGTTTCCTTGTCTTTTGTAGGCAGTCGGTTTGATACTCTCACACAGAAAGCAAACTTTGTGGAATTCGTATTCTTGTCTCTAATTCTTTGTCTTTTGTAGGCAGTCAATTTGATACTCTCACAAAGAAAACAGATTTTGTGGAATTCGTATTCTTGTCTCTGTTTCCTTGTCTTTTGTAGGCAGTCAATTTGATACTCGCAGTGGATATGTTACGCATAAAACAGATTTTGTGCAATTCGTATTCTTGTCTCTGTTTCCTTGTCTTTTGTTGGCAGTCAATTTGATACTCGCAGTGGATATGTTACGCAGAAAACAGATTTTGTGCAATTCGTATTCTTGTCTCTGTTTCCTTGTCTTTTGTAGGCAGTCAATTTGATACTCTCAGTGGATATGTTACGCATAAAACAGATTTTGTGCAATTCGTATTCTTGTCTCTGTTTCCTTGTCTTTTGTAGGCAGTCAATTTGATACTCGCAGTGGATATGTTACGCAGAAAACAGATTTTGTGGAATTCGTATTCTTGTCTCTGTTTCCTTCTCTTTTATAGTCGGCAGTCGGTATGGATATGTTGCACACGGAAAACATATTTCATGGAATTCGTGTTTTTATTTCATTCATTTGTCTCTTATAGGCAGTCGGTATAATACTTTAAATGTATTAGATATATTACAAAAAACAGATTTTGGTGAATTCGTGTTTCTGTCTCTATTTCTTACCTTTTACAGGCAGTTGATACTCAATAAATACGCTTCACAAAAAAACTGATTTTGTGAAATAAAATCACTAAAGATTGATTTTAAATCAAACAAAATCGTGTGGATCTAGGTTTAAATCACACATCCAAAGGCAAAGTGAAAACTTTGAAAACTGACAAATCGCGTTGAATGTGTGTTCTTCCTGAGAAATGAAACCGAGTGGTTTTGAAGGGTAAGCACCCCTTTCAAGCTAGTTGTAACCGAAACGTGATAAATCGAATTTAAGAATAACAGGAACATTGACATATGTGACATCAAATGCATCCAGGGTATTATAGATACAGAAACATCACATTTACAACAATATTGTGATGATGGTATAAAAAATGAAGGCCTTAATAATCTAAGCCTTGCAATATCCCCTGTCAAAGATTTATTTTTAAGCAGCTTGTAAAACCAAATAACTTACTTTTTTCAAATCATTTAACAATTAATTTCAAATCACGAAGGACAAACAAAATAAACCACAATAATACGTCTTATGCCGTCTGGTATCATTTTTGTATTAATTTTGGTTTTTCCGAAGTGCTACGTTGTTTGAAAGACTTGTTTACATCGCATATTATGCCAGTGTTAATTTTACAGCACTAGACGGCCGTTTCAGAATGCAATTTCTCATCAGTATTGCTTGGACCAAAATTATGAAACCAAAACTTTTTTTCAAGGTTGGTACTTTGGGGTAGCTTTTCAACATCTCAAAAACAAAACATGTTGCTTTCACAATTTGACTTTGACATTACATCCATATCACAGAAAAGGTAATGTTTAACATGCGAAATTCATATATTTTAAAAACACAGACGTTTCACATGACGATGTGAAAACGTAAAAAAATGTTCCGCAAAATGTTTAAAGGACAAAACCACATATAACAATGTTAACCAAAATCTCAGATGTTGGAACTCTATATTTACTCAGTGATATTAATCTGATAATTAGCGACCCGCATTAAAAAATCAGAATACTCGTGTTTCCTTCTAATTACAAACAAAGTCTAAACACACAACTTAATCAAGTACTCCAATAGTATCATCGTATTAACTTGATACTCTCATTGGATCTGTTAGAGATAAAAACAGCTTTTACAGAATTCGAGATTTTTTTACTGTCTATGTCCTTTGTTGACAGTTGATTTGGTTGCTAATTGTAAATATGATTCCCATTGAAATGGACTTTTTTTATCCTACAGATACTCCTGATTTTTTTTAATTTCTCAAAAACTAAGTTATATTCACTGATGCAAAGTATTTCCGTAGCTAAATTTGGTCAAATTTAATTTGGTCCTTTGGGGAAGCTTTTCAACATCTTGAAAAAAATGTGATTTCAGAATTTTAGTAAAAGCACTACTGATAAGGAATTGAATTCCGAAACGGCCGTCTAGTGCTGTAAAATTAAAACTGGTATAATATCTAATTTCGTCCCATATTTATATTCATGTATAAGTAAGGAATGTACATGTATCAGAAATAGTACACGTCTTATACACGAAAAAATAAAATACCCCTATCAAATTAATCAATATTGGAAAATATATCCTTTCAAATTTCTATACACTTTACCAAACTGTAATGTCAATTTCGAAACTTTGTTCCGTGTGATATGCATTTAAATAAAGAGGTTCTGGCTATTGAATGCTTGGTGAATCCAGAAAGAATAAAAAACAAACATACTAATCTATGTTTGAATCACTATCAAGATGCAAAATAAAAACCTTCTAACGGTCAAATAAGTTTTAACATGTAAACTTCAACCAGGGAAATGAGACGGGTGTTCCGAAATGGCAAACATCTCCTGTTTAGCTAGCTATAACCGCCATGTGTTTAAAAAATTGAGTGAAAGGAACATGGAACTATATGGGACGTCAAATATATCCAGGGTAAGAACGTCATACTTATCAACAATACTGTAATGACGGCCATATAAACCATAAAACTTTTGTCCTGAGAAGACAGGGCTTGCAATATCCCTGGGTCAACAATTTATTTTTAAGCAGCTTGTTTCGTTGTATAAATTCCCAGGTGAGAACAACCCTTTATCATAGCGCATTTATTGTGAAACAAATACACCATAAGCATTGGACTAGCTGCGCTAACCAAACACATTGCCTTTTCTGGATTTATTTTTCATTTGGTCAGTAATGGTGTAATCTTCAATGAATTGTGATCATATGTTGTTACATATTATATGTCACTTAATAGATGTTGGAACTAACTTTGCTGATATAAATCGTGTCATCCTCGGCCCGCATTCAATCAAAACATTCGTATTTCCTTCTAATAATATATAAAAGGGAAGCTAAACAGGAGGTATTTACCCTTTCGGATCACCCGGCCTCACTCCCCTGGTGGAAGTTCACGTGTCTAACCTAACTTGTCAGTTCAAAAGTTTTCACTTTACTTCTGGATTGTGATTTGGACATGGATTAGTATGTTTGTTTTTGATCAATAGTAAAACACAACATAATGAAGTCTTCCGATTGTTTTATTGTGTAACTTGTGTAAACTTGATGCTGTCATTTGATTTGTCATTTACCATTTTCTGAAAATATTAAATGATTTTTTTTAAATGGTATATGTCAGATATGTCCATACAGACACAGATTTTTAGAAGTTGTGATATTAACCTTTTGGTGGTGGTGATAGGAAAGCGTGTCGATTTTAATTCGGTTGTCTAAAACTGATTTTCATTACTGTTGGTGTTCTTATTTAGGGACAACTGGTTGTAAACGGGGATAGTTGGTTCAATTATAAAAGGGGATGGTTGGGTCTCAAAAAGGAAGTGGTTGGATCCTTAAACAAAGGAACCTATATAAAAGGAATGGTTGTTTTTCCTAAACAAAGGAAGCTTGTTTACCTTGCAAAAAGGGATGGTCGGGTCCTTCCGACAAAGCGGAATGATTGATCTCCTAAAACAGGGATATTAGGATACCTCCAAAAAAGGAAGATAGTTAGATAATACCATAATTATGTCTGCATTTATTCAAAAAAATTATAGTTGGATAACTACAAAAAGGGATGGTTGGATCCCAAAAAGGGATACCTGTATCACTGCAAAATTTGATTAAAACACATTACTGGACATCGGTTTTCTTTTTAAAGCGTTTCCGTCCGATATCAGTATTCTCATTATGCTTCCGTTTGACCTGTTGCATTGGTAATTTATAAATTGCCAATTTACATGCTTTAAGTACAAAAATGTCATATCACTTGAAAAGAGAAGAGAATTGTTAGGTTATGTAAATAAAATATTGACTTGATAATTTTGTTACTAGTATGATGGAAACGATAAACTTTAATTCCATATTCTAGCACATACATTACAGATATGTTGAAAGTTTAACGCTCAGCTAATGAAAAGTAGTAGAAGTTCGGCTGCCAAATGATAAAACTATGGTAGCCTAGTGACCGGAGACCTGTCGAGAGAGACCTATTAACTGTCGAGATAAAACTGGTGACGAGGAGTCGATCGAGATAGTCTGTCGATTCAGCACCTTAGTCTAATGTTAAACTTCCGACATGTACTGTATACTTGAAGATTATGAAATGTGGTAACACCCCCTGTCATTTTGTTGACACTTAACTTTAGCATTGGATTTCCGTTTCCGGTGTATATTTCACAGTGTGAAATGGTTGCCAGTACTAGTGTCTTAAATTTCATGGTGAATTTTTTGTTGGTTTCAGTGTCAGAATTAAGTTTAGACAATAACTCGCTGTTTTATCCTGCATCAGCTTTCTTTCAAGTGTGACACTGATTGGGTGTTAACTGTATAACACATGGGGTATGGCTTATCAACAGCTGATTACCGTGCTAAAATTATCAAGGAATTGCATTACAAAATGAATGCGTGAAAATACAACTTTACGCACTGAAAATTTGGACCTAGACTTTGGATAGTTCATTCTGGCTTAATATCATTCTAACAGTCACATGAGACAAAATGGTGATTTGGACACAATTTAGAACACCCAATTACGGTATACACTTCTCAAACGAGACCATATTTCCAGTGATACAACTCTCCTTTACCCTTTAGTATTGTCTTTCAAATAGTAACGTTTGAAATTAATCCTTACAGCTTCTTGCAAAGTCTGAAATTTGATAACTTTATATAAAATATTTTGATATTATTCCCAGATGGAATACACGCGTCAGAAGTCAGTACATACGTACTCGAAGGAAATATATCATGAGGTTGGGCTTTGTTCGTATTCACGGGTTTTATACGTACGAATTTTACATGGGTAATGTTACAAGAATTATTACATTATTATTAAATTCTAGCTTTTGCAAAAGGGTCTGGCGATCTGATTCAAATATTTTTTCGGGTTTTGGTATAATATTTATATACATGTATTTTATATTTAAAATGTCCTATATTAGGACAAAGAGCATTGAATTGCCAGCATATGGTATTATCAGAGTTTGTATAATGATATTGAGTTATCAAATTATACTCAAATTGTTATTTAGAATCATATGACTCTTCAAAGTCACAAAACCCAAATGGCAATCTATTTAGACGCTATTTTGACTACCCAGATACGGTTTTCAAAGCTCAGACTAGACCATATTCTTGAAAATTTATGCCCTTTTTCCTAGAGTAAATAATTTAATTACCTAAAGTACCCAAATCTGAATTAACGTTTCGAATGTTTTATGGTTTTTTTTCAAAATCTGAAATTTAACAGTTTACAATAAATTTTTGTGATATTTTCCCCAGGGAAAACACACGTAAAAAAAAGTTTAAGAACCATCGGGTAATTCTAGATACAAAGGCACCATACTTTTCAACAATACTGTAATGACGGTCATTACACTTTTTAAGGGTCTTGATAAGCCTGGGTTTGCAATATGCTTGCGTCAATTTATTTGCAAGCAGCTTGCTTCGTTGTAGTGGGAGCACGCTCTATCATAGCGTATTATACAACTTAAAACATTGTATATTAGACATAGCTCCTTGTGCTTATATAAGCTACAAATATGAAACTGGAACTACACTGACACGGATTGTGTTAAGTCACATCTATTGAACTCTTATATGATATGTCCATTTCACGGTGTAAAATGATTGTCAGTTTCGTAAATTTCGCGGTGAAACATTTGTCAGTTTCAGCGTCAACAATGTACAATTCAATAAAGTTCCAGTGTCATTTTCCTCGTTTGTTAAAATGCTTGAGTGTCAAAAATTATAGCATTTGTGGTTTACAAACTATGGTGTTAAAATTGTAAGAAACCTTTGTGCTAACACACAGATCCGAGTGCGTTTAAACTGAGACTTTCACACTTCCTTATACATGTAGAGCGTTTACAATCCTATCTAGTTGCCCGTTTATTTATATAAGTTTGCTGTTTTATGTTGCTCACTCTATACTAATTGCTTTTAATTGTAAACATCCTCTGTAGTGGCCACAGGTGGTCTACTCTATTTCGAACCCTACAGAGGTGTCTTGAGCGTGCACTGACACACGGGGCCTCGTTTTTTAGTCTCACCCGACGAAATACTACTGAGTAAAGAGCTTTTTACAGTTAAAGTATGGGCAGGAGATGAAAATCATCTCAGAAAATTTCCAAGTCCTGAGTGAGGTTTGAACCCACAACGCTTGAAAGCAATTGACAGTACCACTTGGTCATGTCCACCCATATGTTGTTTCATGATTGAGGGTATGCTTGATACTGTCTTCTGTGTTGTGTCTGGGTGCGGTGAATTGTGATGATTAAGTGATAATTTTGATTGACAATCGCCAGTACAGCAGGACTTGCCTTAAGGCCACCTTTATATAAGGGGCACCTGCTTTTAAAGACCAGTGAACCTTTATCCCCATTTGCCTTAAAAGCAGGTGACACAATTACAAAGGTGGCCTTTAAAGCAGGTTTGACTTTAATATAAAACGGGGTCTAGTTTTAATGAGCATGTGGTCTTTGTATAGAGCTGATCCTTATAACAAGTTTAAAATATATAATGCAATTACACAACGTAAACAACGTAAGATAAAATAATAGAAGAAGAAAAAAGAGAGAGATCTGAATTAATTTCATTTGATTCATTTGGATGAGAAAGAGAGAGAAAGCAAGATAAAAAGAGGATTATATAAATATTGAAAATGGTAGTTTTAAAACAGTGGTGTAGCGTATAATTTAATGTAAACAGTTCCAAATAAAGAAAGTCACTAGAATTACATCAAACCTTGCTATTTATTATTGAAATTAGGCAATGAATACTGGGACAGATGTACCATAATCATGATGAACAATATTCCACAGAATATTGAATTTTAGTGAATAAAAGTATTGTTCGCTATGATTGTTTACAATGAGTGCGTAAATGTCAACTTCTAAAAAACAAGAGCGTCTGATTTGTAATAAACCGTGTTTTTGTTTTTTACTTTATGTCTATGCGCAACAAGATGCTCGTTATATGAACCATAATGTGTTTGTAGCAGTGTTTCATTTGTTTGATTTTAAAATTCATATTGAAACATGCAAAAGTATATGGCTGAATTGCTTCTGTCATATACCATTTTAATGTATTGATTTGGTATTTTTTATAATTGAGTAATAAAAACAACAAAAATGATTGTTCTTGTCCTCAGATTACGATGGATAAACTCTCTCTCTCTCTCTCTCTCTCTCTCTCTCTCAATTTGGTGTTATTATTGTCCTCAGATTACGATGGATAAAATCTCTCTCTCTCTCTCTCTCTCTCTCTCTCTCTCTCTCTCTCTCTCTCAGTTTGATGTTATAATCAGTATTTATCTATTATGACATTCATGTTTTAATATAACCAAGTCGTCAAAAGGTAAACAGAGAACCCGTCCCCAGTGACTTTATAATATAACCTTTCGCGCCAAATAGCACTATTCTAATTCCCACCGGACAACTTATTATGAATTGACGTACCATAAGTAAACAATTACCCATCATAGATTGCACTGCTTTTTAAAAATCATTGCCACTTCAAAAGACAGAAAAACATTATTTTTCTGTTTGCGAAAAAATAGAAATTGTTTTTGAACGATACAACTGAAAGTCTGATGTTTGCATTGTTACGGTCCATTGGATAAAATCTCCGTCGAGGTATCCGACTTCCAATTAGGGATGTTTACTCAAGCCATCTTGTTGTGATTTTATGGCCAATACACGATGAAATGATAAAAAAATAAAATGTACAGTTTGTTTCAAAAGAAGATGATTTTTTATGATTTTGATTTGACTAGGGGTTTTATGAGACAGGGACCATACCTGAAATCATAAAAGTGATTTTCCCTTTTTTTATTTTGATTTTTATCATGAGCTAGAAATAATTATAACCATCGTTTTGATCATTGATCTTGATTTTGTTAAGAGTTCTGGAATATTAGCTTCATTGTTTCCCGTTGTAACTTGTAATCGTGGGTGCTTTACACTGAAATGTCACCAAAATGTTACTATTGATTGTTTAGAGTTCCAGAAAAGTAGCTTAACTATTTTTCATTGGCAATATCAAATCCTGGGTGCTTTACAAAATCTCACCAAAATATTCCTTTCCAGTTACCATGACTCGCTCTTTAATCGCGGAGGTTGCTATAGTTTATTCAATGATCCGCTGCGGCGGGTACAAAGCACTATCAAACGTTTACTTTCTTCTCCTCCTCCTTTATTTTACATATTCCGCTGGATTATGTGAAACCAAAGAACTTTTTTAGAGATTATCTTTAGACGAAACTCACAACTGAGCTCCAGACACCCTATACAAAATGCCACCCCCCTTCCCACGTTATAGATGGAGATCCCATCCCTCACCCTATGATGTACTCGCTACTAGTTATAGAAACCTATGTTTCCATCCCTGGTACCCATAAATCGCCATTGACTACTAAATACTGAGAAATTCTGCCAAAGCTAACTTAATTTAGCGAATTTATGAACAACACTATTATCAATAAACTTGTTTTAATTTTGCAGCACTAGATGACCATTTCGGAATAAAATTCCTCATCAGTAGTTCTCGGATCAAAATTGTGGAAATCCAAATATTTTTAAGATGTTGAAATGAGAAAGATTGTATAATTATATCTTAATAAATGTTATAGTTGTTATTTTACAAATATAAATTTTGGAAATTTACTTATAATTTCAAATTTGTGAAAACCTAGAAAAACCTGACAAATTACCTGTTGAAAGTGAATCTTTATCTGACTAAGAATTGAACGGATATTAAAGTATGAGTTTACAATTTAAAATTTAAATTACCGCGATTAATCATGGCATATACAATATATTTGTTCATAAAAATGCTTTGAATATTTATTTCATTTCAACTAATAAAAATAAAACTAATTTCAATGATGTTTAAATTTTAAATTTTCACATCGTTAAACTTGATTATTTAATTACGTGTTTCGGATTAATAGGTCATGACTGGGTGGTTTTTCTTGGTTTTTGGGGGTACTTAAAACAAATTGTGTGGGTAAGGATGTTACGCTTAAATTAAAGGTTTATTGATAGTTTCTGTAAGATTCTATCGATGTTCATCTTTAAAAGGGTTATTCTTATTCATAATATTTTAAATTCATGACGGTGCACGAGGCAAAATGATTTATTACCTTGGTAACGGATCGATATAAATGGCCAAAGGTAACAAAAAAAAATTAAAAAACAAGCACTTTATATTTTTTGTTTCTAAACGAGCGGAATCGTAATTATTGCCGTATAAACTATGAAGATAAATAGCAAACGAAATCACGGTTTTCACACCTGCCTGAATCGTGTTAAAAACGGCAAAAGGGGAAAACTTATGGGTAATTTCGTTTGAAGTCTCGTTATCATCTCCAGGTGACGAGACTTGATAACAGTTTTTTGCCCGAGATAATGACACACGGGATGTTATTGTTCGTGTACAATGTATCGAATACTATTTTAGAAACATTAATAAATCGATAGTAAAAATTGTAATAATAATAATTAAGTCAGTTATACGGGGTTTTTTGTTAGGGAAATGTGGTTGTTTCAAAGTGGGTTCGGGATAGGGCCACTGTAGTCAATTTAAAACAAAAAAGTAGGGGGCGAGATAGACTGCCTTATACTGACTGCACTGTTCCTTGACAAGCTTCATTAAAAACGAAGTGTGTATTTTGTAATTAAATTTTAAAAAAATTGTATATTACACATATATAAAATGACATATATTTATAAAATTTCCGGGTATGGTTCTATATATCTTTATCAGTGTCTCATAAGTCTTTTAAGGCTTGATGTTATATATTTTATGCTGGTTTTTCACATTGTAATTTTGTGTATATTTATGACTTGTAACACTACTTATAAATAAAATAATGATAAAATTTTAATTGTCGAATATCTCAATATTAAGTAATACTGTTGTTGGTGGTGCTGTTGGTGCCACTTGAGGTGGTGGTGGTGGTGGTGGTGATGATGAAATAAGGTTTAATGCTTATTTTTAATTTATACTCAACAAAAAAGTTAAGGACCACATTAAAAACATTATTTAATTTTGTAGAACGTAAATCATATCATTTCATATTCACACTTCCCATGATTTCATTAAGGAGATTTTATTTCGTGCACAAAAATTTACTTTCATAACATCATTTGAAACAAGAAAAGAATAATAACAAAATACAGATGGACTTAAAATTTTACAGTATTTGGATTTTTATTTCAAAAACAATGGTCCCCAACTTTTTTGTTGGGTACATGTATATAACTTGATTTGTTTAATGCGATAAATTTGTTTTATCACCATACCACTGGACATTATATTTAGTTTCACGGTCAATCAATCCGCTGCTCGTCCAAAGCCAGGGAAAAGATATTGATGTCACAGAACATGTCTACTTCCGCATATTTAAAAATCATTATTATTATTATTATTATTATTATTATTATTATTATTATTATTTTATTCGACTATTTAATGATCAAAGCATTACCTCATTGATAATAGAAAACTTGTTTTATTTCAGTTAACATAATGTTCCATTATCCAATGATGTTTGTGAAAGTAGCTCGGAATTTATTAATCAAATTATCATTTTATGCTCATGATTACAATTAGATAAAAAATACACGTGCGAGAACATACATTACCGTCACAGCCTTGCCCGACAAACGTCGACTTTGAAAAGGTGCTTTTAAAATATTTTTTTCGGAAAAACATGAGTCGTCACTTTATTTTTTGCCATAGTAGGCCCATGACAAGCAAATAAGAAAAAAATATGAAAATGGATCAATTTCATTAATTTAAGTGACTGGAAAGAATATCTTATCCATTAGTTAGCTTTCATCACGTGCGTTTAACGGCTAATGGACACACGTTGACCCACCGGAGTATGCCAGTTGAAATCAAAAACGGTATTTAGATAAACTAAGGAAGAATTTAACTTTATTAAAATTGTCAGTTAATTGAAATTTATAACCACTTGTACTTAGCTAGTAGACCATAAGGTGAAATGGAAATTGCGAAATAGAGGCAATTAAAAAAACTTGATAATTTGTTAAAATGTAATTCCGTTTCGCTTGAATTTTAAGTATGCTGTCAAGTGTAAATATTCCTATTGTAACGTTCGGGACACGAGATACTTGTCGTGTGTGGTATTTTACTTTGCTTGTGTCGGGGGTGTTACTGTTTTAAACGACGTGCATTTGCCAGATTTTCACGCACGTGCATGAGCATAAAGAATCAAATGTTCTCTGGTGTCAAAAATTATCCTATCCCATTTCAGAAATCAATTATTTATTGTATTTTAAGGAAAATTTTACTTGTTTAAATTTCATAAACTCGTTTATTGATCATTGACCACATCCTGAATCAAATCATTTTGTAGGAGTTATTTAGAAAAAAATATTTTCCATTTAAATTAGTTTGTATTTTCTAAAAACGTGCGACTGTACATGTCGTTTTTTTTGTGAATATGTCATCGTGTATTTGCATGTGCCGTTGGCCTGTAGGGAAAAAGTTGTCACATGGAAAACGTATGTTTCAATGTGCTTTAAAACGCATGCCAAAAGGAATTTCGAAAGCGTTATCAAAATGCAATTCAAAACATTATCAGGCGACGCCAAATAGGCGTCTGCTTATCTCCTATTGCTGGTCCAAAATGTCACATTGTTTCTGAAATCTAGAAATGAAAATTTTAAGAGAAAAATCACAAAAAACTGTTATTAATCATTTTAAGGTCATGCTAAAGTAATATAGTATAAATAAAAAATAAATAAATAAATAATAAATAAATATCCACTCTTCCCTAACCATTCTAACTCAAATGCCAAATTGTCAAAACATGGAGGATAATTTTAAAAAATTATAAAATAATTAAATAAATATCACTGAGATCTTCAGTACACTGTAAATAACGGATAAATTATCGTTGTCATGTCGGTTTCCTGAAAGGAAATTATTACACCCCAGGATCCATGTTTTCGCCAGATTGTTGATATCATCAAATGCAAACATAAGAGAAATAAAAAAGACGAGATCAACGAAGCGTGTTGTTTATAATTAGTAAAATATTGGTCGCATTCTCCTGAATTAACAAGGTGTATTTAAACTATTAAAATCACTCATCAAATTATTTGTCAATTCTTCCGAAATAATATCATTTTCTCTGCAGGAATTGAGCAATCCTTGATCAAAACTCAACGAAGCGGACGGTATAAGTGACGTAATTATCACTTAATTGGTTTTCACCAATCAGGTGTTACCTTGTTGCCTGTTTTGGCCTCATTAACCTTTTGTAAAAATCAATATGAGTGGTTCAACATTTCAGTTGACCAATGGTGGATGAAGCCGTTAACAGGTGAATGAGTCAAAACATCTGTGATCCCGATTCTACCGTCTGTCCAGGTGAAAACTGTGTTAGGTTGTTTCATTAAGAACTATTTGATCTCGGCAAGAACCCGTGAAGAAATTCTCACATGCGGCGGACATGCATTGATGAAAAAATGGATAAAACTTTTTGTCTTTTATCATGTGTCTAGCTAAACTTTAAACAAAGACTTAGTTTGTTTCGCCTATGTGAAATTAAGGACAAGTGACAAGGTTAGCTCTGCCCTCAGCCAATTGCTAATTTTTATCATTTATACCTTTTGGCTGATAATTTTGCTTCTTCTTTTTATTTATTTTTATTTTTTATTTTTTCTATTATATTACTTTTATTTCAGTTTTATTGATTGCATTATGAGGCAGACTAAAATCATTGGTTTTTTCTTTTTCTTTTTTTTCTTTACAAAAGTATAGAAAGTAAAGCAAATGTAACAAACAATTAATCAAGATCAATCTATACAACAGATTAAAACTACGATACAGGCCCGTCGAAAGATTAACATTAAGTTATCGTTTTATGTTGCTCAGTCTGTTTTAATAGCTCTAGTTGTAAGTGTTCTCTGTAGCGGTCACAGGTGGTCTACTCTTTTTCGATCTTTAGCATGCAATGAGACTTGGGATCTCGGGCTCAGTTTTGAGTCTCATCCGAAAGACTACGTGGTAACGCACCTTTTGCAGCTTTAGTATGGCCAGGAGATGAAAATCTTCTCAGAAATTTTCCAAGCCCCGAGTGAGGTTTGAACCCAAACCCTTGACTTTAAAACCCAGTGACAGTGCCACTCGTCTTTGCTCACCCATTAATGTCGAATCGGGTAGGAGTTAATTCGCACTGACCTCCCACATATGGAGCGACCATTCTACCAACTGGGTTATCATGTGGGAATATAATTTTGTTGTTTAAGCATGAACTTAGGTCCTGAAGTTACACAGGGGGTGTCAGATCAGGGATAGTAACGTACCACAGAGTACCAGGGGAGAATTACCCACCCTCGGACAAAGTGACGAGTAAACTTTTCTCGCAATAAGATCTAACAATATTGGATAATTACATGCAAGCGGTGAAAGAAATTGTGATCGGATGCTACTATCATATACCACACGGCCACTGAGAATCTCTCTGTCACCACTTGGCCACCAAGAATGTCTCTTTCACCACCCGGCCACCGAGAATCTCTCTGTCACCACTTGGCCACCGAGAATCTCTCTGTCACCACTTGGCCACCGAGAATCTCTCTGTCACCACTTGGCCACCAAGAATGTCTCTTTCACCACCGGCCACCGAGAATCTCTCTGTCACCACTTGGCCACCGAGAATCCCTCTGTCACCACTTGGCCACCGAAAATCTCTCTGTCACCACTTGGCCACCGAGAATCTGTCACCACTTGGCCACCAAGAATCTCTGTCACCACTTGGCCACCAAGAATCTCTCTGTCACCACTTGGCCATCAAGAATCTCTGTCACCACTTGGCCACCAAGAATGTCGCTGTCACCACTTGGCCACCAAGAATCTCTCTGTCACCACTTGGCCACCAAGAATCTCTCTGTCACCACCCGGCCACCGAGAATCTCTCTGTCACCACTTGGCCACCAAGAATCTCTCTGTCACCACTTGGCCACCGAGAATCTCTCTGTCACCACTTGGCCACCAAGAATCTCTCTGTCACCACTTGGCCACCGAGAATCTCTCTGTCACCACTTGGCCACCAAGAATGTCTCTTCACCACCCGGCCACCGAGAATCTCTCTGTCACCACTTGGCCACCAAGAATCTCTCTGTCACCACTTGGCCACCGAGAATCTCTCTGTCACCACTTGGCCACCAAGAATCTCTCTGTCACCACTTGGCCACCGAGAATCTCTCTGTCACCACTTGGCCACCGAGAATCTCTCTGTCACCACTTGGCCACCAAGAATGTCTCTTTCACCACCCGGCCACCGAGAATCTCTCTGTCACCACTTGGCCACCGAGAATCCCTCTGTCACCACTTGGCCACCGAAAATCTCTCTGTCACCACTTGGCCACCGAGAATCTGTCACCACTTGGCCACCAAGAATCTCTGTCACCACTTGGCCACCAAGAATCTCTCTGTCACCACTTGGCCATCAAGAATCTCTGTCACCACTTGGCCACCAAGAATGTCGCTGTCACCACTTGGCCACCAAGAATCTCTCTGTCACCACTTGGCCACCAAGAATCTCTCTGTCACCACCCGGCCACCGAGAATCTCTCTGTCACCACTTGGCCACCAAGAATCTCTCTGTCACCACTTGGCCACCGAGAATCTCTCTGTCACCACTTGGCCACCAAGAATCTCTCTGTCACCACTTGGCCACCGAGAATCTCTCTGTCACCACTTGGCCACCAAGAATGTCTCTTTCACCACCCGGCCACCGAGAATGTCTCTGTCACCACTTGGCCACCAAGAATCTCTCTTTCACCACCCGGCCACCAAGAATCTCTCTTTCACCACCCGGCCACCGAGAATGTCTCTGTCACTACTTGGCCACCAAGAATGTCTCCTTCACCACCCGGCCACCGAGAACTAGGCCTCTCTGTCACCACCCGACCACCGGGAACTAGGCCTCTCTGTCATCACTCGGTCACCGAGCAAACCTTTAAAGTGAATGTTCAATGCCGATCGGCGATCTGATCCGATTGTTTCCGTTTCAAACCGTACAAGATACATTTAATATCATCAAATAAATCAACCAACATGGTCTCTGGCGAAATTAATTACTTTTAAGTCACAGTACAGACCTGTCGAAAAATTTAAGACGGAGCTAACGAAAGGAGTTAAAGTTTGACTGTCAGGCGTTCGAGATTATATGGAGAGCTAATGACTGAAAAACTGTCGAGATATAGAAAGCTGCCAGACAGAGACACTGAGAGGCTGAGGAGTTACCGATTCGGCACCGATTCGTTTACTAAGACTTAAGATTTCGAGAGACCTGTGCTGTACTTCATACGTATTAGTCTGAACCTCATACGTAAAATACGTCAAGTTTTGATTATCCAAGGACAGGAATTTTTTGTAGGAATCATTTTAGATTATTGCTAATATAATTACATATCATTGTTGAGACGAGGTTTTGGGCTTTTGCTGTGATTTGGCGATTCGGTTTTAAATTATTGCTGGGATTTATTTTATTATTGACTTTTTATATCTTTATCTTTTATTTATTTATATATTTTTGTTTGTTTCATCTATTTATTTATTTTTTTTATTTATATTTGTTTATTTATTTATTTATTTATTTATTCATTTTTTAATGCTGAAATGTGGCTTACTGGTTTCAGCTAAATTTTGGTTTTTAGTTTTTGCTGAAATGTGGTTTAAGGTTATAGCTGAAATATGGTTTTAGGTTGCAGCCATGTAACATTACATATCTACCAGCCTAAAGAAGACTTTAGATTAAATGTTATAGTACTTGAAGAGGGTCTCCAGCAATCCATGGTCAGTGATACTTACAAACTTACTTAAACTTTGATAATAAATAAATAAATAAATAAATAAATAAATAAATAAATAAATAAATAAATAAATAAATAAATAAATAAATAAAATGTACTTTTCCCTATGGATGTTATCTCAAATGCAAAACTGTCTTTATCTGTAACATAGAGAGCGAGTGCACTAGCACTGTAGACTATACTACAACAGCTTTTTAATGTACAAAATACGAGGAAATTTTATTATGTAGTATCTGTATTTTAGTACTTTTTAAAGACAACATCTTTTTAATGTTGAACTGTGATGCTTTTTACAAAATGTATACCTTTTTAAATGCACTGTACATTTAATGCTATTTTTAACTATAGCATAATTAATTGTTTTAATATGTATTAAATAATGAAAGTGTCTCACAAGTCAGTAATGGCTGGGCATTAATACTTTTAGTGAGAAAACTTTTCCATTTTTATGTATTTAGATGTGTATTAATGTGTGACACTATAATAAAATAACTTATTATCATTATTATTTATTATTATTATTATTATTATTATTATTATATTATTAGTGCGCACTATTACAAAGAAGATTAATCCGTGTACACTAATACAAAACATCTTAGAAATACCTGTGCAAAACTCAGACACCACATAACAGTTAACTTATCTTTAGATTTATTGTTTTGATCGATGTCATTTCTGAATGTATTAAATAATTACATATTTATTAATATACAGATTTAATTTTACAGATTTGATAATAAATTTAAACATTTGTATATGCGACATTAATAACAATAAAATGTCTTGTCACAAAAAGCTGATTCGAGGTAAAACAACATTACAACAACCACCTACAAACAAAACTTTCACATTAAAAAAACAACAAAACAGATCACATTGATGACATTTGAAGATAAGGTTTCGTTCATTTAAATAAATTAAACGTTCTATGGTTCCAAGATTAAAATCCGTTCAGACACAAAAACAAAGCCCGTTTCAAAACAGCAAACTATACCTAATTCTTCTTTAAAAGTTCTTATAAAAATAAATTAGATTTTTTTACGGTATCATTCAAACTATTCTTGTGCTACTTTTAGGAAACATAAATTAAAATTTGTACGGTTTTATAAAAATATTTTTTGGGATCATTATTTTGTGTATAAAAGGTATTTTAAAATTGTCTCTTGTATTTGAACCAAATCGATAAGCTGATACTATTTTATCACTGTATCAAAGCCGATTGTAAACATAAATTTCCCAGAAAACTTGTACATCTTCTGTGTACGGACGAAATGTTGTGTATTTACTGTAAGAAAGCCTACGATTTAAACTACCGCCTTTATTCTGGAGTGTGGCATTTATTCGGCGATAATGCAGTTAAGAAGTCCCAAATGTGACAATATTATTCGATTTGAGACCTTACAAATGTCCTTTTCGGATCAAAACATCGTCCTAGTTTAGTCGGTATTATTACATTACTTTTCACCTTAAGGTTATATGCAGAAGAAACGTTTGTTATAGTAACTTAAAAGGACAAGTTTCACGTCAATGAAGTCGCGCGAGTAAGCTCGTGGACGGCACGCGCTATGGCCCCTCCCACTTGTCATAAATTCTCCCATCAACCAACCTATAGTTTCAAGAGAAACTAGATTCATAAAAGAATCATAGTCTTTCATAATAACGAAATTTAGACAAATAATACAATACAAAAAAAATCAATATTTAAAAAAATCGTCAAAATTTTAATTTACTTTTATTATTTAATTTGTCAACGTGTTATTAATTTCAAAATATCATTTTTCATATCTCCGTTCGCTATCTTACTGTAAATCAGTGCGTTATGCCCCCTATCATTAAATCATCACGCATGATCAACTGTCTCAAAAACTGACCACCAAGGTATCATATACCTGTGATCGGCCGAACAGGTGTATCAATGTCCAGCTGTGTTCTCGTGTTGTATTTATCTATTAAAAATTTATACTACATCGAATTAGAAAATAACTCGCAGATAAATAACTGCTTTTCCTTTGTACAATAGGAAGAAAAATCGATAATGTATGAATATTCAACATCCAGAGGTCACGTGTCTCCCTTATGAAAGCTCTGAAATCGGTTGGACCAATTGAGGTTGACAAGCACTGTTAGAAAATAGAATTTCTTGTGAAAAACCAAATTTGTTTCTCTCTCGACGGAAAATTCCCGCACTAGAGGGATATTTGTCCCGAAAGAGTTTTGTGTTGTTGCTGAAAAAAGGCACAACAAAATTTAATAATAATGTCAACAATTGCGGACATATCGCCACAAAATTCTGGATACCATTCCGAGTGTTCGGGAAGTCCATCTCCGGGTGCTCTTACGGATATGATAAGTCGGAACAAGTTTTTGGAAGGTAATACTCTTTAATTCTATTTCCATCCTAATGTCATTGATTGTCTGGGTCAATTTTTCATGATCACTCATCAATTTGGTAATATTTATTAGTATCACTATCGAGGGGGAAATCAAATTAATTTTCCTCCTTAGCATAAATTGATATAACCAAGCGTTAACTTGTTTGATTATTTTAGATTGTTTTGATGAAATTACATTTATTCACAAAAACCCCGGACCAAATTATATTTGTGAATTAAAAACTTTCATTAAGATATTCGATATCCGATTTCAAGATTAGCCTTAAATTAGTAACCTATAGTTGCGTTTTGGGATTGATAAATTTAATATTAGGCAATGCGTGGAGAAATTGGAACTAAAGGCTGCCTGATTAATTTATTGGAAACCTTTTCAAGATAATTTGGGATCATTAGAAAGTTTCCGGGGTGATTGATTGCGGATTTAACCTATCGCAAGTTACGGTATGTCTTCTTACGTTTACCGTTTTTTATCTATATATTTTATTTAATTAAATTCAATTAACTTAAGACGGTGTGCTTTATAGCCCAAAACGATGAAACATTTTTTATTTAAGGGTTTCAGTAACTACTGGTATAGACATAAATATCTAAAAACGGAGAAAAACTATTTTTTCATAAAATGTCTCAACTTCTTAATTGGACGGACCATTGCATGGTAAGTAAGGATTTAAAATCAATGGAATAATTTATCAAATTATTTTTAATCAGGAAACAATATATTTTTAAAAAATGTTATGATGTTGATTTTTTTTTACTTTGAAATTCATTTTTATTTTAAAATTAAAAAAATAATGATAAAATTTAATTCAGTTATACACCTAGTAGTACACGTTTGTGTGAAGGTAATTTTGATTTTTTTTATTTTATTATTTTTTTAATAATATGACACGTAATTCATAGATACATCTTGAGTTACTTTAGACATACATCTTTGTTAAAACTACTTATGAAACCGGATACGTCAGTAGATGCAAAGGTCTCGTTACTTAATTAGAGTCATTTTTCAAACACGGACAAGTTATTTGGGGTGATGTATGAACTTTTTGAAATAATATATGGACCACGGATTTAAATAAAGATTTTAACTTTTTTTTCAAACCTGCTTTTTACAACTTTTTATGAACTTTTTAAAATAGCATGTGCTACTTTATGATGGATTTTTAAAACTGATTATAACCATTGTTTTTTAATCTTCTTTTTCCACCTTTATATGAACTTTTTGACGAACAATTAAATGATGATTTTGAATCATCTTTTCACAATGAACTTTTGAAAATTAGAGAAAATATGGACGACGGATTTAAATAATGATTATATCCGTTGTTGTCAAATCTTCATTTGATAGCCTATGGTTAAATACGTAACATGTATCACTTTGATTGTAAGATGATACTGTTGACACTATAAAATAGTTTATTTCAAATGTCATCTCTGATTTTTTTTCCAAAGTGATAAAAATTGCTAACAAATATATTTTTGATTTTAAAAATTAGTATTTGTGTCAAACTAACGAATTTGTATCTTACAATTATAATAATAACAATTATTATGATTATTATTATTATTATTATTATTATTATTATTATTATTATTATTATTATTATGATTATTATTATTATTATGTGACATGTGTCCTATGTTAAACCAGTACGAAGATTTTCGAAAGCCGGTTTCGTTTGTTCGAAACTTAGGGTAGAAATTTTAAAAATAGCGTTTTAATTTTTTGTCAAAATTTGAATCTACTATTATTTGAACTGTTGCGGCAATTAAATTACCAGTAACTAAGATACAAATATTTTATTAAAAAGATGTTTTTGTTACCATTTCAGTCTTTGCCAAAATGATAAGAAAATAAAAATTATAAAAAATTTATATGAATTGAATTCCTTTTTATTGAGCCCGTATAATTAATTTTAAAATTTAAAATTTGTAATAAGCACTAGTGGTTTTGAATTTTAAATTGAAATAGATGACAAAATTGCAATTTCGGTTTAAGAATTCAATGCTACATTTAAAGTCGGTTTCCGCCACACCATACCATACAATACAACGATTTTTAAAATAGAAAATATTTCAATGTTACTTTATTGTGTGCATATTAAGGTATTTACGAATGGACGGTTGTCATCATCAAACGCGGGGTATTTAAAAAAATATATATTGTACTTCTTATGGTTTAATTGTGTGCTTTTAATGCATTACGTGTTAAAGTGTCTCGTAAGTCTTTTAGACTGGATGTTGTAATCTAAGTGGTAGTCACTATTTTAGATGCATTTTTATTTGACGAAACGGGACACTGTTATAAAATATATTATTATGATAAATAATTATATAATATACCGGTGACCTGTTGCATGCAGGAATCATATTACAGGTTAAGTTTCAACTTTCCTTTGCTGAAAGTGAAAAAGAAACTTCTTATTTATTTATTTATTTATTTATTTATTTATTTATTTATTTTTTATTTATTTAATTAATCAACATTGCAGTTGCAAATACAAAAAAATACAAAACATGAACCATTTAAATGAACAACTTAAAACTGAAGAAACTTATATGAACTTAAAATCATTTTTTCTTCTTTTATTGAGTGTGAATGAAAATAAATGTCTGTTTTTAATATAAGTTATGGAAATTCAAAAATTTAAGTAATAAATAATTTTGGAAAGGTATTCATGCAAAGAATGAAATGTAGAATACTCTCTCTCTCTCTCTCTCTCTCTCTTCTCTTCTCTCTCTCTCTCTCTCTCATTAAACCTTACCATCCTACATAATAAATAGCGTTTTAAGCATATATGACACACGGGACAAAACTGAAACTGTTGTTTTCATGTCCATGGTAGTGTCCTAAAGTGTTGATAAATATGCCCTCCTGCAAATTAAGATGTATAATCAGCGTCTCTCTCTCTCTCTCTCTCTCTCTCTCTCTCTCTCTCTCTCTCTCTCTCTCTCTCTCTCTCTGGTACATTGAGGCCAAGTTACATCATAGCGTCTTAAATACTGTAATCTAATTTCGATCAGAAAAAAAAGGAAAAAAATAGAAGAAAATTACGTTAGGATACAAACGAACCGTCTCATTAATTATGAAGAATACTGCAATTCAATGTCCCAAATTACAAATTTTTGCACTTTATACTGTCAATTTGGCATGCGATTCCCATGAATCATTAAATATTAATACATGAGACAGAGCATGATCTAAGGTTGAAATAATATAACAATATTTTCGCATTAACGGAAAATTAGATGAAGAAAAAAGACTTTGTTAGATTTTTTTATTGGTGAGAAAAAAGACGAAATTCAAAAACATAAATAAATAAAATAAATAAATAGATACTTAATAAAAAAGTTACTTTTAAAATTAATTAATTAATTCCAAAAAAATCGGCAGATTATATACAGCCAAACCTAACTTAGGGGTGACCTCTTTATAAGCCGGCCACCTGCTTTTAAAATTCAGTAAAATTTTATCCCAGCTGCACTTTATTCAGATTATTAAAATCTGTATACAATGACCACCTGTCTATTAGGTCACTTTAACCGTTCCCTTTTAGGTGGCCTTTATAGACAGGATGGACTGTTTATTGCAATCTCGATGGGGATAATTTAGTACATATGGCACTAAACGGTTTCGTGGCCTCCGATGGATATAATTTACAAATAATTTTAACGATGACACAAACTCGTCAAGTTGTTCTAATGAGACACTAGATATTTAGATACTGTACTACATGGTAATATTATTTATAGAAAAGTCCGTCCTACAGAGAGAGAGAGAGAGAGAGAGAGAGAGAGAGAGAGAGAGAGATTATTTTAAAGGAAACTTGTGGATAAATACAATAATATATGAATAACTTTCTATATTAAGTGATATTTTATGAATCATTTCTGAAACATTTTTATCTTGTTAAAAAAACCACCGGTATTCCATGAGGTACTGGCTTGTCTAGACGGCCAGAATTCTAGGGTCAAACACATTTCGGACACTCGGACAGGGGCGAAATGTGATTCGGAACGGTACGAAGACAGTTCGCGACAAACATCATCGGAAACGGCAAATTAAACGGTCTTTTTCATTTTATAAACGAAAAACTGTGATATACAGTACAGGCATGTCGAAAGTTTATCACTGAGCTAACGAAAAGGAGTGGAAACTGGGGTGTCGAGTGACAGATTTATGAACTAGTGGTGACAATCTGTAGCTATATAGCAGCTGCCAAAAAGCTAATCTAGCTATCGAAGGACTTTGATGAGCTGTCGAATTGGCACTGATCGTTAGCTCAGTGTTTTACTTTCGACAGGTCTGTACTGTACATACAGGACAATATAAAATAATATGAGCTAAAAATTAATGGCCCAAAACTTTACCATGGTTTTTTTCCAGTGTTGGTCGCCGGATAAAGGACTGTCTATGGTTAATGCATTAAACGAATTTTTTTATAAATGACAATGTCGCGATATAATTGTAATTATATAATAATTTAAATACCCGGTAGTTGGATCTGACGCAAACCAAATTTATCTGGCGGTGTCGCGATAATTTGACGTTAACCAATTTTAACTGGTGATGTTGCGATAAAAACGTTGACGTAAACCAGTTTAGCTGGCGGTGACCCGGTACAAAAATGACGTCATCCAATTTTAGCTGGCGGTATCGCGATACAAACGTTGACATAATCCGTTTTAGCTGGTAGTGTTGCGATACAAACTTTGACGTAAATCAAGTGTTTTCTGGACACAAACTTTGATGTAAGCCAAACTTAGTTGGTTTGTGTCTCAACACAAACTTTGACATAATCCAATTTTAGCTGGTGGTGTAGCACACTTGATATAATTGTAACAATATAACATTTGACATAATTTACTTTGATGTAAAGCCAAGGCTTTTATGCATTTATTTGTTTGTTTATTTATTTTTTTTAATTTGTTAATTGTTTACTAGGAATAATTTGGTACTTTTTGTAAGCACGTTCAGTATACATGTATTTTTCGTGTAAA
Organism: Anadara kagoshimensis; assembly: GCA_021292105.1. Classification (NCBI taxonomy): domain Eukaryota; kingdom Metazoa; phylum Mollusca; class Bivalvia; order Arcoida; family Arcidae; genus Anadara; species Anadara kagoshimensis. The sequence continues at coordinate 4,918,845 of CM037859.1, forward strand.
ACAACACATCGACCTTTAAAACTTGCAACATGAAACATTTTTTAATCCGGATACGGAAACAATGAAACACACAAGTTAAAACGAAAGTAGAATAAAATATGACAAGGAAACCGGTTCGTGACAGAAAATTCGGAAATGAAGTATTTGTTCGTTATATCGATTAATTTTCATCCAAAAACGTTTAAGTTTATAAGCCGCTTATAACACTGTAAGGATTACGAAAAAATATCTGACATATTGTCAAAATAAGGTTTCTTCTTTCCGACATGAGCGTAATTCATCGTTGTCGTGAGTCAACGAAGGAATGAAATGGCCTTTCTATGTTAACTGGTCCATGATGACATAACGGTCTTCCCGCACGTGCTGGTAAGGATACAGCGCGTGTACATGATGTACCTGCGCGCACCTGCCCATAAAAGGGATATTGTAGACCATAAATTATTTCTAGATTTACACCAGTTGTTCAGGCTTTGTGTGTGACTTTCACATACAAAATATATGATATCGTATCTTAAAATGGAACATAGAGAGCAAATCACTCAACTGGAACGACCTAAACATGTGAAATTAAAAATATAACAACCCCAACGTGTATGTTCTTTTAAAATAAACCGAGTTCAATTAAATAAAGGCAAATAGGGTTTTAAATTTTTGATTATCATTTTGATTTTTTTAACTAAATTTATTTTAAAGGTAGTGTCATTTCCTCGACGATAAACATTATTATTATTATTATTGTTGTTTTTGTTGTTGATTCTTCCTTAACTAGATTTCTTCAGCTTATAATGATATTTTCATTTCTTTATTAAATGATAAATATAACGTACAAGTAAATATTCGTATTACGGTATTTTTTTAGGCATGTTTAGGCTGGGTTTTTTAATTGTTTTGGTAAAATAAGTTCATCTTAAATTTTCAAATGGAATGGTCGGGCATCATTAGTTCTATGACCACACCATCTGGACATTTACGTCATTGTTCGTCAAGGTGTTACTAATAAGCTGAACTACTTTATATTGCATCGCCGATGTCAAAAAAATAACGATAGCATTTTAACTAAAAATACCCATGTACGTAAATTACCGTACCACATGAACTTGCATACAAAATCCATGTCCAAATAACAATCCCAAAGCAAAGTAAAAACTTTAAAACTGTCAAATTAAGTAAAATATGTGAAGCTATAGGGTTGAGGTCGGGTGCTCTGGAAGAGTAAGCGCCTCATGTTTAGCTAGCTACATTTATATACCAGTATTAAAATCATTCGTAGAGTAGATTCATGATCAGTTGGTCTAAAACCGGGGCATACTTCGGAATAATTAGGATTTTCTACATCGAACTTACTGGCATATAGTTGCATAAGCTATGTATATTGAATTGAATCTACACTGAATGGGTGGATATCGAGTCGGCCAGAATAGGGATGATGGAGGAAATGTGAGTGCCCGGAGAAAAACATCCGACCTCCAGCAAGAGAACAGAAAAACTTTATTACATCGAGACTTATCTGCGAGTGGGTTTCAAAACTAGGTGCGATGCTTTAGGCGCTGTGGTGCTTTAGATTCTATACAATGTATGTAGTTAAGACTTGGCTTGGTTTACAAGCACCCCACCATCAGATCGCGATGCATATCGATAATGAAAGATATTAAAACCACGTGCACCTTTCTGCCATCTAAACGCCACGACAATTTTTCAATATCAAAGATTTTTTTTAAAGTGTAATTACGTACCGCTATGATCTATACTACCAGATATCGTTTTCAACCACCATCATTGATTTTATCTGCATGAATCAAAGTTGCATATATTGGTTTTTATTTCAAAATGATTTGATAAACATTTCACGGTTGGGTGATCAAACCCGTGAGGTAAAACATGAGATTTGATCGGATATATTGACAACGTTACTATAATTTCAAACTTCATTAACCCCGAGTTCCGATTGATGGTTTAGGCGTGCGTGATGAGCGATAACATCGGAAACTAGCTTTGAATTCAATGAAATTACGGATATTTGTCGTCGAACAAAATGTTTCCTGCCAGAAACAAGTCTGACTTCCGCTGATAGGAAATATTAAGTTTCCATATTTGTTGCTTTAGAGTTTTAATTTTCATCTTTTTGTCGTGGCGTAACGACAACCTTTAGAAACAAACAGATTTCAAAATACCACGTAATGAGTGATCATTTTTCATAAAAATGACATTTCTCAAATTAATATCTCTTAGATAGAATTTATTTGAAATATAAACTCCACATATGTTAAAAGCATTTGGAAGACATTTAATACTTTTAGTATGCGTTATGTAACATGTATTGTGCTTTTCAGAATTATTTTATAATTTTGTGGAAACTTGCTTCAGGATTAGGCAATTTGGCATTTGATTTAAAGTTGATATGGGAGAGTGCATTAATTTTATTTATTTATTTATTTATTTATTTATTTATTTATTTATTTATTTATTTATTTATTCATTATGTTGCGTGTGTTTATGGACCACTGGTTGTAAAATAAGTTACCATGATTGGTCGGGGGCAATCTGAAAGTACTATAACCACACCAGTGGACATTTATTCCAATGTCCGTCCAAAGTCGGGATTTTTTATCAGTGGTCCAGATATGTATTTGTCTTTGCTTGTTAAGGTCCTATATCATTGACTTGAGTTTTGTCGTGTTTTAGTTGCGTTGGCTGTTTTGTCATTGACTTGGTTCAATTTTAAATTATTATGCCACCAAGAGAGAGAGAGAGAGAGAGAGAGAGAGAGAGGGGCTTAGGACAATAAAACATAAGGATACCAACACGATATAATGACTTTTAAGATTGATACAATATGAAATTAATCTCAACACAAACTCAGTTCTAGGGACAGGATTTTTTAACCTAATTTACCAAATCTCAAAGTTTTTTAATTTGCTTTTGGTATTATGTTTTGGACATCGACCGTTATGTTTGTGTGTGATTTGCCTGCGATAATTTTACCCTAAATGTCCTTCTTTCTTATCTATGACAGGAAGAACATAATAAAATTAAAAATAAATTTCCAAATAGATAAAATAAATAAACATCTGGATTGAAGATTATCATCGGGGCAAGTTTTTGTATTTCCATTTTTTGCATAATTTCAAATGGTATAAATGTCACCGCGCATTTCGCTATACTATCCAGATGTCACGCACGTGCATTGCAATGTATCCATAATATCACATCGTACCAACCTGGTTTATACACCAACTTTCTCCTCTACATTGTTGAATGTTTTATCCCCATGACTACATCCGCACGTGCCGGGCACGTTCCACCACGCATGTTTTGTCTGTACATATTCATTCGTCGATGGAAGAAATCGAAAAGTGAATTCCGACGGGATGCATAACAACTTTTCACGGCATAAATACGGTCACACGACGGATCTGGTTAAATGTGAATGTTCGCGTGGAAAATGTTACATCGCAAAACTCCCTTTGTAATATGAATACAATATTTTGCCTAATTGTCAATAATTTATCGCGTAGGAAATGACCATGTGGAATTGCAGTTCGACGCCACACGCACAATATGGTAAATTGTCTCCGCTTGAAATTACTGTATATACAAAGAAAGAAATAAAATTTTATGCATGGGCGGATTATAAGATTACGAATTACGGGGTTTAAAAGTAACACACGTGTCTGCAGAAAAAAGATATATAACTTAATACCGAGAAGAATTGTCTAGTAATTCTGTTTGTTTTCATCTCACCGGAGAATGTTAATCAGGGTTCGGTTTTGCAAAGGCCCGTTTCTGCTTAACTAACTTGTGAATGAAAATGTGTATCTTGTGTATAAGACAATTTATTATAATACACAATTTATTATTATTATATTAAATTTATGTTAAAAAATAAATGCAACTCATTGCCGTTATCAAATCATAAACAAACATACAAATCCATGTCCAAATCACAATCCCAAAGCACCATAAGTTAAATAAGCTAAATTCTTCCAGGGGAGCGAGGTCGGGTGCTTAGGAAGGATACTCTCTTTAAATTTTATGCTAGTTACATTTGCAAAGTGAAAATGAAGGGAACATGAAACTATGTGACCGTTAAATATATCCAGGACTTGTGTGGATACAGAGACGCCATAGTTTTCAACAAACACATTGTGATAACGACCATTAAACGTTTTGAGGGCCTTGATAAGCTAAGGCCTGTATTGTCCTTGTGTCAGCAGTTTATGTGTAAGCAGTTTGCTTCGATTAAAGTTCCTGTAGAGAGAACAAGCTCTAGCATAGCGTATTTATTCTGAAACAAACAAGAAGCAGGTCACAATATACATGCACTAGTACTGCTGTACAGAAACGAAAAGTTAACAATATAGGATTAAGAATATAATTCATCGGATATTGAGAATGAAAGGAACATGGGACTTCAAATATATACAGGGTAATAATTTTTGACACAGAATGAAAAAAAAATGAAATTCAAAATGTGTTTACAAAGTTTTAAAGTTTTAATAATATATTCTAATTTCATTAATCATTTTGTTTCATTTTGAAGCCATTTTAATATTGTTGAATTTTCAATGTCTGCCAGTTTTCTACCGGCAAATACCGATATTAAATACATTTTGTATACTAGCAACTGTTAGTATTCTGTGGACAGCACACACCTGTCGTTTTGGCTTTGGACTAGTGCTGTTGGATTATGTTAACACGTTTTGCAATACTGATTAAAACCCTTAAGGGCCAATATAGACGTCTGTATTGGACCTCGATACAAGCGAGTCTATAACTGGCATTAGATTAAAGTAGGAGATGTCCCAAGTGTAAACCAATTGAAATTATTTTAATATTAAATGAAGGTTGACTTTTGAACCCTATCTCTCCAATAAGCAAATTACTTATTCGTCCTTATTCGTTCTTTGTTTCTTTCTTTCTTTTTTTTCGTTTTTTTCGATAAAGATGAAAAAGTCTTGAAAATATTCATGATATCGCCCATTGGATCAATCGTTAAAAGCTAATATAGACCTTGCATTACAGCACGGGATGCGTTCTTTGTTTAACTGGTGACGAGACGTAAACTTCTTTGCAATCTTCAGAAGTGCTTAAACCCTCTTCTGAATATTTAATACTGAGCATATGGTTGAATGAAGAGCACGTTTGATCAAATGACCTCTGTCATTCTCTATCATCGATGCCACAATGGGATTTCTTTCTCCTAAGGTTAGATAGGGTAACGGTTAGGGCCGGACGATGAGTTCGGAGTGCGTCAATAGGATTTCTTTTTGCTTAGGTTACATAGGGTAAAAGTTAGGGTCGGACGAGTTCTGAGCTCGACCTTTTTCTCCTTAAGGTTGCGTTCACGTTCATGTTCCTTTATTTACTCTTCCTACATAGTAAGGCTGAGTGGATACTAAGGTCCCGAGTCGGTCAAGAGACCATCTTCTTCAGTCAAAGCCGCCTATTACTTTGATTCCTGTGCGGTTGTATAGTACGACAGTAATATAAAAAAGGTCAGAGAATCGGACTGGTTCTGATCAATAGTGACCAGGCAGAGATCATCCTTACTTGACCCTGGTCTGTCTGTCAATTTTATTTGAACAGTTATTATTATAGAATTATGTTGATGTTGACAGTAACATGTGCATCTGAAGTCAATATTGTGCGTGCACCTGTCAGAAATAAATACAGGTATGTTTGTTCTTGCCGCTAGGACTTACGTGACTTTGAATTTCACATGTATTAAAATTAGTTAAAACACTCAAGCTTTGTTTGAATTTCGTTGATTTTTGTAATCTTTAATGAATTTTTATTACTTTTAAATGAAACATTTTGAAAATTGACATGACCGTCGTAAAAACTTGAACTATGCATTTATTTTACGATTTTTCAAAACCGTTATATTTTATTTGTTGCAGTGTATCCCATTATAGAAATGAATTCATTTGTTTTTCTTTTTTATTATAGAAAAATGTAAGAATTTGACATTTGCAAGCGTATGCTAATTATTACATGTAACGTGTGCAAAATGTCCGGTTCTTGACTTTATAAATATATAAAGTTCATTTTTCAAATAATTCAATTCATAAACTTTATAAATAAAATAATTGACATATTCCATACTTTTACAACTTAATAACTAAAACAATCTGTATCTCTAAGGAGCACTAGTAATACACAATTTCGTCTAAGAGCATCATCGCTACAAGAGCCAATCCTTTCATGAAAAATAACAGAAAGTGTCTGTCCAATAAAAAAGAGAGAAAAATTAAAGGATAACTGACGTCTGTAAATTGTATTAATTTTGATTGAAACAGCATACGTATGATTAAGATAGATTAGGAAAAACACCTTACTTAGTTTTTGACATGTAGCTCTTTAGAAAGCTTAAGTCTGTGACATCTTTCTAACGACACCATGGTGGTACCGTATAGAGTCATGCATCAAATATAAATTCATTGTATCCCAGCCAGTAAAGAAAAGTTTTGGGCGTCATCACAATATTGTTGACAAGTATCCAAAATTATTTGAAATATATTTAACTCCCCATATTTCCATGTTCATTACATTTTCAATTTTGATTTCACGCATGTCGGATGAAGATATTTAGACCTTCCCTGGTCGAAGCTTACTGCGCTTACCTTTCCGGAGCGCCTGGCTTCACTTCCCTGGTCGAAGCTCACTGCGCTTACCTTTCCGGAGCGCCTGGCTTCACTTCCCTGGTAGAAGTTCACATGTTTACTTTGTCATCAGGTTCCAAAGTTTTACTTTCCTTTTGGAATTGTGATACGGATCGGCTCATACGGATATGGGCTTGTATGGTTGTGTTTTGATTATAAAAACTGGCTATACATGCATTTAGATAAATTAAATTTTTGCTCATGAAAGTAAAACCAACGAGAAATTTATTCATTTTGTTATATTTTGTTTCATGTTTGTTGCTTTTATATAAAAATCCATTCATTTACTTTGATGACTTTAAACTGCAAATTATTGGTTATTTGCATAATTATTGATTTATCAGATTATTATCGTGTTCTTCAAGTTTATTTTTAAGATAAAAATCTTACAACGATAACGGAGCTGCAGCAGAAATTTATTTTATAATAAAAGTATTAATTTTTGTCTCGGATGTGTTCATTAAATTGCCACAATAAATGTAGTATGAATGTGTATGCTTTATTCATACGATCTTGTAACATGCATTTAGCCCTTGAGTTAACTGCATATGCGCTATCATAAACACAAACAGCCCCACGCCCATCAGTAAATGATAGCTCTCATCAAACACAGAAATCAACAGATGGCGCGTAACTATGGCAAAGTCTCGCGCGCATCGCACGCGGTGTACATTTCACATCATCACCCTTCAGACCTATCATAAATGACAGGGATTTGGGAACCTTATGAGAACAAACCTTCAATCATCGTCAAATATCGACAAACATTGGTGGTCCTAACTACTTTAAAAATCCGAGCTTGATATAAAGCATGATATTGATATCCGAATTATGTATTCATACACCGAGGACTGCTGACAGGTATATTTCGGCAATCCCTCCGACTAACAAAAGAAATCGATCGAGATTTTGAGAAGACTCCATCCATTAAAACCGCGATTTATTATTGTTATAATTGCATGTGAAGTATTGATACAATTTTGTTTCCCACTATTTTTATAAAGATATCCAAGATAGTTATTAGGGAAGAATATTTTAATTTTTTGCGCTAAAGTGGTAATTTTACTTTCTTTTATTGTCTTCAACGCTGATATTACTTTGAATCTTATGATTTCCTGAACATCCGTGAAAATAAAAGGAATAAAAATGATTGAGATATCAGTGAAGAAGAATGATAAAATTATGTAAATTACTTGAAGTGCTATAAACGATATTTGGGGTTTTATAACATACATCTATTGGATTTCATTTATAGCATCAATCAAAAACAAACAAACTAATCCATGTCCGAATCACAATTCAGAAGCAAAGTAAAAACTTTGGAACTGACAAGTCTGGTTAAACACGGTGAACTTCCACCAAGGAAGCGAGGCCGGGTGCTCCGGAAGGGTAAGCACTTCTTGTTTAGCTAGCTACACCCGCCACACGTGTAATATATAATGTGTGTATTATATCATTATTGCTGAAGTTGATTTAATTTGGCAGGCAATAGACGGCTGTTTCGGAATAAAATTCCTCATCACCATATTACTGATCAAACCAAAATTGTAGAAAAACAAATTCGTTTAAAATTATACCCACCTTTAGACATTAACATCTCTCTCTCTCTCTCTCCTCTCTCTCTCTCTCTCTCTCTCTCTGAGAAACGTCATTATTGCATTGTGCAATAATCGTCAAGTTTTGTAAAATATCTGTAAATTACAATAGCATAACAATGCAATTTTCTGCGATTATAGATTCTTGTCAACATTGTAATAAACTCGTTCAATAACGAATAGTCGAAATGATCATGAATTGCAGATTCGGTACTATTTCATCGGCTTAGCTTATTTTTCAATTTTTGACAAGTCTGTACTGTGCAGTACTTGTTACAGTAACAATATCATCATGAACATTTCCACTAATTTCTTTGAACAGATGATGAGTTAATTTGACTCCGTGTCTGACAACAGTGCTAGACAAGTAATATATATTATGAATATTCTAAATGACTGAGATCAAATTTAACGACCTTATGTGACAAATTTTTAAACCTAGAATTATTCATAAATATCAAATTCCAACATTAAATCGCCGTAAATGCTAAATATGTCACATGAAACGTTTTTTGTCTTCGCTAGTTATGGGAGCAATCCCTGTGTGAAATCATTGATGCATATCCCGTTAAACATATGTCCAAAATTTCTTTAATGAAATAAATCGTTACTGTCATTTTTAATTTCTTCCGTTCTCTTTGTTTTTTTATATTCTAAATGATCAGTTATTGCATCGGAAAGAAGGGTAGTTGGTTTGAAATTGAAAATCTCTCTCTCTCTCTCTCTCTCTCTCTCTCTCTCTCTCTCTCTCTGTTTTACAGAAAAACCCAAATGACTTAAAATATAATTCATTGATTAATAAAAAGAAAATGTCACTATTGAATGATGTATGTAATTTCTTTAAAATTATGTTTTAAAAGTTAAAAATTTTCTAACATATGAAAAACAAAAAATATCGGTGAAATGTCGCTCCAATTGATTAGGAAGAGCGACAATCGACAAATGATAAAAAAATGTGAATCTACGCTGATAGACAATTGACTAAAATGAACTAAAAGATTAAAACAAGATAAAATAAATATTTCATTTCGAAATCTTCTGACATATTGCTATTTTAGGGGGAAAAACACGTAAATACAGAACACTAAAATTAATATTAACAGCGACATTTAATCCGTAAGGTATTAAATTCTTGAACGACCATTAATACATAAAAATTCAAGATTTTAACTTATTTAATGAAAACATAAACATTTTTTTAAATATAGCGAGTGTTTAATATAATTTGAAATTACTCTGTCAAAAACGCATGTATATGGAGATTTAAAAAATCTACCTATGTTCAATACAAGTGTATTGTTATAACACTGGAACATCAGCATTATGTCAGCTTTTATTATTATCATTCTTTTAAGGTCCATGATATTTTTCCATTACGAATGGCTTTCATTCAGCATTTAACATGACTCTGCATTTTTATGCCAAACAATTTTATTTGGTGAAACTTCAAAGAAATTCCTAATTGAATAAAGGGAGATAACGAATGACAGGCGTGGAAGGGCCGAGGAATTAAATGTGTCGGATTTGACGGGTTGATCCGTATAACTTGATTGGTGTGAAACTCGAGAGTCGTAATCGAATTATCACCACGGACAGAGATGCTTCAGCAATACCAAGTGTTTCTTTAAAGGTTTACTAATTCAATTGGGATAGCAATTCCTGTTTTATTTAATTTAAGTATATGAATTTCCCTATATAATCATCTTTAAGCACTGGGTGACTGGCTGGAGTTTCTAAGACACAACTTTAACATTGCCCGTAGTACAGTTTTTAATTTTGTATTTACGATTTTCGAGTGCTTTTTACAACAATTTTGTTAGTAAATCTTTGTCTCGCCGTGATTGTAAAAATGAATTACACAATCCCAATTCGGTTTGATGGTAGAGATTTTAGAAATAAGGAACAGTTTAGTCACGTTTAAGGAATATAAATTTGGAAAGCATTTGCTCTGTCTGAATTTTCTTGCCTAGTTTGGGGTTTTTATCAATAATAGTTTCCTATCAATCGAAAGATACATTGCTATGGTAGAGTCTGGTCCTTTCAACAAAATTTTTATCCAACGAAGCAAGCTGCTTACAAATAAATTGTAAATTCGGGGGTATTGCAAGCTTCGGCTTATTAAGACCCTAAAAAAGTCGGCCATCATCACAATATTGTTTCATATTTCAAGTTTAAGTATGATGTCTCTGCATCCAAACTTATCCTGGATATATTTGCTATCTCATTAGTTTTATATCCCTCTCGTTAACAAATTTGATTACATGCGTGGTGGGTATAGCTACCTAGACAGCAGGTGTTTACATTTCCGGAGCACCCGACCTTATTTCCACGATGGAAGTTAATTAATTTGTAAGTTTTCAAAGTTTTTGCTTCGCTTTTAGAATTCTGGTTTGGAGATGGACCGGTATATTTGTCAGATTAATTTCAACTGAGGGGTATGAAATGTATTTCAAATACAATTCCCATTACAAGACATAATATTGATTAAGTCCCAAATAATTTCGCAAAAATTAAATAAATATTAAATTCCAGCTCATTTCCTAGATTTTGGTATCTAAGCCTTTATCAAGGGCTGACATCACATTTATAACCACACTGCGATAGTGTTTCTATTCAAAACGTAACATTAAATGTGATGTCAGTCTTCGATAAAGGCTTAGCTACCGAAACGTAGGAAATGCGGTTAGAATTGAATAATTTTTATTTCCTTTTGTGATATTATTTTATTGTTGATAAAAGGAATGGGTATTGTATTATATTTACATTTATGATGTTTGATTGTATTAAACTCTGTTTTAGACCAAATGATATTACATTTGCTAATGTGACGTCACTCATTTCTTGCTGACGCTTATGCTCGTGACGTCATTGATAGGCTGTTCCAGGAATTGGAATTGCATGTCGTACACGACAGTGTTTTAAATTTATTTCAGGATCCAAAAAAAAAATAAGATTTTCAAAAAATGCGAAATGTAAATATAACCATTGAACTGTCAAGAAATGGCGTTTATAGTGCTATAACTTCCATTGTCGTGCAAAGCAAACTAGTCATAACGCGCTAGCGCGCGTTATTCGGTTTGCTTTGCACGGCAATGGAAGTTATAGCACTATAAACGCCATTTCTAGACAGTTCAATGGTTAATTAAATATACCTCTTAGTTGATATTAACTATAAACAAAGCAAGAACTTTAAACCCTGGCACCTTAACTTCCGCAAAAAGTGAGACCGGGTGTCGGTTTCTACGATTGATTCTTATTGTTTTTGGTTGCTTAGCAATTTATTATAAACTAATTTTATTTTATTTTATTTTATTTACAGCTGCAATCCCGAAATGTGCTGGCTGTGGAGAACCTATTCTAGATCGCTTCATTTTAAAAGTTTTAGAAAGATCGTGGCATTCAAGATGTTTGAAATGTTCGGACTGTCAGGCACAACTTAGTGATAAATGTTTTTCAAAAGGAGAAAATGTATATTGTAAAGATGACTTTTTCAGGTAGGATCAATATACATGTTTTAATTGTCTACTAGAATAAGGCCAGACTTATGTAATTTCTTGTTTCCAGGTACCCGATCCAACATTCTTTGGGTTAGGGAGTAATTAGATAGGTTTGTTGTTGTTTCACTTCAGATCAGCAATTTTCGGCTATTTGTGAGGAGTCAGATTTTTTATTTATTTCGAGGATTTATCCTAACTGAAGTTCATGTAGTTTGTGAGTATGTGCAAGTTTTTCGAATCTGCTTTTTACTAACACGCACTTTTAGCGACCTTTAGAGTAGTATACTCGCCATAACAATGTCGCCGATAAAAATCGCAAACCACGCAGTCCAGCCGTTGTATTGTTACTGAGTCAATCAGTAGAGACCTACGGCTAGGAAACTGACTTTTTCACTTAAGGTCGACCGAGTTAGGATTGGGATTATAATGGCTTCTACAATATATATTGTGTGTGTAATCTATCTATAAAACAGAAAATATTCAATTGGTAAAGTACATCATCCGGTCCCTTAGTGATTGACTAAACGTTAAAAAGGAAACGAAACGGAAACTTTATTTTTCATTTGTGAAAAGACATTTTATGTGTAAAGCTAGTGGGCGTCTCTGCAAAAAGGCATTTTGTGTCATATTTTCACCATGACTTACTAGATGAACATCTCCAATCAAACCACAAACATAAAGGCATTGGTCAATATTTGTATGTGATTCGTATAGTGCTAAGCTTATTTTTTATATCACTTTCTTTATCCTTTATTGCATAAAGTTAAGGAGAAATCTAGCAAAACTGAAGTCGTCGTCGTCGTCGTTGTTGTTGTTGAATGTTGCTTAACGTCGCATCAGCAGTTTTTTTTTAAATTCGCGACGAGAACTCTTTATTAATCTCTGTTGATTGATCTGTAAACAAGTCCGTGTATGTATGAGTTGTGAGAGCGTGTTTATGGTCAAGCGCTCACCCAGGGCGACTTTAAGGTGCTAGCTCAGTGTGCCAAATGCAAGCGTACCAATCCCCAGTCGCATTACTGAAATCTAAAGGTACAATACTCTTATAAATTTCACATATACATGCACTTTCTGACAACCTTATTTTTAATCCGTTTCTTAAATTTTGGTAAACACAATATTTGACAAGTCGTTCAAATTATAAAAAAACATATTGTCAAAGAAACCCGGATGACAAAATAGTATAAGTTTGTTAAGATTTTGGATGGCGAAACACACAACAATTTTTAGGAATGTTCCTTTTCACCAGAACACAACAACATGCAATATGTGATCTGAAGTTAATTAGATCACGCAAGCTAAACATTTATACTTTTTTCCCAAACAGATCTAGTTTGTTGTAAAGTACAGGCTTATTGATTGATCTACCTGTCTTTACAGCAGGTAACAGTTAATCTGATTAGTATTCTATAAATACAATGAATAATTTTTTAGAAAAGACCCAAGTCAAGAAGACAATAAATTTATTATTACAGTCCAACCTGTCTTAAAGACCGTCTCTATATAAGGACCACCTGCTTATAAAGACCAGTAGAATTGTATCCCAATTGTTCTTTTTATATTATTTGAACCTGTATATAAAGGCCACTTTTACTAGTTCCCTTGGGTGGCCTTTATATACAGGTTTGTCTGTTTTATTATTATTATTATTATTATTATTATTATTATTATTATTATTACTGTAAGTCAAAATTAGTCCTTGTCCAAATCACAATCCCAAAACCAAAGTAAAAGCTTGAACACTGGCAAACTAAGCTTAACGTGTTAACTTCCACCATGGAAATGAGGCCGGATGTTCTGGAAGGGTAAGTGGTCAAGCTAGCGACACACGCCACGTGTCTAATCAAAATTAAGAAATTGGAAGTTAAGTGCGTGTCACGTGACAGAGGAGACTATATGCAATAAGAGTAGAGTGCAGGTTTTAACATGTCGGACTGTATATCATGTCATATACCATTTTTTAATTTTATCATAAAATACATTAAAAAATGGTATATGACATCTACATAGTAATACAACATGACATATATCGTTTATAAAAATATGTTAAAATTTGTTAAAATGTTTATACAAATATGTTAAAATATTTAGAAAGACGTTTGTCATATTATTGCTTATAAAACGCACAAACCATGTTCCATTGAATCATAAGCCAGCACAGATAAGCAAGTGGTTGAGTCCTTCCCTTCCTAAAATTCCCTACAAAGCTTTCACAAGCTAACTGTGCTCTGAACAAAAAGACACACAACAAAAAACAGAGTTGTAATGTCTGTTGTGGATTGAATAAGTTAACTTTACCAGAATTACAAAATTAAAAAATATGTGCAACAATAAAAATAAAAAATACACAGTAGAAGTACCTTTTGTGGATTGAAGAAATTAACTTTACCAAAATTGAAAAAATAAAACGAAAAGTAGAGTAGCAGTATCTATTGTGAATTAAATGACTTAACTTTACCAGAATTACAAAACTACATTATAATTTTAACATCGATTTTTTTTTCTTGTCAAAGAATAAACACCAGATGTACTTAAACAGACAAAAAGAATTTTAATTCATTCCATCATGTTTTATTGGTTTTTCGCGCATTAATCATGCATGTGAAATCAGTAATTCGCACGCGCATTCACGTCCGGCAAACATTTCAACAAACAAAATGCACATCAATCTTTTGCACAATGATACATTGTTTCTTTGATCAGCTCGTCTTTTAACTGCACTACATTGTCTCTCGGATTGATAAATATGGAGTAAATATGTTATTCCACCTGTCCCTGTATATCACTTCATACAGATAGTTCCGCATCAGAAAATTTCAATATTCGGGATTATTCATCGTCTATTTTCTTACAGAGAAGTTAAAGATGACATTCTATTGTTTTTCTCATGTTCCATCAGAACTACCAAATGGTCTGGTATTTTTAACTTTTCATCAGAATACCGTTAACTTGACGAGAGATTTTAAGGGCCCTCGACTTAAACAAAGGTTAATAACAAAAGAAAAAATTATTCATAGTGTGTATTTCATCTCGTCACCGTCCGGTTCGATCTTTATAATATCTTGGTTATTAACGTCTAATATTTCAATTTACAAAAGAAAACAAGCTTTACACTGAAGCCTTTTAATAACCAAGTCATTGTTTTGAAGCCGTATTACTTGTTTAATATCATTCCGCCCCATCTGCCGGAGGAAGCCGAGAGAACACTTGACTTTGGGTCGAGATTTAATTACCTCCCTTGATCCGGACTGAGTACGTGTTGTGTAGATTATAATTATCCCCGTTAAATCTGGACCGATAAATCGGGTATTTATGAGGTTTGAATGGACAGAATTATTACAGTCATTCTAGTGCATGGAGTATGTTTAATATTAATGAAAAAAAGATACAATGTAAACAAAATTCTGGTCCATCGGTCTGGCTTCTAGCTTGGAGAATTTCTTCTCATTACAAAATGTGAAAATTTGATGTTTTATTTTATTATTATTATTATTTATTTTATTTTTATATTATTTTATTTTATTTTATTTTAAATTCTAGTTTTATCAGTGATTTACAATTATTTATTTTATTTCACATTATAAACAAATAACACAAAAATATAAAATATACAATGTTTTCGGTGCACTTCATCTCCGCGAATTAGCATGTCATCTCCACTAATAAAATCCTTCAACTCCGCGAATAATAATATATCATCTCCGAAAAATGAAATGAATCGCAGCCAATGTATTCATTAAAATACTTATCAAACATATACTTTCGACAGCAACCAAAGTAAACAAGAGCAACAACGATAAATTACACAAAACGGCTGAACAACAGATGAAACCCAGTGTCAGTTACATAAAACTAGAGAAATGGTAAGATTGTCTTCAGCATACTGATTCTTTGAGCTAACAACTCAGGCATACACATATTTGTTCTTAGATTAAACCTTATCTAACAAATCTACTCTGAGGTAGCTCAGTTGGTAGAGTGCTCTCTGTTAAAATAAACGAGGTCCCGTGTCACGGAGGCGTGTAAAATGCCATCAGCACAACGCACGTGTAAAAATTTTACACCTTCGTCTATAGCTGGCGATGTCTCGATTACTCAACTCAACTAAACTCTACTCTGATCGGAAATACCTGAACGATTGCCGATGCAGTCACATCTGCCCTGACAGCCACTCTATATACAGGTTACATGCTGTTTAAAAGCCAGTAATTATATAAAATGTTATCCCAGTAACGATTTATTCGTCTTATTTGAACCTGTATATATAAGGACCACCAGTCCATAAAATTCTGTTAGGCGGCCTTTATAGGCAGGTTTGACTGTACTTAAAAATATTATGTCACTACGCCCACTAACAACAACAGCAACATCAACGACAACAGCAGCAGCAACATCAACGACAACAGCAGCCAACGTCAGCGACAACAACAATACTAAGAAACCGTATAATATGTTTCGTATTTTGAATTGTCGTATTTTTATATAGTGATAGGGGTGTCCGTCCGTGTGTCCGTCCTTCCGTAACCTTAGGGTACCTATCTCTTATCCGCAACTCCTCCTAAACCCTTCAATGGATTTTCATTAAACTTTCACACATTCTTTGATGTGCACCTCCTATTTAAAAATTTGATCCGATGGATTTTTGGGAGCGGGGATTTTTTTGTGAGCTTGTGGCTCACAGTTTTTCTAGTTTAATCTATTAAGGCGCAATTCGTTCTTGTGATTGATTAAAATACTTAACCAGACTTTAGACTTGTTTGTTATGGTTTTTGATTTATTTATTTTTTCTGCCATAAACATTGAATTATTGAGGTTTTATATGACAAAACTACATACTATACGACAATATTAATAGTACACAATAAATTGATATAAAAGTTTCTACGTATCAAGATACTAAGTACATTGAGTACATGTCACACTGTACCTTACGGGTCTGACCCAAGACTTAAAAGTGGGTAGTGACTGTTCTTTCGCCAAGCACTCGGCATTACGAAATGAAAGTCACGGCTCTTTCGGATGGGAACTTAAAATAAACGAGGTCCCGTGTCTTGGTAGGCTTGGCACGATAAAGAACCCTGCTGTATAATGCCATCAGCGCAACGCACAGGCATAATTTCTGCACCTTCGCCTATAGATGGCGACGTCTCGATATAAGTGAAATATTCTTGACTGGGACGTTAAACACCATTACTCAACTCATACTTTACCTTACAGGCCTGTCGAAGATTTAACAATAAGCAAACAAAATAAGCTATATACATTATTACTAAAACACCAATTTTCAAAAGATTGTAGCCACATTTTACAAATATGTACAATTTTTTCTAGTGACATCATTTAATTAGAAAGTGACTTCTTGTATAATGTCAGTGTATGCTCAAAATCTTATTTCAAAAAGTCTGCACACTCTGTAAAATTTTCAGTTACAATTTTCATTACAAACTTGTCGAAAGTTTAACGATAAGAAATTAGTTCCAAATATGTGGCTCATCTTTTTAAATATCTCGACATTTCGGCAGCTGATATCATTACAAACTTGTCGAAAGTTTAACGATAAGAAATTAGTTCCAAATATGTGGCTCATCTTGACCAGTTTATATCTCGACATTTCGGCAGCTGATATTATTACAAACTTGTCGAAAGTTTAACGATAAGAAATTAGTTCCAAATATGTGGCTCATCTTGACCAGTTTATATCTCGACATTTCGGCAGCTGATATCATTACAGGCTTGTTGAAAATTTAACGATAAGCAAACGAATTATTACCAAATATGTGGCTCATCTTGACCAGTTTATATCTCGATATTTCGGCAGCTGATATCATTACAGGCTTGTTGAAAATTTAACGATAAGCAAACGAATTATTACCAAATATGTGGCTCATCTTGACCAGTTTATATCTCGACATTTCGGCAGCTGATATCATTACAGGCTTGTTGAAAATTTAACGATAAGCAAACGAATTAGTACCAAATAATGTGGCTCATCTTGACCAGTTTATATCTCGACATTTCGGCAGCTGATATCATTACAGGCTTGTTGAAAATTTAACGATAAGCAAACTAATTATTACCAAATATGTGGCTCATCTTGACCAGTTTATATTTCGGTATTTCGGCAGCTGATATCATTACAGGCTTGTTGAAAATTTAACGATAAGCAAACTAATTAGTACCAAATAATGTGGCTCATCTTGACCAGTTTATATCTCGACATTTCGGCAGCTGATATCATTACAGGCTTGTTGAAAATTTAACGATAAGCAAACTAATTATTACCAAATATGTGGCTCATCTTGACCAGTTTATATTTCGGTATTTCGGCAGCTGATATCATTACAGGCTTGTTGAAAATTTAACGATAAGCAAACGAATTATTACCAAATATGTGGCTCATCTTGACCAGTTTATATTTCGGTATTTCGGCAGCTGATATCATTACAGGCTTGTTGAAAATTTAACGATAAGCAAACTAATTATTACCAAATATGTGGCTCATCTTGACCAGTTTATATTTCGGTATTTCGGCAGCTGATATCATTACAGGCTTGTTGAAAGTTTAACGATAAGCAAACTAATTAGTACCAAATATGTGGCTCATCTTGGCCGCTGCATATCTCGACATTTCGGCAGTTGAGGGATATCTATCTCTCGGTAGCGTTTCTGTTACTAGTTATCCACATCTCGGGGACACGACAACCAAAATTCGACTCCTTTTCGTTAGCTCAGTATTAAACCTTCGACTGGCCTGTGCTGTAGCACTATAGTAAGACCTATCATAGTGAGTGCATCGTTTAAGGATCTGGGCCTTGGTGCCCCAGGGGTATACGGCCCGTGCTTACGGATCACGGCGTCTCTCGCCGCCTGGGGTTGAATCTTACTCGGGACAGGTGCTAGGGCGAGAAAGTTCGCCAGTTCGCTCAAAAACCATTTGACATAACAAACCAGTTGCTTGTTAATTAAATTTCATAAGATCATTATGTCCTCGAAAAATACTGGACAATTTTTATTTATCGTTTTGCGTATATGTTTGTCTATCTGCCGGTCTATTCGTTATCACTATTATAATAAATTATTATTATTATTATTATTATTTCGGATTTATTCATTCAAAAAGATCTCCGACTTACGAACACCAAATAAAAGATCCAAGCATTAACAAAACGTTTTCTTCTTACTAAGAACCAGAAAGAAAAATGTGAAAGAAAAAATCCATACGTGTGACTGAAGCTTGAGACGATAGAAGAATTCTCTTACAAACAATCCCTTCTGGGAACAGAAGTCATTAACAGATCCTCGACTGTAGTGCCACTTAATTTAATTAATCAACGCGCACATGCGTTTTATTAAATATTTATTTATCGAAAAGTTGCGAGACAATTTATTTTCGGTTTACAATGGAGACGATTCTCTTAGCGATACATCAATTGTTGGATCGTCCAATTAAGTGTTTAGGTAAACAACGGAAAAATGTAAAATATTCAGAAATTCATGAATTATTGATACACCTTTAGGAATTGTATAATTCGTCTTATTCAGAGAAGGTAGTAGACTGTTCGACTGTTTAAATAATATCTCAGTATTGTAAATATTTGTCTATGAATGCGATTTTTATGATATTTCATTGATATCAATGCGATGCTTTTCACTTCTTACTGTGAAATAAGCTACCGCTGATTTTTTTCGTCACGCATCAATGAGCAGAATAAAATGCCACTCCTGTTAATTTATTATCTTTATTACCTTTTTTTACGATAGGATTTTTTTTTTAGAATTTTATTGGTATTAAAAAGAGATATATTAATAAACTATATGTGTTCATCCTGTCAAATATAAAAAACACGTGCATTCAAATAATTTTTGCCATGTTATTGTTAACGAATTTTTCTCTGCATACGTGAAAGTAAGAAAATTCCGACAAAATTAATTATGAATCATAATTACTAAGTATTAAATTTTTTAATTAATTAATTTATTTATTTATTATTTTTTTAATAAACATAAACCCAAAAATTACTGAAATGACATAACAAAATTGAAGCAGCAAATTAAATAAAAGAAATAACTAAACCCATAAATGATTGCAGAGTGTTGCATCTATTCTCTATGACTGAATATATTAGGGAAAAATCGAATTCCTAATAAAATTCAAAATACAGTCTATCTTAACGGCTTCGATTTAAAAAAGCAACAATTATGTGCAATAACTTTTGAACATAAATTTCAGACATATTGCCTAAAACAAAATTACAAATTCTTGCTAACTTGACCCAGAAATGTACCATCTACGTATTTTTTCTTTTTTCTTTTTTATTTTATTTTTATTTATTTTTTTTTTTTTTGATTATTTATCTATTTTTTATTTATTATTGTTATAAGTTTAATTTTTTTGTCCTTGTACACATTATATATATTATTTTCACAAAAACGTACAGCTTATAGATGACATGACTCCAGATTTTTTTTTCAATTTTCCATTAGCGACAATATGGTAGAGATGGTTATCATATCACCGAGCTAACAACTGATATCATGACAGAAGTCTATTGTTTGTGTCTGTGTAATTTTTATAAAATCCATCTTTTGATCGCACGAGAGACCTGCCGTTTTACACGCGATTCCGGAATTGAGATCTCGTCTGAATTCTGCCGTATAGACCGTGATCACGCCGTCGGGAATTGCGTTAAGTGTTTAAACTCCGTTGGATTTGGTAGGTTTCATTAAGTTAGATACACCATAAAAACCAGGAATACTGCAAATGTTCACATATCAATGAATCGAAAACACTGTAAAGTGCTCATTTCAACCTGTCATATAATGCACGTTACGTTCCTGAGAGGCTTCCAATATAACATGATGTAAAACATGCTCTCTCTCTCTCTCTCTCTCTCTCTCTCTCTCTCTCTCTTTCTCTCTCTCTTAACATGATGTAAAACATACTCTCTCTCTCTCTCTCTCTCTCTCTCTCTCTCTTAACATGATGTAAAACATACTCTCTCTCTCTCTCTCTCTCTCTCTCTCTCTCTCTCTCTCTCTCTCTCTCTTAACATGATGTAAAACATACTCTCTCTCTCTCTCTCTCTCTCTCTCTCTCTCTCTCTCTCTCTCTCTCTCTCTCTCTTAACATGATGTAAAACATACTCTCTCTCTCTCTCTCTCTCTCTCTCTCTCTCTCTCTCTCTCTCTCTCTCTAACATGATGTAAAACATACTCTCTCTCTCTCTCTCTCTCTCTCTCTCTCTTAACATGATGTAAAACATACTCTCTCTCCCTCTCTCATAAAATTCTCTCTCCAAAAAATACTGGTAACACGACGAAAATACACACACACACATTTTCATTTTATAGTATACCATTTTCAATATCTAATATATTGAAATATTTATATCTTATTAACAACTGTGACCATTTGAGTTTTAACACCGTTTCCGTTTAAGTTTAAGATTTTTTGAGATAGAAAAATAAACCAAATATGTGAATATAATATATATATATATATATAATATTAAACCTTAAACTAACGCAGCCTTACTTTTGTGTTGAATTAAATAAATAAATAAATAAATAAATAAACGAACATTTTTTCTCAATTTCCATTGTTGTACTGTAATATTATCGCGTAACTGTTTACCTTTGCAATTAATTAAATATCATTTTAGTTGAGCCACCCTACTAATTTATAAACAAATATACTGAACAAAGTGACAAGTCATAATTTTGATTTTTGATATAACAAAAACAACTTTTGTTTTACAGACGGTTTGGAACAAAGTGTGCAGGATGTGAAAAAGGAATACCTCCAACAGAAGTAGTACGGAGAGCACAGGATAATGTTTATCATCTAGAATGTTTTGCTTGTTTAATGTGCAGTAGACAATTAAATACGGGGGATGAATTTTACTTGATGGAAGACCGGAAGCTTGTTTGTAAATCTGATTACGAGGCAGCAAAAGCGAGAGGTGAGTTTTGGTATCCAAACATAACCCGAACACTAAAATGTGAGGGCAAAATTATTATATAAAGCTTGATTTTTATTCTATTTTACGTGAATGATTTTAAATTTGTATTTGCAATTACATATGTAAAGGGCATAAGGGATGGTTACTTCAAGTCCGATCTCGTATTATAAAAGGGTCGTGAATGTCTTCAATCAGGTCCGATCTCATTTTTAAGTGTCTCAAAATGTCTTCAATCAGGTCCGACCTAGTATTTTAAATGTTTTGGATGTCTTCAATCAGGTCCGATCTCGTATTTTAAAAGTTTATTTTATGTCTTCTGATATTAAGTACATCATTAGATTCGTGGTTTTTTACGCTATGAAATAATAAAAAAAAACAACAACAACAAATCGCCCGTTTAAACACGGAAGGTACAAGTATTTTGGAAATGTAACGTTACAACATCAACAACAACAATAATAATAATAATAATAATAATAATAATAAATGCTTAAATTCTCCAAAAATGAGTAAGATTATGATTATTAATAAGATCTGTAAACGATTTATATAGAATTGCTGATTTAAATTTAAAACAAAAATAGCACACGTCGCATGTACAAAGTCTTAACGTCTGACAAATTATTTTGAACCTTGTGACAGTTTGCGGACCTGAGTGAAGACATTCAAATATACATGTATATATCGGCAATCCTATAACTTGTTTACAGATATTATTATATGACCACAATTTTACCCATTTCTGGAAAATTTATTATTATTATTATTATTATAATATATTATTATTATTATTATTATTATTATTATTATGTTAACGTTAATACCTATGACTTACAAATCGCTAAAATTTTGAGTTACCTTTTTCACCTTTTCGTTAACCGTCTTATCACGTGACCGACTTCAATATGTTTCATCGCCATCACTATAATCATTTATAAATAAGATTGATTTGCATTTATTTTCCATTCAAAAAGAAATCGATTTTTAAGTAACAAAAAAAATGGAAACATATGCCTGTTAGAAACCGATAAGGATTTTTATATTGGAAATATAACGGTAACCAAACATTTATCATTCTTGTGACAAGATCTTATTGTAGAGCCATTCCTTCTGGCTTCACCTGAGCACCGGCGACTTACACTGTGTGTATGTCCCAATGTGTCAAAGCAAAGATAAGGTAAATTTCATGTATCCGTTTAATTTTACATCTGGGAACGAGGTTTATTGATAAATACGATCAGAGTCGTATCATATTTTCACCATTAAAACTACAACCTTGTCAGTGATAGGTCTTTTACGCTACCATTAATGTCCTTAGTGAAATGAGCTTATTCTAAAATAAATCTACTTTCTCTCATGCACGATAGGAAGAATGACATTAAAAACTTTTAATCTTATCATACAACCGGCATGGTTTTCCAGGTATCACCGTTTTTATATATTTGTATTGGTATTTTATCGCTTAGCGCACCTGCGTTTTGTATTATTATCTCTTATTGATTATGAAGTGTTCCTAGAAAAGAGAATACTAAAATGCTGTTTATTGTTGGGAAAATGACTTTTATTTAGTCTAGGGACTGACTACACATATAATGTGATAATACTTTTAAACTGAATTATTGCCAGGAGAATTTTTAAAACTAGTCTAAAAACAATTTATTTTTTGTACTTGGGTTGCATAACGAAAGCCATTAGCCGCCTCGCCTGTATTTTAAAAACAATTAATTACTTACTGAAATTGTTTTTCACGAACTGAACTTGTATTACCCAGATAAGAGGAAAAGAATGCTTCAGCGATGTTATTCTTTTTGATATTATCTTTCTGCTGAGGGAGAAAAAGCATCAGGTCTAAAGGCGAAAAGTGGTTTAAAAATAAACATATCGGTCCATGTCCAAACCACGACCCGAAAGAAAAGAAAAGTTAAAACTAAAGCTAGCAGCCTAAGTTAAACAACCACTGCGGTAGCTCAGTTGGTAGAGTGCTCACTCCGTAAGTGGGAGGTCGTGGTTTCGAACCCCGGCCGAGTCTGACCCAAGACTTGAAAGTGGGTAGTGACTGTTCTTTCGCCAAGCACTCGGCATTACGAAATGAAAGTCACGGTTCTTTCGGATGGGAACTTAAAATAAACGAGGTCCCGTGTCACGGTGGGCTTGGCACGCTAAAGAACCCTGCTGTATAATGCCATCAGCGCAACGCACAGGCAAAATTTCTGCACCTTTGCCTATAGCTGGCGACGTCTCGATATAAGTGAAATATTCTTGACTGGGACGTTAAACACCATTACTCTACTCCCACCAGGAAAGTGAGACCGGTTTCTTAAAAATGTGACTGGTATGAAGCAAAATAATAAAGTACATGATTACAGGAACGATACAGCTAAGTCGTATACAGCTAAGTCGTATACAGCTAAGTCGTATATAGCTAAGTCGTATACAGCTAAGTCGTATACAGCTAATTCGTATATAGCTAAGTCGTATACAGCTAAGTCGTATACAGCTAAGTCGTATATAGCTAAGTCGTATATAGCTAAGTCGTATATAGCTAAGTCGTATATAGCTAAGTCGTATACAGCTAATTCGTATATAGCTAAGTCGTATACAGCTAAGTCGTATACAGCTAAGTCGTATACAGCTAAGTCGTATACAGCTAAGTCGTATATAGCTAAGTCGTATATAGCTAAGTCGTATATAGCTAAGTCGTATATAGCTAAGTCGTATATAGCTAAGTCGTATACAGCTAAGTCGTATATAGCTAAGTCGTATATAGCTAAGTCGTATACAGCTAAGTCGTATATAGCTAAGTCGTATACAGCTAAGTCGTATATAGCTAAGTCGTATATAGCTAAGTCGTATATAGCTAAGTCGTATACAGCTAAGTCGTATATAGCTAAGTCGTATACAGCTAAGTCGTATATAGCTAAGTCGTATATAGCTAAGTCGTATATAGCTAAGTCGTATATAGCTAAGTCGTATATAGCTAAGTCGTATACAGCTAAGTCGTATATAGCTAAGTCGTATATATTCGGCAAATAAAGACCCATCAAAACCACATCACAACAAAACACAAAAAATAACAAATGCATGATAAATACTAGTTATAAAACTCCGGACTTTGGATAAGTGTTGGACCATATGTACAAATTTATTATCAAAGCCCGACTCTTAGTAAAGCCAGATTGTACTCCTTTATATGAATCATGAAAAAAATATCACAAAAAGTTGAAGGGAAGATCTTATAATGCCAAAATGAGAGTTAACAAATAGCTGTGATTAATAGAATCTTACACCAGTAACAGAGCAGGACAGAGATATCTCAAACGAGGATGAATGTTTTCCTGTCCAGAACGAGCTTTAGCGAGTTCTGGACATTGAAAATATTCAAATATTCAGTCGATTGCTGCAATTAAAACATGTTTAGTCAGAATAGTGGTTATAAAACGCTTCTTCTCAATTTCTTATAGATTGACATGATTTGTGTAATACTTCCTGGTGAATTGTTATTTAGGAAAAAAAATCCCATGCTAGTATTTTATTGTTGAAGTGATGAATGTTACGTGAATTGTTATACCTGAAATCATTCAGTGTCTCCAGATTTTATTTTAACTGAAAGCAATTTGTTTTCCTTATTTTATTCATATAAAAACGACATGTTCTTTGTTACTTTGCCTTTTTACCATGTATATGTCATTGATGCCATGAAACCCTATATACTATTGATACAAAAGTAAAGAATATGTGCTTGAATATTTCTACCTTGTACAATTCAATGTCTTCAGGTTTCTCTTCAAACCGAAAGCAATTGACTCTATTGATATGGTGTATAAAATATAATGCGTATATATTACATGAACAGTAATCTTTATACAATAGAGGTTGTAAATATCGTCATGACAGTAATCTAATCAGATATATTGAGAACTAGAATATAATTCTACACCATAAACCGTTTTTGAATAATTTTCGTTTTTTATTTCTTATGTTTCCTATTGAATATAGGCAACCGTTTTCTTTTTTATATACTGCGGTGAAGTCATTTGCCATTTTCAGTAAATGGGTAATTTTATTTTTTATTTCTCTTTTTTCTAATGTTTTCCAGTGAATAGTTTTATACTAATTTTGTTTCAAATGTTATAGTTGTGCTAACGTTATTAAAGCTTTCAGTTTAAATGTTATTATCTTTATTGAAATAAGTGCCATTGTACTTATCAACGATATTGTGGTAGCGCCAATCTAATTGTTCTTTTGAAATGCATATCAAACACAAATTTACCAGCACTTATTCAAAACAGCAAAGTAATACCTTTGAAAACTGTCATATTAAGTTACAGTCGTGAACTTCCATCGGTCCAGGACAGTGAAACTGGGTGTTCTAGAAGAGTAGACACCTGTCGTTCTAGTTTCACAATCAAAAACAAACATATTAATCCATGTCTGAACCACAATCCAGAAGCAAAGTAAAAACTTTGGAACTGATAAGTCAAGTCAGGTTAGACACGTGAACCACCACTAGGGAAATGAGACCGGCTCCTACTACGTTTTAAATTAATTTATCTTAATCATCCAATGAAATCATCGACCAAAGAGGCAATACATAATATCGACAGATAGACATTGCTCAGAAAAATATCTGCTTCTTAAATTTCAGAATCCTAAAAAACTAAGTTATGCTTGATATATTCAAAATATTGACTGACATGGATTTGGTAAATTATATTTTTGTCAATTTATTTATCTCATTTCACCATTTTAAAAATTTTGGATTTCCAGAATTTTGGTCGGAGCATACCGATGAGGAATTTTATTCCTAGTACTGCAAAATTAAAACAGTTTTAGTAATAAATGCCAATATTTACATTGCTATTGGGATTGTGAATTTAACATGGACCGATATGTTTGTGTTTGATTAAAAAGACGATCAGTTATCAAAGGGTGTTTTCTACAGAAAGTTCAAGATTCTGATTAAAGATATTCATCATAAGAGTAATAGAGACCTAAAACGTCAAGCTGGCACATTAAGAAAGACAAATTCCTCTATTTAAACTTAAATGAACTACAATTAAAGTTTAGATTATTAGATTTTAAACGTTAAATTAGATTTAAATGTTTTACAACTATTTATCACTATAGCAGAGAGACAAATTTCGCACATTTACGTTTGCACTCAATTTTTTTTACCATTTTAGTAGCCGTTTGTGTATACGTGTATTTTTTAAAAACCATAATAACAATAAGTAACAGGAATTTCTATTTTAAATAGCAAATTATTTTTTCTTATTGCCTATTAAGCTAGGTTATTATAATGATATTGATCAAAATCGTATTTAAAAATTGTTATAACATGAACATAAGAGAGGTTGTATCGATATTATTGTGACACAGCAAATGCACTTTTGGCAAAAATACTGGCAAGGATTCAGAATTGGGATTTTTTGTCTCAATCATTCTTACAATTTTTAATCAGTGCTGATCAATGTAGAAATTGAGAAATCATTAGACTGGAGTTAAAATGGGAGAAATAGAAAGGCAAAAATGTATTTTACTAGATCCACCCGAAGTAATACTTTGAAATATTAAGCCATTTTTCAGGTTTTATTAATGTTTATCAATAATAGAATTACAAAAAAATAGAAAAAGCTAATTCCAGATAATGCAAAACTACTTCAAACAGAATATTTAGGATCCAAACTTGATTTCCCTGCTACATTCGAGAGAAAACAGCGTTATTTTTACGTACAATTGTTACATCTATGCCTCTCATCACATTATATATTAATCATCTAGATACACATTATAACATCTATTATTCATAGGAATATCTCTTCCTGCAGAGTACGACCTAGATGCTGCAAATAAACGCCCAAGGACTACCATTACAGCAAAACAGTTAGAAGCCTTGAAAGGGCCTATAATGAAAGTCCAAAACCAGCAAGGCATGTTCGGGAACAGTTAAGTGCGGAGACCGGTCTCGATATGAGGGTAGTACAAGTATGGTTCCAAAACAGACGAGCGAAAGAAAAACGTTTGAAAAAAGACGCTGGAAGAAACAGGTGGAGTCCATATTTCCGGCAATTAAAGCGTGGTGGTGACGCAGATAGCTCTATAAGCGCTGATGACAAGTCGGACGATGGAGATGGCATGATACTTAGTGAGTATTGAAAATAGATATTGAAAATCAAACGGCCTAAAAGCGAAAAGTATTTTTTTAACAAAAATGTTTAGTTTTATCCGTCCGAAATGCCAGTCAGTAAGGAATTTGCTTGAGATAACAATGTAATTAGTTTTAGGCATACTACGGCATTTAGATCTTTAAGAATTGAATTACGCAGCTTAATTCCCCTAGTGGAAATTTGTATGTTTTCAAAGTTTTAACTTTAGCTTTGGGGTTGTTATGCGGGCATGGACCGTATTTTTTATATTTGGTTATGATAGAATAAGCAAGGCGATCTTTTTCGCTTTAATGCTTCAAGTTAAAATAATTTTATTTTTCCCTGTATTTCTATTTTTAGAAATAAATTGGAAAATAATGACTCCACTTATTTTCATTTCAGGCGATTTGGATGATTTGGACGGACATTCTATTCCATCTGGACGTCTTTCAACAGACATGTTTGGTTCGGGCCAATCATTGGATCGGGAACCTAGTTTAGGACAGGTTCCGGTGGTACCACCAGGTACTCCACCAATGGACTGGCCGCATTATAATGGCCTTCCGACTAACGCCGCCTACCTCGGTCGTCATTCACCGAACATTCCGACGTCAAATCCTCATATGTTGCCGATGGAGTCTATGGCTATGCTTGGGGCACACGGAGGTCCTCGGATGTTACCCACGGACTTAAATGATAACTCCCCAGGATTTCATGATTATCCAGGACCACCTAGTCAAAACCACGTGGAAGTTTATTAATAGTAGGACAACAAAAGACTGTGTTAAAATGTTATTTCGTTGATTCATTCCTAAACTTCATGGGAGTTTTAACGGCGGATGAGAATTCTAGTCATATCTTACAAAACAGAGTTTGTGCTATCCTGTTATATTATCTTAATAACATGGCTGTATAGCACCATTGGGTGTTTTTGTGCAATGTTATTCCTGGATATATCAAAATTGTGAACACCCAAAGGTTGTTATTGTTCGAGTTAATTAAGATCATTACAGTTACGTCAGCATTTTTATTATCAGTGACAAAACCATAGTTCGTTATCATTTTACCACAGTACATGTTAGTTAACAAACACACGAATCAAAAAAATCTTTTGACTAATAAAAGTGTTGTAGTTCACAACAAGATAATGCAAAGTTGGGTAGTTGTGAACAGGAAGGTTTGAACATAAAAGGTAATAACGATAGAAGGATATTTAATGAAGTACACATTCTCAAATTGTATCAAAATTATGAATATGCATTGGGTAATTAAGAAAATGAACAAAACACCAAATATTAGCACAAACTGTAATCTGAAAATTTTTGCGTCTGTGTTATTTTTGCGTAAATTCTTGCGAGAACAACAAGACGCAAATATAAAACTTTCGCGATAATTTGAAGTTTTCAGTTTCTGTTGAATTGATTGACCATCATCAGGCGACTCAAAATTTAAAGTAAGCCAAATAGTTGATAAGCCAATTTTTCACGAAAATTAGAGTAGTGCTAAAACCTCCCGATTTACAGTAATGTGTAATACTTTTTAAAGGTTTTGCAGTTAGTGCAAGGGATATGGAAAGTTGTTTTAACATAACACTAAACACCATTATGCACTCATCACACAGATTTAATCGTGAGCAAAGAACCATTTTAAAATGTTTAGATAGTCAAATTATGATTATTGTTAAGAACTTGACACGATTTAGTAATGTGAAGGGCACGAAACTAAATCTTGTATTCTATTGTTGATGATGTTAAAATTTATTATTCTTTTAATTTTTGTACAGTGTGTTGTGAATACTTAGGTTCCTTTTTCTCATTCCCACAGTCATTAACATAATAAATTCTCTGTTGAAAGCTTTCGTTTATCTATCATGTGAATAAATGTCGTTTCAAAACAATAGCAATTTGAAATACCAAAATAAAATCTTTCACTATGAAACATCATTATTAAGCATCTTATTTCAATAATTAAAAAAACATATTAATGATTTCAAAGTCAACATGCCCTAAACATATCATACCAGTTTTAATTTTACAGCACTAGACGGCCGTTTCGGAATACAATTCCTCAGCAGTAGTGCTTGGACCAAAACTTATTTTCCAAAGTTTTTGAAAAGATATCCAAAAGGACCAACATAAATTTTACCAAATTTAGCTAAGAAAAAACTTTGCGTGAGAAAGAATACCTTAGTTTTTAAGGAATTCCAAGATTTTAACTTGCAGCAAATGTAGAAAATAGTATATTGTTGACAATAATACACAATTATTGACTACTAAGTTTGTGATGTCCTCGGGAAACATTCACCAGCAGAGATACCGACTCAGTGGTTTAAATTCATTCTATTTAGCCTATAAGGTATTGCAATTGATAAGTTGATTCTACTTCTGATAATACGATTTGTTCATCATTGTCGTTACATTTTCTTCTTCTAAACCTGAAACCTACAAAATTTAAGCATCTCTATTAGATATCGTATATTGCAGTCTATGTGTCATATAATATTTTGTTCAATCATAAAAATGTTCAAAAATAGTATATGGCACTATTTTTATTATTTCATGATTAAATTCAAAAATGGTGTATGGAAATAGTTAATAGACTATTTTGAATGCATTTAATGATATATATAGAATTCAAAAATGGTATATGGCAGATGAAACCTAAAAACCCAACAAATTTGCACAATATTTAAGGACTGTTGACATTAATTTCTTCCTTAAATGTGGTACTGGTATTTTATATGTATCATCAAACATAAACCAAACCAATCCTTGTCCAAATCATGATCATTTGCAATACTCCTTTGTTTTTTTTAATTGTTTGATTTAATAAAGTATCTAGGTTTCAATCGAGTCACTTAACTGCAAAGTTTACACTGTTTATTTCTCTTAAAGGGTTTTGTTATGTATTTAAATGGTTGTATCAAGTAAAATCACTCAAATTTGCCAAATAATTGACAACTAACTTTTGTTTGCACAGATACCATTTTTTACCAATATGTTTTGTCTTAATACCTATCCTTAACATTTAGCTAATTACAAAGATTTTGATTTTTAAGTCTAGAAATGGCTGAAACATATGCTTCAGTTTTGGTGATAATTTCAGTCACTTCAAACTTTCCTTCTCAATATTAAGACATTCAGAGAATTTGATAACATTTACTTTTACTAAGTAACTACATAATTCCAACATTTGTAGTATTTAAACAACAATGATGCTTATTTTTATACTGTAGACCTGTGAAATTGTTCGCATTCGTTGAATTTTTAAATGGATTTGCACAGGTAATAAAACACGAAAATACAAGTTTCAATATTTAATTGTTATGTAACTCACGAAAACAAAAGATGTAATGTAACTTACGTATAAAGACTTGTAGTGCTTGTGCTGCAAAATTAAAATATGTTTGGGAGCAGTTGCATTTGCGCTGTTTGTCATACGGCGACGTGAAATTAGAAATATGCTAATAAACTTATCAGTGCTTGCAAAAAATTACCTTACGGAGAAAATTTCCAAGTTGATACGTTGTGTGAGCTGTACATTTTCAGTATTCTTAACTCTCAAAAACTTAATTGATAATATAAACATATCAATATTTATTGTAATCACAGTAGTGAAATTGTTGATCGTTTCATTGTTTATTTATTTGTTTATTTTTTATATTTTACATTGTTTTTGAAATGTATGTTTGAATACTGTAGAAGGAAATGCGATGTAAAAGATATTAAAGCAGGTTTTAAAAAGATAAAAAATGTTTAGATAGGGAAGTATATATTTTGACAAAACTCTCATTTTGATTTATTGATTTTACGTACTTTATTTATTTGCATAGATTTGCTTATTCGGACAAAGTTAATAGATTGTTTGTTTTGGTTTAGTATTTTCTTTTGGTATTTTTTTTAGAAATATTTCTATGAAATTTAAAATAACAAACATTTTTAATGTTAGATAAACATGTTTCCAGTTCCGGCATTCAACTGTTATATATAATTATAAAATAAAAATGAAGGACGACATGATTTTACATAGCACAATATATTTCGAATATACATTATTCCTTTCCAAATTTTTTAGCTTAAAATAAGCTTAGGGAAGAATATTTCGTATTCACAATATATTGCTTTATAAAAATGCGGGAGTTTTTATAATGTTATATTTCCAATTGCTAGGTAAATTTATTAATTATTTTTTACATTGATGACTAGGTTGCAAAATAGTTTCGAAAAGCATTTACAAACAACACTGAACAATCATTTAGTATATTTTAATTCTGACAGTTTTAAAATTTCTACATGATGATGATTTCGTGAATGATATTGTTATAATATGAATGTGTAGTTTGTATATAGAGATGCAAGAGATAAAACCACTGTGCAATATTTTAATTTTATTTATTTATTTAAGGTATATTTTATATTTTGCAAAATATAATTTTACATACATGTACCATATTTTAGTGTTGTTTTAAATTGTCCAAATATTGTTATTATTTATTGATCGAATTCTCGACTTATTTATTGTTACTTTATTTATTTGTTTCTAAATTATCTGATAACAAGTACTCAATACATTTATATACCTGTATATATATTGTAAAAATAATTTTTGGAAGAACTTCGAATTGGCCCCCCAAGTAAAATTTTATTTTTATTTGTAAAAAATACAAAGAACTTATTCAGTGGGATACAAAATGAAATAATACAAAATATACTGTTTACTTATATCATATTTGGTCTGGTTTAAATTTTCTGAACTAAACCAATTTCTAAATTTTAATGTGTTGTTAGGTTACATCATAATTGCAATTTTTATAATGTAAACAGAAAAAATACAGAATCTGATACAACTTGAAATCCGTGTCCATACAACCTTGTTAATTAACTAGTATCAATGTTTTATTTTTCTGACAATGTAGAATAATATTTAAGATCATTTAAAGAAACATTCTTCAAATTATGTTTTGTGAAAATAAAAAACTGGCTAGTATTTATTGATATTTTTCCAAAAACATTTTTAAGACTTGCGTTGTATGCCCATCTGATCCTTGACTTGTAATATTGACATTTGAATTGCCAAGAAAATTGGAAAATTAAAGCTTCCCAAAAAAATTCCCACTATAATACTATAGTATTCATATCTTTGTCTACCATATGTCAATTTTTCTCATGTAAAGTGAGAAGTGAGGAGAAGACTGTAGCTGTTTATGCAAAAGTACTCTCTTGTCAGGAATATTTTTGTTTTGTAATCTAGTCATGAATTTCATATGCATTACATGATGTTATAACATAGAACTCAAATTAAGTTTGTTGATTTTAAATCGTTGTATCAATGACAAACTTTTTTTCAATATACACTAGATTGCACCAATAACCTATTACTTGATGCATTTCGTTGAAATTCTAATTTCAATGTATTTCAAGTAATGTTTGTTTTGCTGTTATTTTCCCTTTTCTTGATTTTCATATTAGAGTTTTTTACACTATGGTGTTAATCTTTTTGTTTCCGTTGTAAACAACATATATAATTGAATGAGACTTGTTCTTTTCTATAAAATAAGTAGGTTGTACATCTTATGTCCAAGAGAAGAAATAAAATTTGAAAATTATACATTTGTGTTTTTTCTACCTATCACAACGTTTTATAGAGTATATGTTCATTCAAAAACAAACATACTAATCCAAGTCCGAATCACAATCCAGGATCAAAGTAAAACTTTGGAACTGACAAGTTAGGTTAGACACGTGAACTTCCAACAGGGTATTGAGGTCGGGTTCTCCAAAAGTGTAAGCACCTCCTATTTAGCTAGCTACACTCATCACGTTTGTAATCGAAATTGTGTGAAAAAAACATGGAACTATGGGAACTATATCTATATATCACAACGTTTTATAGAGTAGGTGTTCATAAAAACTTCAATTCATTTATAATTAATGTGAATCATTAATATTCGTGGCATTCCAATTTTCATTGTTTCTCTGGGTATTCTGACCAACGATTTTACATATCAACGGAATAGTATATATTTACAAACTGACCTTAAGTACTGTATATTGCTTTATTCTCACGGTGTCAAATTTATGCGATTTGACAATGACTGGTGTTTTCGCGGTGTTAAATGTTCACTGTCTTCTCGAGCAACAAGACAAAACTACAGCGAGAATATAAGCATTATATAGTAACCACAGATCTTGAATTCATCTCCACACGAATTTTTTCAAAAACCTTCAACAGTTGGACACTACAAAACAAAAGTCTTTTCATATTTCGCTAAGAAAACTGTGCTTATTATGAAAGGTTAGCCGCATCTAGCCGCAAACCGATCCAGTTAGTTGTATCGAAGACCCGGTGGTGACTCATAAAATGAAAGGAGATAGTAAGAAACTATTTAATACTTTTATCGACTATAGTTCTGATGATCCATTGTACCTTAAGTGAAATTAAAAAATGCAACAATTACTCATACACAGTAAAGAATCCGGAGAAAAATAAATCAAAACCAAGCACAACAGGTAATGCAACCAAAAAGCTGTAATCAAACCTATACATACTAGTCCGAATCACAATCTAGAAGCAAAGTAAAACTTTGAAACTGACAAGTTATTTTAAACACATTAACTTCCACCAGGGAAGTGAGACCAGGTGCTTGAAAGGGTAAGCACCTCCTGTTTATGAAAATGCAATAAAAAATGCTACAACTGAAAGAACGGGTGATTGGCAAATAGTCATAAAACATACGATAATAAAAGGCACGAAATGAAATATAGCAATGCAAAATGGACAAAATAAGATCGGGCAATGCTGCTTGCGACTGAAAACACGTTTTTTTTGGTATTTATAAAGGACAGCATGAGTCAAGGAAAAAGACAAGACAGATAGAGTCTTGATTATTTACCCATCATGACTCCAACCTTCCACAAATCTTGTAAAAACAATATTGTGGCAGAGTGTTTATAAACAAGGGCGAGTTCGTTATTTACAAAAGGTATTAATTCTATGATATTGTTTTTGTATATTCATGCCTTGTCAACCCACCTTTATATATCTTTATATATGGACTCTTTCGTGTCTATAAACACTCTGCCAAAATATCGCTGACGGACTATACATGCAGCTCAAAATAAGAAAAATACTTCTCTTTATCGTATACATACAGGTAAATATATTACTTATGATGAGGAACACCTTGTATAAAGAGAGGACACAAAGTAATACAAATTGCAAGTAAACTGCATATTTCATAACAATACGATACAAAATTTACTCAAAAATATATAAAGCAAACAAGCATACGCAAAACAATTAATATTATTATCGTTTATGTTTTACATTTATTTTCTGTAATTACATTGTTTCATTAATTTAATGGGGTTTTTCGTCCCAGCCAAGAATATTTCTCTTATATCGAGACGTCATAGTTATAGGTGAAGTGTACTTATTTTGGTCTTTGAGGTGCACTCAGGGTACTTTAAATTTATATGAAGGATTCTTTAACGTACCACGCCTGCCGTCTCTTACGAAGGACCCCATGGCTTTCATTTCTAATTACTGAGTTCTTGGCGAAAGAACAGCCACTACCTGTTTCAATCTTGGTCAGACCCTGGTCAGGAACATGGAACTATGAGACGTCAAATATATCCAGGGCAATCCTGGACACAGAGACATCAAACTTATCGACAATACTGTGATGACGACCATAAAACTTTTTGAGGGCCTTGATAAGCCTAGGCTTGCAATATCCCTGGGTCAACAATTTATTTGCAAGCAGCCTACTTCGTTGTACAAAGTCCCCGTAGTGGGAACAAGCTCTACCATAGCGTATTCATTGAAAAACAAATACACCATAAGCAGGAGAAGCAGGTATATTGCTGCATAAAAAAGGAAAGTTGACAATAGAAAAATTAAAGTCATCACGTTTGTCAAAAAGTTTCAAATGTAGCCTTTTGTGTGAGTCATAATTATTTATTGAATATCGCATTTAAACGAATTCTATTGACTCTCTAGTAGTAACATAAAATTTTATTATATTAAGTATTATGAATTATATCCCTTTTTACACTTTTGGGAATTATAATTTACTTATAACATCTACAAAAGAAGATTTGTGTTCCCAAATATCAAAGATAAATCATAATGTCTATGAATAAATCTGTCAAAACAAGTGGAAAATGCCATTGCATCGTATTCCATTCAGTGGAGTTAGGCCGGGTGCTCCGGAAGTGTAAGCACTTCCTGTTGGGCTAGCTGCACCCGCCATTTATATAAAAAAAAGCGATTTGTATTCCTAAATACTATAATAATACTTCCACAAATCACAACACTAATGAATTACTATGTCAAAACAAGGGGAAATAGCACTGCCCCGTTTTGAATAAGCATTGATTAACATGATTCGTGTTTGGTTCTTTTATTGAATCTTCGTATCAAATATGTAAATACTGTCGCTTTGTATACAAACCCATACATACATGTCAGGTGCAATTAGCTAGACGGGAGGATCTTCCATTTTGAAGCACTCGGTCTAATTTACCTCGGTTTAGGATTGTGATATGGACATGGACTGGTATGTTCTGTGTTAAATAAATTCTTAGTTTGGTATAATTGTTGCTAAGAAAAATAAGAAAATTTCAAAGTTGTGTAATGTAATGCAAAGATGCCTAACGATAGAAAGTTAATTTTAAAAATTCAACATGAAATACACGAAATCATGTCAGGCGTTTCAATCCACTCAACCATCGACGCCGCTTCAGGAACTAAAAAGAGAAATACTCCTAGACACAGAGACATGTACTTATCAACAATATTGTGTTGACGGCCAAAACCATTTTGAGGGCATTGATAAGCCTAGGCTTGCAATATCACTGTGTCAACAATAAAGTCATTTAAAAATAACCAAAATTAATCATATCAATCCATGTCCAAATCAACAGTCACAAAATAAAGTTGTACCATTTGATATTTCATATGTCTAAAACCCAATATTTATATATAATCAAAATTAAATATTACACACAACAAAATTAAAATAAAACAATTTTTTAACTCAAATTGTCAGTTTTGAGAAGCAAAGTAAAATCTTTTGAACTGACAAGTTAGGTTAGACAGGTGAACTTCCACCGAAACGGTAAGCAACACCTGTTTAGGTAGCTATATCCACCACGTGTGTAATCAAAATTGTAAAAGGAACATGGAACTATTGAACGTCAAATATACCCAGGGCAATCCTTGACAAAGAGACATCACACTTATCAACAATAGTGTAATGACGGCCATAAAACCTCTTGAGGGCCTTGATAAGCCTAGGCTCGCAATATCCTTGCGTCAATAATTTATTTGCAAGCAGCCTGCTTCGTCGAACAAAGTCCCCGTAGTGAGAACAAGCTCTACTATAGCGTATTAATTGGAAGCAAATACACCAGATATATATATACAAGCAGGAGAAGCAGGTATTGCTGCATAGAAAAGGAAAGTTTAGAAAAATAGAAGTCATACAGGTTCAAATGTAGCATTTCGTGGGCGTCATAATTGAGGCATAAGTCTAAATATGAAACAGAACTTGAGAGATCAGTTGTATCTTTTATTTCATGCTCACTAGGATAGATGGCATTCACATAGTCTCCAAATTTAGGATTGTTAAGTGACAGAACGTCATCTTTATTTAAAAGCAACGTTTTTGGAACATTTGTAAACTGAGACACCAACGCAGATTATGAATTTACATTCCTTTGATCAAATTTTAATTAATTTTAATAATTTATTTCTACACACAGTTTCTTTAATCCTATAAAAATGTTTTATGTATATAAAGCATAGCTTTGAAGCATCACTAAACTGGATAATTGTACAAGGGTTTTGTATTAAAAATTTTATAAATCTACCTACGCATTTAACATTAGTTTGATTTCCTTTTCAGTAATTTGAATACTTTATTCTTAAAACAATTCTATTAATTTATTCTTAAAACCAGTCTTATAAATTTTTATTTAATTATTTTATTTTCATTTTATTTATTTTTATATTTATGCATTTATTTTTGACAATGTTTATGTTTTATAGACAATTTAAATCATAACATTAATATATTAATTAAATTTAAAAAATATTACAAAAAGGTTTGCTTATTAAAAAGAAACCCACTTTTTTCAAGAAAGATGAAAATTAGAAAAAGGTGGAATACCAGACACAAGTGAGACAGAAATTAATTTTATTAGACTTCACTAATTGATTTATGTTTATATAAATAACTCAATCTTAGCAGTACTTTGGTATCCTTTCTATTTAATTGTTATACACTCAGTACACATCAATCACAAAAAATAGGTTCATGTTCGAATCACAAATCCAAATAGAAGGACCTCCTGTTTAGCTAGCTAAAACCTTTACATGTAATAAAAAGAGGCCGGTTGTTTTGAAAGGGTAAGCATTTTCTGTATAGATAGTTACATCCGCTCAATTAAACTTGAAACACGAATTGAACATGGGACATCAATGGGAAGTCGAACATATCAAGAACCATCATGGAGGTAGAGGCACCACGCACACCACCAATACTATGTCGACGACTACAAAACGTTTTGAGGGACTTGATAACTTTAGGCTTGCAATATCATTGAGTCAACAGTGTATCCATTTGCAGTTTATCTCATTGTATAACTAAGGATTATTAAGAGATAGAACGTCCTCTATATATCTGTGTATAAAGTTGAACAATTTGGCGACAATTTTCTCTCTTGATTTAACAAATTCTGCTTCATACGAATAAACAAACAAATCTGAAAATTATATTGCCAAACAAAACAAAAACATATATGTTGTTTATCAAAAACTCTAACAATTTTTATTTTATCTTCAGTATATTGTTTGCTGTCTGTATGGTTCTTGACAAAACAACCAGAATCCCTTTCAACACTAGATATCGTGGCTTTCTGTTTTGTAAAAGTTTAGAAAACGAATGGTTGGTTTTAGACTTTTTCAATTTAAATCAAAAGATAGTGGTGTTTTGAACATCAAAAGTTTTTTATTTTTACAAGGGAGCTAAGAGGTCACAATAATTAATATAGAATATTTTAAAATTCATATTTGGTTGATGCCAGATGTAGAATGGATTTTATCTGAATAAGATGACCATTCTTATCGACTGTCAAAATTTGCGTTAGACTTAGTAATGATAATGATTTAGTGGTACGAAAGTAGTATTTAGAGGGACATGCTAAATAGCTTACCTTATTTATATATTTTATAAATTTAGGAATCCAATAAAGTAAGGAATGTCTTGATCTTCATCTTTAAGAAAAGTACCAAATATTCAATATATATATATGATTTTTATGTAGATCTGGGATTAATGATTTGATGAATCTATTAACAGTCACTAAAATATAAAAGAAATGAAAACTTTAACAATAATTTTAAGAAACTAATGTTAACGTTTTGTTTTGAATACCAGTCAACTCGTTCCAACTAACTTTTGCCAACTCGATCCACTTTTGATTACCAACTCGTTCCAACTGAGATACCAACTCGTTCTCACCTTTTTGTCAACTCGTTCCAATTACCAAATTTCTCAATTAAGTTTCTTATGTGCGTTTTTTAGGATTTCAATAAAGTTTGTTGGATGTATATTATGATTATTAAAGATTATTTTGTATTAGATCGTATTTGTTCCATCTGGGATATATATATATTTAAACGGGTAAATATTCTCCATATTTTCCTTTATTTCAAGCAATATCAACTCTGATAAGGATGAATAATTAAACAAGAATATTAATCTGTGATCACGAAATTATTTATTATTTTTCTGTAATTATTTTTTTTATTTTTTTTTTTTTTTTTTTTTTTTTTTTTTTTTTGTTAATTTAATTGTTTATCTATATTATTTTATTCTTCGTATTTCTTGTTTATTTAATGTTCGTTTATCACTCCTGTCGTAAATATTCGGCAACAAAAATAAAAATAAAATAAAAAAATAAAAGAAAGAACTAAGGAAAGAAACATAAAAGAAATAATAATAAAAAACAAGACAAAATAATGAAAGAAAAGAAACAAAATCATGCTAAATTTCAAAAATTAAGAATATTTTTGTAATGAATATCATTTTCCTCGGAACTTTGGACTTTAAGAATTGAACATTTTGACTCTTAAAAAGGACATTTCCATGTGGTTAGAGCTGGGCAATGTTGTGCTTATATGATTAAAAGGAGGAAGTCTTTGATCTTTTTCGTATTGACAATGGCCCAATTCTCTTGACTTATAAAGCTGGAATGAGTTGGTAACGGCTAAAATCTTTTCATTGGTAAATCAAAACGTTATTCTTAAATTCGGAACGAATTGGTGGGTAAAAAAGATGAAACGAGTTAGTAATTAAATCTAAGGTGTGAAAACTCTACATAAAAAGTGGAAAGAGTTGGTAAATAAGTTGGAAGGAGTTGGCAAAAATCATTTGTAACGAGTTGGAAGTGGAACGGGTTGACCAGACACCTTTGTTTTGCTTGTTTTAAATTTAAGTTGTTTTTATGTTCTCAGGAAATTTGGACATTTGGGTTTGTTCATTACTATAAAGTTTATCACACATATATTTCTTTCAGAACTTCTTGTGTAATTTTATAATACAAACACAACTGTTATCTAATAGAACATGAATTTCCATCACAATATTTAAAAAAAGAAAACCTTTTTGCCGACATATATATCATGAAATGTGAAATCCTTGCGATATGATGTTTTACTTGATGTTAAAGTACTAATTTTGTATTGATTAGCAAAGTTGTATAAAACAAAGTCATAAATCTTAAGTGCAGCTGCACTTTATGTCAAACTAACAGCAAAATATGTTGCTTGCTTTATTTATTTTTGTTTTTAATAAAAATTTTAAGTCGTAGAATCTTATTGTACTCTTTTCTTACAGTTTCTTTGCATCTTGCAATATTCGTATTTCAGAAAATCGAGGCAGATTTATGGAATCGTTTGTTGCTATTTTCTAAGGATATTCAAGTTTTTTTTAATATCTTTATTATTTATGTTAGAAACAGACTTAGCAACTGACAAATAAAATATGTTTAAACCAGAGTTCTATTTCACTAACAATACATATTTTGATTGTAATTCATTTAAAGCATTCACGGTGACAATACGCTCTCATGTTTCATTTACTCGATATTTAATTTTTCCCTTTCTACACAATACCTGATGATAAAATATGATTTTTGTTTAAATCTCTATTGTTCTCAAACTATGATGTCTCCAGTGCTATACATCATAGTACAGTCCTGTCCAAAGTTTAAGACTGGGCCACCGAAAAACTCGGCTGTCTTGTCACCAAGTTATGATAATTAGTGGCTGAAACTGTCGAGAGATAGAAATTAAAGCTGCAGGAAAACTGTCAATATAGAGGGACCGAAGAAGATGTCTGATTCAAAACAAATCCGTTGAGTTAGTGTTAAACTTTCGACAGTTCTGTATTGTAATTTGTTTTTGTTTTTTCTTCTTTTTTTCCGTTGTTTTCAAACTATGATATCTCCAGTTTTATACAATACAGACCCGTCGAAAGTTTAAGACCAGAGGATTCCCAACTCAACTGCCGAGGCTAGAAATGGATAGCGTGTGACCGAAAAACTGTCAAAAAGCTGTCAATATATACGGGGGGGGCTGAGATGAGCTACTGATCATTAGCTTACAGTTAAAATTTCGACATGTCTATAAAGTAAATCTCTGTCGTTCTGAATACCTGAAATTCAATATATGTTGCTGTGCGATTTGATATTGCTAAAAATAATTAAGAACGTCTTTAGAGACACAGATGAGGTTACTGTTTTTTTAGATACCCGACGATCTCAATAAATATACGTTTTTAATGCTATTGTCTCACGGTTTTTATCGTTTCTCTATAACTATTTTCTTCTTTCTTCAGCTAAAAGGTAAAATTAAGTTTCAATTCTGTTTATATATGGCTAACTAGACAGGGGGTGCTTACTTCCCAGGATTAAATTTCCAAAGTTTTGATTTAGTTTTTTCGATTGGTGTTTGGGCATGATTAAATATAAAAAACATGTTTAAATATTTCTTGTTTTTAAATCCTGAAATTCAATATATGACATTTTGTGATTTTATATTGCTAAAAATGTTAAAAAGTCTTTACGGCAGAGATGTGATTACTTTTTCTGTTCAGATATTCTGTATATTCAGATATTCTGTATTTTCATTTTATTCCAAAAGCATACACTCATAGGATATATACAAATAATATAAAGTTGTATGGCGGCAAATATATGTAAATATAACAGTGTATGACAACATGGCAAAAATTAATTCAAAAGTAATTAATAATAATAATAATAATATATATAATATTATATATATATATATATATAATATATATATATATATAAGAGTAAACAACCGGTTCAATTCTGTTTATAAAAAAAGATGTACCTAGATCGACAGCTGGTCCTTATTTCACTGAGGGAAGTCTTCAAAATGTCGATTTTATATTTGCGGTTTGGATATGGTAAAATAAAAAACTTAATCTGAAATTCTGAAATTCAATATATGGCATTTTGTGATATTAAAATGCTAAAAATGATTAAGAAAGTCTTTTTAGGCAGAGATAAGATCTATTTCTGTTTAGAGATCAGACACTCCGAATATATGTACGATATTAATGCTATTGTTTTAATGTTTTTTATTGGTTGTCTTTGATTGTTTATTTTCTTTAGTAATATATTAAACTACAGTTTATAATAGCAGGTATAGATAGCTAGACAAGATGTGCTTGCTTCACGGGGGGAAATTTTCAAAGTGTTTACTTCGGCTCTGCGATTGTGGCTTAGACATGGACTGGTATGTTTATGTTTGAATAAGCAAAAATATTTTAATTGAAGAACATGTACTTAGAAACAGTTATTAATAGTACGAAACAATTAATAACTTATGGTAGAGTTTGTTCCCACTACGGGAACTTTATACAACAAAGCGTGCTGCTTTCAACTAAATTGTTGTCTCGGGGATATTGCAAATCTAGGCTTATCAAAGTCCTCAAATTTTTTATAGCCGTCATCACAAGATTATTTAAAAAGATGATGTCTCTGTATCCAAAATTACCCATGCTATATATGACGTCACATAGTTCCATGGCTCTTTCATTCACAATTTTGATTAAACACGTGGTGAGTGTAGCTAGCAAAACAGGAGTTGCTTACCCTTCCAGACCACCTGGCCTCACTTCCCTGGTATAAGTTTACGTGTTTGACCTAATTTGTCAGTTTCGGAGTTTGTTTGCTTTCGGATTGTGGTTTAGACATGGATTGGTATTAATGTTTTGATTTGGTTGTTTGTCGTAAAATTGTTTATCGTCGCGTCAGTAATTTTCAGCTATTCGCGATGAGAGTAATTTATTTAATGTCTAAGGAATGATCTTGGAATATATGCGTGAGATTTGCGAGTGTGTTTTATGGTGTGCCTAGTACGCACTTATCTGTTCTCATATGTTCATGTATATATTTATTGTATATAATGTCACATAAATATAAATAAATCAAGAGAACATAAAGATTGGTTTGAATTATATATCTTTCATTTGAAATTTTAATTCTTTATTGCTATTTAAAACTACAGACTTTGTCTGCATTGTCGTATTAAATGTCTGAAATTTAATAAATCACATTTTTGGTATAATATTCCTGAAAAATAATTAAGACTAGATTTTTAATCAGCATGGTTTTTTTGTTATTTCTGTATTGCAATCAGAGCTGATATACAGTACAGGTCTGTCAAAGGTTTAACACTAAGCAAAGTATTCATGTTAAAGCGGCAGCTCAGCGGCAGCTCACCTCGGTTCCTTGTTGCATCGACAGCTTTTTGGAAGCTGCTGTCCTCACCGATGTAGCTTTAATTACTATTAGCTCTCAATTGACGGATCGTCGGTCACGCCCACTATGTTCCGACAAAGGGTCGATATACTTGAATGACACGCAAAAAGAACGAAAACTCTGCCTGAATTGTGCGGTTTAATAACGTCACTAACACTAGAACGTCATTGGTTGCCGTGACGCTGCTTTGGTACCGTGATGGCGGCCAGTGTCGGAACATTGTGGGCGTGGCCGGCGATACGTCAATACCTCGGCAACTCGGCAGCAAGTCTTCGACTCCTCCTTTCTGTTACCTCGTTGTTTATCTTTCGACAGCCCTGTACTGCTTTGTTGCTTTCCTATTGTGTTGTTGCCTTTCATCTTTTATATTTTTTTATACTTTTTCTTATATTGTGTATTACTTTGACGGATTTTAAATAACTGCTTCTAATTTCAATTTAATCAAGTTTTGTTGTCTTTTACAGAAAACTCTTTTGATGGTTGTACAAAAATAGAACATTGAGACTTCACTTGGTAAGAAAAACTAATAGAAGGAAAAAAGAACAATAAACCTTATGAAAAAACTACAAAAAACAGGAAAAATTGACAGTCCGTCCTTTATTAATTGCCTTCTACTAAAGACATTTTTACTAAACGTGTATACATACATATTTACCAGGACATGATATTGTGTTATTCAGAAGAGGGGGTATCACTGAGTGCAAATTTCTCAGCATTTTGTTACTTTGGAATATTATAATTATTTCTAACCGGTTTGCAAATCCAACACTGATGAACATAATGGGTTATATAATAGGATAGAAAATGAGTTTATTGTTTTCCTTTCCAATGACTTATTGATATACTATAATTGTCTAAATTTCCTGCAAGTTATAATTTGAAATTTCTCAAAAACTAATGTATACTCCCTCGTGCAAAGTATTTCCTTAGCTTAATTTGGTCAAATATATTTTGGTCCTTTGGGAAGCTTTTCAACATCTTCAAAATAGTTTTGGTTTCATAATTTTGGTCCAAGCACTACTGATGAGGAATTGTATTCCGAAACCGCCGTCTAGTGCTGTAAAATTAAAACTGGTATAATATGTAATTGGACCAATAGTTCATAGGTTCATATATATCTCACCTATATCGAAGAGGTAATTTAAGACATGGTGGAGTAATATGGAGTTCCCAGAAAAAACGTCCTACTTTCGATAAACGAAATGACGATACTACGATATGTTCCGA
This sequence comes from Anadara kagoshimensis, assembly GCA_021292105.1. Taxonomy (NCBI): domain Eukaryota; kingdom Metazoa; phylum Mollusca; class Bivalvia; order Arcoida; family Arcidae; genus Anadara; species Anadara kagoshimensis. The sequence goes on from CM037859.1 coordinate 4,963,797, forward strand.
TTGGCGTTCGAGCCTAGGCGGTGAAAGGCACTATGAGAACTTAAGATGATTCGGCAAACGTGGTCTAATGAAGAAAATAACCGAGGAACTTTTTTACCTTTGGTCAATTCAAATGAAATTGTACGGTACAAGAAAATTGATTATCCCAACCTTAAGAAAACGTTTACCATTCCAAGATGTCTTAATATGAAAGCATGAAAGCACACATTCAACTCAAAGAAAGCTCTTATTTCTTATATTTACAACATAGTTCTTTGATATTTCTACTCAGAATTTGCGAAAGCGCGATTATATTAGTATTGAAACAATAGGTTTTTTTTTTCATTTCTTTTCAGCTGGTTCTTTAAGTGAACCGGAACAGCGCCATTCATCCCCTCAGAGCGTTTATCTCCGCGTTCTTGACGTCACACATCCCTTCAAAGGGTTTAGCCCCGCCTTCTACACGTGCTCCAAACAAGAACAAAACAAAGAAGTGTTGTTACTTCAAATCTCGTTCATGTGGTTGAAAGGTGATGTTAGTTTACCGAATGTAAACATTATTCTTGTCAATACGTTTATGTAGAAAGAAACTCAGACAAAATAATTTAAAAAATACACAGTTTGTTATTTATTGTTTTTAATTTTAGGGTTCAGCCGTGTTAATATAGTATGTTATGGAGGCTTGATATGAAACTTCAAAGATTATATATTTTTCAGTTCTCAGTATTTTGATTTACGTTTTGTAAATTATAGTGCGATGTTAATAAATTAGAACAATCATTTTCACTCTTCAAACACTGGTATCAGATGGAAATTAAATGTATGGAATCTGATACAACTGTTGATAACATATCGTTCAGTTAAATTGATTGTAACTTAATCCCATCATATATTTTTTTCTTCTTTCTATCTTTTTCTAGATCAGTCAAAAATGATATTATATTGCTATATATTAATCAGGGGTTTTTTCTATTTTCTAAAAAAAAGAAAAATAATGCAATATTATAATGTTGTAGTTTCATTTTTGCCCAAATTACAAATATTTTAATATCGTAATGATGTTCTTTCATCTTTTTTGTACAAACTTAAAAAATGAATCGAATGGATAGAATTTAAGACCAAACACGTTTGTTTTATGCAGGTTTGAAATTGAAATAAAAATACAAAGTATCAGCTAGAGGTGAAAATTACCCAGAACATATTTGATTTTCCATAGTTCCATGTTCTTTTCATTCTCAATTGGCGATGTAGCCAGATAAACAAGAGGTGCCTACCGTTCGAATTCCGGTCGTATTTTTCTTTGCGTTTAACATAATTTGTCAGTTTTTACCTTGAGTGTGGGGGTTGTGATTTGAACATGGACCGCCATGTTTGTGATTGACTTTTTTGTTTCTGATTTGAACATAGATCAGTGTGTCTGTATTTCCCTTTTTGGACTGTGATTTGAACATGAACCAGTTAGATTGTGTTTGACTTTTTGGATTGTGATTTGAACATGGATCGGTATGTTTGTTTTGGCTTTTTGGATTGTGATTCAAACATGGACCGGTATGTTTGTGGTTGACTTTTTAGTTTGTGATTTGAACATGGACCGGTATGTTTGTGTTTGATTTTTGGATTGTGATTTGAACATGGGACGGTATGTTTGTGTTTGATTTTTTGGATTGTGATTTGAACATGGACCGGTATGTTTGTGTTTGATTTTTTGGATTGTGATTTGAACATGGGACGGTATGTTTGTGTTTTACTTTTGGAATTGCGATTTAAACATGGACCGGTATGTTTGTGGTTGACTTTTTAGTTTGTGATTTGAACATGGACCGGTATGTTTGTGTTTCACTTTTTGGACTGTGATTTATACATGGACCGCTATGTTTGTGTTCAGATATTGGGCGCCGGGTCTCTCCATGCAAGAATATTTTATTCGGATTCTGACTGTATTAGATATCTCAATACAAATCAATGAATCGTAAAATGTATCAACCCAGTCAAGCGTATCACTGTGAAATATTTTTCATTTCTATTCTCTTCCTTAATAAGATTAGTCTGAACACAAGATTTCATAGACAAAACGGAAAATTAAAATGTTTTAGAAGGCACCTGAGTCCGGAATAATCCTCAGATTTGGTAACGGTTAAGCACAAAATCCGGATCGATAACATTTCCTGAAATCTACACATTGTCAATCAATACATTCGTACGACCTCTGGCCTTTTCCTAGATTTTAATCTTGTTAAGTGTTATAAGGCAGGTTTTGGCTTTGATTACGAGTCGTTGTTTAATTAAATAAGCCCGTTCACCATGTAAATGTCCATTGTGGAGTTGTCAGAAATAACACCAGAATCCTTGTTCATTCTAAAGCGTGTAATGTCGGCACACAACGTACTTGTCAAATACGCTTAAACGTGAACATATATAAAATGAAAGAAACAAATTTATTCATTAGTTCGAGATAAAAAGTTGGTAAAAATACGCATATTCATGACACAAGTGTGACGGTGCCAAAATCCATAATCAAAATTTAATCAAATTTACATATTTGTGTGAAAATACTAATTTACCCTTATGTTTAAGCTTAAATTTTTATATATCTATTCAACCTTCCATCTATCTATTTATCTGTCTATCTAACGTCATCTATCTAGCTATTACTTTCTTTCTTTCTACCAGATGTCTCGATGACCGAGTTGCCCAAAGCGGACGTTTACTGTGTCCAGAGAGCCTAGGTTAGAATCACACCAGAGACAGATTTTATAGTCAGAGTGTGTGTTAGTTCGCTTGATGAAGGTCGGTTATTTTCTCAGGGGCACCCTGGTTTCCTCTACCATTTTTAAACTGACAACACTCTCTCTATCTCTCTCACACACACACATACACACTAGTATCGAGGCGGTCAGTGCTATGTTGGTAGAAGAAATCGGAGTGCCTACTTTAGTTCGACAAGCGAACTGACAAACTTTCTCAAACTAGGATACCGCGAGCGGAATCGGAATATTTCATTTCCCATGCCTTTGTTTGCGGTGTCCATAACAATATTTTTCTTTGTAATTCCAGTTTAAATTAGTGTTTGATGTTGGATTCCGAGGTCTCCGAGAGTTTTATACTCAATGGCCCAGATACTTGTGTTTTTCTGGGCTAATCTTGTTCAGCTGTTTCTATCGTTAGGGATCTAGGAGGCTGAGTTGGCTAAATTGAGCGGTTACGGATTACAGGTTCTCTCACTCTCTTGGTTCTAATCTAACTCAGGCAGATCCTAAAGTGATGAAGCATTCACCGAAATATACTTTTAGTTAGGTCTCTGAATAATGAATAAATATGCACTGTTTCAAAGCAATTTTAACTAAAACGTAATTTACAATATTCCGTGTTCAAAATAGCCATATGTATGCTTGATGTTAAACTTTCGACAGGTCAGTGTATAGAGGTGTATAGGTAAACAACATTGACCTGTCCGCTTGACCTTTAATTTAATTATTCATGATGGACGAGTAAATTCAAGTAATAGGGACCATGAGTATATATTTCGTATGTACCTGATGTGAACACTAATCATGAACAATGTGTAAATTATTAACTGCGAATCTTAACACTACCTATGTATTTGGTGGACCCTCCTATATGAATATTCCTAATGAAAGGTCAAACGGACAGGTCAATGTTGTTTGCCTATATAAGCCTTTATTTGGACCCAACACTCGAACCGTTTGCTTCCCAGTAGATCAATGGCATAAAAAGATAGGAGAATAACCCACCGAACACGAAGGTAGGTCATTTATCATCCATATCCACTACTGCTGTAGTTTGAAAACCACATGAACTAGTATATATTATTTAGAGACAAATTGTGGGTGTGGATGAACTTATACTACTATATCTGGTTGATAATCTGCTGTATAAGTATCCCCTGGGTAACTTGACCCGTACTTGCTGTGTAACCCGATGATTATTTCACGCCTGTTTTATAATCTACATCTATAACTGTCTTAGATTTCTGATAACTGTGAAAACGTGATCGATGGAATTATGCTTAAAAAACCACAATAGTTATGTATGCATTTCCGCAATTTTTTCACAAAGGCATGTTTTCATTTCCGCAATTATTTTTCACTGAGTGATGTTTTCATTAATGATTGATTGATTGATTGATTGATTGATTGCTGGGGGTTTTACGGCCTAGTCAAGTATGTTTCACTTATATCGAGACGTCACCAGTTAGATCACGAGAACCAACAATTTTAGCTTTTAGTGGGTGGTTTTTAGCGTTTCATTAGTTGTAATAACATCAGGCATTCTCATTTTTATAAACAAAATCACAATTTTTATTGCTCAATATCCCACTCCCACCTCTTCCGGCTCCTCCGGAAGTTCCGAGGTAGTCTGGGAAAATCTTAGATGACTAATATGACAAGCAGCATATGGATGGTTATTTAATTTTCACCTTAATTACGTATAACAATAACAAACAGGCTATCAACACGAACGTTGAATTTTTAATGCTATACACGTTTTCTAAAAATACGAAATTATGTAACATTTTTAAAATTCGGTTTTGAAATTAATATAAGGGTAGTGTATATGCCATTTTGTTTTTTTTCATTTCAAAATTGTGAAATTAACACCTACCCCTATCATTAAGAACTATTGCAATACGAATGTACATTTCACATTAATTTCATGTTGATAAAACGTGCGAACACGTGTCCAATAAACCACTTGAGGGTAAGCCACGAAATCTGACACCAGACACATTCAGAAATTTTATATGTAACTCTATAATGTGTCAATTCCATGGAATTTGTCCGTATCATATTGTCTTCCTTTGCAATCTAATATTGTGACAATTTTAGAGGTTTTGGACATACAGTTAAACCTTTAACTTGATAGTGTAAGTTGAGAAATGTGTCGGTTTCACGAAGGTTGTGCATATTCTTTGCCGCCCTTTAAATACCTGGATTTAGTACGATATATATTTATAATTCCATTGATCTCGTAATAAAAATAAATATGACAAACTAATACCTTTTGTTTCCTGCTGGCGCTTTCATACAGCCATGTACTAATAAAATAATGCATTCAAACGTAGTACATAACACTTATGTATGCATTATTATTAATATTATTATTATTATTATTATATTATATATATTTCCAAATATGTCGATAAAGTTTTTCCTTTGTGTGAGGTAAATTTATATATCAAAAACTTAAAAATAAGTTATAATTATTTTTAAAACATAACTGAATTTATTATTTGTAAAACATTACATGTAACAAGAAGAACCGTACACAACGGTGAAACATGTTTTACAAATAATACAAAAATTTTCAAAAAAATTCCCAAATTACATAATTCTTTAACATTCTGAACACTGGGACGACGGACATATAACTACGCAGTTATTTTTCTCATTACAACATTTTAAAAAATATTTGGATTTCCACAATTTTGGTCCGAGCACTTCTGATGAGGGATTGTGTTTCGAAACGATCGTAAATCGGCTGCAAAATTAAAACAGATTTGTAAATATTTTTTTGTTTTATTATTATTATTATTATTATTATATTATTAATTAATTAATTATTTATATTTATTTATTTATTATTATTTATTTATTTATTTATTTTGCGACGGACATCAAATAAAAATCAAATTAGAAATGGTAGATAATTTACAAATAAATAATGAAATCGAAAGAAAAATTATAAATGAAACAAATACATTTCTATATACGCGCATTCTTTTACTAATTATTTTGTGAGAACTGGGTCATTTAAAACAAAGAAATAGAAAAAAACAGACCAGAGAAAAATACTATCATTAACCCGAGTAAACTTAGTCAACTGTCTATACGATAATGAATTATTTAAGTTGATCCTGTTTATCACGCGATGACTGTAACATTCGGTGGAGGCATAGCACGCAATATTTATCGACTACGTTTGCGCACCTGCAAGACTATATTTTTATATTTTGTTTCTGATGTGTTTTTAATTGGGAATAAAGCGTGATGAGGTCATTGTTACTTTATTGACCGGTCAATAATGGACTTTAGAGCAATATGTTTTCGAACATGAAAGAAATTGACTGACCAGTTAATAACATTAATTTTGTACGCAAAAACTCTTCAGATATTTGTTTGTAAGTAAGCATGAAATTAAAATTTTATTGGATATTTTTATCGATTATTATAAAAAACAAACATGCTAATCCATTATTAATGAATGTAGTTGTCATATACCATTTTTTTAAAAAATTTAATCATAAAATACATTTTTTAAATGGTTCATATTCTATCTTATGGCGTATTTTATTATTAAATTAAAAAATGGTATATGACACAGTAAATACTTGTCGAAAGTTAAACACTAAAAATAACGAATTAGTGCAGATTTGGCAGCTCATGTTGGCTCTTTGGGAACTTATATCATTCTCTCGGCAGCATTTCGGTCACTAACTATCCTTATCTTAGCCACTCAACAGTATTTCGGTAACTAAACCTATTTATATATATCTTGGCCACTCGGTACGTAACTGAGCTTCGACTCATTTTCGTCAGCTGATCTGTCTTTTACAATATTTACATTTGCAATATCTTTCCTTCAATAAAGTATTTGACATCAACTATACTTTGCAAATTCATAGAGACATTGCTCCATACGCTCCATTATGATGTCAGGTGTCAAAAGCTCTCGTTGACCGTGACAGGAGCCGACCAATTTTTATGAGAAGGTGTACCAACATTGTATTTCAAAATTGTTTTCAAATTAAGATGGAACATGTAAGGCGGCAATAGATTATTTTTTATAAATATTGTAAATATAAGAAATAAGGTTAATATCCAATGTCTTTATGAGCTTGCAAAGTATAATGGACTGTCTCAATTTTTTCGCCTTTTATGAAAATTGGAGACAGGCCATTATACTTTGCAAGTTCATAAAGACATTGGAGATTTACCTTATTTCCTAAAGAATGATTTTGTCATAGTGGTTTTATTTTGTGGCTTTTGAATTTTTTTGCTATATTCAAATGTACATTTTAACCAATTGAATCCGATATTCATTTTAACTATGACCGACTCTATATACTTTTCACAAAATATAAGATTAAAAATTTACTACTGACCCATCTTACCCACATGTACTTTGAATTGTACGGTCGTCACACACAAAAAAGATAGTAGAAAAAGAAATATTTCTAAATTTAGAATTAATAAGATCTATATACCTGTAACTAGAGTTGAATGATTTGGCGACAGACTTCTTACCATTCCGGAACACCCGGTCTCACTTCCCTGGTGGAAGCCAGTTCGTGTGTTTTACTTTGTCAATTTTCAAAGTTTTAACTTTGTTTTTTAATTGATTTGGACATGCTATGTATGTTTGTCTTTTATTCTTTGTGGTTATCGCACAGAGAGATAAGTTTTCATCCTTCTCAAAAGTTAAAAAAATATATGATTATTCCCAATGAAAGCTCAAGCGGGCAGGCAAAGGTTTTTAGCCTATACACATAAGCTTTGTTTAATCATAAAATAATTAATTTATATTGCCAATTCCCCGATGGAAACTTATAACAAATAACCCCACACAGCACAGGCCTGTCAAAAGTTTAACACTGAGCTTACACACTAGTACAGCACATCTCGGCCACTTGTAACACTGAGCTAACACACTAGTACAGCACATCTCGGCCACTTGTAACACTGAGCTAACACACTAGTACAGCACATCTCGGCAACTCGTAACACTGAGCTGACACACTAGTACAGCACATCTCGGCCACTCGTAACACTGAGCTGACACACTAGTACAGCACATCTCGGCCACTTGTAACACTGAGGTAACACACTAGTACAGCACATCTCGGCCACTTGTAACACTGAGGTAACACACTAGTACAGCACATCTCGGCAACTCGTAACACTGAGCTGACACACTAGTACAGCACATCTCGGCCACTTGTAACACTGAGCTGACACACTAGTACAGCACATCTCGGCCACTTGTAACACTGAGGTAACACACTAGTACAGCACATCTCGGCCACTTGTAACACTGAGGTAACACACTAGTACAGTACATCTCGGCCCCTCGTAACACTGAGCTAACACACTAGTACAGCACATCTCGACCCCTCGTAACACTGAGCTTACACACTGGTACAGCACATCTCGGCCCCTCGTAACACTGAGCTTACACACTGGTACAGCACATCTCGGCCCCTCGTAACACTGAGCTTACACACTGGTACAGCACATCTCGGCCCCTCGTAACACTGAGCTAACACACTAGTACAGCACATCTCGACCCCTCGTAACACTGAGCTTACACACTGGTACAGCACATCTCGGCCACTTGTAACACTGAGCTGACACACTAGTACAGCACATCTCGGCCACTCGTAACACTGAGCTAACACTCTAGTACAGTACATCTCGGCCACTTGTAACACTGAGGTAACACACTAGTACAGCACATCTCGGCCACTTGTAACACTGAGCTAACACACTAGTACAGCACATCTCGGCCACTTGTAACACTGAGCTGACACACTAGTACAGCACATCTCGGCCACTTGTAACACTGAGCTTACACACCGGTACAGCACATCTCGGCCACTTGTAACACTGAGCTGACACACTAGTACAGCACATCTCGGCCACTTGTAACACTGAGCTGACACACTAGTACAGCACATCTCGGCCACTTGTAACACTGAGCTGACACACTAGTACAGCACATCTCGGCCACTTGTAACACTGGGCTGACACACTAGTACAGCACATCTCGGCCACTTGTAACACTGGGCTGACACACTAGTACAGCACATCTCGGCCACTTGTAACACTAAGCTTACACACCGGTACAGCACATCTCGGCCACTTGTAACACTGAGCTAACACACTAGTACAGCACATCTCGGCCACTTGTAACACTGAGCTAACACACTAGTACAGCACATCTCGGCCCCTCGTAACACTGAGCTAACACACTAGTACAGCACATCTCGGCCCCTCGTAACACTGAGCTGACACACTGGTACTGCACATCTCGGTCCCTCGTAACACTGAGCTAACACACTAGTACAGCACATCTCGGCCACTCGTAACACTGAGCTAACACACTAGTACAGCACATCTCGGCCACTTGTAACACTGAGCTTACACACTAGTACAGCACATCTCGGCCACTTGTAACACTGAGCTGACACACTAGTACAGCACATCTCGGCCACTTGTAACACTGAGCTTACACACTAGTACAGCACATCTCGGCCACTTGTAACACTGAGCTGACACACTAGTACAGCACATCTCGGCCACTTGTAACACTGAGCTAACACACTAGTACAGCACATCTCGGCCCCTCGTAACACTGAGCTAACACACTAGTACAGCACATCTCGGCCCCTCGTAACACTGAGCTGACACACTGGTACTGCACATCTCGGTCCCTCGTAACACTGAGCTAACACACTAGTACAGCACATCTCGGCCACTCGTAACACTGAGCTAACACACTAGTACAGCACATCTCGGCCACTTGTAACACTGAGCTTACACACTAGTACAGCACATCTCGGCCACTTGTAACACTGAGCTGACACACTAGTACAGCACATCTCGGCCACTTGTAACACTGAGCTTACACACTAGTACAGCACATCTCGGCCACTTGTAACACTGAGCTGACACACTAGTACAGCACATCTCGGCCACTTGTAACACTGAGGTAACACACTAGTACAGCACATCTCGGCCACTTGTAACACTGAGGTAACACACTAGTACAGCACATCTCGGCCACTTGTAACACTGAGGTAACACACTAGTACAGCACATCTCGGCCACTTGTAACACTGAGCTGACACACTAGTACAGCACATCTCGGCCACTTGTAACACTGAGCTTACACACCGGTACAGCACATCTCGGCCACTTGTAACACTGAGCTGACACACTAGTACAGCACATCTCGGCCACTTGTAACACTGAGCTTACACACTGGTACAGCACATCTCGGCCACTTGTAACACTGAGCTTACACACCGGTACAGCACATCTCGGCCACTTGTAACACTGAGCTGACACACTAGTACAGCACATCTCGGCCACTTGTAACACTGAGCTTACACACTGGTACAGCACATCTCGGCCACTTGTAACACTGAGCTTACACACCGGTACAGCACATCTCGGCCACTTGTAACACTGAGCTGACACACTAGTACAGCACATCTCGGCCACTTGTAACACTGAGCTTACACACTGGTACAGCACATCTCGGCCACTTGTAACACTGAGCTTACACCCCGGTACAGCACATCTCGGCCACTTGTAACACTGAGCTGACACACTAGTACAGCACATCTCGGCCACTTGTAACACTGAGCTGACACACTAGTACAGCACATCTCGGCCACTTGTAACACTGAGCTAACACACTAGTACAGCACATCTCGGCCACTTGTAACACTGAGCTGACACACTGGTACAGCACATCTCGGCCACTTGTAACACTGAGCTAACACACTTGTACAGCACATCTCGGCCACTTGTAACACTGAGCTAACACACTAGTACAGCACATCTCGGCCACTTGTAACACTGAGCTGACACACTGGTACAGCACATCTCGGCCACTTGTAACACTGAGGTAACACACTAGTACAGCACATCTCGGCCACTTGTAACACTGAGCTGACACGCTAGTACAGCACATCTCGGCCACTTGTAACACTGAGCTAACACACTAGTACAGCACATCTCGGCCCCTCGTAACACTGAGCTAACACACTAGTACAGCACATCTCGGCCCCTCGTAACACTGAGCTAACACACTAGTACAGCACATCTCGGCCCCTCGTAACACTGAGCTAACACACTAGTACAGCACATCTCGGCCACTCGTAACACTAAGCTAACACACTAGTACAGCATATCTCGGCCACTTGTAACACTGAGCTAACACACTAGTACAGCACATCTCGGCCACTTGTAACACTGAGCTAACACACTAGTACAGCACATCTCGGCCACTTGTAACACTGAGCTAACACACTAGTGCAGCACATCTCGGCCACTTGTAACACTGAGCTAACACACTAGTACAGCACATTTCGGCCACTTGTGACACTGAGCTAACACACTAGTACAGCACATCTCGACCACTTGTAACACTGAGCTAACACACTAGTACAGCACATCTCGGCCCCTAGTAACACTGAGCTTACACACTGGTACAGCACATCTCGGCCACTTGTAACACTGAGCTAACACACTAGTACAGCACATCTCGGCCACTCGTAACACTGAGCTAACACACTAGTACAGCACATCTCGGCCACTCGTAACACTGAGGTAACACACTAGTACAGCACATCTCGGCCCCTCGTAACACTGAGCTACCACACTAGTACAGCACATCTCGGCCACTAGTAGGCTATACCATGACAGATGCTATTTTTCTTTTTAGAGCTTTTCAGCCATTTGCTAGTCATATTTCAGCCACTTGTAAGCTTTGGCTCCTTTTCGTTAGCTTAATGATAAACTTTCGACAGGTCTGTAGGTAGCTTTGGGTTATAATATCGAACAATATATCAATGCTGACGACACGTTTTTGTTTGTTAACATCTAGGTGTTATTTCTTTGATCTGAAGAAGACCCGAGGTATTAACAGAAACCCCATTAAAACATGTATTTTGAAGTAAAAAAAAATGCAATAAAACAAAGAAAACGCTAACTGTCGAATATGAAAACTACCACGCCATGAAGGCCTTGGGCGCTCACCTGTGAATAATTTGCACATAGCTCAATTTTGAAATAAAATAATTATGTAACTCATGAAAGGTTAAAGAGTTCGACAATAGTTTGCAATAATGACCTACATGGCATACACGGCATATATTAACACTGGAGTTAACTTTTGACAAGAAATAATTCTAGGCAGGTGCAAAAGCACAGTTCCTGTTCTGAGCATACTGAAAAAGTTAAAATCACTTTAAAGTCACTTTAAATATAGCTGGTCACATCTCGATATAAGTGACTTGACAGGACCGTAAAACCCCATTCAATCAATCAATCCAAATAATACAAATGTATTGCGTATTGGGCGAGTTTGTAAAAATATCTAAGATTGGCCTGTGTAACAGTATTGCATGTTAGAGGTTGAACCTTAGAGTCTCAATACAGTCAATGAAGGCCAAATACGAAGAAAACTTATTTCTCGCATGATTTCTACTCGAGTAAAACCCACCGATCGAATAAGCATTGATTTGCTTGGCGTGACATAGGCCTGTCAAAAAGTAAACACGAAAATAACGGTTTAATATAAGTGCCCAATCAGTAGCTCAGTGCTGCCTCTTGTTAGGTATAACTCACAGGCTTTTCGGCAGCTGCAAACTATCGGACGCAAGCTATCTAGATCTCGGCTACTCGGCAGCTCAGCGTTAAATTTTCGATAGCTCTATACTGTTCGCCCTCAAGCTGCCAATGATGGTGTTTGGAGATGACAGGTATTTCAAGAAAGCACGCGAATGTTAAAAATACCTTGTGTTAATGTAAATATTCTATATATGAGTTTGTTTACTCGTCAACATTAATATATATAGCCCGTTCCCTGGTGAAACCTACAACAAATAACATTATACCATATAATATTGGCCGAAGGCATAGATTGTACAAGCGCAATACATCAATAATGTCATAGATTTTATTTGCATCTAGATATTCTTTGATCTGAAGCAAAAAGACCGGAGGTGTTTAGCAGCATTATCAGTAACAAAGCATGCATGTTTAAAATGAGAATCGAAGCATGATGACAAAGAAACCCTAAAAACCTAATCAGATCAACGTACATGTCTGTAGAAAGTAAAACACTGATCGAGCTAATAAAGAGAATCAAAGCTCGACTGTCGAGTGAACCAGATATGGTTAGCATAGGGTCGAAAAGTTGCTAAAAGATATATAGCTAAATATGCTGGGATAAGCTGCCGAATCAGCACAAATTCGTTAGCTAAGTGTGTGACTTTCGACAGGCCTGTACTGTACATTTAACATTAGTTTAACGAATTAGGCCAGTTGCTTCAGAAGGGTAAGCACCTCCTGTTTAGCTATCTACATCCGCCACATGTGTAGTAAAATTTGAGAATGAAAGAGAAATTGAAATATATACCAGGATATTTTTGGATACAGTGGCATCATACGTATCTTCTTGAGGGCCTTGATAAGCTTAGACTTACAATGTCCCTGGGTCAACAATTTATTTGTGAGCAATTTGCATCGTTGTAGAAAGTTCACGTAATTGGACAACTTCTACTATTGCGTATATATATATATGTGTGTGTGTGTGTGTGTGTGTTATGAAACAAATACACGTGACAATCAGATATGTTGTTGCATAGAAATGGAAAGTTGACAATAGAAAAATTGAAGTCATCATGTTTGTCATAAAGTTTCAAATGTAGCCTTTCTTGGAAGTCATAATTGAGGTATAAGTCTAAATATGAAGCAGAACTTGAGGAATCAGTCGTATCTTTTATTTCAAGATAATTGGGATATATGGCATTAACATTTAGGATTGTTAAGAGACATATCTGTATGTGGAGATGAATGATTAAGCGACAGTCTTTTCTCCAGATTTAACAAGGTTATGCATAAAGTTTGCTTCATAAGCAAGCAATGGTGCACAGTTTTTACCCATTGGTATACCGATTTAGGTTTTTTTAAAATATATAACCAAACACAACAAGTACGTTGTCTTTCAAAATCTTCATCTTCAGTATATTTTTGTGTGGAATTCGTATGATGCTAGGCAAAATAACCAGAATCCCTGTTCAGAACTAAATATTTGTATCTTAGCTAACCGTTTTTGTAAAAGAAAGTAAATAATTTTTTTAAGACGTTCTTTCAATTTAAAATGAGATATAGTTGTGTAAAGTGTAGAAAGATAAGTTTTTTTTATACTTTTTACAAGAAATAAATTGTTATAAGCAAGATGTTCAAGTATATCTATAGAATTTTTAAGAATCACATTTGGTTTATACCGGATGTAGAATAGACTTTATCTGAATAAGACTGAAGACCATCTTTGGCGACTGTCAAAATGTTAAAGTTATTGATAATGGTTTAGTAGTGCATTTAGATGAACATGCTATATATCTTTCTTTGTATGGATTTTTATATAGTTAAGGAATCCCATACAAGTAAAGTGGGTGTTTGACTTGTAGATCTCATATGATGGTAACTCAGATGGTCTTGTTACATATTGAAATCCAATGCATTACATAATCAGTGATTGTTTCTTTCCCAGTTTATTAAAACCACCATCAACCAAGGATGTTTTCCTTGGTGTGGGCCTTTACTGGTACAAAAGAGTTCAGAAACACTTGCATAAACTAAAGTGCATGTGTGTGTGTGTGTGGGGGGGGGGGGGGTGCTGTCGGTTCAAACCCAGGTCTGGCCCAAGACTTGAAAGTGGGTAGCGACTGTTTTTTCGCCAGGTACTAAGCATTACGAAATGAAGTCATTGTTATTATTTATGGGAAGTTAAATAAACGAGGTCCCGTGTCACGGTAGGGGTTGCCTAACGGTCAACCCTGCTTTATAAAAAATTCTGTTCTTTCATCATCTGGCGACATCTCAATATAAGTAAAATATTCTTGACTGGGACATTAAACACCATTTCTCGACTCAACTTGCATAAACTTGGGCACAAAAGCTGAATGAACATCTTCAACAAGACTAAACAATCCCAAGCAGCCACCTAAGGACATAAGGCACATGTTTATGACTACTGATAGACATTCCATTGGGTTTGGCATATTCGCACTTAGTAATGCTTAAGGCATCAATTATTTTTAGTTTCTACATTCCAGGCCATTTGGTTTGTGAAATAAAGCTGTTTCAATATTTAAAAAACACCATGACCTTCAATGAACGGCAAGATCAACCAATTTCTCAAACTTTGTTAGGCTATATGCATTGATTCATGTAAGTTTCAAGCTCCAAGACATTTTTGGTTGATGCCAAAATGATGTTTGAAGGTCAATCTGTGTCTTAACACACTTAACAAACTTGGTAGTAAATCAAGTATTGAAGAATTATGTTATTTTTGTGTATTTTCATATATAAAACAGAAGCAACATAAAACATGTATATTCCAGATTCTAACAGATTTTATTTGACAAAATTATTTCCACCATTTCTTTTTTACAATACACATCAATGAATTCAATGAAGTAGGATCTGAATATTTGGAACAATTAGTTATAAACCATTATCTACATTTACATTTGCTCAAGGGAGATAATTCTTGTTTACATTACTTGAAACACAAGTTATCTACCTTTATCTACAGCATAATTAATGTGGGCTGCTCAAGGGAGGTAATTATAGTTTACAATATCGCCTAGTGAAAGCTATTTGCTTTTTACAGCATTTAATTTTTTGTTTTTCAACTTTTCAACTGCTTTTTACAAAGATAATATAAGTTCATACATAATGTAATAAAGAAGAGAATACTATAAATCAGGGAATGTTTTAAATGCCATTTCAAAGGGAGATAATTTAATTTGTTTCTAGTTGATTGTTATTTTAAAGGGAGATAATTGTTGTTTTCTGTAATAGTTTACCCAAATATAAGTTCTCTACAACTTTTAATCACACATAATTTATAAGATATAAATAATATTTCATTTTATTGTTGCTTTGTCTGAAGGGAGATAACTCAAGCTGTCCCTAAATAAGGGAGATTATTTATCTGCATATGTTATAAAATCATCGCACTCTGGTGATAAATACAGGTACATTTCTAGTAACAACAAATTAACATCAGACACTGTTATAGGTTCTTATAATTTTAAATTTAATATCAGTTTGTCCTTATAAGTAGATTTTAGTCCACTATATCCGTGTGGAAAACGCTAGTCCTTGCCTCCCCCAGGCCTAACAAGGACTAGGTGGTATGTAGGTAGGTATATCCTTTCGGTAACAAATGAACAAATTGGTAATTGACATTATCTATGTATACATACTCAGTTATTTCACTATAAGTAGGTTTTATACAATGTTTATATATAACAGCTATGTACTATACAGTCAAACCTATCTATAAAGAATACTCAAGTTTACAAACAAACTTCTCCTAAAGAAGAGGCCCTCCCCAAGCACCTGCTCAACTTCCTTGCTGGAATTTCACATGTCAGATTTAAAGAATTCACTTTGGGATTGTGATTTGGACATTGATTAGTATGTTTTGTTTTGTTAAATCCCTATCTATACTTGAAAAGTTAAATAAAAGTTTGTCAAAATCCATAGATTCATCAGTTAAGTACTAACCCCCATTTTATTTGTATTACTTACAATGAAAAAGATGTCAATATTATCAAACCTACCTATTCTTTTTTTAGCAATAAAGCAATGTGGAATTCATTTTCAAGTCCAATGTTTGCATCATTAATATTGAATTGTATTTTTCAATTTAATTCAGGAGACAACTCAAAGCAAAAAAGCAAAGGATGGGAAAAAAAGAAATGGTTTGTGCCAGATCAAAATGCTTCTTCACATTACCATCTTATGTTGCCCTGGTGATAAAGATGATAATGTAAGTAATTCAGGCCCTTCTATGTGTTCTTTTTATAGACAGATTTGACTGTTATTATAAATATATATGTGTTGCGTTTATACAGCATGTTAGTAATATTTGTGCAAAAATCTAGTTTACACAAAAAAAATAATATTTACATAAATTAAAAAAATTTACAAAGTACAAAAACTTGTAATAACTTAATTGCATATTCCCCAGTGCTAAACTTTCCTCTGGTCACATGATATCAATACTATTAAATCACATGGTTGCTGATGAGCTCATACAAGTGATCACATGATTCAAAAATGTCTGCAACTTTCAAAGACTTAAGTATAAAATGATCCATATGTTAACAAGTTTTCCCTACAAACAAAATGTGTTTTCAATAAAAGAATGGTTCGCCAATATATCACATGATGTCATTTTACAAAATGTTCACAAAAAACATTAAGGGTATTTATCATGTGATACACCAGCAAATCCCATTTTAAATGATTTCAAACCCACTAGCTCAAAGACTCCAAACTCAAACGAAGGCAAACACAAAATAACACATCTTATGTAATAATTCATTAAGTGTTTTCCTTCTAAACAGTTACCTAGGTGCTGACATTTGAACTCTCTACCATCCATAATTAATAACAATATCTCTATGACGATGACCTATGACACTAAATGACAATGATTCAATTGTAGTTTGGTCTTGATGGTACAGATGGACGATCTGGAATTTTGGGTGCATTTCCACCAGGTCCTGGTCGTCTGCAAATAGAAAAAACAGAAAATGAATTCAGTTATTAAACATTTGGTTAGCTAAAATTACTACCTAATATTGAGGTTTCTCCTGTGGAAAAGGTCTAAAAGTTCCCAATTTGACATTTAAAATTGCCAAAAACATCAGTGATACTCAGGCAAATACAACTGTTTACAACAACTGAACAGTCAAGTATTGTCCTGATACATACAAAATTCAGATATTGTCAAAAATAACATCTTAAGACTGAAGATTCTAGCTATTGAAAGGACATGGTATTCATTTCCAAACTTTCCATTTCCCCCACTTAAAAATACATAAAATATTTT
This sequence comes from Anadara kagoshimensis, assembly GCA_021292105.1. NCBI lineage: Eukaryota > Metazoa > Mollusca > Bivalvia > Arcoida > Arcidae > Anadara > Anadara kagoshimensis. The sequence goes on from CM037859.1 coordinate 4,981,443, forward strand.
CCCAAAAGTCAGAAGTTAGCTTTTTGTTAACAAAAAACTATAAAATTATTCAGCTGAAGGGAGATAACTCTTACTCCCATATAAGAGAAACTGAATCACAAATAATTTGTTGTTGAAATTAAACAATGTTTTGCTTCAATTTGCTCTGATAAAATCATCAGAAATAAACTGGTAAAATCTTAAATTTCTTGGACTCGTCATCAAGTAGAAAATAGTATAGCTAAATTACTGATGAGATTACTATGGTTATGATTAGAACTTGTGTGAAATTTACATATTCATCTATGTAAGCATATTTTGTACATCTTAAATAAAGTTCACCTCTGTACCATACAATACCACCTGGCATTGTGCAAAATAATAATTTTCAGTGGATATGGAATCATATCAGTTGATTTTCCAAAATGCCCCGCACAAACGTTAAGGGTGGTGATAATCTGATACAGCAGCGGACCCCACTAAATCATTTTAAATGCAAATGCACAAACACCCACACTGAACACAATAATGACTGAATGAAAAAGTTTTGTAAACCTTTACTCCTAAATATGTGCAACTATTTTATACATACTCCTTTCAATAAATAAATATTATCAATTGTATTTATATTTCTCTCAAATATACATGTACATTATTAGTTTTCCAATCATCATGAACAAATTATTCTATTTTTTATAAAAAAGTCTGCTATGTGTTTTCATTATAGTCAGTTGAACATTTATGTCTTCAATAACACGGCTTAGTTTTAAGCTCTATATCTCCAACACAAGTCACTACAGCAGCTTAATTCATAGGAAGCTAACTCCATATGTGGGATGTCCGGGTTCCAACCCCAGATGGGTCCTTTGGAAGAGACCTTAAAATAAACATATGCTCCATCTTATGGTAGGCTAGACACACAAGAGAACCCTCCCTTCACATTTCCTTTAGTGCAAGATCTTTGCTACTTAACTTATAGCTGATGTAGTCTCCATATAAAGTAAATACTCTTGACTGAAAATTAAGACCACAATCAAATACCCAAGTTCACTCATCAAAAGGATGACATGTCTGCATTACCATGCTCTATAACAGACCAGTCAAGAAGGTTGGTGGTGTTGTTTTATAAACTTCTCCTTGTTATGATATTATGTATGACAATATGACCATTTGAAAGATAACTGTTAACCGGGGCTGATTTTTCAAGGGTTGAAACATCCAGTGAAACCCCAAGTCCTGGGTTTAACCAAACATATTGCAATAAGGTATGCTAAATTGTTACTGTTGAGGCATTATATTCTGAAAGGATTTCTAGTGCTTTAAAATCAAAACTGGTATATGAGTTACAGTAAAGTCTTGATTCATCTGCACCATCTGTCAGATTTTGGCATTAGACTGGGATTTGGCCATAAATTAAGGAAAAATATAGTATATGAAAAATGAGATGGCAAAGTTACCTGGGGTTGGGGTGGCTGGGAGTTGGGGCTTTATAACAATTTTTCTGTAATTCTTTGAAAGTGAAGCGAGTGGAGTTTCATGCCAGTCAAGATGCTTTCACCTATATCAAAGCCTTCATTTTATAGGTGGTAAAGAAAACCAGCATGCCCAGAGAAAACCGCCAACATTTGACAAGTGAACTTACAACTTTCTCACACTGGGATCTTTTCTGAGTCAGATTAGAACCTAGGCAATGAGAGGTACTGAGATTTGAAGTACAGGCTTTGACCACTCGGCCACTAAGGCCCATGTAAAGCAATAGTTTTGTTTCCAGTGTATTTGTAATAATCATACTTTCGCTATATAGACATTATAACAACAGACTTTCACAGACAACGGGACACAAGACAAAATAAGTTACTGTTAAGCTAAAATATTAAAGCAAACATAAACAGCAATCCCATATAATGCTTTTGTTAAAGCATAATTGCAAAAACAAAGCTTCCAAACACATAGGATATGGTTACAACTCTTAATGAAGTCCACAGATTGAGTGAGGCCACACATTAGAAGTCTTCATTTTGTTCTCAAAATGAACCACTTTGTTTTAGCTCATCTGATTAAAGCACAACATGCTTTTAGCTGCACAAGGCATGAATTTTCTTGTCCATGTGTACAAACAGTTTTTTTTAACTGTTTGCCACCAAAGGTTGTTTTCGTTGTGGTAATCTATCCCTTTTACACATGTTAATGGTGTTAGCAAAAGATCTGCTATTGTTTTGCTTTTTAGGATATTCTAATCTAGGTTGTGTTTGAAAATGAAAAATTGCAATATTAAAAAGACTTCTTCTATGGAGTCTCAATCTGAGGACTTCATCAGGTACCAAAACTGTTAATGCTTCATGAAGTCCAAATTCCATTAGACATTGCAATATTCAGTTTGGACTTCATTAAGCATTGGACTTCATAAGGAGTTCAAACAAGGCTAGCAACATAAAGCAAAATGTTAAAACAATACATTACATTTGTCCAACTTCTATGTTATGTCTTCTAATGCATTTTCAATCTCAGAGTCATTAAAAGATTTTTTTTAAAAAAGCCTTTTCCGGGAAGAAGTTGGAAATAATGCATCACTGGAGCACATTCAAATACAAAAAGCTTGTACTTAAAGAATAAAGAAAGTTATTAAACGAACAAATGCCTTCTTACATGATTCCACAAAATAAAGCAATTCTTGGTTTTGAACCATAATGCAATTTAAACTTTAAGTGACACAGTGGCAAATAAGTGGTTTTCCAAATACTCTTCTGAAATAATATCGGTGAAAATGAAAGAAAAATGAAAATTGTTCCAGAAAATAAGAAACATAAACATGCAATATAAAAAAATAATGAAATCAATTATTATAAGCCACAAAACGTTATTACTACAGTAACTAGCCTGTTTGTTAAAATAAATGAAATCAAAATTTTACGTGATCATACTCACGTCATTTTTTGTGAAAATTGTTTTCCGGCAAATTTAGCCATTGTGCTACCATGTGTTTTGGTAAATTGCGCAATTTCTCCCTTGTGCTCTTTGGCAAATTGGGTTACTTCTGCACGATGACTTTTGGCAAAGTCAATAGCTTCATCACTATGATTTTGGGCAAACTGACTTATTTGACCACTGTGACCTCTGGCGAATTGACCTAACAAATCGTCCCCATAACTAAAACAGAAAAAGCAATGAAAGAAAATTGCAAAAATTTCATGCCATAATGCAAGGTATGCTGCATGCACATTTGTACCCCACTCTGACCCAACCCCTGTCAACCAAGCCCTGTGAAAATGGGCCGGCTGAAACAGTGAACTTCCAATGATTTACTTTAACATGCATAGAGTATTTGGGGTTCCAAAAATAAATAAATAATAAATAAACAGATAAAAAGAATAATAAACTAGAAATGAAGAAAACTGAACATTTTACATTGATTAAAAGCAATTAAGTATAGTCTTAATACCTTTTAGAAGTCAAACTTATAATTACCAACTAGATGAACATTTCCAATAAAACAGATGATAGTAATTAATTATTGGAAAATAAATAGAAAAACAAACCAGAAATGGAAAATATAAAACTTAAATATTTCCACTGATTAAAAACAGTCGTCTAATTATTTTTAGAAGTCAAGCTCATATTGACACACTGAATGGACAACTCCAATAAGACAGATGATGATAACCAATTTGAATTACATAATAAGATTATGCAATACAAAAGAATCCTAAAATTTTCTGACTATTTCTCATCTTTTAATTATATATTTATAAAATTGTTCTTTAAATCAAATGAGTTTTTCTCATGTTTCTTTTTTTTAATCATCATTTAACTATTTTATTTCAAAGTTCAAATAATGAATTTAGCAAAATTAATTTTTGATAGCATTACAAAATAATTTAAGTACAGTTAAACCTGTCTATAAGAGCCCACCAATGGAACCAATTAAAATGGTCTTTGTGGGCAGGTGACTCTTATATTCAGGTTCAAATAACCTAAATAAAGAGCTATTGGGATAACATTTTACTGGCTTTTGATAGCAGGTGCCCTTATATAAAGATATGTTCAACTTACATAAATACATCACATATAACAGAACAATCACATATAATACCTGCACCACTGCAGTACCTAAACTGGTAGAGTGCTTGCTCCATAAGTGGAAGGCTATGGGTTCGAACCCCCTCTGGGTCTGACCCAAGACTTGAAAGTGGGCAGTGACTGTTCTTTTGCCAAGCAATTGGCAGTGTGAAATGAAAGCCACAGTTCTTTCAGATGGGAACTTAAAACAAATGAGGTCCTGTGTCATATAGACATGGCACGATAAAGAACCCTGGTATATAAAAATTTCTGCACTTTCGCCTATAGCAGGTGACATCTCAATATAAGTGAAATATTCTTGACTGGGACATTAAACACTATTACTCAATATTAAATACCTACAACTGGAACCGTTTTACATTAACAAGCAGCCCTCAATTTTGTCGACTAAAATGGTGGCCAAACCGACCTGGAATTTGTGTCTGGCAACCTAAACTTTGTAAATGTCCACTTTAAATTTGAACTTTTGTGACTAGAGAACAGATATTATTTCTTGTGTCACAAACAATAAAATGGCCACTTTACATCATCGTTATTGTTATTAATAACACTGATGTATGTAAGTGATTGTAAGCCCATTTTAAAAATGTGCACTTTTGTTTTCCATCCCTAAAATATGCCTTAATTTTCCTTCACTTGGAAGAAAAGATTGCCTGGCCACTTGAAATTTCCACTGGCCACCTGAAACTTTAAATTGGTGGCCACTTGGTTTTGAAACCCACTTTGAGGACTGACAAGGCTTCTTGTATTGCCTAAATATAGTTTCTGGCACTTGTGTGTCATATATCAACAACACTTATCAATTTGTGTAAATATGCACTCGCATGCCAGATGGCCACCTCGGAACACAACTATAATGCTTTTGCAAATGTGCACCTAATTTCTAAATTTGCTATGTGACAAATTGTCTCAAATTGGTTTACATTCGTGCTAAATTTTTTATATTCATACACATGGAAGATATGGAGCAGAAATGATATTGGAACACCGATGGACAGACAGAGGGATTACTATATACCTCTTATACTTCATTTGCAGGAGGTATAACAAAAATACATGAACCTGAAAATTTAAATACAATATCATAGTAAAACCGTCACCAAAACATCTAAATCATGTAAATAGCAAAACAAAAATGATAAAAAAATTTTACATGACAGAAAAATAGAAAATGCAGTAGTAAATGCAAAGATTAAGCTTATCAGGAAGATACATAGAGTTTGAATGAATCAGATGTCTTACGAGGGAAATGCAAGAGTTTGAATGAATCAGATGTCTTACAAGGGAAATGCAAGAGTTTGAATGAATCAGATGTCTTACAAGGGAAATGCAAGAGTTTGAATGAATAAGATGTCTTACGAGGGAAATGCAAGAGTTTGAATGAATCAGATGTTTTACGAGGGAAATGCAAGAGTTTGAATGAATCAGATGTCTTACCAGGGAAATGCAAGAGTTTGAATGAATCAGATGTCTTACAAGGGAAATGCAAGAGTTTGAATGAATCAGATGTCTTACAAGGGAAATGCAAGAGTTTGAATGAATCAGATGTCTTACAAGGAAAATGCAAGAGTTTGAATGAATCAGATGTCTTACGAGGGAAATGCAAGAGTTTGAATGAATCAGATGTTTTACGAGGGAAATGCAAGAGTTTGAATGAATCAGATGTCTTACAAGGGAAATGCAAGAGTTTGAATGAATCAGATGTCTTACGAGGGAAATGCAAGAGTTTGAATGAATCAGATGTCTTACGAGGGAAATGCAAGAGTTTGAATGAATCAGATGTCTTACGAGGGAAATGCAAGAGTTTGAATGAATCAGATGTCTTACGAGGGAAATGCAAGAGTTTGAATGAATCAGATGTCTTACGAGGGAAATGCAAGAGTTTGAATGAATCAGATGTCTTACGAGGGAAATGCAAGAGTTTGAATGAATCAGATGTCTTACGAGGGAAATGCAAGAGTTTGAATGAATCAGATGTCTTACGAGGGAAATGCAAGAGTTTGAATGAATCAGATGTCTTACGAGGGAAATGCAAGAGTTTGAATGAATCAGATGTCTTACGAGGGAAATGCAAGAGTTTGAATGAATCAGATGTCTTACGAGGGAAATGCAAGAGTTTGAATGAATCAGATGTCTTACGAGGGAAATGCAAGAGTTTAAATGAATCAGATGTCTTACGAGGGAAATGCAAGAGTTTGAATGAATCGGATGTCTTACGAGGGAAATGCAAGAGTTTGAATGAATCAGATGTCTTACGAGGGAAATGCAAGAGTTTGAATGAATCAGATGTCTTACGAGGGAAATGCAAGAGTTTGAATGAATCAGATGTCTTACGAGGGAAATGCAAGAGTTTGAATGAATCAGATGTCTTACGAGGGAAATGCAAGAATTTGAATGAATAAGATGTCTTACGAGGGAAATGCAAGAGTTTGAATGAATAAGATTTCTTACGAGGGAAATGCAAGTTTGAATGAATCAGATGTCTTACGAGGGAAATGCAAGAGTTTGAATGAATCAGATGTCTTACAAGGGAAATGCAAGAGTTTGAATGAATCAGATGTCTTACGAGGGAAATGCAAGGGTTTGAATGAATTAGATGTCTTACGAGGGAAATGCAAGAGTTTGAATGAATCAGATGTCTTACGAGGGAAATGCAAGAGTTTGAATGAATCAGATGTCTTACGAGGGAAATGCAAGAGTTTGAATGAATCAGATGTCTTACGAGGGAAATGCAAGTTTGAATGAATCAGATGTCTTACAAGGGAAATGCAAGAGTTTGAATGAATCAGATGTCTTACAAGGGAAATGCAAGAGTTTGAATGAATCAGATGTCTTACAAGGGAAATGCAAGAGTTTGAATGAATCAGATGTCTTACAAGGGAAATGCAAGAGTTTAAATGAATAAGATGTCTTACGAGGGCAATACAAGAGTTTGAATGAATAAGATGCCTTACGAGGGCAATGCAGGAGTTTGAATATATAAGATGACCTACAAGGGAAATGCAAGATTTTCAATGTCTTGAGTGACTCACAGCAAACAGGTGACTTAGACAATAAGAGTTAAATGAGCAGGGTAACTCAGAGCAATGATACCTTAAAAGCTGGTTGATTGGTTGAATGTTGCTTAACTTTGCATCAACAATTTTTCAGCTATTAATCTATATCAATCTATGTGGAACAAATTCATGTATGCATGTGAAGTGTGAGTGTATTTTGTGATCTGCCTAGTACCAGCAAGCACTAAGGGTGACTTTAAGGTGCTAGCTCACAGAGTCAGTACACCAAAGACAAGCGAATCACTGCCCCAGTCACATTATACTGACACCAGGTGAACCAGTAAAGCCCAATGGCATGGAAAATTCACTTTCCCACATGTGGGCTGAGTGGGACTCGTACTCACAGCAGTGAGAGACTATGGATTTGTACACTGACATCGTATTTATTATGCCACCGCAGCCTCCACTTAAAAGTAAATTAACAATTTAAAGTGACTGGCAGCAAACAGGTGAGCAGAGTGGCCTAGATTGTTGGATAACTCTGAGTAAGAATAACTTAATTTTAGAATATATTTCAAAGACCCAGCATGACTCACAGCAAGCAGGTGGTTTAAAGAGTAGGAGGCCAAGAGCTAGGTCGCTCAGAGTAGGGCGAAAAATTTAAAGATATCTTTTAAAGAACTACGGCGACACACTGGCTGTCAGGGTACAGAGGATGTAAAAAGTAAAGGACTCAGAGCTGGGGTGACTCACAATAAAAAAAAAAAACTTGAGATATGTTGCATGGCTCTAGAAGATGAGACAATACCAAGCATTAGGTGTTACCAAGCAAGTGAAGAAATAAACTAGATCAGTCAATTCTGGGCATTAGGTGCTACCAAGTCAGACAAGATCAACAAGATCTTAGGCATTAGGTGCTACCAAGGTAGTGAAGACATGGATTAGATCGGGCATTTCCGGGCATTAGGTGCTACCAAGCCAGATGAGATCAACAAGATCCCAGGCATTAGGTGCTATAAAGCAGTTAGGACATAAACCCATAAACCAAGTAAAACTCATTAAAGATGTGCTACTAGCTTGAACAGATGACAGATAAACCAGTAATTATATTGGCCTAGCCTAGCAGAAAATTTTTCTATTTCAAAAATAAAACCTACCGATTACTTGATGTTTGTCCTGCATTCCAACTGTAAATAAGGAATTCTATATTAAATATCTAAATACTATTTATCACAATATTGTTGTCTTTTTTAAATCAGAGTTTATGAGTAAACGATGGCCACCAGTGTTGGCAATGACAGCCAGTCCAAGACTGGTTACTTTTTAAAAGGACTGGTCTCTTTTCTATAGTAGCAATATATTTATATATACACTGTACCACAATAGAAAATGTTGAAATTATCAGACATTTAAGGACTGATTAAAGTTTTCAACTATCTGTAACCATGGTATCTAGCATCTATTCTTTTAAAGTTCTGAGCGAAACCTGTCTTAAATCTTACAGTTATAGCATAAATGAAATAATTATTTTAACTGCTAAAAAGGCACTACATAATTATCCAAATAACTTCATCTTAAGTATGGAAGCACAAAATGGACACAACTACATCATCACAAAAGTATGATATTCCCTACAAAAACTTTTCACCATTTTGTCCACTGCCAATTTATAGTGAAAATTAGCCACACACCAAAAATTCCCCAATATAAGGTACATTATTATCAAAAATGTACATCTTAAGCTGATCAAATCAGACTTTAGTTCAATATACTGAAAGTCTACATCCTTACAGAACAATTTTGGCAAAGAATCATAAATTCTGTTTCAAAATTAATATACAGTATTTCTTAATCTGAATTCCAACTTAACACCCAGTAGTTATTATAATATCAGCAATTATTTTATCTTTAAGCAGGAATGAGCCCTAATAAATCCATCACCCTGTTTAATAGGTGCTAAAACATTCAATACAACACAACTCGACCAATAAACCTGGCCAATGGAGATATGCAAAAGGAATTTGCCCATAAACTTGACCAATGGCCCATGTAGTTAAGCAAGTTAATTGACAAATAGACCTTGGACCTATAAACAACATTAAAATTGGGTCATGGACCAAATGACCCAAATATGGCATCAATTCAAGATTAGACCAATAGAAATTTTCAGTTTGTTATTTATATGATATCTGTGCTTTAATAATTCTATATAATTATATCCAGCATATAAACACCTTCGCAAGATCCCAAGCTTTTTTTACAATGGGGTTCACTGCTGTACCATGTGTTACCCCCTAAAGTTTGTGTGGAGCAATTATTTCCATTGGCTACGGAATCACATCAGCTAAAATTTTCCCGTAAAATGATGTTATTTCAGGATTTTGTGACATAAATGTTTTCCAAAACATCAAGCACAAACTTTAAGAGGTGTTGATCACATTGAGCAGCAGTGAACCCCACTATGTACATATTATTAAAGCTTACATTGCGATAAGCAAATACCTAACTTCTACTGAATGTACATGTATATAATTCTCGTGAGTAGATACACCATTGTTATTATGACTGTTTAAGCAGACATATTAAGTTTACCAGACATATCAATTGTACCATATTTTTCATAGACATTTTACAACAGAAAGATATTTATTTTACAATATTAGAGGTCATATCACTTTTACTAGACAAATTAACATTAACTAGACATATCAATTTCACTAGGAAGCCATATCACTTTCACGAGACATATCAATTAATTATGCAATGGTCAAACCATTTCCTGGATTGAAGAGGAAATGTACTTTATGAGGTTTACCGCTGTTCCACGTGATCAACACCCCTTATTGTTTGTGCTGGACGTTTTAGAAAATGTTTATGCTGTAAAATCCCAAAATAATGTTCTTTACAAGAAATCTGTACTGATATGATTACATATCCAATAGAAATAATAGTTCTGCACATAGATTAGGGGTTATCATGTGATACAGCATTGAACCCCATTGGGTTAATCTGTGTACCATGTGATAGACCTAAAAATTTGTTAGAAAAGGGCTTAAGTACAACTAACTGTCAGGACGTTCCCAAGTTTTAACATAATTATGTCTGCAAAGTTACTTTATCACTACATAGAGGGTTCATGAAACTAAGTCCCTGTGTACCTAATCAAATCCTAATGTTCAGAACAGCTGGGCTTTAAATGGACAATAAAAGGGCATTAACATGTTTTAACATTTTCCACAAAACTACTACATAACTGCATAAGATTTTCATGTGTACCACAGACAAGCATAGCATTTGTAATGGATGTATTACAATGTTTTCCGGATCCTAGGAAACGTAGCTATAAAGAAACCTTTGAGTCATCACATGGTATGTCACTTAACCCTAATCATTCTATATTAACCAATATTATATGTTTTCAGTTTCATCTCGTTTGTTTTTTACTCGAGGAGGAAGAAGTTGTGTTGTAAATTAAAGATGTACATTGTAAATCAGGAAATTTTTGCATTAGTTATTTTTGGGGAATTAAATCATCATCATTTCTAGATATTCACCTACTGTAAACCAACTTTTATTTGTATGCCATTAATTTTCGCGTATTTTGCAGAGAGAAAATAATCACGAAAGTTAAACGCCGCGAACTTGTTATCGAAAATGCTTATATTAATACCAAATATTCAGCTTAAGTCCATATCGCAAACGTTTATAGTCGTCAATTGGTTATGGTAAGAGAATTGCGGAAGTTAATATCCGCAAATAAAAGTTGGTTAACAGTATTTTTATTTTCACATCATCTGATGCAAATGCAAGTGAATCAAAAACAAACATACTGATCCATGTCCAAACCACAATCCCACAGTAAAGTAAAAATTTTGAAACTGGAAAATCAAATTAGACATGTGAACTTCCACCAGGGAATTGATGTCAGGTATCAAACCAGAAACTGTATCAATATAAAATATCTAGGGAGTTTTTATTTTATCTTCTTGTTTATCTTGTATATTAAACTTTAAAATAATGAATGCAAAAATTTCTGATTTACAGTAATCATAAGATTTCTGGAAGAAAGGTCAAGGTGAGAATGAAAACTAGAGAATTCAGTGTTAAAAAGTCAAAAGTTAACATTATTTCTGTGCGAGATCAAGACTTCAAAGTAATGAAATATTTTTATTTTTATTAATATACAGTATAAGAAGTAATATTTGCTTGTATAATATTCACAGTTTTGGTACTGAAAAAATTCTTGCTGGTATAAATGTTTGTAGTCAGTCACATGGTGCTAACAATCTGGATTTACGGGACACCCTTATTTTTATACCTCTTGATAACTCTGCCACCTCATTTATCCCTACACATTTTGAAGTTCAAATTCCATTCATTCTATGTTTTTCTGTGACATTCAGCAAGTGAGCTGACAAAGTTTTTCACGTTAAGATCTGTACCAAATAGCCCAAAAAAAAAATTTCCGAGTGCCATGGAATAGTTTTCTTCCACAAGAAAACATATAAAAGTAGCTTGAAAAAATTATTGTTGGGCCTGTGGATGACCACAAAAATCTGAATTAAGGCATGTGGATAACCCCCCAAAAACAGGGCCAGACAGAAAACATTGGAAATTTATACATAGCAAATATTTCTGCTTATAATTAGCTGCAGAACTTTAAGGGTAATTGTAGACATTGCACAATTTTGCGGATTACAGATCAAAGTTATTCTCCAAGATTAAATAACTTGGCTAGTAGAGAGAAGATATTGTAGTCAAATCAAGATTAAAGTTAATCTCCAAAATTAAATATATAACCTGGCTAGTAGAGAGAAGATGTTATAGTCAAATCAAGATTAATTAAATAAACACACTAGCTTAATTGTTAATACTACAGTTTGTTATTTAGTTATATCAGCTCTGTTAATAAGCAACAAGTCTGACCTTGAAGTTTGACCTTTCACTTGGATATTTTATCACAGCAATAGCTTAAATAATGGTATATATATAATTTGAAATTACTATTAAATGGATTTCTTCATGCTCAAAGATAAATTGTATTATTGACTTTGATCTTAACATACTTGGTTCAAAAGAATATTTTTAACCATCCTTTTGATTCCAAATCTAAAATGTGGCAAACCCTCAAAGTGAAAACCCAAGTCCAACACATTTTGAGTGTTATCAAAATTTCTGTGTATTTATATTACAATATATATATATATATAACATTAAACATGTGAAAGTGATTGGTATTAACAATATGTGTCTAACGAGTCAAAATTGCACAAGCAACCTGCCAAGATAAATATTCAAATTAAAGGTCAACTTTGATGATTGGTCAAACTTGTGTCGGCACCATGATAAATTCTGATTATATAAAGCTGTATACCTTTTGCCATAGCTGAAGAATATTAATAACAAAAACCACATTAAAACATAAAATACAAAAATAAAATTTAAACTGTGGTCATTAATTATAACAGATATATAAACAAAAAGTTAAAAACAAAAATAAATAAATACAGTTGGAATGAGATTCATTCACAATGGATCACAAGATATATACCCTATATTGTCACCAATCAAAGAGGCCCCAAAAATGCATTCTCTGGGCATTCAGTTTGCACATGACACAATTGACGGATTGCCGGCCACGCCCACAATGTTCCGACAAAGGCCGGGCATGCTTGAATTAGACGCAAAAAGAATAAAAACTCGGCCTGAATCGTGCTGTTTAATGACGTCACTGATACTAGTACGTCATTAGTTGCCGTGACGCTGCTTTGGTACCGTGATGGCGGCCAGTGTCGGAACATTGTGGGCATGGCCGGCGATATGTCAATTTATTCTGCCTACGAAACAGTCTCATGCCTGTCTAGGGGAATTAAAAACCCCACAAAACAGTTACTAAACCACTAAATTATGTTTCCAGTATTTGATAGCTAACTCATGTGTATTGAGAGAAAATAATTTGATATTCATTTGGCATATCACATGCTGATGAGGAATGCTGATAGTAAGGGGGGAGGGGGCTTGCTTCCAAAAAACATTCTAAGTGAGAACAAAATTAAATGTTCACTATTATTAAGTGTTCCATCTTGAATTTTGGAGTAGGCGCCATTTTCAAAATCTTTTCTCTGAAACAGCATTTAAACATTATTTTTGCATTCTATAGCTGCCTAAGGCTTTAACGATGGGGTCATTTGGAAACATGTGGGATCAATGGATCCATGGCCCCTTCTAGAATGATTATAGAGTAATTCATCCTGCTTTAAAAAAGTAGTTTGTGGTTTAAAATTATGGAAATGGAAGGTCCAGTACCTTATTTCTTTATTTTTGGCAGGTCCCACATAAAGTTTTGAAAGTCCAATATCATCACTGAAAGGTCCATTACATATGAAAGTATGTTATCATATAGAAACAAGAAATCTGTGACCTACTGCACACTTAATATACCCCCCAGTATTAACTTCAACCATTGACCATAAACCTACATGTAAGTCTGTCAACAGGAACTAGATGAGTGGCAGACTTAAGATAGGTACTTGTGGCATAGGACTTCATACTGAAGTTGCACACACAATTTTAATTTGCTGTGCTTAGTAGTTGCTGAGAAAACTGTTACAAAGTTTTTTTGTTTCAGACAGACAAAGGAAAGCAGGTATACCCCCTCTTGGAAGTGGGGAAATAAAAACAGTATTATACTGGTAAAAAATAAAGGTAATTCAGACTTTGGCCATTAAAATAACAAGGGTACCAATGTAAAATCATAAGGACCCGGACCTCAAACCTGGTGAATTTTGAACCCTGGGAATTACAGTAGCCTCTTCTGTCCTGATTAAGAGCAATCTCCAAAAGTTCCCCATACAAATGTTTTAGCCATTTTTTCCTAAACCTAAGCACTTTCTGAATTTTTTTCCAGGTTAAAAACCAAAGCGATGTTTTTTCTCTTAATAAAATTAAAATGATAAAGAAACACCAGTTACTTACGCTGGAATTGGAGGCACTGCTGCACCTGGTGCCGTTGGGGCCGGCCTGTTGGGTATAGACGGCACACTTCTGCTCGGCATTATACTAGGAGGAGGTGGTTGTGCACCACCTGGTCTGTTTGGTAGGGGTGGTGGTGGTGCCCTGCCTGGCTTCGGTGATGATGGCCTGGAACTTGGTCGACTAAAATATAGGTTAATAATGTCTGAGTAACATAATAAAATAATTTGCTAATAAAGACCATATATTTACTGTATCTTGTATACTTTTATTATAGTCAAACCTGTCTATAAAGGCCACCCAAGAGAACCAATAAAAGTGGCCTATATATACAGGTTCACATAATATGAATAAGGAACAATTGGGATATAATTCTACTGGCCTTTATAAGCATATGTCCCTTATATATAGGTGGCCTTTCAGGCAGGTTGGACTGTATTGTATCCAGTTGGTGTTGTGATCATGTTTTGTGACATGATATTTTCGTGAGATTTCAATCACGGTCTTTTCACAGCATGAAATTTTGCAATATCCCGTTACAAATATGAATAAAAAGAGAATAATATTGTTTCATGTTACTATTTTTATAAATAAAAACTGATATACCTCCAGATATTATTGTCCCCACTCATTTGCATAAATATATCTTTCTCTAGTAGCCAAGATCTGCAGATACATTTTTGTTTGATCAATTTCATTTTTGCGCACATAAAATTCCGCAATTTTTTACCAACTCGCGAAAATAATACGCATACGAAAAATTCATGTTTTACAGTATTCACCGAGACATACCCATTCTGTGAGGGTGTATCCAGCCAATCACTGTCCACAGGAGGTGGTACAGGGGTGGAGTAGGTAGTGGTGGAGACGTCACCGATGATACTGAGAGCTTCTTTAGTAGCGTGATACATCCTTAACAGTTCCTCTCTTCTCTGACTTTCCTCAGCTGACTCCTCCATCATGGAATTCTAAATTATAAAATCAGATAGTGAACATAGGATATTTATAAAATCACAAAATCAAATTTGATATGTTTTATTTGCACCTCCTGCTTTGTAATTTGGAAAATGTTACATGGAAAATTGAAATTTATCTCATTTATAAAAATAAAAATTTGCTCTTGAATTCATGGAATGAAAAAAGTCAATGCTATACATTAAAGATGTTATATTGTGGTAATATCTAAATGCTGATTTTGTAAGTAAGCACAACTTAATTTAATCTGCCAGCATATCACTGTTATTTTGGGAAATTCAATGGTCAAATTGGAAAATTTTAGTCATTTTTTTCCTTGGAAGACTACCTGTATTAGGTGGTAATTTTAGCAAACTTTTTCCCTGGGGAGACCCGTGTATTATGTATATTTTCAGTTGAACTATATAACTTTAGAAGCCACCTACCTGATCACAAGATGAGTACAAATGAGCTAATAATTCTTCACCAATAAAAGATTTTACCTAAAATAGAAAACATAACATCAATTAGTTATTGTAAGCACTAAAGGCTGATACTCAGATAAAAAACAGTTAGATTAAATGATGTATTGAATCAGGTTTTATGTCCCAGTCAAGAATATTTCACTTATATGGATACGTTACTAGATATATAAGTAAAGTGACAGAATTTGGACCTTGGTCATGCTCTTAGGCCAAAGTGCAGGAAGAGGTCTCTAACATGCCTGCTATGACACACGCATGGGTTTTAAGGTCTCTTCCGAAGGACCCCGTGACTTTCATTCCTAAATACAGAGTGCTTGGCAAAAGAACAGTCACTACCTTTTTTTTTAAAGTGTTAATCAGACCCTGGCCAGGGTTCAAACCCATGACCTCCTACATAGAAAGTGACTACTGTACCAACTGAGCTACCCTAGTGAAAAGTGAGGAGGAGTGAAGAAATGTGGATTAATTTACCAGTCAAGCTCATTCCACTTATATTTAGATGGCTTCATAACATTCCCACTTATATTTAGATGGCTTCATAACATTCCCACTTATATTCAGATGGCCTAATAACATTCTCACTTATATTCAGATGGCCTAATAACATTCCCACTTATATTCAGATGGCCTAATAACATTCCCACTTATATTCAGATGGCCTAATAACATTCCCACTTATATTCAGATGGACTCATAACATTCACACTTTTATTCAGAAGGTCTCATAAATTGCTAATGACTTCAATCAGAAACATATCTGACATCAATAGTAATATTGATTCTGGTACCAGCCCCAACACTGAGGGGTATAAAATATGCTCTAATACAAACCAAACAGGCGAGCTAGGCGAGTGGTATGGTTATTAATTCCCCAGTAAAGATTATTTAATTTTACCATATACATGATATAGTCAGTTCTGGAATTGTTGAGGAAACATGAATACCTGCAGATTTTATCCTTCAGCTATAAAAGTGAAAACAACATCATGCTAGGATCTGCAACAATGTTTTCAGGCAGTGAGAGGCAAATATCAAGATGGCCAGGAGTGGTGAAGGGGAAATCTGAGTGGCAGGAGAAAACAATTGACTTAAGAAGCGAAATGGCAAACTTTCTCACACTAAGACAAGTGGGATTCCAACATAAGTGGTGAAAGTCGGTATGATCTATAAGCACACACATTAGACCACCTCCTGTGGGTGAGAAGCACCGAGACTACGTGGCTATTAGGGCCCCATCATACAGGTGAGCTACTTACATCATTAACAATCATGAACATAATTGTTTTTGGTGTGAGGTCCCTCTGCGTCTTGTTAACAATCTTCATATAAGAGTCTACCAGATTTCTGATGGTCTCTACTTGTCGTTCTAACTGAGGGTCCATTGAGGCCATTTCATCATGCTGCAAAATTCATCAAGAAATATTACAATCTAAATGTCAACAAATAGTCATGATAGACAAATTAAAATGCATATGTTATCTTAACTAATTCTACCAAAAGAAATGCAATCAAAATACACTGCCCTCCATAAATTATCATACATGTTTAAAACTTGTCCTATCATAAAAGACTTAAACCTTTTACAAAATTAGAGTCTTAAAATATGATTGTGCTAAAGCTGAGTGGTTTTTCAGCTAAATAGTGTTTTTATTTTGAAAAATATAATTTTCCAAAGTTTTTATATTTTCCCCCAAAATTTCAAATGGCAAATATAAATTTGTTAAGTTATTAATGGATGGCAGTGTAGGATATATTGTTATGACAAGGATAATTTTTACAGCCCAATGGGATATTTGTGCACTGCTGTTTAATTCATGTCCAGCGTAACACATCTAATTTTTCAAGCTTTTAGATACAAAAATGAAAAGAAATCATAGTAAATCCCTGTAAGGATTTTAGAAAGCTTTGCATTTTATTTTCTTACTGAGATGGTATGTATACTTTGGTGTTCATTAGTTACGAAAAAAATAGGAGGGGGGTGGGGGTGGTAAGTGACAATGGTATATGACATGATACAAAATTTATTGATTTTCATATCATAACGCCGGACATGAATTAAACAGTAATGTTTTAGTACCTTAAACTTAAAAACCTATATTTCTGAAATACTATAATTTGTAAAGGAGAGAGGGGTCGACATCTGTGTCACCTGGACATTTTCTTGCATATTATGACTAAGATCCACGGACAGTAATTTTGTGAAAAAAAATATTAATACAACAAAATTTCATAGGCATACTCATTAAATCAATGACCTTTGACCTGTAGCAAGCTGTAATAAAATCATGTTACCTCATCGTCAGCAAGCTAAAATACATATGATATAGCTGTAGTGTATATGTGTGACAAGCCTGTGTAGGAAATGAGCTTGATCTATATGCACCCTCTACTAAAACTTAAGGGCAGTGTCTAACAATGAATGCACAACTGAGGGCAACATAATGCAGTTTAAGGGAGACAACTCTAATTAATTAAATTTATTACATTTAAAGTTAGGATTATTTTTTTGGACGATGTTATTACCACATATTTTTTTTATACCCAAACTATAGTTCATACATCAATTGACTAGGATTAAATAGTCAAATTTTATTTTGAAATGATAAAATATTTAATTTAAGAGAGATTTGTACAAATAGTCTTCCAAAAAATTGCTGTATTAAACGATGAACGATTCGACCGTATGGTGAAAACAAATTGGCATATTTGAAAAAGTATTTTAAATTTTTTATCAAAATGATGTATTATTTGACCCAATATGACAATTTTTTTTTATTTATCCAATAATTATCACTAAATTCATGTATTTAATTGTTATTGCCCATATAATGTAGGGGGCAATAACTATTTTTTTTTTTTGGGG
This sequence comes from Anadara kagoshimensis, assembly GCA_021292105.1. Classification (NCBI taxonomy): domain Eukaryota; kingdom Metazoa; phylum Mollusca; class Bivalvia; order Arcoida; family Arcidae; genus Anadara; species Anadara kagoshimensis. The sequence continues at coordinate 4,999,769 of CM037859.1, forward strand.
GGGGGGGGGGGTTTGCTTGCTTGCTTAATGACAGCTATACCAACTGAGCTACTGTACAGGTCGTTATTAGGATTTTTCTTTTACATGGACCTAGGTAAACTGAAAGAATCAAAATCTACACATACAATGTGCTTTGTGCAGTGATAATTCATGCAACGCCTAAAGCCTGGGTCCAACAACATCGGTCTTTATATAAAGATATACTACAAGCTAGGTTTTCTCAAATTTAAAATCAATAGTAACCACATATATTAATTATGTGACTATTCAGTTCTTTTTTAAAGCATTTTTTTCACAAATTTGGTAAAATGTGTTACTCGGCTAGGTTTCCAAAAATTAGAAATTGTAAGTTGCCAAAACATCCAAGGTCTTTGAAAATATGGTTCCATTTTAAAGTATTTCTTCACAAAATGATAAAACTGGTTACTTTTTAAAACAATTTATTGGAAGTTGGCATCTAATGGTGATTTGGGTTTCCAGGACTGGAAACATAGTGTTTAAGAAGATTTCTTTGCAATCCAAACACATCTGAAGAGCGTGAGAACTCAGATAACTAGAGTGAGAGAGCATGGATAACCAACCTGAGATTTTGAGTCTTCTTCCTGAGAACGATCTGGGTAGACACCAGCTCGGAGAAATGATGCCTTCCAACTGCTACATCTTCTTGACTCTCAGCTGATAACTCTAGTTGCTTGTAGTCTTTATAAACATTTCTAATAAATAAAATAATAATCGTAATTAAATCAGAATAATCATAAAATTAATATTTTATTATTATTGGTATTCCGAAAATGAAACCATGTCCACAATAATTTTTTCAATTATTTTTAAAAATGGTGGAAGAAACCAGAGTGTCCAGAAAAAAACCACTGAATATCTGAAAGCAAACTGACACACTTTCTCATACAAGGATCTTCCTAAATAGGGTTCAAATCTAGGCAGTGAGAGACGCTGTGATCTGTAAGCATATGCTGTAGACCACTTGGCCACTGAGGCTTCTCAGATAATAATGACTCTTAAGTAGTTAAATTAACTCAAATTAAGATTTTTAAATATGTATTTGTATTACAGAAATGGCATAACATAAAATTTAAAAATGAATAAGACAGTTCCAACCTAAATAAGTCTATCAGTCTATTAAATGTATTGAGAACACCAGGTCTCTCTCTCTCTCTCTCTCTCTCTCTCTCGCTCTCTCTTCCTCTATTTTGTGAATTGGACCAAGGCAAGGCCCTTGCAATTGTGAAAATTAGCATTATAATGACAAAAACTGTGAAAAAGAAGTGACAGAAAACTCCAAAATAACGTTTTAAAGCTGAAATTTTCAAATTGTGATTGTGAAAAAAACTTTTGAGTTGTGATTTGGGCAGAATATTGGCCTAAAAAATGACCCTACGAGATCCCTCAACACAGTAACATTTAAATGAAAACATAATTACAATTTTACAATTTTTTTATCTACTGTATTATAAAAGTCTTTTACAAGAAAATGAATGAATGAACGAACGAACGACGAACGAACGAACGAACGAACGAACGAACGAACAAACAAACAAACAAACGAACAAATGAATGATAAATGACATCCTTCTTGCACTATGTAAATGGATAAACATTAAACATATACATAAATTATGTATATATGCCACAGTTGTATCCTGTCCACTGCAACATCGTTTTTAATAGTGACAAATAGCCTCGAGTTTTTTGTCCAATGTTTGTTCACTTGTAGGAAAGGCATCTACAATTAATAGACTGCAAGAGGAGGTTTACTTGGTGACCTGTAAAGATCTGGAGTATTCCTGATATTGATTAATATTTATTATGAATGATGTTCTCAGTTGAAAAGAATCTTGAACTGCCAGAATAGTGGAGTGAGGATTAATGGTGTTTTACGTCCCAGTCAAAATTTTATCATTTATATAGAGTTGGTCAGTTCTTGAATGGTGGAAAAAATCAGAGTGACAAGATAAAACCACTGACTTTCGGTAAAAAAACCAACAAGCTTTTTTCTCACTCAAAGATCTGCCTGAGTGGGATTCGAACCTAAGCAGTGAGGGTCACTGTGATCTGTACATGTGTGAGCTTAAGCACACTTGGTAACCAAGTTCTTGTGAGGTACCAGAAAAGAACATTATAAATTAACTCATCTTCAAGTCTTGTTTATCAAACAAAAACCTAACCATACATTTTAATACTGACTATTAAAGAATGTCAGTGCATATCTGTTATAGAATATCTACAAAAATAGATCTTATGAATTTAAATGTATCCATGGTAACTGAATGATATATGAAGGTGACTATAATTATATACAAGTTTTCTACTACATAAACACACAATATATCACATGCCATACAACAATCATTACAATGTATATAGGATCTGTAAGTCTCAACTGAAATCCTGGATCATGTACCATGATACAGGGGAGCTAACTACATTGTACATCCCAATTTCCCAAGAGTTGTGCCCTTAAAAAATTAATCATGTTTTTGTCACACTAGTCACATAATGAGGGCATACAGGTCACATGATGAGACATACTAGTCCCATGATGAGGGCGTATAAGTTACATGCTGAGGCATATTGCTTCACATGATGAGTATTACTGTCACATGATGACACATACTGGTCACATGATGAGAATAACTAATCACATGATCACTAACTGGTCACATGATGAGTATTACTGGTCACATGATGAGACTGTGGTCACATGATGAAACTTACAAATCCTATCACTATCTTATCTCAAGTCCTATTGTAAATCCAGATTATAGTAAAACTGGTTGTGTAAGGTTAAAGAAAATCTTATTTTCAATTTGTTTGATAAAATCTTTTTACAGAATTACATTTGATACTAAAAACCTGATTTAACTTATTTTGCCAGTTTTCAAACTTTTTACTTTGTTTTTTATTGTAATTTGGAAATGGATTGGTATGTTTGTTTTTGATTTCCCTTAAATATCAATTCTACTATTTCTAGACCTACAGTAGTACTTTGGACTTTGTGCTCAGTTTAACTGTAAATGTATTTATTTTAGTGTGTACACATTTTAGCCCAAATTATAATGTGGTTCAACTGAATTAGCATAAATGTCATAAAACACCTAATGCGCTATGATCTTATTTAATTTGGTGATGGATTAAAATTAGTGCTATTGTGGCACAGCAAGAAATGGCTAAAATTAGTTCACCACTAAAATTAACATGTTTACAGTATTATTAGTTCAGAAAGGGTGGTGATAATTGGATGTTAGTACAAGATCATACAAGATCATACAATATCAAATGTGTGGAAAATATCCCATTTTACTTCTGTATATAAAATTTAATTTTTTTACACACAAATCTCAGTTGTGAAAGTTCTTTGAAATATCCAATATTTTTGTAAGTCATAAGACATGTGTCTAATGCCATTAAAATACTCTCTTGTTCTGAAAATTATTTTAAATACATGTATATACAAAGGTGTAATGGATGGTCGTAGAAATAATATATTCCAACCACCTTTTAAAGTAGCAATGTCAGAAGAAGTACATTTTGTCATCAGAACTTTTTGAGGTATCAAACTGGTAACAAGTTTATTTCTGTAGATCTTGATCTTTTGTTCATAAAAATCTTTGACAAAAAAATTTTAGCATTGTATTTTGTACAGGCAAGCTAAAAAAAGAAGAAACCTTATCATCCCTCTAGCTTTAATTCCAATCAACGTATTGCCGGCCATGCCTTTTATGTTCCGACACTGGCTGCCATCACGGTACCAAAGCAGCGTCACATCAACTAATAATGTACTAGCGTCATTAACATCATTTAACGACACAATTCAGGTAAAGTTATTATTCTTTTTGTGTCCAATTCAAGCATGCATGGCCCCTGTTGGAACATTGCGGGCATGGCTGGTGATTCATCAATTTAAAGGAAGTTCCGACATCCAAACATCCTTCCAGCTAGGAGACTGATTCAGTCATTTTCTAGCAAAGCAAAATTTATTTTTCAAAAACATTCAACATGCATGCTTGTAAAATTTTACTTACTGTATCGGGAAAGTATAAAAAATTAATTTATTACTGCAATTTTTAAATCTAAATCTTAACTACCTTGCTTTTAGAAACAAATATGACTTTCTAAAAATAGTAACATCGGCAAAACAACTATTTGGTTGAATACTTTTAAGCAACTAAAATAAGCATATGAGCTGCTATGCGCTTATAACAAAACACCACCAAAAGAAAGGGGTTTAGATACCAAGAGGATCAGATGAAAAAACAGAAAACTGAAATTTTACACAAGTCTGTCTATAATTAGTCCAAAACAGTTGCTATGGTAACAGATCACAACTAATACTTACCTCACATCTGGATTAAAAATAGCAAACCTAGGGTTATGTGAAAATACACCACCCTCAATATCCCTCACTTTAAGACCATCGACAGGTATCATAAATTTCTTTTCCTTTTCCTAAAAATTTACAAAGTTTAACGACAAATTGATTAATTTTTTTGGTAAAAAAATTTTTAATGGTTTACATGCCAATATTGATCTTGTGAGTTCTACCGTCTTAGTACTGTTTTGCGGAATTTTCCTGTAAAAAGAAAAACAAATGCAGGGCAGGCAATATCTGAATCAAGGGACATAACTCTAAATATGACAGATTAACTAAATGATAGAAGATTAAAAACAGCCCAAACCTGTTTTCTGAATGGAATATTGCAAAACTTTTTCTCTTGCTCATGAAGCCAGCGTCAGGCATATCGCGAATAAGTAGACTGTCCAGTGGCAACATAAACTTCTTGTCACGCTCCTATTAACAGAGGAGAATTTGTATTATCAACGGCATTTCAAAATTCAACTTTCTTAACCTCTAAATGGAATTTGCCAAACATACCATGTGAGACGACCTAATACCATGCTTGTGAAGAGCAATAGAAAATCACTTGACTATCTGTTTTGCTATAAAAATGACATTTTTCCAGGACATTGTGACAGTAATAGTTTTCATAACCAATCAAAACAAAAATTCCTTTATTGTGTATTATATAAAACTAGTGAACTTCAATAAGCAAAATTGCTAGATGCCATACATCTTTGTTCTGTAAATTGGGAAATGTTGCCCATCAGTTAAATTTCACAAGAATCGTCAATTCAAGACAATCACTTTCATTTCCACATTATCAGATGATGGTAAGTGGATATATGCAAATCAATATATATCAAAATAAAATATTTGCAAAAGTTTTATTTTTCATATATTTGGAATCTCGTAAAATTATGTGAAATTAAAAGAAGCAAAAAATTTCATGTCTTGAAGTTCTATGTAATACTCATTTAACAGAACCACTGTTTCTTTATTAAGTTATGGAAAGCTATATGACAATTCCGGCGAAATTTTCTTTTTGTCTGGAAAACATCAAATTATGTAATTCCATTTCCAACGGAAATGGCTACAAATAGCCACATGCATGCATTAAGACACCTCAAATGGTATGTATGTAAATAACAGCTATCAATTTTATTTTTTCTATACCAAGAACAACTTTTATCCCATGTTCAAGTAATTGTCCAATCAGTATTGATCACAAAGGTTAAAGTTCAAGGATTCACTTGTGGCTTCATTTGCAAGATTGTGTGTCAAAGGTCACTGATGAGGTCAAGGGTCGTAAGAAGCTGTGAGGTTAGTGTATAACAAGATGGCTGTGATTTTCCCTTTTAATGCATTTTAGAGTTAAAGTAAATTTTGTCAAATGGTGTATGCTGCAGTGATGTTAAGTGTTTCTTAGAAAATACAAAAAACCCACAGAAGTTTATCTATGGATCAAAACAATACCATCTAATGTTTGTACAGAACCATTACTTCAAATGTATATGAAAACTTGTCACTAAAAATTCATAAAAGTTTTAAAAATGATAACATTCAAAGAAGCTCCAGTGTTCATATTTTTCATTATTGGAAGAACAAAAAGTTCAACACAAAAATTACCAGGCAAGATGTGGAACATAGATGAACCTTGAGCTCTTTGAACCAAATCATCTAAAGTTTTATCTCTAACTTATTGATCTAAGTCATGGATCCAAATCAAATAAAATTTTATAATTTGATAAAATCTTGCAGCTAATCCACCAAATGAACAAGTTCTAATTTAACTCTAAGACCAAGTGTAACAATAAGCAGTATAAAGGCAAAGCAACAAGCATTATCTGATCACATGTAGGACAGATTCCATACTAATCCCATCAACCCTGTTGAAATGTGGTATGACCCAAAAGATAAAGACATGGAACATACCAATTCAATTAAGGGGAAAAAGGATTAAACATTTTGGTTCTATTTATACATGAATTGTTTCAAAAAACACATTTCTGCCTTGAACAAGGTATTATAAAGTTAAAATTTACATGTATGTGGTTTTTTTTAATTATTTTCATAAAATAAAAGCAGATGATAATTTTATGATAAGTGTTTTCAAGATTTCCCTGTTTCGTTTCTGAAATGTGTATGAAATCTGTCTCTACAACATGAACAGTGATACACAGCTGAACAAGAACAAACAAACATATAAAAGCTAGCATTAGAAAGCTAGCAACATGCTCTAAAGCTCCAGCGACATGCTGTTTTAGAATTCAGGCGAGATTGACATGCACGTCCATACAAGTTCCATCTACAAGCAACCACCCTTACAATTATAAATGTGGTCAAATCATTACTGTGTGTAACACCACAGTATAAAATACCTATTGTCGCCCGAGAAAACCCCAAAAGTAGGTCTTCGAGATAAAATTCCAGACTCTACATCCCGTACTTTCAATCCATCTAGCGGAAGCATATACTTCTTGTCTTTTTCCTGAAAATGAGTGAGAGTTAGTATTGCAAAAGACAGCCTGATAAACTTAGGCTCAAACAGTTAAGGAACATGTCACAAGACAGCGTAACTAATCTTGGACCTGTCAAAAGGCAACCTAACTCAAAACATTTAGCCATCTGATATCACCTCTAAACATTCCTAAATTGTGCAGATCATTCTGTTGAACCAGAAGACTCCATCATCTATGGGTTGGAAAATTTTTAATGGTGGAAAATGCAGTCAAATAAACAAGAGATGGCTCAAAAATAATATTGTTTGTGTCAACACAGGCCTGTGTGTTAGTCTTAAGTGAATTAAGAATTAAGAATAAACTCAAATTCAAGTTCAAAAGGGAGACAACTCAGAAAAAAAATGTCACTTTTAAACACATTAAAACACATTTAAAATTTGTTGAAAAAATGTATGTAAAACTATCATAATTAAATTAAGTTACATTTGAAATTGAATTTAAAAGAAGAATTTCAAAAACATTTAAAAGAAGAATTTCAAAAACATTTACGGTAACTTCAGTCAAATCTAAATCTGCCTTAAAGTGTTATCTCTTTATAAGGACCATAAGCTTTTAAAAGCCAGTGAAATTTTAACAAAATTGCTCTTTATTCAAGTTATTTGAACCTGTACATAAGGGCAACCTGTCCATAAAGACTGGCTTGACTGTATTTTTATACTGTTTGAGCCCACTTGAGGCCTAAGATTAGGAAACAAGATTCATTATAAACTTTATGTATATGCAATAATTCCATATCATTTCAATTAAGTCTAAACTATTATAAAATTTTAAATAAAATTTAATTAATAAAGTAAAATTTAAATATAAAGATATAAATATAAAACCATAATTCAGTAAATCATAATAATTTTCATGCACAAAGGAAAAATCATTTTTTTTTAAAATGCTGCCGATATATGAATATCAAAATTAAATAAGCAAACGGTTAATAAAACCATACCCTGGGTTTTACAAATTTTTTATGCCAATATGCAAAATATTTTCAAAATTTAAATCCTTCACCACTAAAAGCTTGAAAAAACCAAATTTTTTGGTAAAAAATTTAGATATGCATAAAATCAAACCAGCAATGAGTATGTTGCTTGAAGAAACCCATTTTCCCCAAAAAATATCAAATATGCTTGAAAATAAAACCAGCGAGTTGAACAGCCAAATGATGTATTAATAAGAAATTAAGTTATTTGGAAGTTTGATTTCTCAAAACATGGAGAAATAATCATACATGCTTCAGTCACAATACACATACACCCTACCACCTTCCCCCATCATCCAGTCCCACATTTGTGATTACAAACAGAAATGGACCCCCCATCCATAGAAAAACAACAATCTTTTTTCAGACACACACCCCCATAATTCACCCTACCCCTGTAAAAAACAGCCCACCCTTTTCCAGACCACCACCCACCACCCCAATGGAAAAATAACAAATCTTTTTTTCAGACCCCAAACCTTTGGAAAAACAACTCGTCTGTTTTCAGACACCTCTCCTGACCTCCCAACCATTATTTCAGACATTGGAACTGAACATAGAAAGTGAGGCCTATGTATGAGACTGACTGGGTTTCTCATGACATAAAATAGATTTTAATATATATACAGAAGCTGATATCTGTGGTTGAAATGGAACTACATCTTACCCAGGTATTTAAAAAACATTTTTTTATAAACAGTACAACCTTGCCACCATTTTTTCAGTCAGATTTTGGTGTTATATAGGGGTTTAGCGAATAAATTGTTGGAGACTTGTTAAGAAAAACAAAACAGATATTGATTTGGGGGCAATAAGCGAGGTGACAAAGTAATTAAGAGCATTATATTGAGGTTTTACTGTATAATACCCCTATCCCAATCATAATTAAAATCATTTGCATAAACAATATTTATGTTTATCAAATATACAAAATAACTAATAAGCGTATAACTATATAATAATACATGAGGATTTACTATGTAAAACTATAACAAAATGCATGGAAGATATTTTGGGGGAAAAAATTGAAGGGGGGGGGATATTGCAAACATTTTTCATGCATTTTTTTCCATTCCATAATTTATTTTTGCAAAATTCTAATCAAATTAATTTTTTCATTAATGAATCTGCAAAAATTATAAAGCATACAATATTATACTTCTACTTCATTCCCCGAGTTGTAGACGAGGGTGTGGTGCTGGACACAATGAGGGGGAGAGGCAGCATTAAGGTAAGGGGATAGAAAAGGTAGTGCATTATAACATTTAACATCAAACTTCCATGCATTTTGTTTTAAAAGCTGAAAAATACACTGACTGGTTCTTCTAACAATATTTGTCATTACAGTTTACAACAAACAAGGATATTTGTTTTCTATATTATATAGGAATAGTGAACCAACTTATTTTGGTGCCATCCCTATTATTATTATCACTATCTACAGGGGTTCAAAATTTCCAGGTCTGAGGTCTGGGACCTTTTAGGGGTTCAAAATTTCCAGGTCTGAGGTCTGGGACCTTTTGATTTTACATTGGGACCCTTGATATTTAAACTGTAAAAGTCCAATAGACATGCAGTTTTTTAACCAGGATAATGATGCTTTCTCTTTATGATAATTGTCCGATACTGTCCTGTTCCACAAGAACTCTAAAATTATTTTTTTTTTAATAAGTATCCTAGCAATTGCAAGCATGTTATAATAATATAGTTTGCTATTTATATAAGAGTATTTAATTTCCCCTTAATGTGCAAATTTTATCAAACTAAAGGTAGCAGGCAGTAAAAACATAATAGAATCACCGCTAATACATTGATACCAATAATGAACACCTATATTGTGCCTTTTTTTGTTTAATACAGGATTGTTCTAGATGGGGTAAAAAAAATTTAAAAATTTCCAAACCACTGTAACATTAATATTTTTGCATTATGTTAATAATGGCCAATTATATGTAGGCCTAATCAATGCAGTCATTTGGAAATACAAGTGACCCATGCCTACTTTTATAATGAACACTGTCTTTGTCACTTGTTATGGTGAAACAAACTTCAATGAACCAGTTAGCATATTTTCCATAAAGCAAATGTGCGAAAAGAAATATTTACTACATAATCTAATATAAAACAAATATACATGAAAAAAGAAGGGAACATAATGTGTGTTATACAATACTACAGAAAGGGGTGTGACAAATAAAGACCAATATTTCTATGGAATTCTACGGAATTTCTACGATGAAGTGTCATATATATGTATCTGAATTTAAAATGCTCTTATTTTGAACTACTAATACCTATTACATGAAAAAAGCATAAAAAAGAAAAAAACAACACAAAAATAAAATTTCAACTATAGAATATATCTGGTAATTTAAGACAATTTTTTTAATATGATTAATTGAGATATTCTTCATTATTGGAGATATATTTGGAAAAAAATCCCAATGAACAAACCACTCAAAAATTTGGAAGAAAAACACAGAAGTCAAACATCAAGAAATCCTTATTGTTACTTGAATATTATTATTGAACAAATCTAACAAAATCACTGCAATGCTAAAAGTTATCTTTTATAAATTCTGAAAAAAAAAACTTAAACTTTGACACTCCCTCCAGAAAAAAAGCATCTACCGAACTATTTATTTCTCGAACAGATAAAAGGCAAAATAGTTCTTCAGTGAATGGCTCTCAGATTTTTCAAGCCCGATGCCAATATTACCAGGGAAGATACTTTCCTGTTCATAAAAATCATTTTCATATTTTTAATAACATGGGAGTTTGACATTCCCATAAAAATCATTTTCAAATTACATGTCAATTTTTAACATTAAATTGACTGAAGAATAACAAGAATTTTGTTTTGTGTTGTTGTATAAATCAAAACATCATCTATATATATATATATACTGACCTCCTCATCTTTGAACCAGGATAAACTCTCTGCTGTCAAAACAAACCAAAAATCTTTTGATCCACCTTTCATAAAACTTATATTGTGTAATGTTAGCCAACCTTTTCGTATAACCTGAAAAAATTATAATACATGTATAAAAATTAATTAAAATATTTACTTTGAATGAATATTTTAAAACAAAGTTGTGTCCCTTTGACCGTTTGCCTGTGCACAGCAATTTTAAAATGGGATTGTCTCCCTTTGACTGAATACATTTATTGAATTAGAGTGGAGTAAAAGTGTATTAAACCTAAGCTTATAATCATTCATTTGACGTGATCAGGTCTCACATAGTGGAGGAAACGAGAGTGCAAAGAAAAACTACCAACCTTCAAGAAGTGAACTAATAAACTCTCTCATACCATATTTACCTGGGTACTTCTTAATGGGACTGAAATTTTTCTTAGTCTATTGAAGTGTGTTGCATGAAGAAAAGTTCAGAGTATGTGTTTGATGCAAATGAGGCCTACTAGTTAAGGTAATTATTTGGTTTCAAGTCACAGCAATTAAGACATTTAATATCATAATGCTTCAGCAGTGCCAGTAGAAATACTGGTCTTCCTTTCCATGACCAGTCTTGTACTGGAAAACAAAACTATATGCAGGCAAGTTTATTAATGTAGTTTTCTTTTTTTTCACTTAAATCAAGACTCAGTTCTCTCGAATGGTGGAGGTAACTTAAGTACCTAGAAAAAACCACAACCTTCAGCAGGTGAACTGACAAACTTCCTCACACTAGGATTTGCTTGATTGGGATCTGAACCCAGACAGAGGCTCTGTGATCTGTAAGCAGACTTGTTAGACCACTTGTCACCAAAGCCACCCTAAACTATGTGATTCCATGCATATTTGATAAATGAGAGATACACATGATTGTTATGGGTGATAGGTGGATTTTGAAAGAAACACATAGGAGCTTTTTTCAATGTTAACATAATTGTTTTTACACAACAAAATTAATTTAATCACAACATTTCACTTGTAACATTTAAAACATTATATATATTAATGCTGAATAATTAAAGCTGATTACATAATAAATGCTAACAATAGTTATTAGAAAAGTAGAATGAAGTAATTAGGTTTTACGCCCCAGTCAATAGGTATTTTTACTTATATCAAGACAGTCAGTTCTGGAAAAGAGGAGAAAATGGATGTGCCGTAGAAAACTACAGACTTTCGGCAAGAGAATTGACTTTCAATAACTAAGACCTAGATGCCAGAGTGTGATTCCAGGCACTGTGATCTGCAAGCCAGTACTTTAGATTACTCCGCCACTGAGGCCCACTCTATAGTCTATTAGGGTGTATTTTGAACACCTTGTTCTATGCAGCCATAATGTCAAAATCATTAGAATGAATAATACTTAGCTTGTCACGAGGAATACATGTGTCTTAGGAGTGGGACAATACACTGATAATCAATAGTAATCTGTATTTAGAATTAAGAAGACGATTTATGGGCACTTAAGAAATTTACGTGTTTGGTTTGACCAGAAGCAATGAAAATGTGAAAGGTAACAACAAAATGGTGACCTCTGATCAAGTAATAAATCTACTGGTAACTGTACCTTCAAATTCAAAGTCAAATGTCTCAGGCAGTTTTGAACATCCTGTATAAGCGGATACAAAATGTTATGTGTAATTTACATGTGTCATTGCATAATTCATTATTTGATATCACATTGATTGAGAAATGAGACATTGCAGTTTGATGTGATTTAAAAATAAATTTTGTAGCATTTAATTGAAAGTGCTAATTATATGCATGTATTACTGATATATCATGATACATATTGTATCCCAAACAATGTATCACGACAGAGATCATATCTTGTCCATGTCTGTATCTTCACAGCCCTAATATGGCATGTAAGAAAGATTCAGTTTAAACCAGCATTCCGAAAGTTTCCTGCAGGCAGAACACTATACATTGACATTTGAGTTTGTATAAAGTGTACAGTGTATAAGGGTAGACAAGCAAATTCATTGAATTAGGATCCCCCATCAGCAGGTTTTTTTTTTTTTTTTTTTTTTTTTTTTTTTTTTTTTTTTTTTTGTGGTTTGCACTTATGTTTAAAGGGCCATAACTCCAAGGAAAATGAGCAAACAAACTCAGGTTAATGATATGTGCACCTTCTACTGTTAATACTTACACTTTGAGTTTCATGAAATAGTGCTTCATAGTTTTGGAAAATTAACTCGGACAAGAATTTTGGACAAACAGAACTAAGGAAGGACAGACGGACACTCAAATTTAATACCCCCCCTCTTTCTTCGAAAGCTTGACCACAAAATATACAACGACATATTTTCATATGATACTTGCCATTTGCTTGATAATCTGTCATACAATATCTATATATTATTACTTTGCTTAGGCAGTCTATAATTATTTATACAATTGTAGCTGTTCACAAAGTGATGCGAGCACATGTTAATCTTAAACTGCTATAAAGTTTAGATAATTCCATTACCAATTTCCTGGATATATTTGACATCCCATAGTTCCATGTTCTTTTATTTAGCTATAAAGGAGGTGCTTATCTTTCTTCAGCAGTTGACATCACTTTCCTGTTGAAAGTTCACATGTGTAACTTAATTTGCCAGTTTTCAAAGATTTTACTTTGCTTTTTGGGATTATGTTTTAGACATTGAGTACTGCTGATTTTCCTTAATGAACACTTAAGCAAGAGATGTGAGAACAATAGAAATTGTCTGCTAATAAAGTTATTAAACAAAAAATTAGAAATTTGTCCATTTAAGCACTACTAAAAGAATATTTTAACACTAGACACTTAACATTCACACTGACATACATGTATAGTAAAGGTAAAACAAGTTCCCTTGCAGGTGAACTCAAGATCTTCTAATAATTATGTACTGAGATTTAACTTCTGAAGCTATCATACAGACTGTGTAGATAGAACCTTACTTTGTCTTAGATAGCCTTACTTACCTGGTTACCTATTCTTTTCTTATTTGTACTTTCTGACTTTTGTTGTGCACTAAAATGTAAATAAAAATATGATTTAATGACATAATAAGATTTTTTTAGCAGATTAGGTAACCCCATGTACCAGATTTCTGCACTCTGTGCTTCAAGCTTTTTTTTTGTAACCCTTCAAATCAACACTGGATCAGTTTTTTAACTTGCATACAAATTTATATTTGCCATACATTTGCATTATTATCATCATGTCAAATTTTGTTCATTGAATTGAGGAAAATATATTTTTCAGGGTTCGTACAGAAATTTGGACTCCACATTTAAAGACTTTTTGGGGTCTTTTCAGGGTCTTACTTGCAAATTTAAGGCCTTATCAGAGGGACAACTTTAGCAAAAAATATTGGTGAAAAAGGCAATTAAATCAATAAAACAATTATTTACATGTCCATAGTAACGACACTTGAAGTGGAGGTTGAAGTTGGGCGTTTGGTTGGGCCAGGTACCTTTAAATTGCTCATTTCAACGTAACTTTTCAATTAATTATTTATTTATATCAGTCTATTTGCAACCACTGAATATCGAAATATAGACACCCAACTGGTCAAATTCAAGGGCTTTTTATGGCCCTTAGGATAAATTCAAAGGTTTTTTAGGGTCAGACTTGTTTTTAGGGTCTTTTTAGGACAAACCTCAAAATTTAAGGACTTTTCCAGGCCTGTACCAACCCCTTTTTTAAGATAAAAACACTATTTTAGCTGAAAAACACATAGCTTAAACAGAATAACGTTTCCAACAATCTAATTTTTTTAAGATTTTCAGTTGTAATGACAGTACCATTTTCAAACATGCATAATAATATATGAAAGATACAGTAAAACCTTGATTCATTGCCCACCATTTGTTCAGTCAAATTTTAGCACTATAGAGGGGTTTACGATTAATCCAGGTAGGCTTGTCAAGAAAATAACTAAAGAAGCATATTTTAGGACTTCTAGACAGTGTGGCAATTAGTGAGGTGGCAAAGTAATTGATGGGCAATATAGCAAGGTTTTACTGTATATATGAACCTAAACAATGTTCTTAGGAAAAGTAAAATGGGAGGGAAATGGTAGTTGTCTGATCTATAGCCCGACGTGTAACCCTAGTTTGGTAATATCACATTAAGATTACTCATTGTATCTAAAAGTGGTAAATATAAATAAAATAAAGGGATGATACTAAACAAGTTGGTCCACTGTTAGGATACAATAGATACAATATGCCTTTATACAGTGAGCTGTAATAAAAAGTAGCCTGTCCAGTTTCAGAATAATTATGTTTCAATGATATACGGCAGATACATATCCAGTAAAACAAGTTTTAACCAATCGGTGCCCACCGGATACATTTTTCGGCAAAAATTCTGGTATAAAACCTGGACACATATGCTAACATCATTGCCTCTGATGAAGGATTAACAATATCCGAAACCAGTCAGGCTACTTTTTATTACAGTTTACTGTATAAAGGCATATTGTCAGCCCCATTGTATCCATAACAGTGGACCAACTTGTTTGGTATCATCCCTTTACTAAACAATGTACTTACTTTGCAAATCCTATGAAATCTTCATGATTCGTGTTCATGTACGCTAGCTGTGTTTCTACAATTAACTGTAGTTGATCTTTAGCTTTCTGTTCTCTTTCTCGTACTCTGGTATTGACGATACGTTCTGTTTCCTCTCGTAATCTCGGATATCGGCTCATCTTTACAAAAAAAAGAAAATAGTATTTTCTATGAAACAAGTTTGATATAAAAATGGGTTAAAGATTCAAATGACTGGGTTGATTTAATATTTATGTTCCAATACTGTTGAGTTATGGTGTTTAACATCCCAATCAAGAATTTTCACTTATATCGGGACATAGCCACCTATATGCGAAGTTGTAGAAATTTTACCTGTGTATTAAGCTGTTGACATTATACAGCAGTGTTCTTTGTTCTGCCATGCTTACTGTGACACAGGACCTCATTTATTTTAAGTTCCCATCTGAAAGAACCATGGCTTTCATTTTGTAATGCCGAGTGCTTGGCGAAAGAACATTCACTACCCAGTTTCAAATCTTGTGTCAGACCCAGTCAGGATTTTAACCCACAACCTCCCATTTACGGAGCGAACATTCGCTTAAATGATTCCCCAAAGTGAGGCACAACCTTTACGTTTTTCAGCACACATATGTATCTGATAGCATGAAAAGTCAGTTTACTTTTTATTGACCTACCTTTTGTGTACATTTCCATACTTTCTTTAGCGAGTTACACAACTATGGCCATATCTACACATTTACTGAGCCAGTGGTCAGTAGTCACTGGGACATATAGCCTAGGTATTGGCATGAGATTTTTAATGGATCTCCCTTTTGAGTACATTTCTGTTCTTTCTATAGGGAGTTATACAACTATGGCTATATCTACATATTTAAAGAGCGAGTGTAAAAATTCTGCAGTAGATGGTAGTATGAGATCTATAGTGACCTACCTTATTTGTACATTTCCGTACTTTCTTTAGCGAGTTATATTACTATGGCCATATCTACACATTTACTGAGCTAGTGCCAAGCTTCTGTAGTGTTCACTGGGACATTTACGTATTGGCATGAGATTTTTAATGGACCTACCTTTTGTGTACATTTCCGTACCTTTTTTTTAGCGAGTTACACAGCTATGGTCATATCTACACATATACTAAGAACTTTAGGTATCAGCATGAGATCTATAGTGGACATACCTTTTGTGTACATTTGCGTACAACATTTGTTAGTTCCGATACGACCATGTCCACACACTTTAATGATGGTACCTTTAGCTTCTCTATTTGTTTTTTTACTATAGCCTCAAAAGCCATATCTGGTGTGAATAGACCAGTTCTACATGAAATCAAAATTTACAAAGTAAATAAATAATTACAAATTTCTATTTAATCACATATTACCGTATACCAGTTTTAATTTTACAGCACTAGATGGCCATTTCGGAATCCAATTCCTCATCAGTACTGCTTGGGCTAAAATTATGAAACCAAAATACAGTACATAAAATTTTTCTAATCTTGCTGAATCTCACTGCCAAGGTTCAACATGTTCAAATACTGCTTTGAAAGACTCTTGTTTGAGAAAGTATGTCAGTTACCTTGCACAATGCTTTGTGCAAAATAGGGTTGTGTAACAGAAAGTACATTTTTGTGGTTTTTACTCATATTCAAAGGGCAATTACTGCTAGGGAAAATGAGCAAACCAACCCTGGTTAATGGTATGAACATTTCCCATCTATGCTGATGTTTTGCATCAAGTTTTGTAGAATAGGGCTTTATAGTTTTGGATAATTTCTCCACACAAGAATTATCTGGACAGATGGATGGAACTTTGATTTAAGATAAGACCCCCCTCTTTCTTCGAAAGGTGGGTGATAATAACTATACTTTACCTGATACCATGGATATTCTTTATAGCATAACTTATTTCTCTTCTAAGTTCTCTCTCATCAAATTCCATCTACAATAAAGATGATGAAAAATTTTATTTTCAAAAATTTATGTACTGTAAATTTATATGTACACATGTATTTATTTTAGCATGTACAAATTTTAGTATTTATAATAAGAATATTCATGTGGAAATCAGATAATTCAGCGCACTTTGGCCATATTTTGGCAGTGGATTTAAATTAGTGCAACTGTATCATGTGTATTATCGAAAAAATCTATAAAATTATTACATCGCTGAAATAAACACATTCACATTATTTCACAAGTATGTAGAAAAAGTTAGGATTTTGTTGATTTTTTATGTTGAATAGTGAGTAAAGGGAAGTCAGTGCTGGCCAGTAACACGCCAGAACAGAGTATTAAGACAGTAGAGAGGACCAGAGTACCTTGAGAAAATATTCATTCTTTAGTAAGCAAACTGACAAATTACCTAATATATCCCAGGACTGAATAGCCAATTGCAATTTTGGCAACCCAGAATGGGGCCGAAGCAAAGAACCAAATACCTCCAACATTAACCTCGTGATTTTGACCTTTAACTTATGCACATAAATTTGGTATGTGTCTCATATTGGTTTACAATTATGCCAAGTTTGATCAAAATCCATGTATAGACATGGAAGATATGGACCGGACATGATATTGGGACAGACAAACAGACAGACAAACAGACAAGGTGATTCCTACATACCCCGTAAACTTTATTTGCAGAGGGTAGGGGTATAATTATACTCTGTGTATTGAAATGGCTGGCAGATCACAAAGTTCTGATTTCTAGAAATGACCAGATAATTTTAGTGCAAACAATTATATGACTAGCAATTACCGTACCTTTACAAGTTCAAAAGGGAATCGCTCATGAAATATTCTGTTTATCTTAGCTCCGCCAGACAATTCCATTGTGTTAATTTCTGCCCCGGAACCTTCGATATTTTTCTCAAAATCTGTGTTAAACTGATTAATCATTCTGAAAAATTATGAAAAATATTTTCTATAAACTGAGCTTATTGTTGTTAGATTCGAAATTATAAATGTACAACAAGACCAATGCCCCTTTGTGTTTGTGTGGAACAATATGGGAAATGTTTCATTGCCAATAAACTGGTTTTATGAGAAAATGCTGTTAAAAATTCTAATTCACAAGAAGTTCTAGTCCAACACCAACATTTTTCAATCAAAAACATACTGACAACACTAACTCTTGCATACTGGATTTGACAGAAGGTTTGTATATTACATACAAGTCAGTTAAAAATGCTAACGCCAAAAAATTACATACATGCACTGTGAAATCATTAATTATTGTTGTGTCCCAATATTCCTTGTTTTCCTGAAAACCCTGACCAATGAATTTAACTGTCAATATAGTTTAAAAACTATCTTACACAGAAACCAAAATCCACAAATTAATATCCCCATAAAATGGGATTTTTACCTGGAGACCCATGAACATGGAAATAAATAATTTCACAGTACAACCAGCTACATGTACATGTATGTCTAGAGATTGGGCACTTACTGCATCATAGCTTTCGTTTTTCTTGATGGGTCGTCGGGTCTAAAATTTTTGTATTCCTCTACGTCCTTCTCCATACTTAAGAGTTGAGACTGTAGTCGATTCCTTAGCGCTGGTAATGTATCTCTTATATGATTGGTCAATTGTGCGTTTAATTGTCGCTGTAAAAATGGCGTCCCCATTCTGTCTGCCATGTGTCTGAAAAAATATAAATATATCAATGTAAATATATTCTATAGAACAATTATCTAATGAGGAAATCTTTAACAACATTACATCAAACTTTATTTGCAGTTCTATTTAGTAATACAAGCTGTGGGCATATGGGAAAAACATTATATTTTAGATCTTGTCTCAGTCTATAATTTTGTAAAACAAAGTCAGTAAATGTGACCAATAGGAGGTGCACATGATTAATTTATATAAAGTGTGTGGGTACAATTTTATTTAATTTGGGAAAAAGTCACAGAAGTTACAGATTACACAATACATGTATACAAATAGTGTTAAGATTGACAAACAGTTAATGAATTCCTAGACCTGTTTTCCCCTTTGGTTACACAGGAAACAAAATCAGCATGGATGAAGCCCATCAATATATACTTACCTATATGAGGGATGACTTAGAAAAAATTTCCTTTCAGCTGCTAAAGCAGCTCGTATATCTTTTCTACCTTCTATGTCTCTTTGACTTCTGTTTACGACACCAATATAACCTGAGGCATAAAAAACAATACATCAATTCCAATTCAAAATAGAGCCATCTTTTTTCAAACCAAATCCCCCCTCCCAGCTCCCAACTGAGGTTTGACCTTGTAACTTTGACTAACACACTTAAGATAAGACACATGGCTGCAAATTGGTCTATGGATATACACCAGACAATTCCTATATATCCCTGCAGAGGTATCTCACTATCTGTTGCTAATAAAGCCAGGCTGATCCTTTTACACAACAAAAGCTAGCACCTGTTTTAGTCTTTTTGCTGTACAACCTAAAGCTATCTTGGTTATTATATATACAATTTTAGTAAAATATCTTCCAATGGTGTTGGAGGAGTAAGCATGGTACAAGTAGAAAGTAAAATCTCATAAAAATGCATATGTACCTCTTTTTATATACCATTGATCGGGACATTTTATTTAGAATATGTATTTTGAAAATTCAGCAAAATACAAACATTGTCACATAGAAATCTTTAACAATGACTTACCTCTCCTGAGAGGAAGTGTTTTGTTTTCTAGAATATCTCTAGCATCTGTTCCTTGGTCCATTAAATCCAGTTTTGTTATAACACCTATAGTTCTGATACCTGTAACAAGATAACGAGACAATACAGTAATTACCACACAATACAGCATTACATTTACCAGTACCACATATAAATGATGATAATGTTGATGTTGGTTGTCAAAATGGTCATGGCATTGGTGGTTTGTTGTTGTTTTTGTTGGTCGTGGTGGTGGTAGTGGTGTGGTTGTGGTGTTGGTGGTTGTGATGAAAATGGACGGGTGGTGGTGACAGCAGGTGTAAGCTATATCTGGACAGCGTTTCAGCAGCTGCTATCTACCTTTTGGCAGTTTTTTTAATCCACTAGCATCCCAACATTTAGCCACTTGGCATCTGTGCTTTGACTCTTTTTTGTTTTTCTACTGTTACACTTTCAACAACAATGTTCTCTTATTTGAAAACTCATAGTTCCTTGGTTCATTGATGGAAACTAATAGTACTAACCTTGTGGATCTACTTCTTTAGCAATTTTCAAAGCATCAGAATTAGCCAAATCACTGTTAGCTGGAGAAACAGCCAAGATAAGACAACTCTCTTTAGTTATAAATTCCATCAGCATGCCTCTAATTTGCATCTCAATATCGGCCGGCTGATCTCCGACGGGTACCTTCGTCATACCAGGTAAATCTATCAGTGTTAAGTTCAGTACTGAAAGAAAAATATCAGAAATGCCAATGAATTAATTCCTAAATTTAATTATGTGATTTGTAATTGGACTTTGTCATTATGGATCAATCTATCAGATTCAAGTTGAGTATTGAAATGAAAAATATAAGAAATGACAAATAATACATATAATACAATGCCATCCATAAATAGTTAAAATACAATATACAAACCTGTCTAAAAGGCCACCAAAGGGAACCAGTAAAAGTGGCCTTTCTGGACAGGTGACCTTTATATACAGGTTCAAATAATGTGAATAAAGAACAATTGGGATACAATTTTACTGGCCTTTATAAGCAGGTGGCCTTTATATGGAGGTGACCTTTAGTGAAATAAGTGAAAAAATCTTGGCTGGGTCATAAACCACCTTTCCATTGAGAGCAGTGTTTTGAGGTACCTAGCTTCAAATTCCAACCAAAAACAACAACTATGTAAAGTCTATTTGTCATTTCTGAGGTCACATGGGGGTCTTTATATATAGGTTTCACTTTCATTTAAAATTTTTTAAATGACCTACTTCCCACAAGTGTCTTATATTTACATATAATTGTGTCAGAAGTGTTGTGTCTGAGAAAAAGCTAAGTATCTGTTACAGAATACAATATGTGACACTATAAAAATTCTAACACAGTGATACTTATTATTATACAAGTCTAGCTTACAAAAATCAATAAATGTGATACTATAATGCCAGGTTTCTATATTAATCTTACATCTACAAGATGCACAGGTTGATCTAGGTTTCACAATTTTTATTAAACATATGGAGGGTGTGGCTATTTAAACAGGAGATGCTTACCCTTTCGGAGCATCCAGCCTCACCCTGGTGGAAGTTCACATATTTGAACCTAATTTGCCAGCTTCAAAGATTTTTCTTTGCTTTGGGATTGTGGTTTGGACATGGATTGGTATGTTTGTTTTTGATTTCCACAATTTTAAAATTATAAGTAGCAAAATTTCCAAAATTTCTAAACATATAGTCTTTTTTAAAGTATTATTTTCATGAACTTGCTACAAGAGATTACTTTTTGAACAAATTACTCGAAAAAATGAGAAACCAATGCCAATTTTGATACCCATGCTTCCAGTACAAAGGTCAAATGATGTAGTGAGTGAATGAGACATTACAGCCAAGTGAATGCATATAATTTAGTCAATGGAGTGACAGGCTCCAAATCCAAGGGCAATGGGTTAGAATCCAGACAATAGCTTGTTTTTACAGTAAAAATGAATAGTTCAAGAAATTCTGCTTACCATGTGGAGAATAAACTCTGAGGTTGATGGGAAGAGGAGAAATCCCTTTATTTGTTCCTGTAGCTCTGTCCGTTTCTGCCTCGATCTCTTTACGAACCAGATCAAAATCTGTAAATTGTCTCCCTTTGGCATGAAGAAATTCAGCATATTCTACAAAATGAATTAAGGAACTAACATTATTAGCTTTTACCAGAGTAAAAAAAATCATCAAAGTTTTAACCTATCCTGATATTAATTTTCTCAGAATTTTTCTATTAGTGACATGAATTTAAGGGTTACATATTAGGCATGTATCTGTGTAATATTCAGCCTAAATCTAGAAAATTGCAACCTAGAATTTGATCCAGCTGATAAATTTAGTTTGATTTAATATTTGAGTCATCATCACCAGATTTTAGCATTATAAAGGGGTTTGGTGATAAATTGAGGGAGACTTATCAAGAAAAACAAGAAAAAAAATAGGATCTAAAATATTATGGGGATAAGTCAGTTGGCAAAGTTATAAGGGGCAATTTAACGAGGTTTTACTGTACTGTGGTAATGAGCAAGGTGGCAAAGTTATACAGGGGCATTATAATGAGGTTTTACTGTACATGTGGTGATATGTGATGTGGCAAATTATACAGGGGGCATTATAATGAGGTTTTACTATACCTGTTTTTGAATTGATTAACTGTAATACCAATGGCCTTCTTGTTACAATACCTGACCCACGAGGTAAAAAATCTCTGTAAAATAAATAAAATATTTCTGTATTTATAAGGTATAGATCCAATACCATGGTCACGCCGTTGTATGCACACTTCCACAATTTATGATTCAGAGCTCACTCTCTGACTCTTTTGTAAATGTTGCTAGGACTCTTGGAATTGTGAAAATAAGCACAATGATAGCTAAAATTGTGAAAAAGTGTTAGAAAATTTTAAAATACTGTTATAAATGCTGAAATTTCCAAAATTGTGAAATTAAAAACCATAAGATTTTCAATTGTGTACGGGGCAAAATATTGGGCCTAAAAACAACTAAGTGATAGCCCTATGATTTGAAATCTTTTTTACATGTATCTATGATGTCATCAAGGAAACATGACTGTGTACTGTACCAGTAACTAACAACTTCATTCCCATTCACATTACATGTAACTGGCACAAATTCTGGGATGATAAAAAATAATGACTACTATTTCAACATTAATGCCGGCCTAAAATCTTGACAACTTGGGCATAAAACAACATTTTTTTGTATTCCACTCTAATCCACTCAGAAAATTTTCAATCAACACCAAAATAAGGTTTCCTAAAATTTAAATTGTTAGTAGCCAAATTTCCAAAATTTGTAAAAAAAAAAAAAATAAAAATGAAAAAATAATAAAAAAATAATAATAAAATAATAATAATAATAATATACAATATAACATGCTTATAACAAAGCCCTGGGTACTGACTATTTTGAACTTCATTATAAAACCATTTCGTTATATATAGACTTATATAGAGGAGCGGTCTGGCCCAATATATGACTTCATACTATCCATGTATTCGTTTTAAGTGTGTTAATTATATTTGTGTTTTGCTGTAGTCCTTTTAAAGTATTTCTTCCAATAATTTGCTCAAATATGTTACTTCTTGAACAGATTACTCTGAAGTTAGTAGCCAGTGGCGATTCTGGACATCAGAAATGGAAACATAAACGTGTATTCCATTACACTCTTCCCCACACTAAAACAATTTCCAAACAATGCTATATAGTATTGATTTAAACCCATTGAAAGTCTATATGACAGTAGATGAATCTCTGGATAAGGTAATTCTGCTGATGTTACTATTTAAGTTTAAATAATTGATTATCCTTGTACAATATAATACTAGCAGTATAATAGGGACAAGTGACATTACATGTAAGAGTAAAAACAAAAGATGATTTAATTAGTACATGTAATATCTTCTAGATCTGTATTACTGCAGGGCTCTCAAACCATTTCACTGTACTGGATCAGAGGCAGGCCATGGAGTAGGGAAATGCAGCCGGACGAAAGAACAGTCACTACCTATTTTCAAGTCTTGGTCAGACCCTGCCATGATTTGAACCAAGGACCTCCCACATACAGAGCAAGCACTCTACCAACTCAGCTACTGTAGTGGTCTGTTAGTAAAGGATTCTTTTTCATTTACATGTATCAATATTGAGGCAGTGGTCAAAGACACAGTGATTTATTACCCGGACACTTGACCACAGAGGAGGTCACTACAGAAAGTACAGACATCTATGATAAATGGTCAAGTATTGATCCATTGATGAAATTACCATAGCTTTTAGCTTGTTTTATACTTATAGGATAGATAAACACCAACAAATTAGACAAGGGTACTAAAAATCCATCTAAATTTCCTCCAAATTGACCTAATTCAGCCTAATTGACATGTACGGTCCCAAAAACATCTAAAGGAAAAATGTGATTAACAAGACGGAACCAAGAAAAATCAATTCTCCATGACAAAACATGGTTACACTGAGAGATGTTTAGACAACAAAATATAAGGATATAGAGTAATATGTATGCTGAAGATACTCTGTAAAATAAATCAATATCTTCCATGTTCTTCAGTACTACCTAGAATTCTTTAACGGGAGCTAAGCTAGCTCAAATCTGAACATCTCGCAGAAGTACCGTAATAGCTCAGCTTTCAACCTCAATATTTTGAAAAAAATTTACTATCTATAAATGTCAGTGATTTTGTTAACACTTTTTAAAACTACCTTCTGCCTTTAAGATTGGGATAATTAAGTTCTAAGATTTAGTAAACTGCATTATGACATTCTGGTGATATTTAATATGTCCATTGCAAAGACACAATATTGTGGTCCTATCTGATACTTAATGAGTATAAGGACAACTAGATTTAATTTTCCAGTGTATCACTGTTGTTTTGAGGACAAATTGGGAAATTTTAGACATTTCTGTCTAGGAAAAACTACCTTTATTTAGTAGTAATTTTAAGCAAACAAAATCACTGAATGCTGTTTGTTGATCAAGTCATACATTGATTGAAATAAATATATATTAACATCACAATCAATATAGCAAAGTGGTACAATGGAACTTTACGTTCCAATCAAGATTTTTTCACTTATATCAATACATCTAATTCTGGTATGTTGTATTGGAGTAATGGTGTTTTGCTTCCCAGTCAAGATTTTTTCACTTATATCAATATGTCTAGTTCTGGGATGGTATAGTGGAGTAAAGGTGTTTTGCTTCCCAGTCCAGTTTCTTTCACTTATATCTAGGTTTTCCAACTAGATATGGTGGAATGGGGAGGAATAATGGAGTTTTACATCACACATGTCCCAGTCAAGATTCTTGTACTTATATAGAGGGGGTCAGTCCTGGGTTGGCGTGGAATAATGTACTTTCATGCCCCAGTCAAGATTCTTTCACTTATATTGAGGTGGTGAGTCCTGGTATGGAGTGAAAAGGAATAATGTAGTTTTAACCATGCAAAGATTCTTTCACTTATATTGCAGTGATCAGTTCTGTGATGGTGATGTGGAGAGGAGTAATGGTATTTTGCTAACCACCAGTGAAGCCACTTTGTCCAGTTTACATTTTGTATACATCGGCCGTTTTGCAAACCAAGGCTTTATCTTATCCTAAATCAATATTCCGAGCCACGGATGACTGCACTGAATGGATTTGATTCGACCTACATATACATACATATATATATATATACATGTATATCCACACACACACTTTCATATATATATCTATAAAAAAGTATTGATCAGAGCATGTCGACTTAAAGCAAACATTTTTATAATTAGAACTCTCGATATTACTTTTACAATTCTTCTCTCTAATTAAATCAATACATTGGTTAATCTTGGTATATACAGGCTGTACAAAATCTGTGAATGAGGACCAAAATTGATTGATCTCACCAGAGTAGTACTACAATAGACGCAGGATTAATATCGCTTAGATTTTGATGCAAATTGTACGCATGAAAGCAAAATCATTTCTTTATGTAACACTGGTATATTCGCTTGTATACAGATACATGTACAACAGTATCTAAATCAGAGTGGAGAGAAGTGGAGTGATGGAGTGTTAGTGTTCTATGGCTCAGTCAAGATTTTTTCACTAGTATTAAGATGGCCAGGATGGTGGAGGAAACTGGAGTACCTAAAGAATACCGGTACCATCTATTTCGGACAAGCGTTCTGACAAATTTTCTCACCCAAGGATTTGTCAGAGTGGTTATATGAACCTAGGCTGTGAGTGACAATGTGAACTGTTAGTGTGATTTAGACAACTTGGACACCGAGGTTCAAGTTATAAACCTGAGAAAAGTACATGATAAAATCTCTCTCTCTCCATGGACAAGAGTTCATGAAACTGTAACATTGATATTGAGTATTAATGTGTATCCCAGGTACATTTGTGTCAATATACATAAATGCAGAGCTCCAGATAAGAGGAGTATCTGTGTAAATACCCTTAATTTTTTTGAAAATACTCTTTAAATTGTAAATGTAAGGGTATCAAAACCCTTTGAAAATCCTCATTACCCTTTACAATTCTTATAACAATAGATCCTGCTTTGGGGGTTGAACTCCTGACCCAAGTACCTATGAAATGCCATTGTGACAATGAAGATGATGTTACTGTATTATTGTTAGAAGTTATACCTATTTAAATAAATGGCTTTAAAAATTGAAAATTTTCTTTACAATTTATAGATCAGTGTTGATACTCTTTAGATTTTACAGGATACCCTTTAGTAAAAAAGTAGGGGGTAATGACCCTTCATGTCAAAATCTTATCTGGAGCTCTGTAAATGAATGGACAAGTTAATATTTGTTCAGGTATATACATTTTTTATTGAGCACATTTTGTTAGTCATGATACAGGGTGGAGTGGAGTAATATTTTTTTATAGTAAAGATTCTTACAGATGCTCAGTTCTGGAATGGTGGGGGGAAATGGTGTACTTAAAAAGTACCTGTAAATCACTGATAACCAACAAATGAAATAACAAACTTTCTAATACCGATATTTGTTCGACAGGGGTTCAAAATTATGTTTTGTAATGATAGATTCAGGACCTTTTGACAATATTTTTTGCAGGTCCCACATAAAGTTTTGAAAGTCCAATCTCAAAATTTTGAAGTCCATGTAAAATTATGTTATTACAAAGAAAAGGTAGGAATATCATATTTAGATCCATAGGACTCTTACAGTTTAAATATTGAGGGCCCCAATGTATCCAGAGAATTTTAAAACTCTGTTGGAATCCTGTTTGAGGATTATCCTGGTAAAACAGGGAGGTCCATAGGACTTTTACATTTAAAATATCTAGGATCCCAATTTAAATTCAATACGTCCTGCACATCAGATCCAGGTCATTTTGTAACCCTGTTAAAGTCTCTCTCTCTTCATGCTCTTACTCTTTATATAATTACAAACTTCATGTTGTTACACAATTTAGAGCATTTTCATTGGTTGCCGTCTTGCAAAAACACGGTGTTATTTTCCAATAACAACGTTTTCTACCGGAACTACTTTGGGCCTGTTTCGGGGATTACCCATCTCTCAACAGCCATTTTAAGATTGTAAACAAACGGGGAGATCGGGAACGATTTCACATACATAGAAACATTAAAATACTTCAATTTTTTTATAAATTCAATTTTGAAAAATTAATTCAAACATGTTCTGATTAATTTTCACAGATATTTTTAATAATTTACATTTAAGATTGTATATTTATGAAATATTTTTCAAAATCAACATTTTATCGTCACCGAGCATTTTACCTGCCTAAGTATAAGCAATATGACACGCACCATGGTATTCTTGCATGCCAAACCTCAGTGTGGGGTGTTTTGTTTGAAATTCATTACATACGCATCCTTTTGAAAGCAAAGACATTTTATTTCCCCAAGACAATGTATAGCCGGGGATCAGCTGCAGGATAAATATTTTGAGGAATGCAATGCCAGTCACAGCCAGTATGCAGATAAGTCAGATGGTTGATTCTGAACTGGATCTTGATGATAATGACAGTGGTAGGCCTACCAATAATAATTTAATAAAATTGATAACAAACTAGATCTATATTCCAACCTAAAATTCACCCGTGTCGCTTGTTTACCTTCTACAAATGTCCCTGATCAGGCTCGGCCCATACAGCTACTGCTGGTGACAGAATCCCCCATCTCACACCCAGTCCATAGGTGGTAAAACATTGATATATCCAAGAAAACATTAATTCCATGTCAATAGTTGGTTTCAGGGTTTGTTTAACACACTGTTCATTCAACCAAAGCCGTTTGTCTTATGTTATGGGTAAAATCAAAATATAAACACGCCTGTCCTATAAACGTTTGGCCGTCATGTATGACGTCGTACAAAGTGTTGTTTGTTTTCATGATTGCGAGATATAATATAACCCCTTTTTGTCAATGAATTTAAATGTAACATAATTTATATGTTGACTGAAAATAACTAAAAAATAAATAAAAAGATATAAATTCAAAATTATTTCAGCTTTTTTAATCGGATATTTTATCGTTTCATAAAGCTGTCATTTATTGTATCACTACGCAGTTCAGCCCTGTAACGTCGATTTTCTGAAAGTCAGCTGATCAGTTCAGAAATGTAGGTCAGCTTAGAAAAATGTTAAATTTTGGGTTTGTAATTATAAGAATTGAATTGCACTTTTTACGTTGTTATCGGGGTGTAACAACGTGAAAATTATGACAAATTGTGTAAAACCGCGTAGCGTAGTGAAGCGAAGCGGTTTTACACAATTTGTCATAATTTTCACGTTGTTACACCCCGATAACAACGTAAAAAGTGCAATTCAATTCTTAAATAATGGGTAAACAAAATAGATGACTTAATTTACATTAATTTAAAAAAAGAAAGAAAACTGATATGTTCTACTTCCTTTCAGTGACTAAATCAATTACCAGTATATTGCAAAAGAATATGAAATGATAACAGTTCCTAGCAACAGTGAAATATTGCAATATCATAGTCGTTACAAACTAGTTTAAGCAAAATCTGTCAGAAGTTAATAAGGGAAGAAAAATACCAAGTATCATAAGATATCAAGGAAGAAATATCTATCTATGGTCAAATTAAACTTGAGGTCTAGTATCATTTCCTGTGTACTGTTTGTGTATATGATACAGTAAAACTGATAGATCAAAGCAGTAAAAGAGTTAGTGTTTTCCCTGAGTGGAGTAAAATAGAGTAATTGATTGATTGAATGTGCTTTTATGTCCAAATCAAGACTATTTCACTTATATTGAGACATCACCAGCTATAGGTGAAGTGGCAGAAATTTTTACCTTTGCAATGCACTCGGGCAATATGTAGGGAGATTCTTTAACATGCCACGCCTGTCGTGCCACTGCCACAGGGCATTGGTTTCTAAGTCAAGCTCTCCTCCAAAGCACCAAGTGATTCTCATATCTTAATGCAGAGTACTTGACAGAAGAACAGTCACTATCCAAAAACAAACACACTAATTCATGTCCGAATCAAAATCCAGAATCAAACTAAAAACTTTGGAACTGACAAATCAGGTTAGACACGTGATCTTCCACCTTGGAAGTGAGGCCGGGTGCTGCGGAAAGGTAAGCACCTCCTGTTTAGCTAGCTAAACTTGCCGCTTGTGTAATCAAAATTGTGTGAATGGAGCATGGAACTATGGGGCGTCAAATATATCCAGATCAGACCTGGCCAGGGTGCGAACCCACATATGGAGCGAGCACTCTACCAACTGAGCTACCATAGTGGTGCAAAAGAATTACAAGCGCTTTCAGAGTGGAGTAAAATGGAGCAATGTTTCCATTCCTGGCATCCAAAATCATTATTAATTGGCTACTAATTGCTGAGAAATTCTTTCAAAAAGTAAGTTCTTTTATCAATTGTTTGAAAATTACTTTAATGTCCCCACAAATACACCGCTTCGTCCCACATTTAATCTTGGGGAAGATTCTTTTTCTCATCCTATTATTTATTTTTTTTTTTTTGACTGAAATACATGCAAATTTACATATCTGTATCTATCTGTAATGACTTTACAATGTTGTCACTGTGTGAAGTAAAATGTAGACTTAAGTAGAACAGAAGTGCATAAATCACAAAAAGTGGTTATATACATATATCCGATTATGTAAGTAACTTAATAAAATCATGTTTCCTGTCTTCATGGGCAGTGTTTATATATACATTTTCATACATTATACAGTACACCCAGTTTACATACATGTACTGTACATAGAAAATCTAATTTTCCATCCAAGATTTTCAAAATTAGTGATAATGTGACATATAACTATGACATTGCATTTTAACAAGCAAATCTATGACTACCTGACATGATAACAAGCAAATTTTTTTATGATCAGGCCATGATAAGACCATCAGCCCATCTATTTCATGTCAAGACAAAGAGTTTAATCTTTCATTTCACACAGAACTGGCACCGTGATTTATTATTTCACAAGTCTGCCAAAAATCGACAAAATGTTACGAAATAAATTTTCTAAACACGCCCACCATTTATCAGGCAAAAATCGAATATTTTGTCATAAAATAAGCCCTTGTATTTGGTCAAAAATCAGAATTAAAACAAGTAACTTTAAATCACATAGACAGACAAAATTAATCCGTCAAAGGCGACATATACGAGTTATTTCATGTTATATTGATAATGCGGAAGTCGGGTTGTTTACAAACCTGCCGACGAAGTTTTCCAATACGCTACTTTTGCCAGCACTTTGACTTCCTACGACGGCTATCTGAGGGAGATCCAGAGACAATGGAACGCCAAGAGATGCAAAAGCATCCTGTAACTTATTCACAATGGGAATGAGTTGTTCCATTCCCATATTCCCCGACATTTTGACAGTTTGTTTTTACTAATCCGCTTTACGTAGATTTCTTCTTCATGGCGGATGAATATAAATGATTCAGATTTTATTTGGGTCGCTTAGGGTATTAGAAAAGGTGATCAATACAGAAACGTATCCTTATAAAACGGTACCCATTTTAAATGACCCATTTATGGACGAATGAAATGTCACATGGGCCTATTGTATTGTATTGTATTGTATTGTATTGCATTGCATTGCATTGCATTGCATTGCATTGCATTGCATTGCATTGCATTGCATTGCATTGCATTGTATTGTATTGTATTGTATTGTATTGTTTTGTTAATAAAAAATGTATATGCCTGTGTTATGGTATGGTATAGTTTTGGTGTGGTGTGGTGCGGCGCCATAGGGTATGTGTGCTCTGGTGCGGTGTGGTACATCAGTGTGTTGCATTGAATTGCGTTAATTGTACAAGGGCATTGTTTCTAAAGTAAAACCAATGACCTGTTACAGTCGGTCGCCAGGTAAGGAACATGAATTTCAGAAATACATTATCGTATCAAACTGGTACCACGTCGATTTTATTAGATAAGGACCAGTATCCTTAGAGTAGAGAGTTATCGTTCTTGCCATCAAGGTAAAAATCATGACTGGTATTTCTGATTAAAAATAAAATAGAAATTCTCTAATTTTGATCCATAATAACAATTAAATGATTTTGATTAGAAATCTTTTACTACATATAATTTTCAAGCTGACCAATCAAACTTATTTATTTGTGCAGATCAGTACATTTTTAGTGCGCAAGGTTGCCATTTAGGTACTTTTTTATCGTTAAGTGTTTGATTCAGATACAATTTCCATACAAAAACCCGAATTGTTAGAACTTTTAATTAAAAACCCGTCAAAATGGGGGAAAATCTGTCTAATTTGACCTTTTCATTCTATTCATCCGTTTTCATGGTACAATTCCGTCAAAAACGAATAAATCCGTCGAACTGGTCAGTCTGCCTGAATTTTGACGTTATCGAAAACGTTCATATCGGCGTTCTATACTTCGATTTGAAAAGACGCTGGTTTTCCAATCATTCACGTGCATGGAATCAGAGGATGGATAACTGATCTCGACAGTCTCATAATTTTTTCAGATTATCCGTTATTTGGCGAATTTCAGTGGCAATCATTTTTGGCTTGAAATAAAAATAAATAATTTTACACTTGAAATGAAATACAAATCATACCAAAGAAAGAGTTCACTTATCCAATTTGCATATCCGCCATATTTGATGATGATTTGCCATTTTTCTCAATGACTCGTTATAGTAAAAAATTTAAATTTGGCGCCATACAGAACTAGCACCAAGTGGCGGAACAAATGTCTGCTATATTATTTAACCCTACACCGGTAAAATAAACAAAAAAAACATAATCTTGCTTTTATTAAAATATTTTAAATTTTCAAGGTTCCTTCTAACTTTCAATGTACGAAGTGATGTCGTTCTATATATAGCTATGTGACAGATATTCAGTTTTGACAAAATTGCAAATTCTGCTAATTTTGGCTCTATTTTCAAACTAAAACCACATGATCCAAGCGATTGTCCTCTTTGATCACGGAGACCTTGTAAATTTTATCTGTCATATGCCAACTTTTCCATCCTACCTTTCAATTTAAGGGTTCCTTTTAATATCAAAAAATAACAAAAATCGAAAAAGTGAAGAATTTTGAAACTTTAGGGGAAAACGTAGAAAACCACATTCAAACTGTCGGGATAGCAACATTCATGAGGACACCGGTTATCAATTGTATAGGGGGGGTCAAAGAAGGGGCTAGATTGTCAAACTAAGTTATTTGGCTATAGATGTGTTTTACGCCTCTGGTTTTCATATCTTCCTGGGAACAAAACTTCGCGATCACGTGACCAAAAAACGATATGAATATTAATGAGGGGAGAACTTGTAATAATCTTAGGTTGATGTTCAGAATGACATCACAAATTCTTAAATATATTAAGATATCAATGGGTTAGGTTTAATTTAAGAAAAATCTTAGTTACGGAATGATTGCGAAACTTTGGCTAAAAATTATTGATATTCTATACAGAGTTCATTGTGGACGATCAGATTTTTCAGCTCCGAACAATTGTTCTCTTCCATTAAAATGCAAACTCATTTTCATTTATCTTCAACAGACGATGAAATACATTGAAAGTTAGGAATAAAGAGTACATGTGATAATTTTATGTGTCCCTTAGTTAAGAATTTGTAACGTATGGAAATGGGTAAAGAAATATGGGTATATTTTATATATGGTTCGTTTCAACCACTTCCACTTTTTGACAGGATCCGTTAAATAATGAAAAAATAATAATTGAGACATTGACAATAAAGTGTCATTTAAAAATACCCGACTTGTATATTTTTGTATAAAATTTTAGGAAAAATTACTACAGCTCAACTTTGAAATATCAAAATTTCGCTATGTCACTAGTAATCACGAAATTTAAAATTTATTGAGTCATAATTTTATTTACGGATACAGGTATCATATCTTGACTCAAGATCATATGTGTGTTAATAAGGTGATGTATATGTGTATATCTGAACTAACCTAAATTTAGTTGTAAAGTGTTATCATTTTCGGTTCACATTTGCGCGCGAAACAATTTGAAAATTTTCGGAGTACGTTTTAAAATAACGACAGGTTTTAACTCATATTTATGAGCTGTTAGATTAAACGATATTTATTATTCAATAAGTACAAATATTTCAAGACATCTGCGCTATTTGTTCATCTTATTTATTTATTTATTTATTTATTATTATCATATTATTATATATTATTATTATTATTATTATTATTTCTGAATGTATTGAATGATAACATTACAAAACAAAATGGTATGTGACAGAATTATTTACATGCAATCATTAAGCTTATGACATATACCATTTTTTAAATTTAATCATAAAATACAATAAAAATGGTATATTATATGACTGTACCTTTTTTTGATGTATTTTATTATTAAATTTAAAAAAATGGTATATGACACTTATATTAGACAGGCAGACTGATTTTAGTGTTATTCTACCTCACCCACACTCCACCCCTTCTAACTCAATAGAGACCCCCGTGACCAAGTGGTCTAAAGAGCTGGTTATGGATTACATTGAAATAGGTTCGGAACAGGTCATCGGATGAGTTCGCTTGAACTGACCACCTTGATCATCGATAATCTTGACAGGGGCGTGAAAATATTATTGACTAGGTACCTGTAGTTGAAATTCGCTATGACGCTTCATTACAAGAAATTGAAATAAAGAAAAAAACCAATGTAAATAAATTAATCAATTAACTAATCCTAAAGTGAAATGACAAAAAATTATCTGTGCAGTACGCATACGGGATATCGGTTTGTAAGGACCCAGTGACTTTCATTTCTAAATGCCGAGTCGCTTAGCAAAAGAACAATAACTACATATTTTCAAATTTTGGTCAGATCAGGCCGGGGTTTGAACCCACGACCTCCTAAATCCGTAGTGAGCAATTTACCAACTGAGCTTCCTACACACAGCACAGAGCGCAATGCAAAGGTAAAATCCTGCCACTTCACCTTTACCTCGTGATGTCTCGATATAAGTGAAATATTCTTGATTTGGACGTAAAACCCCATTCATTCAATCACTCGGTCTTGTTGATAGTAATTATTATCGCCATATTAAACCATCTACAACAACAATTTTTCCAATGAACAAGGGATGTGCTAACTCACAATAACTTTCTTCAAAAGCGATACAATCTATTTTAACGTTTAACGTTTTCTGAGTAACTAAATCGTATGCAAAACTGATTGCAGAAGATGAAAGCCCCTTTATAATTTACAAAGAACAATATATGGTATCTTTTATGCATCTAACAAATTTAAAAAACACATGGATAAAAATTTTACATTAAACCGATGACCTCGTAGGTGTGTTTAAATGCGCAGGGCTACCGGTCACTCTGCCCCTATACGTGTAAGACCGAATGCAACCCTAGCAGTGAAGAAAGTAAGTTCTCTGGCCAAAAGAAGGGGTTTCCCCGGCACTCCGATTTCCACCATCCATGAATCGACCGCATCTCTCGACAAAAGGAAGCTACAGGGCGTGTTTTGGGGGTAATGCTACATTGAAACGATGCTCACGAGTAAAGAAAGACGACACCAAATGTAGATGACTTGGCAGAAATTGACCTTTGCAGTGTGTTCGGTGCAATGTGGGGGGGGGGGGGGTGCCACGCCTACCGTGACACAGGTCATCGTTTTTTTAGTAGCCCGAGATTTTCATTTCTAACTTTCAAAATGCCGTGTGCTTGGCAAATAAATAGTCAATACCTTTTTCAAGTATTAGTCCGCCCCGACCGGGTTTCGAACCCCTACCTCAAACGCATTGCCGTTTGACTATAATTCTACTGCTTCTTCCATTATTCACATTTAATTTCAATTGCATATATAGGCAAATAACAACAGTAACCTGTCTGCTTGACTTTTAATTTAAATATTTATTGTGGGCAAATGTTTCTGTCTAGGGGACACTAGTATAGATGCTTATTTCGTTTGCAAATGAGACGAACTCGTTGTATATGTATCTTGCGAATCGTAACACCCCCCCCCCCCTATTATCTTCTATATGATATTCTTAACGAAGGGTCAAGCGGACAAGTCAAGGTTGTTTGACTATACCACCCAGTACCTTGAAGATATCACATGATTTTAAATATTTCCTGGTTAGATATGTTAAATTTTAAGAACCCTTTATTGAACAGATAAATGTAGTTTATTGACGGAAAAAGCGGAAGTTTTTCATTACGTTTTCCAGAATTATTTCCGCATATGTAAATTAAAAATTGGAAATATTTTCCTAATATAAGGATAATTGTGTGCGCTGGTACTCGTGGATTTGACCTGTTCCTCAGTGTAAGTATTATTTCGATTAAGAATCGGAAAATTAAGAGGTTTTTTAATTTAAGAATGCACGTATCTCTTAAAATACCTGATACGGATTTCCACAAACTGACTTGTTTTTTAATTTCCAATTTTCGTATTTATAGGGTGGATTGATTGAATGGGGTTTTACATCCCAATCAAGAATATTTTACTTATATCGAGACGACACTAGCTATTGGTGAAGTGGAAATTTTTACCTTTGCAGTGCGCTCAGTGTAATGTGCAAAGGGGGTCTTTTACGCGTCATGATAGGCGTGACATGGGGCATCGGTTTTTAGAGTCTCTTCCGAAGGATCCAGTGACATTCATTTCTAATGTCGAATGCCTGGCGAAACAGTCACTGCCTATTTTCAAGTGTTAGTAAGTCCTGTCGAGTCTTTCAGACGTACGTAACAAACATGTCACATGGTCACTGTGTAGGATATTGGACACAAGAAGTCTCAATAACTATCTATTGACTTTAAGAAATCAGGGAAATCGGTTCAAATATTATGTGACCTTGGATGGTTCAGGACATGCACACTCATATCAATTGAACCACACAAAACAGTTAATGAAAACGATTTTGTCATTATTTCCGGTGCCCTTCAAAAGCCGGAAGTTTTATAACCTGCCGTTACAAAGTCTGTTATATACAGATGCACCTGTACGGATTTTGTTCTTGTTTCTGACTGTCGTCCTTTTTCGTCCAAAGTCTTGGCTTTTGTGCACACAAAGTTGTCGATTCAGCGATTATTTTTTTATATTCACTTTCAAGTATAATGTTGTCCGGCTATACATGCAACTACATGTATTACCAAGTCGTATTGGTTTACTAGATCACGCTTTTTGTCCACAAGAGCGGCGACGCTGTAGGTTAGTGAAACGCTTGGGCACGTACAACTGTACAAATTCAAGTTGACCTCTTATATAACCTTTTACAGGTTGTATATCAGACTAATTTTATTAATGAATAGAATATTTTGGTCATATTTTTCAGATGCTGATGACTAAAGAGAAGTCTACTTTCCGATGAAAAACAATAAAAGTGACGAAGCAGATAAATTATGACTTCTGTTGCAGTATTACTGTCAGCATTATCCTTGATATGTTACGTCGCATTGTCGTCTACTCAGAAATGCCCGGAACCTCATCACTGCACATGCAATAAACCCAACGGATCCGCGAAGTGTTCTTCAAATAACTACAAGAAGTTCAAAAAGCTTAATTATATTCCTGAATTTCCAGACTACGTCACTGATGTCACATTTTCAGGAAACATTTTTGAAAATATAACACAAGAAACATTGTTCAACCTTACAAAATTAAAACTGAAAACTTTAATTTCTTTGAATAATGTAATTAAGAACATTTCCCCGGACGCCTTTGGGGAATTGATACATTTAAAACATTTGGAAATCAGCCAAAACCCAGAGTTGAAACCGGAAACATTGTCTGGTTCACTAAAAAGCTTGAATAAATCCGTCATCGAAAAATTGCGATTGATAAAAAACAATTGGACACGGCTTCCTGACAATATGTTCGCTGGTCTTCAGGACAGCAGAATCAAAGTTATCAGTCTAATGCTCAACAAAATTAAAAGTGTCAACTGTTCGATGTTTTTAGGGCTACACAGCTTAGAAGATATCAGTTTCCGTTCTAACGAGTTCCTACACTCGATATCGCTCAAAGGACTACCACCAAGGGTGAAATATCTCGATCTTAGTGAAAACAATTTGGTAGAAATGCCGAACTTTTGTGATGGGAATTCGACATTGGTGCCAACTTTAAGCTATCTAAATTTGAATAAAAATCATTTAGATAAATTAACCTCTGAACATTTTAAATGTTTTGACAGAGTGAAAGGTATTGGCCTTGATCAAAATGAATTTTACCGATTAGAAAACAATGTTTTGAGATATGCAACGTCTCTTACGGATTTTAGTTTCGAACACCAACGAGCTAATTTTAAATCAATTGACCCGTTTGCTTTCAATAGTTCGTCTCTGATGTGGCTCAATTTTGCACGAAATGGTTTCATGTTTAAGGTGGGCAAACACTTGGACATTTTTAAATTTGCCCCAATCTGACTTATCTTAACCTTGGAAACAATTTCTTTGAAAGAAAATTTAATTTTTCACAAGTTAAACTCGTTCGTAAAATGTTATTACCGCTCCGGAAGTTGCAAACTCTCATGATACACGCATGCGGGTTGACAGAGTTACCAAGTAACTTGTTTCAACACATGAAGCATCTTAAAATTCTATCACTTTTCGGAAATAGTGTTATCGGATGGAATGATGATCCGTCGATATTCGGAAACATTACGTGGTTAAAAACATTATATATGGCCGGGAACTTAATTCGACTAGTGAACAAAACGTCATTTCCGGTGGAGCTCTTGTCAACACTTTCAAACATCGACTTATCTTTTAACGAATTTTCTTGCACATGTGATCTACTCTGGTTTAGAGACTGGTTACGTCAGAACAAAACTGTTCAGGTAAAAGGATGGCCTAGATCTTATTTCTGTAAATTCCCGCCTTTTATGACGGGCCAGCGATTGTTCTCTTTTAATCCAACTGGAGAGAGTTGTCTTTTACCGAACCCAGTTGTAATTATCGCGATTATTTTGTCAGTGGTCTTTGTTTCGGTTGCAGTTGTGGTGACAGTTCTCTATAAATCTCGTTGGCATATCCGATACTGGGTTTACATGCTTCGGGCAAAAGAAAGGATACATTAACCTTGACCAAAACATGGGGTTTGTTTACGATGGGTTCGTTGTATACAGTGAAGGTGACGACTGGGTACATAAAGTATTGGTACCAAAACTGGAGGACGAGTACGGTTATCACCTTTGCGTGCATCATAGGGATTTTGATGTTGGTAAACTCATCGTAGATAACATTGTCGACAACATGGACAAAAGCAAGAAAATACTAATTGTTTTGTCAGACAATTTTGCACAAAGCGATTGGTGCCAGTTTGAACTGCGCGTTTCTCAAAATAGATTCTTAAACTCCGATAACAGTTCTCTGGTTTTGATCATGCTGCAAGAGATAGGAAACCGCAATCTGTCAAGTTCTTTGAAAGCTTTGATAACAACAACTACTTATGCATCATGGACCCCAGATGGTGTTGGTCAAGTACATTTTTGGGAACAAGTAGTGTCATCGATGACTTAGTATATACATGTAACTCACATGTACGGCATCTTAACAGTTTATACATTCTAAATAGACATATATCTATGTTCTTGTACATTGTCAATATTAAAACTGTATGATAAACAGGGTAAAAATAATGTCTCGTCGAACTTTGTTGTGCTCTAAACCATATTAATGGTGTTTCTGTATCCATGTAAATCATGGTTATATTTTGCGTCCCTTAGTTCCATGTTCTATACATTATCAAAATTGATTTCACATATAGCAGGATAGGGGGTGCTTTCTCTTCCGGAGAACCCGGCTTCATTTACATGGTTTTATTGATATGCCAGTGTCCAAAGCGTTCACTTTGCTTTTAGGACTTTGATTTCGATATTGACCGGTATGTCAAGTTTTGTTTGATTAAATTATGTTTAATTTTTGACGTTGTTGCTATTTGTTTATAGTTAATTTTAGCAAATGAAGTTACGCACTTGAGTTTCCACCAGGGAAGTGAGACCTTGCGTTCCAAACCTGTTGTATAGCTAGCAAAACTCGCCATGCGTGAAATAAAAAATGAGAATGCAACTATTGTATTTTCTCATAATACATACAGAGACATCACACTTGTCGGATGATGAAACATCAACGTTAATACTATCTTAATGGACTATTTTGTAAGTACTTCAGAGTATATGTCATGTTAACTTGTTAAGAGGTTTTATTATCTATTGATAGCTTGACTGCAAATACATAAAGTACTGGACCAAGTTGTTTTTATTCAGACACGTAAAATACATAGGTGTCAATCCATCCCACACACACACACACACACACACACACACACACACACACACTGATTATTTGATAAAACACTTTTTGACAAATGAATTGAACTTTTTATAACTGCTTTCCAAATACGTTATTGTTTGAACATTTGATCATACGGACAAGCAATTTCACTTTAGTCTGTTTCTTCTCCGAATCTTCTCAGAACTCAAAACGTTATTTAGTGTCTATACAATGCGGTTTTGCTGTAGATGTGCTAATAGTACTTCCAGTATTCGGATATTCAGATATCCAATTTATAAAAATCTCTGGCATTGTTTCTATATATTTTCAATTTTTCTTCATCGGACAAGTTCGGAAGTAAGTTGTTTAAAATGGTGAACACTTGTTTATATGATGCTTTTGCAAGGGTACAAACTGGCCAATCAGAGGCAAACATACATCTGTCAATACCAAAACAACTGACCACGTGCTGAAAAAGTAAACAAAGATGCAGTTAAAGGTATTGTTACAAATGAAGTTTACATTTATGTCAATGAGTGCTACAGAAAAACAAGACCTTTTGTCGACATGTATGCCCTAATAAGCTTAAGCGACATGGTAAGGATAAAAACTAACTTACCTATCCATGTCCACATTACAATCATAAAGCAAAGTTAAAACTTTGAAAATTGGCAAATCAAGTTAAACATCATCAAGGAAGTTATGTCGGGTGGATGATCCGTTAGGGTAAGCGCCTCCTGTTTAGTTAGTTTAATTTCTCTGAAAATGTTCGAAGTTTAATAAAATTCTCCTAAGAAAGAAACAAATAACATTTGATAAAATATAAAACATTGACTTAGACAGTAACTGCATAATTAGGAAAAAATTGTCCAACGATATGCTTCTAAGATATATTTGGATGGTATAATTGTACACCATTATTCAAACTTTAAGCAAAATAGTATGATACTGACAAATTGAATTAAAGACGCGGACTTCCACCAGGGAATGAGATCGGGTGCTCCAGAAGGTTACGCACTTTCTCTTTAGTTAGCTTCACACACCAAAATATATATAATAAAGGTTCACGTGCTTTACTTACAACAATTTTAGTTTCACAATTTTGGTATACTAATGAGGAATTGCCAAGCAACCGACTAGTGCCGTAAAATCAGCACTGGTATAATATGTAATTTGCAAGTTTGTAAAGTTTTAGTTTGCTTTGGGTTTGTGAATTAAACATGGACAGGTATGTTTGTGATTGATACTATATGCACAAGAAAGGCTACATTTGAAACTTTATGACA
Source organism: Anadara kagoshimensis (assembly GCA_021292105.1). Taxonomy (NCBI): domain Eukaryota; kingdom Metazoa; phylum Mollusca; class Bivalvia; order Arcoida; family Arcidae; genus Anadara; species Anadara kagoshimensis. The sequence continues at coordinate 5,040,857 of CM037859.1, forward strand.
AACGTGATGACTTCAATTTTTCTATTGTCAACTTTCCTTTTTTATGCAGCAATATACCTGCTTCTCCTGCTTATGGTGTATTTGTTTCCCAATTAATACGCTATGGTAGAGCTTGTTCCCACTACGGGGACTTTGTACAATGAAGTAGGCTGCTTGCAAATAAATTGTTGACTCAGGGATATTGCAAGCCTAGGCTTATCAAGGCCCTCAAAAACTTTTATGGCCGTCATCACAGTATTGTTGATAAGTTTGATGTCTCTGTGTCCAGGATTGCCTTGGATATATTTGACGTCTCATAGTTCCATGTTCCTTTCACATAATTTTAATTACACACGTGACGGGTGTAGCTAGCTAAACAGGAGGTGCTTACCCTTCCGGAGCACCCGGCCTCACTTCCCTGGTGGAAGTTCACGTGTCTAACCTAACTTGTCAGTTCCAAAGTTTTTACTTTGCTTCTGGATTGTGATTCGGAAATGGATTAGTATGTTTGTTTTTGAATACTAGTATGATATAATACTACTCTTGAAGTCTGGCACTAAAAACTTACATCTACATAAGGTTTAAAATCTTCTTCCTTCCAGTTATTCCAATCATGTGCTGTAACAAGTCCGGATCTGTAAATACAATATACGAGTATTAATATGAAAGAGGCCAAAAATTCGCAGACTGACGGATTAGACTGCCTTTTGTGACTAGACTCGAGTCCGACGCATACGGTCACAGGGTTTTAGTTCGCTAGCAGGGAAAATTGTTTAGTAACAGGTTTTAGAAATTCCACCACCACTTCAGAATTGGCAGCTTAAATTACATTTTCAGTTTAATAAAACATTTAAATCTTTAGTTTTCATGATTCATTCTAGGTATTTACAGTAAAATACTTACAGTTTACAATAAACATTTTTAAATTTCGCTATTTCTGCAATCTGTTCTCTCCATGGTGATATTTGATTCTCCTTGATATTTGGTATTCCTATGTGATTAACCATGAACTTTAACCTGAAATAACAATAGATAAAATGTACCCTGATTGATATATAGAATAAATGTTTTGTACATACAGTAGTTGTCATGTCAAAAGTTTAACGCCAAACTAACGAATCTGAAGCTCATCGATATACACTACAGACCCGTCGAACATTTCGAGAACATATTTCTACAGCTCATTTCGTTATCTACATCTGCACAGCTTTTTGGCAGCTGCTATCTACCTCTGGGTATATTTTTTTAATAAGCTGTCGATATTTTAGTCACTCGATAGTCGAACCTCGAGTCATTTTCGTTTGCTAATGGGGTTCGCCGCCGTACCACGTGATCAATACCTCTTAACGTTTGTGCGAAACATTTTGGAAAACGTCAACGTTACAAATTCCCGGAATAACGTCGTTTTTACGGGAAAGCGTCATATTGTGCGATTCCATGTCCATTGGAAACAAGCGTTTCACAGACACGTTTGAAGGTATCAGATAGTACAGCGGCGAACCCCATTGTTAAACTTTCGACAGGTCTGTACTGTATGTCGGTAGATTTTCAGCATTTACTAGCTATTCTCATTTCGGTCACTGGGCCATCGTTATTTAACTCCTTGTTGTACGCCCAATGTTAAACTTTCGACAGGTCTGTACTGTATTCTTTATTCTTAGCATAATACTGGCCCCAGTTTCACAACCATTCCTTAGCTAAGAGTTTCCTTAACTTAATTCTTGTGACATTTCAAATTGACATAATTTTCTTAATTTTCAGGATATTCAGGATTTTAAGATGTCAATTTTAAGATAACTTCTAGATTAAAGCATTTACATTTTGTTTAGACAAAAATATTTATCAGTAATCCAAAAAAGATTTCCAAAATTTGCTAAATTTAAGGAAAATGTTAGCTAAGGAATGATTATGAAACCAGGGCTTGATACTTTAATATTGTTTTTACAATCAAAACTAAAACATAATTTCATTCACTCTTACCTTGGGAACTTTGGTGCTACATCTATCATGTATTTCAAGTTTTTGGGCCTGAAAAGAGAACAAAGTTTTTAATAAACTAATAATTGCACATATAATTTATAAGATCAAATAACTTCCACGATTAATAAATCTGTTTATGGCAAACTATTTTGACACTTCTACTTTAGCATACTTCTCTAATTAGAGCAATGATATCAACCTTTGTACTTAAAACACCAAACGTCTGAATGTTAAATTTTATTGCTTAATTTAAAGAAAAACCTCTTCTATGTTTGTTCGACCATAGTTTTAGAAGATCTTAGCTTTGAAGGATTAAAGGTTTGGTAATTTTACTATGAATGTCTTATGGCCGTCATCACATTATCGTTGATATGTATGGTGTTTCTGTATCGAAAATTGACGTCCCACAGTTCCATATTAATTTCATTCTCAATCAAATACAACCAGGTATACGGACCCATGTCCGAATCACAACCCACTGACAAGTTAGATTAAATATGTAAACTTCCACCAGGGAAGTGAGGTTGGGTGCTCCGGGAGGGTAAGTACCTTAATTGTAATTACACACGTGGCGCGTTTAGTTAACGAAACATGATTTGTTTATCCTTCCGGAGCATCCAGTCTCACGTCCCTGGTGGAAGTTCACGTGTTTAACCAAATTAACCAGTTTCAAAATTTTTACTTTTACTTTGCTTTGGGATTGTGATTTAGACATTGATTGGTATGTTTGTTTTCGATTGTTTATTATCAAAGTAGACGAGACACATATGTGATTAAATAACTAATACTAGGCAACAACCAATGTCACTAAAACACAAACCAATAAAATTGACAGGGAAGTACAAATAAGACAAGCGAACTGTTATGGAATACAATACCACATTGCTAGGTCAAACGACAGCCCTCTTTTTTCCAATTCTTTAAATCCTACATGTACGTCATCTCTAGCAATCCAGTCGTCAGCTTCAAATTCTAAAAGTTGTCTCACCCCTTTAAAAAGTGGATTTTTCTGCAAGTCATCTAATATTTCTGGTAGCTGAAATAAAAAAGCCTAATGGAACATGGACTAGTTTTTAAAAACAAACATGCCGATCTATGTTCATATCACAATCCAAAAGGAAAGTAAAAACAAACATATCAATCCATGTCCAAACCACAATCCATCACAAACGAACTAGACCATGTTCCATTAGGCTTTTTTCACTAGGGAAGTGAGGCCGGGTGCTCGTATGTAGGACGCAGCTCTTTCTAACAATCATCTAATTCGAGCAGTTAAAATGAAAGGCTCCATTTTAAATTCGCGAAATCTAAGAAATCGCAGAGGATAAAATTATCTGACGAACTAGATCTACATGTATTTTTACTGTACATATGTGGAGTTTGTAGATAGCTAAACAGGTGGGCCTTACCCTTTCCGGAGCGATCTGGTAGAAGTATTTTACTGCAGTATTTTGCAGTATCCAAAGAATTAACTTTGAGATTGTGATTTTGACATGGATTGGTATGTTTGTTATTACATGTATTATTATTATTAATTATTATTACCAAGGCATCCGAGACAAGTTGTTGTATTTCCTGATCCTTAATCCTTTTGGGTCTACCTTCAAGCTATTGTTTGAACAAGAAACACACAACGAAATTAATCCTTTGGAAGGTTTCCCTAGACTACTACGTATATGAAAATAATATCCATTTCCAAATAGTGTTTACCTTTGGATTGGTCATCCCAACACCTGCCACAATTCCCTTAATAAACTTGTGCTTTTCTGCTACTTCCATCACCCATTCTGCAATAGACAACTCTCAACATCATATTCTGACTTGAAGCGTATTTGTAAAGGCATACATATCTAAAACAAACATACAATTATATATTAGCAGAATGATAATACGGACATACAGTTATTGTCTTTTTATGGAGTGGATATGTGATCATACGAACTGACCAAAGTGATATTCACCTTTACCTTTATTGTTTCATAATATTACACTTTAAAAGACATTAAAAATTCAGATTTTATTGTAATCACCAAAAAACATTACTAGAGATGTTCGTCCAGTTTGTTAAGCTTAAATAATTGCAATTTAGGTGTATGTTTTTGTGTCGCCTCCAGCCCTGGGGTTTTTACTGAAACAGATTGTACGGTTTCTACAGTGTTTTCATTGCTCGTCCTTCGCAATTGTATTTTTGTGTATTGTCAAATTGTGTCAAGGATGATGACACGTGCTATCGTGTGATTGGTAAGAGAAATATCGCGTCAGAGATTACCGAAAGTCCGTATTCCGTTTTTAGCCTAAAACTGATCGGTCGGCTAACCTTTTGCTTCTATTTATAGCATTTAACTGATCGGTATACTATTTATTGACTTTTTGAGGCATTTTTCATTGAATATTGCTATACGTACCACTAAAATTGACAAATAAGAGTAAAGAAAAATAAAACTTTCGAAGACCAATGCATACAACCCTTGATAATTGGCTAAAAATCGAAATTGTAAAGTTTGGTTTACAATTTTGGTCCTAGCACTACTGATGAGGAATTGTATTCCGAAATGGCCGTCTAGTGCTGTAAAATTAACACTGATATTATATGCACTAAATGTACAAGGCTGAAAAAGACATGTTTTAGACTGTGTAATCTAATTTGTATATGTTTTTATTGAGGTGCAAATTTGTAATGGCAAGAATGCGTCATAACCAAAATAAATGTGCAAGTTGTGAGTTTATCAAAAATAATATATATATAAACTTAATTCCATATATCTTCCATAGTGAGTTTTAATTTTGAAATGCTGACTTGTTTTTGAAGTTGATTTTCGAGTCATAGGATGTAACTGTACCGGAATTATTACTCCGATCTTGGCTTTACAGGTCTAACACTCCTTGTTATAGGGTTTGAAAAATGCAATAAGACACACTAAGTGAGGATTACTTGTTTCTTCGGGACTGTCGTTAATACATTGTACAAATACAGCATGTTTTACAGGAGTTGACTTTATCTCCTCTTCATACTCCTCAGGCAGGATATTTCGTATGATTACTTCATACTCTTTATGCAGGCACTCGTAGTGGAACTTCCTTAAATCCCAAATATCTAGAACAAAGAAGAATTGCAACTATATCGAAACCAAACATACAAAGCTATGTCCTAATCACAATCCAAAAGCAGAGTAAAAACTTTGAAGCTGACAAGTTAGGTGAAACACCTGACATTTTACCAGGGAAGTGAGGCCAGATGCTCCGGAAGGGTAAGCATATCCTGTTTAGTTAGCTACACCCGCCACGTGTGTAATAAAAATTTAGTGATAGGAACATGGCACTATGGGACGTCAAATATATCCAGGACAATCCTGGACGCAATAACATCAAACTTATCAACAATTCTGTGATGACGGCCATAAAACATTTTGAGGTTCCCGATTAGCCTAGGATTGCAATATCCCTGGGTCAGTCAACAATTTATTTGTAAGCAACTTGCTTCGTTGTATGTATTTTTCAGCACTTGTATTCTTGATGATGATGTCATAATATATTTACAATATGACTGTACCTGTCTTCGATGAAACATACAGAAGCAATTGTATTGCAATTTCCAATGAAAGACAATGGGGGTCATGACCCTTTATGTGTATTAATATTCCCGCAATATTACGTCGTCATGTCCTACACAGGGGATCGCATGGTTATATGTGAGATACGCCGATTTCGCATGGCTTAAAATCCTATCTCACATGAGCAGGTATGGAAGAAATAGCGCCAAGGGTTAAAACAAATCAAAATATTTGTTAAAAGAAAGAATTGTAAATTTAAGAAATGGCATTCTGCTCATTGTATTTCAAGGGATAATGCAAGATAGTGTGGCGCGTGCCAAATTCAAAATGAAGGGCTTGCATTACTCTTTGAAATACAATGAGCAGAATGCCATTTCTTAAATGAAGACAATCATTATAGCAATTTCTTAAACATAAACAATATACCATCTCATGTCGAAATCATAATCTCAAGGCAAAATAAAAACTTGGAAACTCGCAAAGTAACTTAATCACGTGATCTGCAACGTGCAAGTGAGCCCGGGTGCAGTTATAATAGCAATTTAATGACTGAACAAGACAATTTATTATTATGATTATTATTACTATTATTATTTCCGTTCTATACACCCTTCCGATAAATCGCGACACCTGGCGGGAGTGCCATGATTGATAGTAGAATGTGATGTCATACAGGGAATGATGAAATGGAAATACTTCCCTCAATATAATATTGTTTTAAAATTAAATATTAAATTTCAATTTTAATTACATATCGCTGGTATTTTATTCCATGACTTTAAAAAATAATTTGAAATTAATATATTTTCATTAAAAATTTTAAAAATTCATTTTAATTGTTACATAATAATAACTGTTCCATGACATATTTGTTATTGTAATACCAAGTCATGGGCAGTCATTCGGAACTAATTAGGGCACTGATTTTGATTACCTGATTTACAGGAGAGAAAATGCTTCGGTCCAACCTAAGGACAATTTGCTTATGCATGAATGAATCCAGGTGTGTCAGAAGTAGTCTAAGCTTTTCGTTAATCTCAGAAGATTCTCAGTCGGTAGAATTATTTAAACGAGAGAGAGAGAGAGAGAGAGTACAAACATTGCATTTTAAGTATTCTGTAACTCAGTGAATAATTATATAAACGAACAAATTATCTATCCAAAAAATTTATAACGAGTCATGGGATAATTATTTATCCGACATTTTGAAACTTAACATATTTGTGTTACAGTTTAAAGATGATAAATAATAATAAACATCGCATAATTAGTATTAAAAGTTATTTTATTTATTTTCATTTTTATACTTTTTGAATTTTTGACAAATAAGTATAATATAGCCAAAGCAGTGATACTACACTACATGAGAATAAATCAGATATTTATCACTGTGTATTATAATCAGGTGTTGCCTTGTTCATGTCGTAATCAGATAATCTAGAGACTTGTTAATTGCAAATTGGATTAATGAAACCAATTAAAAGTCCTATTTTTTAAGTCAACTTAGGTAAGGATGCCATCATTTCTACTTAGAATCAGTTGTTATTTATATAAATTTGACCGAAATTTTAACCATACAATCGAAATTTCAATGTAGTTTTTTTTTTTTTTTTTTTTTTTTTTTTTAAATATTTTTATTAATAATTTTGAAAATAAATTTTCAGAACCTTTAACATTTTTAGCAATTACGGATGTTTCTTTAATGAAAGTTTAATCCGTTGAACAATGATTTTTAAACAACTTTAAGATGTCGCTAATTTGTAATCACGGGAAAATTTAAGTATCAATTATGTATCTGAATTGTTTAATTTATATCAATATTTTGTAAATAAGTTTTATGAAAAATCCGACAGGATATTTCTGATCAAATTGAAAACAGTTATTGTTGAACATTCTTCAATTTCGGAAACACTTAAACTGGATAATCATTTTTTATGAAGACATTCATTAGTTATGCAACATACACAACGGCATGTTTTATGACCGTCGATACGTATGATGTCTATACTGTATAAATTTGACGTCCCATAGTTCCATGTTTCTTTAATTCTCTATTTTGTTTACACACGTGGCGGGTGTAGCTAGATAAACAGGAGGTACTTTGGGGGTGCTCATATAAAATAGATTTAGTAATAATTAAGTAAACATTTACTTTCATAGAACATAACGGTTAAAAATCATCCTGGTAGATCATGTATTCAGATTAAACTACTTAACATGTCGGGATAAATGATTCAAGTTTTGTCATTTTTGAGTGTACTTTGTTCTTAATATGACAAATATAGATACCATAATGCCTTGATAAAAATAGAAATGCTATATATAGCTATTTATATACATTCTTAAAACGTCACAGTCGGACGATTTTCTAAATTAAATTCCATTTATTCTCATAATTATCAATGCGTTAACATTATGATTTTTAAACCAGTAAATTCACAATGCTCATAATCAGATAGAAATATGTTTTAAAATTTAATCAGCATACGTACGAAAATGTGAGTCTACCAAGTCATCCATTTTGTATTTTGCGGACAGTGACCTATTTACTTACTGACATATTTTCACGTGACACGTGACACGTGCAGGAGTAATCTGTTACAGACAACTTTGGCCAATACTAATAAGATAAACTTACACGGGTTATCTCCAAAGGGTGACGATTTAAATATTTATTCCGGAAAACGATAAAAACAATGTTTACCTGATGTTTTGGTCAACCATTAACAAGCTTGATAAATGTAATGAGATGTGACCAGATCTAAACAAAAAGCGCTTACCCTTCTGGAGCACCTGACCTCACTTCCCTGGTAGAAGTTCACATGTTTATCTTAGTTTGCCCGTTTCAAAGTTGTTCCTTTGCTTTGGGATTTTGATTTTGTTTAATCAAAAATTTTTGTTTAAATCAAAATCAAACATACTAATCCATGTCCCAATCACAACCCAGGAGCAAAGTAAAAACTTTGGAACTGACAAGAAGAAACCGGATATCGTGATTATAAGTTGACACACGTGGCGGGTGTAGCTAGCTAAACAGGAGATGCTTACCCTTCCAGAGCACCCGGCCTCACTTCCCTGGTGGAAGTTCACGTGTCTAACCTAACCTGTCTAGGTAGCTAACCACGCCACGTGTGAAATCAACATTGAATAAAAGACGCTTAGAAGTATGGGACGTCAAATACTTAGTACATCCAGGATACTTTTGGATACAGAAACATAAAACTGATAAGTTATAATATAACATGTTTAATTTCGATCGGTATTTTATCGACAGCAACGCTTTATTACTTGAGTACATATATTAACATTGTAACAGTTTTAAAATATAACAAAGTACATACTTGCAGTTCCAGGAAATTTAATATTAATACATCCTTATGACAAATGATTTGACAATTTTATAGTTGCGTTAAAAATACTTGTAGGTTTTGTTTTGAAAAAATGATTATAATAATGATTAATGCTATTCCATTACTAGTTGTTAGCGACGTATTCAGGCTTAAAACGACCTGAATTCACTTTGGATCTCTCTTAATTGAACGCGAAATCTCCACGGCATTTGGTCTAGCAAATGGTGTCTATGAAATAGGTACTGTTTATGTGCTTGTACATAGTACTACCAGTGTTCCGATTATGAGATATCCAGTCTATAGAAGGCCTTTGCATTATTTCTATATATTTTCAGTTTTTCTTCCTCTGATAAATTAGGGAGCATGTTGTTTATAATGCCGAACACTTGTTGATATGATGCTTTAGCAAGAGTACAAACTGGCCAATCAGAAGCAAACATACATCTGTCAATACCGAAACAACTGACAACGTGCTGAAAAAAGTAAAGGAAAATCAAGTTAAAAGAACTGTAAAATTAAGAACACGTCAGTTAGTATAAGGAGTGTAACATTAAAACGAAACTAAGACTATATCTCTTTTGTTAACATAGACATAATAATACAAAATATATAACTTTGAGAAGCAATTGACGCAGAACAATAAGAAGATCAGATAATATAATTACCAAGGTAATTAACTACATTTGCGCATTAAAATATTGATTTTACAGAAATTTCATTGTATTTGGCAGTTTTGGGCGTTTGTGTGTGTGTTGGGGGGGGGGGGTATAAGCAGAACGCCACATCATGTACACCATCTATGTACACAATCGAAATAACTTTTATTTGTTATGGTGTATGGAGTATATACCAGATTTCGGAACTGGTAATTTTCTTTAAAATTACAAAGCAATTTATGATAGAATTGCCACTTCAAAAATCTTGTTTATATCCCGTAAACCAACCCTGCAACCCTACCCTAAAATAGATTTTTAATACTTCTCCAAAAGATGCAACATTAATTTTTATTCACATATAAAACGTACATCCACATAAGGTTTAAAATCCTCTTCCTTCCAGTTATTCCAATCATGAGCTGTAACAAGTCCGGATCTGTGAATATATAATATAATAATATATATACCAGTGATAATTTTACAGCACTAGACAGCCGTTATGGAATACAATTCCTCATCAGTAGTGCTTGGACCACAAAAAAAATTGGATTTGACTTCCTACAGTTCCATGTTCCTTCATTCTCATTTTTTATTACACACGTGGCGGTTATGGAATGTGAACAATACATATACATGTATACCGGATGTTAACGTTGCAGTGGAATAAAAGTCCATTCAGTTGATAGTTTTTCATACAATTTTAGACAGAAGTTCGTCGGTTAACTATACCAGTGTTAGATCCTGTTTGATTTTACCAAACACCGGGGATTTAACATTACATTGAACTAAATTTGGTTTGGACATGAATTGGTATGTTTCTTTTTGAATTGTTACCCTTCCGGAGCACCCGGTCTCACTTCCCTGGTAGAATTTCTCGTGTTAACATGTAATTTAATTTGCTAGTTTTCAAAGTCTTTGCTTTTTGGGATTGCGATTTGGACACAGATTGGTATGTTTATGGTTGACTTTTGGGATTGCGATTTGGGCATGGATCGGTATGTTTATGGTTGACTTTTGGGATTGCGATTTGGACACAGATTGGTATGTTTGTGGTTGACTTTTGTGATTACGATTTGGACACCGATTGGTATGTTTATGGTTGACTTTTGGGATTGCGATTTGGGCATGGATCGGTATGTTTATGGTTGACTTTTGGGATTGCGATTTGGACACAGATTGGTATGTTTATGGTTGACTTTTGGGATTGCGATTTGGACACAGATTGGTATGTTTATGGTTGACTTTTGGGATTGCGATTTGGACATGGGTCGGTATGTTTGTGGTTGACTTTTGGGATTTGGATTTGGACACAGATTGGTATGTTTGTGGTTGACTTTTGTGATTGCGATTTGGACACGGATTAGTATGTTTATGTTTGACTTTCGGAATCGTTATTTTGGACATGGATTAGTATGTTTGTGTTTCACTTTTGGAATCGTGATTTGGTTGGTTTGGTATGTTTGTGGTTGACTTTTTGGGATTAGGATTTGGACACTGGCCGGTATGTTTGTGTTTAATGATTATAACTAAAACTTACAGTTTACAATAAACATTTTGGAATTTCGCTAATTCTGCAATCTCTTCCTTCCACGGAGACATCTTTTTCTCCTTGATGTTTGGTACTGCCAAGTGATCAACCATGAACTTTAACCTACATTAGATTGATAGACTTTTCGGAATGAAATACAATTCCTCATCAGTAGTGCTCAGAACAATCTTATTGAAAATCAAAACAAAACATAGATTCCTTTCCGAATGAAAAATATCTTAACGTGAACCACTACGGTAGTTCAGGTCGTGGGAGTACTCGCTTCGTATGCATTATTGGATGTAGTGGTTCGAACCTTGACTGGGTCTGACCCAGCAAGAAAACAAATGGAAAATATTCTTTCAGAATCTAGAAAGGAATTCTTCGAAAGCGACCTTAAATCACTTCCTCTTGTCACAGTAGCCGTGGCACGTTAAAAAAACATCCTCTCTGGTCATTATTCTGAGAGTTTCTTGGAAGCTACCAAGAAACTAATTTTTGTCACTTCACCTCTTGTCCGGGGCGTGAAAACCCTATTAATCAATCATTCAATCAATTAATTAATTAATTCATTAATTAATCATTCAATCTTTCTTACTTTGGAAACTTTGGCGCCACATCTATCATATATTTCAAGTGTTTAGGTCTGAAAAGAGAAACGGTATACAATATTAACGATGGTTATATCAAATGCATATAGTTTTTTAACAAAACTACCCATTCTTATTGCGCCTAAGTATTGCAATGAATTGCCGCTTGCAAATAAATTGTTGACCCAGGAATATTGCAAACTTAGGCTTATCAAGGCTCTCAAAGTTTGATGGCCGTCATCACAGTATTATTGATAAGTTTGATGTCTCGGTTTCCAGGATTGCCCTGGATATATTTGACGTCCCATAGTTTCACGCAATTTTAATTACACACATGTCGTGTTTTAACGTACGTACGACATATTTCAGGATTTCGTTATTAAATTGGAACAAACGCTTCATGACATTTTAGCGAGGCACAGTATGGTACAACATGGTTTAAACTTTTCTAAACACCTCCATTTTAATGAATCGCAATTAAGACAGAAATTAAAAGAAATTGCAATTAAAAATTATATTACGTCACTTGGAGATCAAAAGACAGTCCCCGATCTTCCAGTTGTTTTAATCCCACGTGTACGTCATCTCTAGCTATCCAATCATCAGCTTCAAACTCTAACAGATGTCTTATGCCTTTGAAAAGTGGATTTTTCTGTAAGTCATCTAATATTTCTGGTAGCTAAAAATAGAAAGACATCGCATTCAGGTTGATTAAAATGGGTATCAACAATATGTCCAATCGTGTTTAACGACCCAGTCAAGAATATTTCACCTATATCGAGACGTCACCTCAACTGTTGAAGTGGCAGAAATTTTACTTTTGCAGTTTGTTCAGGGCAAGGTGCAAAGAGGATTTTTGACGTGTCACACTTTCCGTAACAAGGGACACTGGTTTTTAAGGTCTTTACCGAAGGACCCCGCGACTATCGTTTCGTATTTGCAGAGTATCACTTCCTATTTTCATGCCTTGGTCAGACCCGACAAGGGTTTGAATCCACGACCCCCACATACGGAGTGAGCACTCTACCAATGGAGCTTCCAAAGTGGTACAGATGAATAATTTACACTGCATATAAGTAACACTAATTTATACATGAACAAAAATAAAATCTTGCATTTTTTGTCATTTTGTTATATGCCTTTACATTAAGCGCTGTCCATCTGTAGAAATTTGCCAGAACTCACTCCTCTGACATACAATGTAGTTGAAGATATTTGTACTAAAATTGGTATAGTGATAACCAGGATATGACTGTGTGCGCCAGAAGAGGGGGTAAATCTGTGAAATTTCTCAGAATTGTGTCATTTTGGCTTTTTTATCATGTCTATTCCTCTCACGCTGAACAGAACGATACGTAGTAACGACCATAAACTTTTTGTTTCCCTGCAGATGATACTACTTATATATTTTATGTCCCTTTATCAATTTCCATCACTCCCATGTTTACCAACAATTTAATGGCAAAAATGTCTTTTAGGCCTTGCCAGAAGAAGGCATATATAGTTCCTTTCTTTGAGGTTTCCTGAGTCTGCGAGGCAGGTCTGTTGCAGGGCTGCGATGTCTACTTGAAGGCGTAGTAACTCATTGTTAATGACTGCAGTTCTGCGGTTTGAAAATTGTTTGATAAGCCATTCGGCATTGTTCTGACGTTCCGGCACCCTAATGTTAGTGCCATTTTACTGACTACTCTTTTTGTTTTATATAACGGGTGTATATGGGTCTGTCTAGTAGTGGTAGTGTTATAATTACCTTTGGATTGGTCATCCCAACACCTGCCACAATACCCTTGATAAATTTATGCTTCTCAGCTACCTCCATGACCCATTCTGTAATAGAAAACTCTACGTAGTCGAAGTCTTGACTGTATACTGTAAACGTATTTCATTTCGCGTGTATTTATTTTTGCGTTATAGAAAATTCAGACATATCTGCGTAGTTAAATTTTCACGTTTTTTAACTATTCACTTGAAACAATAGGCATTACATATTTTTCGCCCAAAACAAACGGTCGCGAAATAAGCGAAAATCAATACACCGCGAAAATAAGTATGTTTACAGTAAAAACCAACAACCTCATAGAACAAGAAGTCATTCACAGTACTGTCAGCGTAGTTCTATTTCCGGTGTACTACATTTTCGTTTAGTTCTCGGTCGAAAATTTCTACCAAACGTAAAAAAAAAAATTCTCAATCTTATAGTCCGTTTCATAAATCTGCGAATATAACGCCCCGCGAAAAGACAGGAAATGAAAAAGTCGCGAAAATTTGAACTCGTGAAATTAAGAACGTAGACGTTGTCAGCATTCACAGTTATTAGTACGTATTGTGTACACAAAGTAAATGTAGCTAGCAAGACAGGAGGTACCCCCCCCCCCCCCGAACATCCGGCCTCAATTTTCTGGTGGAAGTTGTGTAACTTAATTTGCCTGTTTTAACTTTGCTTTTGGGATTTGGATTTGGAAATGGACTAATTTGTTTGCGAATGACTTTTGGGTTTATGATTTGGACATGAACCGGTATGTATACGGATGACATTTGGGTTTATGATTTGGACATGAACCGGTATGTATACGGATGACTTTTGGGTTTATGATTTGGACATGAACCGGTATGTATACGGATGACTTTTGGGTTTATGATTTGGACATGAACCGGTATGTATACGGATGACTTTTGGGTTTATGATTTGGACATGAACCGGTATGTATACGGATGACATTTGGGTTTATGATTTGGACATGAACCGGTATGTATACGGATGACTTTTGGGTTTATGATTTGGACATGAACCGGTATGTATACGGATGACTTTTGGGTTTATGATTTGGACATGAACCGGTATGTATACGGATGACTTTTGGGTTTATGATTTGGACATGAACCGGTATGTATACGGATGACTTTTGGGTTTATGATTTGGACATGAACCGGTATGTATACGGATGACTTTTGGGTTTATGATTTGGACATGAACCGGTATGTATACGGATGACTTTTGGGTTTATGATTTGGACATGAACCGGTATGTATACGGATGACATTTGGGTTTATGATTTGGACATGAACCGGTATGTATACGGATGACTTTTGGGTTTATGATTTGGACATGAACCGGTATGTATACGGATGACTTTTGGGTTTATGATTTGGACATGAACCGGTATGTATACGGATGACTTTTGGGTTTATGATTTGGACATGAACCGGTATGTATACGGATGACTTTTGACAGGTCAAACTTCTTTAACTTATATCGTGATGGTCAGTTAAAGAACGGTGGAGGAAACGGAGCGCTGGACAAAAACACCGAACTTTCGCAAGCGAACTGTTTCATATAAGGACCTGTCCAAAGTGGGATTCAAACCTAGAAGGAAGGAGGATATATGATCCGTACGCGCTCGTTTTAGACCACTTGGCCACCGATGCTTGTTCAACACCAGTAAGCGAAGACTTACTTGCTTCCTCTGGACTGTCATTTATACACTGTACAAAAACAGCGTGTTTAATCGGAGTGGATTTCATGTTTTCTGCCAGTTCCTCTGCCAGGATATTCCTGATGATAACCTCATACTCCTTGTGGAGGCACTCATAATGAAACTTCCGTAAATCCCAAATATCTAGAACGATTAAAAAACAATATTTATACAAAAGCTTTGATTCAGTGTAATCATTTGATCACTCAAATTATGGCGTTATAAAGGGTTATAAAGGGACTTTGCTGTAAACTCCGGGAACATTGCAAAGAAAAACAGAAAAGATTAAGATTATTTGTCTTCAAAATAGTATTGCAATTAGTGAGGCAACAGTTATCTTTCGAATATTTCTCATATTTGAACTTTTCTCACTACATGGGCTACTTTTTAATTTCTTATAACAACCATAGAAATCAAAGTAAATAACCGTGAATCTGTACAGTCCAGATTACGCAGTCCCAACACAGTTAACTTTTGTTTTATAAGGCTGGTTACTTTGGGCAAAGTTTCTTTTTTCGAATCAAAGGTCCTAGCATTTTATTTATTTATTTATTTATTTAATTTTCCTGCTGTGGAAGCTTATTTCTGACATCGAGATAATTTCGGGAGACATAAAAATTATCTCGAAATGTTGACTTAATATCACAAGTCGAGATAATATGACGGAAAGTTGTGATAGTAAAATAAAAAGTTGAGATTAATAACACGACATGTCGAGATAATTTTATGTCGCTAGAAATAATCTGGATGTCGGAAATAAGCCACCATATCTACTACTAACAAGATTAGCTGAAAACAATTCCGATGAATTTTTCACCCTGCTAAAAGCAAAATGCTAACTCATTAATTAATGACGAATGCACAGGTATGTGTGTGCGTAAAAGCAATTTATAATTGCACTAGGAATGAGTTAGGATTGCAAGCGAAAAATACCAAACTACATTAAATTCATACGTACGAAAATGTGAATCCACCAAGTCGTCCATCTTGTAAATTCCCGGATGTGAAATTTTTCGGCGGGGTTATCACCTGGTAACCATTTAAACAAAAACGGACGCGAGAACTTCTCATGGTTTATTTTATCAAAATGGGGCCATGCAAACAAAGATTACGGGACACGATATTTCGGTTTATTAAAGATAAATCTGAGGATAAGCTGGTAAACAGATAAACAAACCTCGCGAGTCAGATATACCGGCAGTCATCTGAACACGTACAGTATAGACATGTCGAAAGTTTAACACTTAACGCGACACTACAGCACGTTAAACTAGCAATATCTCGACAGCTTTTTCTACAGATGAAATCTATTTCTAGAAACTATCCAGCCACTTGCTAGCCCGATATTGGCCTCTCTGTAACCGAGCTTCGACTTCTTTTCGTTAGTTCACTGTTAAACTTTCGATAGGTCTGTACCGTACATACATCTCTAGATATCTTACGACCTCGGTGACCGAGTGTGCTGACGAACGCGCTTACCATTCACGGCGCCTTTCATCGACTATGTTCGAATTTCCAATCGGAAATGATCCCAATGTGTGAAAGTTTGTCAATTTGCCAGCCGAGTGTGCTGGCGAACGCGCTTACCATTCACGGTGCCTTTCATCGCACATGTTCGAATTTCCAATCGGAAATGATCCCAATGTGTGAAAGTTTGTCAGTACGCCTGCTGAAGATTGCTGGTTTTCTTCGGACACCCAGCATACCTGAACTGACTTCCTCCATATAGGTGCAAGATAGTTATTACCCCACCCCGCCAAGGCGCGAATATCTCTTAGCTTTTTGACCCGTTGAAAAAGTGGGAGACTACTCTACCACCGACTCACCGCGGCTGTCAGAGTGGAGTGGGGTGAAATAGAGTAATGTTGCTATAAATATGCAACACCCCAGTCAATTTTCGTTTACTTGTACCAAGGAGGTGAGTTATGAAAAACGGAATACCCATACAATAACCACTGAATGTCTGTAAGCGAACATACGATCCTTCACGCACTTGGAGTCTGCCCGAATAGGATTCACCCCAACTCAATACAACTGAAAGGATTTTGATGGGTGTAAAAATAGCATTACTTCACTCCACCGGTGAGCGATTGGTGGATAGCGTGATTTTACTTTCTTGAACTCCTTTTCACAATAGCTGTTTTAGTAAATCATGACAGGAACATTCTTTGATTGCGATGACATCATGTGTGTGATGTTATACCACGTGTATCACAGCCATTATAATCATGTGAGTTTCAGCAGTCTCTCTTTCATTAACCAATTATCTTGTTGGATATTTCATGAAACAGACAATCAAAAACAAATATGAACACCAATCAATTTCCAAATCACAATGCCAAACCAAAGTAAAAACAAACATACCAATCCATTTCCAATCACAATACCAAACCAAAGTAAAAACAAACATACCAATTCATGTCCAAATCACAATACCAAAGCAAGGAAAAACAAACATACCAATTCATGTCCAAATCACAATGCCAAAGCAAGTAAAAACAAACATACCAATCCATTTCCAATCACAATACCAAACCAAAGTAAAAACAAACATACCAATTCATGTCCAAATCACAATACCAAAGCAAGGAAAAAAACAAACATACCAATCCATTTCCAAATCACAATACCAAAGCAGAGTAAAAACAAACATACCAATTCATGTCCGAATCACAATACCAAAGCAAAGTAAAAACAAACATACCAATCCATGTCCAAACCACGACCCCAAAGCAAAGTAAAAACAAACATACCAATCCATTTCCAATCACAATACCAAACCAAAGTAAAAACAAACATACCAATTCATGTCCAAATCACAATACCAAAGCAAAGTAAACACAAACATACCAATTCATGTCCGAATCACAATACCAAAGCAAAGTAAAAACAAACATACCAATCCATGTCAAAATCACAATACCAAAGCAAAGTGAAAACAAACATACCAATTCATGTCCGAATCACAATACCAAAGCAAAGTAAAAACAAACATACCAATTCATGTCCGAATCACAATACCAAACCAAAGTAAAAATAAACATACCAATCCATGTCCAAACCACAAACCCAAAGCAAAGTAGAAACAAACATACCAATCCATTTCCAAATCTCAATCACAAAGTAAATTTAAAAAAAAACTTTCAGACTGGCAAATTATAATTAAGTTATACTTTAACTTTCATCAAGCAAGTGAGATCAGGTGCATCGGAAGGGTAAGCACCTCTTATACCAGGCACATTGTGGGCAGGACTCTAAGCAAAAGCTGATCGACTCCATCCCCGGGCAACTAGGATAAACCACAAACATTATTGAGCAAAGTGCCGCAAGCTTAAAATTCATGAACACCTTAGTATAATAGACTGCATACAAGGCAGTAACATTTCACCAGTACACTAACGCTGATAGAAAAGAGGGGCTGAAAAGAGGCAAGTGAAATGTACAACTTGATGAGGCGAATAAGTGTGGATTAAAGGATTAAACCGTTGTCAAATATCTAAGGTTTAATCAAAATAATACTCAATACAATATGATTACATCATGTACGAGTATTCATTTACAAATTAAGCGATATTTGAAGGTTGGTTGAATGTTGCTTACCGTCGCATCAGCAATTTTTCAGCTATTCGCGACAATATTTATAGTAATCGAACTCCAAAAAGAATATTTGAAGGAATTACAATTTGCATGAGGAACACAAGATCTATTTGCAATTAGGAAATTCCAATCTCCATTATACATATAATAATATTTTATTACAATTGTCCTCTCATTTGAAGGAATACCAGTTTGCATGAAGGAAACTTTGTCCTTTTGCAATTCAGAAATTCTAATCGCCATACATTCATCGCAAATGACCTTTAGCTCATTTGACGTGATTCCAATTGGCGTGACGAAAACACTGCCCAATTACAATATAGAAAATTTCCAACCTCGTTTTGTTAAACTTGATAAGGTCGTGAGACTTGTAACAAGAGTTCCATCTAGAAGGGGCCATGGGGCCTAATGACCCCTTATATTGCCAAATGACCCCGTAGTTAAGGCCTTAACTAGTCTGTCATACTGTAAACGTTTTTAATTTCGCGTGTATTTATTTTTGCGGTATAAAATATTTAGACAAATCCACATAGTTAAAGTTTCGCGTTTGTGAAATATGCACTATAACACAATAATCATAATATATTTTCGCTCGGTGTCAATTTTCGCGCAAAACAAATGGCCGCGAAATAAGCGAAAATTAGTACACCGCGAAAATAAATACGTTTACAGTATTTAACATTACATGTACTTGAAAGCATCTTATATGGTATTAAAGATTATTTTAAATGGTCCCTTCTAAAAGTAACCTATATTGAACACTGTGATACAAATACTTGGATCACAAGATTACAACAAATTAAAAACAATTTAAATATCGTCACAGTTTATATATCTAAGTTATAGAACTCCTTTGCATTATTTCTATAAAGTTTCAGTTTTTCTGTGTCAGTTAGGTCTGGTAGTAAACTGTTTAGTAGATTAAACACATCTGTATGTGACGCCTTAGCTAGAGTACAAACCGGCCAATCAGAAGCGAAGACACACCTGTCGATACCAAAACAGCTGACCACGTGCTGAAATATGAAATTATACAATACTTTGAATCACGTTTTCGCGAGCATTTGTATTTTGCGATATTCGTAATTCACTTAATTATTGCAAATATAAAGTATTCCGTGATAGAAATTCATAAAATAAGAATCTATAAAATCATTCATTTTCGAGGGGAAACACTTACGCTCTGAAATACGAGTATTTACACCATAAAGTGGAGTGGCATAATGATGCTTACGCCCTGATGAAGATACTTTCACTTACTAGTACATGTATATAGAGGCGGTCAGTTCAAGGATGGCTGATGAAACCGGAGTGTCACTGACCGTTGGCGAGTGAACTGTCTATCTGTCTCCAGTGGGATTCAAACCTAGGCGGATAGAGACGCTGAGATCTGTAACGGCGTAACACCCGTCCACCGAGACCCCCCATTAAAACAAATACTAACATATACTATACTTTACAACTTGTAACTGGTCAGTATATAGTGGATGGGTTAATGGAATTGTAAACATCGGACAAGATTATTTCATACATTTCATTGATGAAAATGGAAACTGGAGTGCCGAGAGAAAACCTGCAACTTTCGCCAAGAAAACTGACACTTCTTAACAACTGTGAGACATTATACAACAGTAGCAGACCCTGGAATTTCGGAAAGGGGGTTCAATTTTGGTTGACGCAGAAGAAAGATCTCCGGGTATAGAGCATGCTCCTTTAGAGGCATTTTTAATTGTAGCATAAAATCCTGCAATTTTCTGCAATTTAAGTAAGTGGTACACACGTATATAATATCATGGACAGAAATAAGCACATGATGAGGGGGAGGTTCCCAACCCCTGAAACCCTCTTGATCCGCCACTGCATATATATACCTACATCTACATAAGGTTGAAAATCTTCTTGTTTCCAGTTATACCAGTCATTCTCTGTTACCATAGAAGACCTTAAATAAATAAATAAATAAATAAATAAAT
Source organism: Anadara kagoshimensis (assembly GCA_021292105.1). Classification (NCBI taxonomy): domain Eukaryota; kingdom Metazoa; phylum Mollusca; class Bivalvia; order Arcoida; family Arcidae; genus Anadara; species Anadara kagoshimensis. The sequence goes on from CM037859.1 coordinate 5,061,534, forward strand.
AAATAAAAACTTGGGTACGGATTTTCTTTTCCGCTTTAGAATCCGTATCAAAAGTCTTATGGTAGATAATAATATAATGCATTCAGGTCCATTGCACTTTTGTATGTTTACATTCCCAGTTGCCAAAATCGCCAACGGTTATTTATTTATGAAGAAGGACTGTGTTTTCATACTTTTTCAGGAATTGACCACTAAACCGATATTTTGTTATATAGTTTGTTTTTACATACGAGCTAGTTTCAATCATGAAATGGATGCGTTGGTTGCATCAATCAATGCATGGGTGTCGACCAGTGCAAAGTTAAAACAAATAGAGAAATTTTGCCTTGTAGGACAGCATAGCAAAACCGACATTACGGAGATTTTGGTTAGATCTTTTTTGATAAGAATTTAAAGAGAAATATTTACATTTATGGTGTTTGATTGTATTAAACTCTGTTTTAGACCAAATGAAATTATAGGACAATAATTACATTTGATAATGTGACGTCACTCATTTCTTGCTGACACCTATGCTCGTGACGTCATTGATAAGCTGTTCCAGGAATTGGAATTGCATGTCGTACACGACAGTGTTTTAAATTTATTTCAAGATTCAAAAACAAAAATAAGATTTTCAAAAAATGCGAAATGTAAATATAACCATTGAACTGTCCAGAAAAGGCGTATATAGTGCTATAACTTCCATTGCCGTGCAAAGCAAACTATTCTTATTCGGTTTGCTTTGCACGGCAATGGAAGTTATAGCACTATAAACGCCATTTCTAGACAGTTTAATGGTTTAGTAATTACACACAATGCAAAATTTTGTGGTATGGAAAGCCAATATGTAACATCCAACAATGGTTGATCGTTTTATCAACTAATATAATTTGGCACAGGTTTCAATTTACCCCAACCTTTCTTCAAACTTCATGAAATACGCTCTACTACTACTATTGCGTCCTTCTCTTACAGGTAACTCCCATGTGGCTCCTTTTGTGGAAATAACTGCTTTCTAAGGGTTATTTTCCTTGGCTACTACCTTTATTCCTTTCCTTCCTAACCATATCAGGCGCACAACTTTAAAAATTTAAATCAACGGTTTGCACATTAACCGACAGGCCACTTGTAGACGGTACACCCAACAATCATCGGTAGAAATGTTTAATTTTATTGATCGATTGAATGGGGTTTACATCCCAGTCAAGAAAATTTCAATAATATCGAGAGTCACTGGTTACGGTTTAAGTTGCAGAATATTTTACCTTTGCAGTTTGCTTAGGGCAATGTGCAGGGATAGTTCAAGGTGACACGCCTGCCCTGAGAAGGGACACTAGTTTTCAAAGTATCTTCCGAAGGACCTAGTGACTCTCATTTCTAAATGCTGGATGTTTGGCAAAATAACAATCACCATCTTTTCAATTCTTGGTTAGACCTGGCAGGGGCTCGAACCTACGACCTCCCACATAAGAAGCGAACACTTTACCAACTTAACTACCGTAGCGGTTTTTAATTTTATGATGATATACCATACTTACAATTTACAGTAAACATTTTGATATTTCGCTACTTCTGCAATTTCTTCTTTCCATCCTGATATTTTCTTATCCTTGATGTAGGGTTTTGCAAGATGGTTAACCATGAATTTTAGTCTGAAATATCATCAACACAAGACTATAACTACCAAACGATCGTGTATACAATATATATTAGAAACTACATTACACGGAAACCAGAATCCACGAATTAATACCCCCACAAAATGTTTTTTTTTCTAAAACCACAAAAATTGGACATCGTGAAAATAAATAATTTCACAGTACAGGTAGCGAGGCCGCGGTTGCCTAATGGATAAGACGTTAGTCTATAAATCCAGGGTCTCTCACCGCAGGAAGTTCGTGTTCCACTGACCACTTGCACATGTGGGAAAGTGAATTTTTCTTGCCGCTGGCTTTTACTGGTTCACCCGGTGTCAGTATCGAACCACATTTCTTCTGAAGTTGGTATGATCAGAGTAAGTTCCAGACAGTGTGCTAAAAAGTAGATAATTACCCTTCCAGAGTACCGGGCCTAATTCCTCTAGTGAAAGTTCATATGTTGAGCTAAATTTGCCAGATTCAATGTTTTACTTTGCTTTGGAATTGTCATTTGGACATGGATTGGTATGTTTATTTTTACTTTGCTTTGAAATTATCATTTGGACATGGATTGGTATGTTTGTTGAAAATGTGATTAGGACATGGATTGGCGTGTTTGTTTTTACTTTCCTTTGGAATTTTCTTTTGGACATGGATTGGTGAGTTTGTTTCGAATATTTGTATTTTAAGCACAGCATCTTGTTAGCGATCTTCTCTCACAATGGTCTTTATAAGTCCTCTATTTAAATTGTTATAGAATTATACTTACTTTGGAAATTTTGAGACTACTCCTGGTACATATTTCAGTAATGGAGGTCTGAAAATAAAAAGACAACTTCTAAACAAACATAATAACATCCATTTATTTTTATGTTATAATGAAAATGCATTTATTCTTGGTGTTACTTATAAAGGTACAATGTATTTTTTTTAAATAATTAAAAAAATAATTTAACAGAAGTATTGTTATTATTTATGATAAATATACAAATACAACATAGTAAATAAAGATGTTATGTACAAGCATTAAAGGTCACCTATATACAATGTCTACATGCTGCTTATATGGTGGCTTATTTCTGACATCCAGATAATTTCGGTCGACATAAAATTATCTCGACACGTTGGCTTATAAAATCAAGTAACAAAATAAAGTAACAAATGAAGAACTTTATGAAAGAACTGAAACAGTCCCAATTTTAAAACAAATCAGAGAGAGAAGATGGAGGTGAATTGGTCATGTCTTAAGGATGGGAACGTCAGATATACCAAGAGTTGCAATTAGATGGACACCACCTGGTAAAAGAAGCAGAGGACGCCCGAAGGAGACTTGGAGAAGATCAGTCGAAAAGGAGATGAAAGAACAAGGATGGACGTGGGGCACGATACAGAAAATGTCAGCAGACAGGCAGAGATGGAAGTCCTCGGTCAAGGCCTTATGTGCTCCCAGCACGAAGAGGAATAACTAACTAATGTTGGCTTAATATCGCGACAAGTTGAGATACTAGTAATATGATGGAAAGTCGTGATAGTAAAAATAGAATGTTGAGATAAATAACACCACATGTCGAGATAATAATGTCGAGATATTTACCATGACTAGTGTACATACGTATCTCGACATGTCGTGTTATAAATCTCAACTTTTCCTTTTACTATCACAACTGTCTATCATACGTATCTCGACATGCCGTGTTATAAATCTCAACTTTTCCTTTTATTATCACAACTTTCTATCATACGTATCTCGACATGCCGTGTTATAAATCTCAACTTTTCCTTTTATTATCATAACTGTCTATCATACTATCTCGACATGTCGTGTTATAAATCTCAACTTTTCTTTTTACTATCACAACTGTCTATCATACGTATCTCGACATGCCGTGTTATAAATCTCAACTTTTCCTTTTACTATCACAACTGTCTATCATACTATCTCGACTTGTCGTGATATTTGACTGTATATTCTGACAGCTTTTAGCTGCCACTATTTATCTCTCGGCAGCTGTCCATATTGGTCAATCGCCTCACGACTTCCGACTTCTTTTTGTTAGTTCGACAAGTCTGCACTGTTATATGAAAACCTGAATATTTATTTATCTTGCAATAAAACGACTCTTGCTTTTATTTGTTTTTGTTGTGTCTTGTTCTTTATTGTTCTGGTTTTGTCTATTTACAGTACCAGTATTCTATATTAGTCAAGATTACCGCAGTAGAAGGTCGAATGTCAACCCTCGGTCTTCTAGGACCTTAAAGCCTTTGTGCACATCTTCCCGGGTAAGCCATTTTTCGTCCTCAAAATCCAGAATGTGTCGTAAACCTTTAAACAAAGGATTTTTCTGTAAATCGTCCAGAATTTCTGATAGCTGTAATAATAAATTTAATCTTTAATTTACAGTAAACAATAACAAATAAATTGATTGATTGATTGAATAAATGGGGTTTTATGTCCCAGTCAAGAATATTTCACTTACATAGAATCGTCACTAGCTATAGACGACAAGGTGGAAATTTTTACCTTTGCAGTGCGCCCAGGGTAATGTGCAAGGGGGGGGGGGGGTTCTTTAACGTGCCACACCTGTTTTGACACGGGACATAGATTTTTAAGTTCTCTTCCGAAGCGCCGTTTTCTAAATACCAGGTGCTTGCAGAAAAACAGTCATCTATCTGCTTTTAAGTCTTGATCAGATCCGTCCAGGTTTATAACCATGACCTCGCACAGACGAAGTGAGCACTCTACCAATTGCCACAGTGGTAACAAAAATAGAGGTGATGTCGATAACGTGAATTGTATAATCGTAATTTGTAATGTAATGCTTACTTTGACGTTTAGGGTAAATTTTAATTTTATTTTTCAAATCATAAAATTGGGAAAGTTTCATTGTTTGAACCTAAAACCAGCAACTTCGAAACTTAAAAGTCGTGTATAAAGGACGGAGCACCCGGCCTCACTTCCCTGGTGTGAAGTTCATGTGTTTAACTTAATCTGTCAGTTTCAAAGTTTTTAATTGGCTTTTGGGTTGTGATTTTGACATAGACAGGTATGTTTGTTTTTGATTACTCGGTTACTTACATTTGGGTTAGTGAGGGCAACTCCCGCCACGACACCTTTAATAAAATCATTTGTCTCTGCTAACTGCATCACCCATTCTGTAAAAAAAAACAGCAACCAGAACTACTAATAACCGAAAGGGGAGAGAAGTCTTGGAGTTTTATGCCATAGTCAAATTTCTTTTAATTATATCAAGGCGGTCTGTTTTTAGATGTTGGGGGGGGGGGAGTTGAGTAATGGTAATAAAAACGTCCCAGTCAGGAATATTTCACTTATATCGAGACGTCGTCAGCAATAGGCGAAGGTGAAGAAATTTTGCCTGTGTGTTGCGCTGATGACAATATGCAGTAAGGTTCTTTATCGTGCCACGCCTTCCGTAAGTACTAACACGAGCCCTCGTTTATTTAAAGTGTTACCAACAGGAAGAACCGCGACTTTCATTTCGTAATGCCGAGTGCTTGGCGAAAGAACAGTCACTGCCCACTTTCAATTCTTGGGTCAAACCCTGTCAGGGTTCGAACCCACGACCTCCCACTTACGGAGCGAGCATTCTACCAACTGAGCTACCGCAGTGGTGGATGTTGGAGGAAACCAAAGCCAGGAACTCAATATACTCCATAAAGTTCATTCAATATGCTATTCCCAATTCTCAGCATAATAATGATTGAATAGACTCAAATGGAAGGTATCTGACAAAAAACCAAATTTTAGCAACCGTGTTCTGATAGTTTTATAATCCTCTGATTTTGCTATTTTATCACTTGCTTGCTTCTTTTCATTTTATCGCTTACTTGATTTACTTATCTTTTTATTCCTTACTTTTTTATACCAATGACTTACTTTCTTTTTTCATCACTTACTTGCTTTTCTTTTATAATTTTATCACTTACTTGCTTCTTCTGGTTTATCATTTAGACACTGTACAAAAACTCCATATTTGACTTTGTTCGCAGATTTCACTTCTGACATTAACTCATCCAAAGTGATATTTCTATTGATTGCAGCTTCATTGTCTGTTGGCCAATCATAATGGAATTTCTTCAAATCCCAAATATCTGAAATGTTAAGCAAAATCATCAATTTCAAAAAGAAATGATAGTGTGTAGCGGAGTTGAACTAGACTTGATGTTTGAGTGTTGTTTGTAGTAGTGATTATTTGAGATTTTGCCTTTGCGTTGCACTGATGGCATTATACAGCAGGGTTCTTTATCGTGACACGGGACCTCGTTAATTCTAAGTTCCCATCCGAAAGAACCGCGATTTTCATTCCGTAATGCCGAGTACTTGGCGAAAAATCAATCACTACACTTTCAAGTCTTGGGATAGACCCGGCCGGGGATCGAACTCACAACCTCTCACTTGCGTAGCGAGCTTTTCATTTTAGAGGGCCGAGTTCGATCTTCAACCAGGCGGGCCACTCCGTGAGGAAGTGGGTTTTAGGTGTTAACAGTGTGACCGAGAATTTGTTACGCTGATTTCAAACCCACTGTGATTTTTATTACGTCAAACAAAATGAAGTCACCAGTGATTTCTACGATACTTTTTAGTATAGTGCGTCAAGTTTGACCTGGTCGTTTGACCTATAATTTGACTATTCAATCAGACATATCCATTACGCAGTTTAGGAGCTACATAAAGTTGATATTTAAGGATAGATGGTAGAAATACGGGGTACAGGGTGTTTATGGTAATGAAACCATGGTGCTGCCCTACCTAAATCACATAGTCTATCGGCCCAATCTAATACATGTGTATTCAAATTAAAGGTCAAGCGGTCAGGTCAACATTGACGCACTATATGAACATCAAATAATCAGTGAAGTTTGTCCTGGGTTTACAAGTCATGGATCAATGGCCTTGCGTATGGACACTAACATCCAACATACAATAATGTGTTATATGCCTTTGGGTATTAAATTATTTTTGCATAGTTAATTGTACAAATTCCAACAAATTAAAGATCGCAGAATTCTGTGTGTTTGCTTTTTAATTAATAGAAACTTACGAAAATGAGCGTCCACAAATCCGGCCATCTTGCGTCCAATGTATACCGATATACATCCAGCTTATCTACCTTAGATGTGTTAATGCAACTAAAACGAGGACACACTACTGATATATGTTTAAAATCTAAAAATAAAACAAAATCTAGGACACATTAATAGTATTTGCAGCATGTACTTTACGAAATTACGATGACCAATAGCGGCCGCGAAAAAGCAATTACCATTTGTGCATTATTATCAACAAACCACTTACGGATTACAGCTATAAATAGGCTAGCCAAATAGGCACTCCATTACCGTAATTAGATCCCGAAATCGACGGCAAGCTACTTTTCAGACAACGTGCCGTCGTTAGTACTCCAGATGATCGACGGTAAGCTACTTTTCGGACAATGTGTCGTTGTCGGAACTGATCGACGCTACTTTGTCGGACAATGTGCCGTCGTTAGTACTCCAGCTGATCGGCGGCAAGCTACTTTTCGGACAATGTGCCGTGTTAGTACTCCAGATGATCGACGACAAGCTACTTTTCGAAAAATGTGTTGTTGTCGGAACTGATCGACGCTACTTTGTCGGACAATGTGCCGACGAGTACTCACACTGATTGAAGGCAAGTTGCTTTTCGAACAATATGCCGTCGTCGGTATTCAAACCAATTATAGAGCCCAAGATCGACGGCAAGCTACTTTTCGAATGTGGCGGGCCGGACTCGAAAGGTGACCACATAGTTCAGTGGTTAGAGCGCCCCGCTAGTATTGGAAAGAACAGCCAATACCTATTTTCAAATTTTTGTCAGACCCCTTCCGGGGCTCGAACCTATGAAGCGAACACTCTAACAACTAAGCTATCGTAGTGGTGTATATTTAGGATCGAGTATCACAGTAAAATCTAACTGCCCCAAAATATCACACCAAACCAATGAATTTGGACATAACGAATGCTCTGGACTGTTCTATCGATACCGTAGATCCTTATTGTAAAAGCCAATACGCAGGGGCCAGTTTCATAAAATTAAAAAAAAAAGTACCCATAAGTATATAAAAGAAGAGTAAAGGGGAACAACGAATCAGATTATTTTTTTACTTGTAATTTTGCCCGATGTAGGTAAGCCCGTCCATGTAAAAGTAGCTAAAATTCGTATTACGATCATGTTTTTCACTATCGGCGTCCGTGTCAACTACAACTGCTGATGTGGATAAAAAGCAAGAAATTTCAATGGTTACCGTTACTCATTTCTAAATCTACAAGTTATTATATCTCATTTTGTTCCAACACGGACCGACTTTCCTGTATCATGATCGACCCTGTAATTATATGACAGCTATATTTTAAAACCTGAAAGCAATACAAAATTTAACCCTCGAAACTGAAACTATCATAATGAACAAGACGATTTATGCATGTATATATGAATCAATGTACAATTCAGTGGTCGTTTGAATTTCGTTTTGAAGTTTAGTCGAAAAATTTTGCAGATAAGGGTCGAAATTCATGGAAAACGCACCATTTTTGTAGCATTTTTTTTTTCAAATTTCCTGGGGGAGCATGCCCCCATACCACCTAGAAAAACAGTGCATTTTTCACGTTTACAGTGCGTAATTTACCAACATGCTCAGCTACGCCCCTGTCAGGTATATTGGTGAAGTTCTTTGCAGTACGCTCAGTGCAATGTGCAGGGACGGTTCTTTAAGGCCAAGTGGTACAAATGGACGCTGACGTTACGCACGTCATTGACTCTTATTTCGGATAATTTGGCCTTGTTCTTCTGCTATTCAAAGTAATAATGTTTCTGTATATTATTATTTCTATCATAATTATTATTCCATAGTGACTAGGAATATAAAAGTATAAAAATCATAAAATTTAATGTATTCACTATAACACCGAGAAGCACAAACACAACACTCTGTAGTGTACAGCACGATATCGATGACGTTATATTTTGCAAGCCGTTTGTCATCATTGAGCAATATCGTCAAAAATCATGACGTTATTGTTAATTTTGGTCATATTTTCGCATCAGATTACGTCTTTGAAGTTTTATACCGAAAAATCAGCAAGGGGGCATATGTATTTCTTTACATTTTCAGAAAATTCAAATTCAGAACTACATTATATTAGTTTTTCAAAAACTTGTAGGACAAACTGTTATTTTTCCAAACATTTCCCTTATTTTTCAGAGCCTAAAAAATTCCGATTTCTTATTAATCCTATGATAAAATCCCGACATTTTTTACGCTTTATAGCTAAAAAAGTAAAAAGGGGACCCCTACATTTTTTTTACATTTTCAGATGCGCCTCAAAAAGTTCTACAAGTATGGAAAAAATCAGAAACTTGTAGGATAGCGCCCATTTGTACCACTTGGCCTTAACGTGTTACGTCTGGGGGCACTGGTTTTTCAGGTCTCTTCCGAAGTACCCCGCCACTTTTATTGTCAAATGCAGTGTTTGGTGAAAGAATAGTCACTACCACTACCTATTTTCAAGTTCTGGTCAGACCCCGGTCGGTGTTCGAACCTGATCGAGGAGACCTCCCACAAACGAAGCGAACACTAACTGAACTATCATAGTGACCAACCATAATATGATGGTTCTGAACTTATAATTATTTCTGTTAATCCACTTTAATTGTCTGTCACGGGTAGTCCAAAAAGCCAGGTTATCTGTGCTTAGAATCAAATATTTTCATTAGCTTTGCTATCTGATATTATTCAGTTTGTCGTGCAAAGGTTTGGCATTCATATTGACTATGAATGCCATTTCAAAACTGTTCAATTGTTAAAACTACCAGGCTACAAAATTATTGTATGTGTTATATTTAATTGTTTTCTTCTAGCACAAAAACACACTCATACATACACAAACGAATGGCGAACAAGTCTAGAGTGGAGTGAAAATGTGTGTTAATCAGTCCGGATTATAATGTACTTACTTATCCTCTTCATCCTCACTTGGACATAAGGCACCAACAAGCGTCCTCCATTTGTCTCTGTCCTTTGTCATATGTTGGGCTTGCCCCTAGGTGTATCCCAGCTCCTGTAGCTCTACTTGGATGGTTCTCCTCCAGGTGGTACAAGGTCTACCAGGCTTTCTTTTCCAGGGTGGTGTCCAATTCAATGCTGTTTTTGGTATTATCTCATTGCGCATTCTCATCACATGGCCTAACCATCTAAAGCGTCGTTGTTTTATCTGTATGGTGATGTTGTTGCATTTACTGATCTTGAACAGATTTTCGTTAGTTATATCTTGTTTGGCAAGAATGATGTACACTCAATTGAAACTAAGTAAATATTACCTTATTCTCATTATAGGTATAATAAATTTGTGAGTACTAGCCCAAACCTTTTTAATCATGATGTTACCCCGTGTATGCTTGTCAACTTCTTGTATCATATACCACCCTTGGCTTGCTGTGGGGTTCGTGTAACACTTTTAAACAATTTAAAATTCTAAAAAGTTTTATAATTATCAAATATCCAAAATCGTTTTGAATTTTTGGAATTTCGGATTTTCGACCAAATTTTAAGTACCCATAGTTTTAGTTTATTTTAATTTAAATTGTCACGTATTACACGGTGCTTGTGGCGCCTAATGGAGTGGCCTAATGGACAAGACGTCAGTCTACAAGTTCAGGGTATCTCACCGATGTGAATTCGAGCCCCGCTCAGACCACGTGTGGGAAAGCGAATTTTCCTTGTCGTAGGTCTTTACTGGTTCACCCGATGTCAGTATAATGTGACTGGGGGAGTGGTTTGCTTGTCTGCGACGTACTGACTCGGTGAGCTATAGCACCTTAAAGTCACCGCATGAGTACGCGCTGGTATAAGGCAGACCATAAAACACACTCGCACTTCACACAGATTAATCCATAGAGATTAATAAAGTAGTTCTCGTTAACTATTGTTCTTATGTTTCCCGTGTTTCGAAATAAACTCTTATAAACAGAGGCCCACTTCATTAAAGAATGTGAGAACTTGATACCACTTTTTACGCTTAAATCTTTTCAAAGCATTTGGAATACTATTTCAAAGATATATCTAGATAAAAAATTTTAATTACACCAAAAAAAATAATCAAGAAATTTTGTTATTCTATGTGGGTGAACAACTGTAACCATAGTTTTTCTCAATATTAACAGTGACATGTAAAAGGGTTTTATATTTATTATAACATGGTTTTATACTTTTTCAGTTAAATTTGGTCATCTCGATCATGTGTTTATTATTATTATTGTCATTCATCATCATCTTATTATTATTATTATTATCTAGATGTGTGCTACACACGCAAAATGCGCGTGATTTGAACTGGCGATACGCACGGCTGTCGTTCAAATAGGATCTGCATAAAACCGGAAGTAGTTAATTTCCAAAATGGCGACCACCTAGCAAAACTTTCGAAACAACTAAACAAAATTTCAAAATTGGTTTTCAAAGTATGAGTTCAGCTCCACATGTCCTAAGGTAAATATTTTCAATGATATACAAACGTGTCTGTTAAGTTAAATCGAATTTTAAGCGTTTACTCTACATTTTGTGTATATTTAAACGAGAAGTCATTTCGAAGTTTGTTCGGATGAAACTGAAAGTGGTAAATTGTTTTATGTAACTTTGATAAATAAACAGAGTTAATACAAAGATTACAGTAAGTCTTATTTGCATCATTTAACGGTGAATGGATAATTGTCCAGTTGTTTTGACTAGACTCCTGTACCCGGTTGTGAATAAACAAAAATGATTGTGTGTGTGTGTGTGTGGGGGGGGGGGTTGAATCGTGGTCCTTTACTGCGCAGAATTATATTTCACTTGGACTGCTTAAGTTCACAATAGTTTATTGTATTATATAAATACATTTTTGTGTCCAAATACTTTGGTACAAGAATCTGAAACACTTCATATATACTCTTGTTGTTATCCTAATCTCCTTCTTCGCGAGAAAATGGACTCTATGGAATTTAGAATAACACTATGGAGTTTAAAGTTCCACTATGGAGAAATTTACACTTTGTATTTAGGTAGACGTTGATGTGGTCGAATAAGTTTTAAAAAATCACAAACATTCATATAATATTTAAAATTTTGCTGCTTCGAATAAATGTGTCAAAGGCGTCGGGAATGGCATATATACTCTGAACGATTTGTTCACCAGTATACCACGTGATACCCCATAAAGTTTATGTGAAACAATTATTTTCACTGGTGATGGAATTCCCTCAGTTCACAATTATCCATAAAAATGCTGCTACTCTAGGAAATTTCTTCATAAACCTTTCACACAAACGTGTGGAATGTATTACTTTGTGTGCTGGCCAACTCCATCAATTTTGACTGTTAAAGATGTATGTAGAACCAGGACAGTCAAATCTATTGTTCTTTGTCAACAGGAATGATCTATCTATGAGGATGTTTTACTCTCAGCCTTTACAGTCTCGTTACAGACAGTTCCATAGGTCATCACTAATACCTTGGGTCAATAGATTTGTCTGTTCCCAAAACAACTACGAGATTAATAGACTCTTGCACCGGTAACACAGAGATTTCTCCTCTGTCTTACCCTGTTATTGGTGTAGAATTCTTTTTCTCACACATTTACAACATAACACAATTTGTAAATAATTACTTGCATAAAATGTTCAGTTTTGATGCCAGCATCTGTGCCTTCTAAAAATGATGTCATCAAATTCTGTTGACGTTCCTGCATAAAACCATTATGACATCATCAATTTTGTGTTTATAAGAAGATTAAGTGATTGTGTCTCATTTGGAATGCCCTCTATTTTTTTCATAGAATCTGATTAAAAAGTCCAAATTCAATTAATGCGAGAGATGGTTTGTGTGATCTGTCTCAACCAGGGCAAGACAGGGAAATCTAGCACCGGTGAAATAGCTGGATTTCCTTGTCACAAGTGTGAGAAAACTGTATATATATTATACCTTACACATTAAGTGTCCATCATGTATTTTAATTAACTTTTAATTTACTTTTTAGACAAGCTGAAGCTTTAAAGGCAAACATATCAGGTTAGTATGTGTTCTGAGCGGACATATTGTCAATATCTCGCCATCAAATTTAGTATGTGTTCTGAGCAGACGTATTGTCAATATCTCGCCATCAAATGTAGTATGTGTTCTGAGCAGACGTATTATCAATATCTCGCCATCAAATTTAGTATGTGTTCTGAGCGGACATATTGTTAATATCTCGCCATCAAATTTAGTATGTGTTCTGAGCAGACGTATTGTCAATATCTCGCCATCAAGTTGAGTGTGTGTCTGAGCAGACGTATTATCAATATCTCGCCATCAAATTTAGTGTGTTCTGAGCAGGCATATTGTCAATATCTCGCCATCAAATTTAGTGTGTTCTGAGCAGGCATATTGTCAATATCTCACCATCAAGTTTTAGAAATTATTTACAACTAAATCCATAAATTTTTATGGTGGTTATGATTGAAGTGTTCACTGAAGTATAGTTGGCATGTTTCCATTCCTGGTAGCCAAAATCCACATAGATACTAATTTATGAAAACTTCTTTCAAAAAATTACATTTTTTAGCAAATTAGTAAATAGTACTTAAAAAAATGTATTTGCAGATTTTGGAAATCTGGCTACTAATAATTTTTGATTTGTTGAAAACTAGAATGGTTGACAGGTTTCATATTGTGCCTGGTTGTAGCTTACAATGACAGATGTATTGATACATGTTCCTTTTCTCTAATTTAATGGTAATTTACTTGTTTTCTTATTAGATTCAGGGAAAAGTATTTCAGAAACATGGGTCGCCAGACAAAGATTGGAGGACTTGTACAAAAAACTGCTGTTAATGGATTTAGAATATGCTCTGGATAAGAAAGTGGAACAAGATTTGTAAGAAAACTTTTATAGTATACAAACATGTTTGATTGGAGGCCATGCTTACCCACTTGTCTTCTGCCATATATTTGGCTCGATAAAATAGAAATTAGACATTAGATACAATTAGAACCATGCACTTTTCGTTATGGTTATTAATTTGCTAAACATGCTATCAATTATCGCCAGCATTTTGTTTTAACGATTTTTCGATTGTCCACAAATTATTAGTGTCACAAAGAAAATCAAATAAACAAAGACCAATCAAGAAATTAAAATAACTACATTTGAGACTACAATTTTTGTGGCTTTAAGTTTCAGAGTCTCACTAGCTCTTTGACATATAAATTTGTATCTCAATTGCTATAAGTTGACTAATATTTTGGCTCCTGGGGGGGGGGGGGGGACTTGGAGCTAACCCAGAGTGGATCATGAAGTTTACATAGGAACACATTTTTCTTTGCATTGCCTTGAAAAACATCATTTTAACCACTGCAGTATCTTATTTGGTAGAATGCTTGCTTTGTATGTGGGAGGTAGTGGGTTCAAACCCCAACCAGATCTGACCAAGACTTGAAAATCAGTAGTGACTGTTCTTTTGCTTAGCATGTTAAAGAACCCTTCCCACACATTGCCCTGAGTGCACTTTAAAGGTAAAATTTTCTGCACTTTAACTCGAAAGCTGGTGACATCTACCGGTATATGAAATATTTTTGACTGGGACGTAATACCCCATTCAATCAATCAATCTAAATTGAAAAGTTGACTACCGGTAATGCTTTGACTCCTGACTCCTATGGACAATAGCTTACCCAGAGTGGACCAAGAAGTTTACATAGAAACATAGTAATATGTATATTGCCTTTAAACACATCCGTCATTTTTCTTACACACTGATTTCACTGTTACTCATGTATTTTATAAATGTAATTAATTTAATTTTACAGATGGAACCATGCTTTTAAGAACCATATAAACAGTCTACAGTCTCAAACAAAAGACAAACAGGTTAGTAAAACAGGAAATAACACAGGACTCTAGATTAGATGCTGGTCCAGACCTCAGTTGATGATCGTTCTGAAGTTCTTTGTTTACAAGGGGGCTCAGTTACCCAGTAATCTTTAGTGAACACTTACAGTTCAGAGTGACTCTCACTTCCTAGGCTTGTATTCCACTCAGGACAGATCCTACTGTAAATAAGTTTGTTGGTTCACTTGCTGATGGTTGATGATTTTCTCCAGGAACTCTGGTTTCCTTCACCATCCCTAAACTGACCATCTCAGTATTGACTGGAGCATAAACTCCACATTATCTTTATTCAACTCCTTTCTCACACAGCAATGCCTTTTGCTGTCAAGTTTCAAATCACACTCTAGCAGATCCTTGTGTGAGAAAGTTTGTCAGTTTAAAAGTCACTCTGGGTTTTACAATAATGTTTAATTCTGAATTTTCTTATGCAAAATCATTTATAAGAAATTCAAAAGTTTTTAAGATGCACCTTTTGGGATGCCAGTCTACTGCATGAACAACACTGTTTTATTGGGTAAAATTAGTTTCTTTTAATCTCAGGAGATGAGCCATACATGTATTTATAAACACATCTGTTTCTTTGTTAGTTGCGTTACTTAAAACAACAAAGAACAGATAATCACAGTCTGGTAGACTAAATTGGAAGGCCATTTATTTTGGATTAGTTGTTGAGTTTTGGTCTTTTATAGTTCTTCCTTGTAATAAATGGAATACAGTCATAATGTCCCTTAGTAACTTCCCCCCTCCACTTACTACCAGACTATTTTGAAGTCTGTATAATCCTCCCTGAATTTATCATATGCCAAATCAAAAACAAACCAATCCATGTCTAAATTATCACAATTATAAAGCAAAAAAAAACTGAAATTGACAAATGAAGTTAAACATGTGAACTTCCACCTGGGAACTGTGTCTGGGTGCTCTAATAGGGTAGATACCTCCTGTTTACCTAGCTACACCCACTGTGAAATGGAAATGGAGAATAAAATCTGACTGAAGAAATGACAATGATTAATAAAGGTTTTACTGTACTACATTATTGTTATGTATTTTCTTTACAGAACCCAAAGAGAGGCGAGGTACAGGCCACACTGAATTTGTTTTTAGAGACAGCCAGTGGATTCTATCTTCAGGTAAAGTTAAAATTTATGTAAAATAGTATGATCTTGCTATTACCTACCTACTCTTTAAGAAGTTATGAAATTTACGATATTACTATAAAGTTTTGTAATATGTAGTTATGTTGTTAATTGATGCATCGCTGGCCAGGCCCACAATGTTCTGACAATATGCCTAGCATGCTTGAATTACACACGAAAATAATAAAAGCTTGGCCTGAATTGTGCCATTTATTGACGTCGCTGATGCTTGTACGTCATTTGTTGCCATGAGGCTGCTTGGGTACCGAGATGGCAGCCAGTGTCAGTATATTAAAGGCATGGCGTAAGATTCGTCAATTGCAGCGGTGTTTTATCTAGGGAGGGACACTTGTGCCATTGGACGTCAAATAAAATTTTAGCCCCACAAAAATATTATCTGTGGATCGACCATGGGTCATCTTCTCTAATAATCACAGCTGCAAATTGAGTAAATCCAGGTTTTTTTTTTTTTTTTTTTTTTTTACATATTTACTCCTAAAACATAACTCGAGTTGTCATGTTTAACTATTTCAAAAGATGACCTTTTTTAAGAAATTATAATAATTTATTGGCATTAGGCAAAATACGGCTTACAGCTTAAACATATTTACAGTAAAAGATGGTGGTAGCTTGATGAAGGTGGTACGCTTAACACAAACAAAAGTGATAAAAATATATGTAAATGACAAGAATGAAAAACAATGAAACATAGACAGTAATATTTATAATTTTATATTTGTATATATATATATATATATATATATATATATATATATATATATGTACAAAATTTTATATTGTTATATACATGTACATAGTTTTATATTGTTGTATATATGTACAATATGTGAATTGCATAAAAAATTTTGACAGTCACATTTATAACTGATCTATGAAAATATTGTATTTACCAATCATGTTCTTTTTTATAAACATATTTAAAATAATAATGATTTGCTCACTTATATTGCTTAGATAATCTAATTTTAATAGATCCAGGCCACACTGTTTAGCAAACTTTCCTTTTTATATGCATTATTCGAATTATTTTCCTTCAACTTTGATGGTTGTATTATATGAGTTATCTCCCCTTTGACCATGCTGTACAACTTTCCGTATTATACTTTCAGTTTACTGGTTTTCATTCTCTTTTTTGATCAAATTAACATGTGGTATGAGGAGTGAATATGTGCATGAATACTTTACATTATATATTTTACAATTTTAGAAAATATCAGATTTTTTTTAAATCTTCAGTTTTCCCAAATTTTTAATTTGCTAATTTTCTTAAATGTAAAAGGCAGAATGTAGTATTTATAACATGAATCACTGTGACATTTCCTTAGTCAGTTGTTGAGTATTTTAAAAGAATGTTTACTAGTTTTAATCTCTAAATAATTGCTTAAATTTTTTTATTTGATAGTTTTACTGGATTTTATTTGTGATTCTGTTTTTCTATTTATAGTTATTACAGCTGATTTGTACGACATTTAAGTTAGATCTTCCATTTCGAAGAAAATCATCATGTTACGGTATTATGAAAGGTATGTTTTGAAAATAAGGGTATAATGACTGTTTTGCCAATCACTTGGCATTTAGAAATGAAAATTATGGGGTCCTTCTGAAGAGACATTAAAACCAATGTCCCTTATCACTATAGTTATAGCATACTAAAGAACTCCCTTTGCACATTGCTTTGAATGCACTGTAAAAGTAAAAATTTCTGTAACTTCACATAAAGCTGGTGAGGTCTTGATATAAATGAAATATTCTTGACTGTTAGGTAAAACAGCAATTAATCAATCAATCAATCAATGAATGCATATTCACTGTTATGAGGTACAACATGGTGCTCACAGGGTTTGACACTTTTTGCAACAGTAGCCCACATGGCCAGTACTTGTTTGAAATCACTAGCCCTGCTTGAAGTTGAATTGTCCCGGGCATATCCTATTCTCCCTTCCACCACCCCATCCCACCCCCCCCCCCCCCAATTGAAAAATGGAGCAAAATTCTGCAATCTGGAGAAGTTTAGATAATGATTATATATTCATTAAGTCTAAAAAGCTCTGTATTGAGTATATGAACTAATTGTTTTGAGATAAACTACTAGCCCATCGGGCTACTGGTGATACAAGATTCACTAGCCCTGACCAATTTTTTTTACTCACCTTAGGCTTGTGTTAAGTGTTGATCCCTGGCTTAAGTTAACCTAAGAAAAATAAATCATTGGTGTTTTGATTATTGTCATGACTATGTAACAGATCTTTACAAACTTCACAGTAACAATCTTTGGGTGGAGTAGATGTGCTATTGGCTACGGTATTTGTATTTTGATCATGCACATGGTTGGGGATTTCCCTAAAGGGGACCCATTTCGTATTATATATTGTTTGAAATGTATTGTATATTTTTCTTTTTAGAGAGAACCCCGCTGAAGGTAAAAATTATTCCACCAAAAAAGAGCTCTTGTCTGTATGTGTGCCAGCACTGTCTGGTACATCTCGGTGACATCGGTGAGTATCAGTCATGGGGTTCAAAATTAAGTTTGGTAATGGAAGATCTGGGACCTTTTGCCTTTGTTTTTTGAAAGACAGAGTTTTGAAAGTCCATTTTTCATGTGCAATTATGTTATCAGAGAATAATCTGAAAATTTGGGTCCTTGTAATTAAAATTGACAGCTTAACTTTTTTGAGTCGGGGCCCAAGCTTACTTCAATCCTCAGAATAAGTTTCAGGATCATTGTTTAAGTTCAATTGTTCAATTTTTAATGTTTAAATTTATTGATGGACAAATGAAAATTATTTTGATCAACTAAGATTTTCATAGCTTGCTTTACTCTATGGAATATATTTACGAGTCAGCACCCCATGTATAATTTCATTGATGGGCAGATGAACTTTGGTAATGAACTAAAATTTGTATGGTCGCTTCACTCCCAGGCATACGTTTCTGGGTCAGCATCCAATATGTTAAATCTATTGATGGATGGATGAAATCTATTTTGATAAACTATAATATGTATCGCTGATTTCAACTGCTTCACTGCCAGACATAAATTTCAGAGTCAGGGTCCAATGTTTAAGTTCATTGATGGACAGATGAACATTTTTGATGGACTAGAATCAGCAGGAAGCCAGGTCTGACCAAGACTTGAAATAGGTAGTGACTGTTCTTTCGGCAAACACTTGGCATTTTGAAATGAAAGTCATGGATGATACCTTAAAAACCTATGTCTATGTCACAGACAGTATAGCATGTTAAAAACCTTATGTATACATTGCTCTAAGCGCACTACAAAGGTAAACATTTCTGCCACTTCACCTATAGCTGGTGAGGTCTCAATATAATCAAAATATTTTTGACTGGAACATATTCAATCCAATTATTTTCTAGATTTATTTTGTACTTTCAGAACGTCTCGTACTGATCATAATTTTGATTTTTATTTTTATATTTCAGCGAGGTACAGACAACAAGTGGACCAAGCTCAGACTTATTACTGGCATGCTGCTAATTTAGTACCCTTCAATGGTATCATTATCGTTATAGAAATGAAATTAAATTTGCTTTTTGTTATGGAAAAATGAAAGCAAATAATTTTTTTATACACTGCAGAATTCAATACTTTATAAGAAGAAACATTTGTGTGGAAAAATATTCACGATTTTTACCGTAACTTTTGTATCGCAAATATATCTTTTCAGCTGAAATTTTTTCTGTCACTTGGTACACTTCCTTTAAAGTCAGAATCGTGAAAATGTCTTACTGCGAAATATACTCAACAAAAAAAGTTAAGGACTGATGTAAAATTTGAGATAACAATCCAAGAACTGAAAAAATAGAAAATTCATCTGTATTTAGTTCTTGTTCTCTTCTTCTTTCAAATGATGTAATGAAGAAAAAAATTCTGCATGAAATCAAAACTCATTAAAAAAATTAAGAGAAGTGCGAAGATGAAATGATATGAACAAACTTAAATAGTGTTTTTGATGTGGTCAACTTTTTTTGTTGAGTATAGTTTAGAAGATCAAAATCACAAAAGTTTCTTACTGCTAATGGTTCTTCTTATACAGTATATAAATCATTTTCATTTCTCATAATTCACTTTATAGAATTTTTTAAAACAACAAATCAACAATTCAGACAGTTTCATTCCAAGTTGTTTTCAAGGTCGCAGTGACTTTAAGTAGTAAAACTTTAAAACATCTTTTTTAATTTACTAAAAACCATTAAGGCTTGAAACTTGATAAATAGTATCAGGACATGAAGTTTTAAGTTTGCAAAGCTAATTGACCTTGACTTAATTTTAAGCTCTACCAAGTTTGCAAAGCAAGTTGACCTTTATCTCAGGTGACCATTGTTACAAGAGTACCCCACCCTTTTGAAATCCTGACTGGAACACTGGTCTAAAATATGTTTAAAATATATAAAAGTTAGTTATTTTGGTCTTTGAGAAGCACTTGGAGAAGAAATTAGAAAAAAATCTTGGACTGATGTTAAAATTTAATTGCCTTTCTTTGACTGTATACTTTGAAATTGCAGACAATGCAGTTTACTTGTAGTAAGATTAAGTTTTTATTTGTTCTCAAGAAATTCAAATATTTTTAGTCGTAAATTATGTCAAATTGAGATGAATACAAAAAAGTGTTTCTATTTATTTTCAACTTATATTATGTCTTAGCAAGTAGTTTTTTTACACAAATTAAGAGGAATACAAAAAAATTTCAACCCGACTGAAATTGTTTTAATTGTCAACAAATATGATTTAAATTAAAATTCAGAGGAATACAAAATATTATTATTATTATTATTATTATTTTCAGTCACTTCCCAATAATGAGATAGTGTTATATTAATGGGTTTTTAGACTTAATGTTACTAATTTTAGCATGTTGAATGTTTTATAGGTCAGCCGTATAACCAGTTAGCCATCATAGAAGCAGCGAGGGGAAACAAGCTATCTACTGTCTTCTATTACATCAGAAGTTTAGCTGTCAGACACCCATTCCCTGCTGCAGCAACTAATCTAGAAAAACTCTACACAAAAATTGCCAAAGATGCGTAAGTACATTTACATGTGCCCAGTAGATTACCTGGTAGCTAAGTGTAGTTGACAGATCGTCGGCCACGCCCACAATGTTCCGACAAAGGCTTGGCATGATTGAATTACACACAAAAAGGATGAAAACTTGGCCTGAATTGTGCCATTTAATGACGTCACTGACACTAGTACATCATTAGATGCTGTGACGCTACTTTGATACCGTGATGGCGGCCAGTGTCAGAACATAAAAGGCATGGCCGGTGATACGTCAGTTGTTAGGAAACCAGCTCAAATCTCGACCATTGAATATTGAATATTGACTTATACATGTACAGTGACATAATTTACATGTAACATTTGTTATATTCTTGTCTCTCCACCAGTTAATTTCATGCACAGGATGTCTAAAACTCCCCCAGAATCCAACTTTAAGTATATCTATTATAAATACAGAGTTGTATTTGATCATTGGTGGCCATGTTGTTGTTGCCTTCACATTTTAATCCCTTATATAGCCTGTATATGAAAGTCAAATTAAACAAAGGAATTTCCAGAATTTAGAGTGCCAATATAGCTTGTATCTATATGCCTACTGTATGTTAACTATTGGTTTTTCGGATTATCGATCATCATTAATTATCCCAATCCTTCATAACTAGATTTATTTACATTACAAAATTCTGTTTTTAGTGTCTTATGCTTTATTTCTTCTATTTTATCGTAAACAGGGTGGAATTTAAAGGAAAATTATCAGTTAGTGAGATGATTACAGCATTCCTACAATTCCAGGCATACATACACCTTTGTACAGGTAAGAATTTTGTGAAGGATTTAAAGTTAAACTACATTAACATGTGACCGCCTCTGTGACCCAGTGGGATAGTGTGCATCTTAGAGCTGGTTGTCTTCGGTTTGAACCCTTCCCAGATCTATAATTTTTCCTTGTCTAGCACTCAGTATTTAGAGGACAGAGTATCGAATGCTTTACATTGTATTAGAATAATTAACCATTGAACTGTCTAGAAATGGCGTTTATATAGTGCTATAACTTCCATTGCCGTGCAAAGCAAACCAAATAACGCATGCTAGCATTTACATTTCGTATTTTTTGAAAATCTTATTTTTGTTTTTGAATCCTGAAATAAATTTAAAACAATGTCGTGTACGACATGCAATTTCATTTCCTGGAACAGCCTATCAATGATGTCACGGGCATAGGTGTCAGCAAGAAATTAGTGATGTCACATTAGCAAATGTAATTATAGTCCTATAACTTCATTTGGTCTAAAACAGAGTTTAATACAATCAAACATCATAAATGTAAATATTGTAACATATCTCTCTCTTTCTCTTATTTAAAACATTCATTATACATTGTATGTTTTGTGTATTGGACTTGTATAATGATTAAGTGTTTTTTAATGTACATGTATATTGAATAAAATAAAAGAGAGAATTGCAAAAATAATAATGTGACTAGAGGAGAGTTATGCTTGTATGTGGCATACTGACTCTGTGAGCTAGTACCTTAAAGTCACCCCTAGTGCATGCTAGTAGTATAAGACAAACCATAAAATACACTTTCAAATCTCACACATACACTAAATTTTTCTTGGATTATTCTTTAAAATTAATAAAACTTGCTTTTGTTGCTATTGCTGCATTAAATAGCATTGCAACCATCAACGATCATTCACGTTCATAATGCTACTTTACTCACTTACAACACTGCAGTAGCTCAGTTGGTAGAGTGCTCGCTTTGTAAGTTGGAGGTCGTGGGTTCGAACCCCTGACCAGGTCTGACCCAAGACTTGAAAGTGGGTAGTGACTCTTCTTTCGCCCAAACACTTGGCATTACCAAATGAAAGTCATGGTTCTTTCAGATGGGAACTTAAAATAAACAAGGTTCCATGTGACAGTGGGCTTGGCACGATAAAGAACCCTGCTATATAATGCCATCAGCGCAACGCACAGGCAAAATTTCTGCACCCTAGCCTATAACTGGCGATGTCTCGATATAAGTGTAATATTTTTGACTGGGATGTTAAACACAATTACTCAACTCATTCCCACAATATTTTCAAAAAGCATATTTCTTTGATGATTTTCTTTAGAAGTCTCCGTTGATTTTTTTTTTGTCATATCCTAAAATCATACTACAGTCGACTCTCGTTAATTCGAAATCGGTTTAATCGAAATTTCGCTTAAATCGAAATGATACAAATGGTCCCGTCAGATCGCTATGTATTTCTATGTAAATTTGTATGTTTAATTCGAAATACCGAAATTCGAAATTTTGCTTAATTCGAAGTGAATTTTCAGCCCAAATTACGAAATATAACGAAAATTCCAACGTTTAAATCGAAATCAATTTTCAGTCCAATCTAATACGAAATACATTGTATAATGAAAATCTAAAGTTTTAATCGAAATATACTTTCCTTGTTTATACTTTTGAATGTTTATACAAGCGGCAAAATAAAAAATATACACAAATCTTAAACTTGAACAATACCTGAAATGATTACTCCATCTCTTATTTAAAATGTGTTTACAGTAACAGAATGACGGCTTACTCAGAAGATTCATTTCTGACTAAAAATATCCATAAAAAGAAAATCGGCATCTCGTGCTATTTTCACGATTTTCAATTTGTAATCGACATACCGGTCATTAGTAAAATGTCAGTCAGTAAGAGGAGAAATTTCATTGGTTTAAACTTAAAGAGTGGGCGGTCTTCTATTCCACAGAATACCCAAAGCTAATCGACACGCCGAAACTTCTTTGATCTATCAAGGCCAATTGTTTACACCATACAGCTACTGTCTGGAAGGTGTTAATTACAGGTGTGTGACATGACAAACTGTGATTTTAAAAATCACCAAAGTCAGAGCTTAGGATTACGGATGAAGAAATTATGATTGTGAACAAAATTTAATGAATTATGACAGGAGTTACTAATATAGCTAGATCTAGATTGGTCGTGGGGAAAAGGTGTAAATTGTTAAAAAATCTTGATAAAACAATTCTTCAATTGAGAATCGCTAGCGCTGGGGAAACTTCAATGGAACCTTGTAAGTTACGGTGAAGTTTTTTCAAGACTTTTTTTGGCCTCGCCATAATCCGTGTTCAATGGAAAATCTCAATGGAATCTTGTAAGTTACGGTGCATTTTCCGACTTACTTATTTATTGCTTACAGAACATAGTCAAACTTTTTTTAAGCTTTACATTAACATAGAAAAATTGAAATTAATTTTTAATCATAATCGATATACCTTAATATGTAACGGCATACACGTGACATTAATGGAGGAGTGCTTTACTATTAGAGTTATCTCCCGTTATCATTGTTCTGACGTGTCCGTCGGCGATCAAAACGGTTAATTCGAAATTCGGATAAATCGAATTTTTTCATCCGATCCCTTCAATTTCGAATTAACGAGAGTCGACTGTATAAACAAATCAATGTAATCGAGATTTTTCTATAATTGAAGATTATCATTGTGATTTTGGGGAGGATACAGTAGCACTAAATTAAATCCATCCCGAATTAAATACTTTATCATGCACAAGGGGATTTATAAGATATTAGCTAATTCATGTCTATGTGAATTTAACCAAATTATAATTTGAGCTAAAATTGGTACATGTTAAAATGAATACTTTTACATTATTGTCCTCATTATACATTATATTTCAGAACTTTCCAGAGCAGCTACATTAAGTGATAAATTGGTATCTGCGCTTCCAGCACACGTAACCTCACAGAGTTTTCCCTCACACATTCTAGTACAAATTACAGCAATAAATATATTTTCTATGCAACATGCCAGGCGGCAGATATCGGATAGTTCAGATGACTTTGGAGGAGAACAACTTAGTATTGATGAAGAAAAGTCGTTTTCCCTGATGTTCCATTTTACAAGTAGGTATACGGTCAAACTGGTCTATCATGGTGGGTCAAGGTGACCACTATAGACAGGTGACCACTAAAGACAAGTGACCACTATAGACAGGTGACCACTATAGACAGGTGACCACTATAGACAGTTAACTTCCATAGACAGGTGACCACTATAGACATGTTGTTACAGATAAGTGTTGTTTCTGTGTTTAATCTAGAAGATGCCCTTGCACCATTGCCCCCAAAATAAGAATTTGTCTCACAAAATTACTGTTTATGGGGTCACCTCTGGTCTATATTTAAAGTCTCCTTTGAGATTTGAATGAATATAGTTCCACCTCTTTTATACCCCACCTTTCGAAGAAAGAGTCAGATGCAGTGCTCCAAGTAGCCTAGTAAATACTCGAAATTTGCGACCAAAAATCGGATTTTGCGACTACAAATTGTCAGACGATCGCCATTATGTCAAATAATTTTTTGAGTTTGGCCACTAAAAATTGGAAAATCTGGAAATTTTGTTTATGACCCGTCACCGAACCTGACAAATAGTCTCGCCATCAATAATATCTTAAAAGCGCTTGAATCAAAGCAGGTAACTTTATAGTTTAAAGAGCATAACTGACCGTGATCAAATCTTGCATAATGGCAGCCAAACGGCAAAAATCACTTTTTGATTTGGGTTTTGTTACGACTTTTACTTCCTCTAAATGATCAAGTTTGATTGTCTTCTCATCGCTCCGCCTTTAAAGTTGCCTCCCGTGGTGGGACCAATCCGAGGATCTCGCTAAACCATTCAATTGGTAGTAGCGACAGGCGGTGTGATTAGAAAGAATATTTATATGGTTTGGCCACCAAGAATTTTACCTGGTGACAAAAATCTTGAAATGGCTACTGAAATTTTTGAACTATTAGCCATGTGGCTACCAGTTTTCAAATCCTGCTTGGAGCACTGAGATGTAAAATTTGAGTTTCCCTACGTCCGTCCTTCCTTTCAAAACTATGAAGCACTATTTTAGGAAACTTGGTGCAAAGCATCAAAATAGATAGGAGATGCACATTTCAATAACCTGAAATGGTTTGCTCATTTTCCTGGGAGTTATGGTCCTTTGACTGAAAAAGAACTTGCTGGCAGGGGATCCTAATTCACTGAATTTGCTTATTTATGTTTTTTCTTTGACTCACTACTGATGTTTTTATATAAAATACATCAAAGTATGTCATAATGTCAACTAAACTTGAAATCCATGTTATATTGAGCCTCACTTATCACAACATAACTAGAAGTCCAGAAATCAATTTCTATTACGTTTTTCTCCATCAATTTAACTCCTTTATAAGCTAAAATCGGTCAAAACAAAAGGTGGCTTTTTATTAAGGTTTAACTGTATTTTTATGATTCCCCACCACCGAAGGTGGGGAATCATATTGTTTTCGTTCTGTTTCTTCTTATTATTATTATTTTTATTATTCTTATTATTCTTCTTCTCTCAAGACCATATGCTGACGCATATCTCGGGAACGGCTTGATGGATTTAGATGAAATTTGCTACCAATAATCTGCTGTCTGTGTAGATAATCAAGACGCGTTTATTTTCGTTATCTTGAAGGTGGGTGGGTGGGTGTAAATAAATACGTAGTTAAATACCCGGGGAAACCAATTCTGAATGGACATAAGCTGGTTACGACACCTTAATTATACCAAGCCAATGCTTTCACCTATGAGTTAATCCGATTAGTGACCGTTAAAAACTTGGCGATTTTTAAAACCACAGCTTGTCACGTCACACGCCTGTACTTAAAACCTTACACAATGAGATGAATGGTGTATACAATTTGCCTTGATAGATCAAATGGCTTTGGGGTTTTCTGTTAATCACTGACTGTGGAAGTAGAAGACTGCCCACTTTTTTAAGTTTACACCAATGAAATGTCTCCTTTTACTGACTGACACTTTCCTAATGACCGGTATGTAGAGTACAAAAATTTGTAGTTTTAGTCGGAAATGAATCTTCCGAGTAAGCCGCCACTCTGTTACTATTAACACTTTTCAAATAACAGATGGACAATTATTTCAGGTATTGTTCAAGTTTAAGATAAAATATTTTTGTGTCTTTTTTATTCGATTTAAACATTGGAATTTTCGTAATTTGGACTGAAAGCTCACTTCGATTTAAACATGGGAATTTTTGTAATATTTGGTAATTTGGACTGAAAATTCGCTTCAAATTCGGCATATCGAATTAACTAACAAATTTACCTAGAAATACATAGCGATCTGACGGGACCATTTGTATCATTTCGATTTAAGCGAAATTTCGATTCAACCGATTTCGAATTAACGAGAGTCGACTTTATTTCTTTTGCATCAAAAACACCTAAATAATCTATAGAGCAATGAAGATCTGGGTCTTTTAGATGCTGGAAATAACAATATGAGATTTATTCCGTATAATACACCTAAACTAATATGTACCTCAACATGTTGAAAAGTACGTTTTTTCAATAGAGGGGGTCTTTTAAATCGGACAATATATACAGCGTCGATCTATTTCAACACACTAAACACAGAGTTAACATACACGCTTCATATAAAAATGTCCGCCTTTTACTATTTTGACTGAGTAGATGTATCGTTATGATTATGAACCTCAAACATATAGGAATAACCGATATAAGTCGCGTAATTAAAATACAAACAGATGGCCTCCTATGATGTGTATTGCGCATTGAATCACGATTATTAATCAATAAACATTTTAGAAAAATTATTAAATAAACATCACAAAGGGTAACTTTTATTATATTTTATTTTGGATTTTACAATAATTCCGAGTCCATCGGTGTTTATACTGTCTGACGACATCGGGAGGGCACCTGGGTATATCCTCAGGCAGTGTCGACACGCTCCAATATTACTTGGATCTACCTGCCCGTCATTAGAAGGTCTTACATTCGCACCTAAGACAACGATCTTAATCAACTCAGTCGTTAATTACTGTGTTTATTCAGTGACACTCGCCAATCCGTCACTGGCTTCAATGTGTTATCACCTGTTAAATACTGGTGACCAAGATACCGGTGAACTTTGAAAACTTGTGGCCAGAAAAATCGCAAATAATAATAATAATAATAATAAATAAACTTTATTTGCATAAAGTATACAAATAATACTTATAGCACATAAACAAATACATGCATATGTCACATAACAAGACATTATAATAGTCGAAATATGAAAATAAATAATAAATCGCAAAGCGCCGTGTTTTGTCGCAAGTTAAAGAAAAACATCGCAGTTAGCGATGCCCAGCGCAAACCCTCCCATACGTGTTCATTCAATGTAACACGCGGCGACGCCAAATCAGAGGCCCGAGAGGGGTTGTACGAGTTTTCTTATTCAATAAAATTCATTGAAAACGTCACTTCCTATGCCGAGAAGGCCTTCCAATGTACGATTTTTCTCAACCGAAAACTAATTCAAATCTACTTTAACTTTCAAAGAAATTTTAAAAAGCAATCAAGGTATGATTTTTTTTAGTTAACCAGGTCGGCGCGGTACAAATGTACTTTATACAAAACTGCCTTTAAAATGTAATTGTTCATCAAGTCAATATATACACAACATTAAAAACGCATGTGACGTGAAAATCACAAGATTTACCCTTTTTGGCGACACAGTAATGAAATTGGCAACAAAATGTTACAACTGGCGATTTCCTTGACGACAGACTTTTACAACCCTGCGCTAACCCTGCTAGGGTCTTTTCACCAGATATATGCCATAAATTATTTATGGATGGTGGAGAATCATACGTAACTGGTATCCCAGTTACAATCTCTAGTTTTTATTATTATTTTGATGTACTTTTACAATTTCAGTATCCATATTGGATGTTTTACTCCAGTACACCCCGAAACAGGAACAGAAAATACGGGAATTTTTCACACTACCTGCCGTGAAATTACTGCTTGATTGGCTAAAACTGAACCCTGAACACTACAACAATCCATCTCTCAAGTCATCCAGGTGAGGTTGCCATGGTAACATATTTTGTTTTTATTAGAAAAAACATATAGCAATGACAATTATAGGCCAACAACATTTACCTGTCTGCTTGACCTTTAATTGAAACTTTAATTGAAATATTTATTTAAATAGATAAATAAATAAATAAATAAATAAATAAACAAACATATTATTAACATAAAATATTATTTTTTCAACCATGTATAAATATTGTACATGCAGTAATTTAAATATAAAAGTTTGGAAAGTTGAAGTTGCCCTTGTTAAGAGTTATTGCCCTTGATTTGACAACCATTTTTAACCTATAAATCTCTTTATTGTAGTTTAATGGGAAACTTTTGTAAAGTTTTAAACAATATACAAACAGCTAATAGCAAAGAAGACAGTCAGGAGGAAACCAAATGTAAGTCTTAGTTTTATATTACAGTAAAACCTTCCATAACTCTGATCAAAACTTGAACATAGGTAGTGACTGATTTTTTGCCAAGCACTCGGCATGTAGAAAATAAAAGTTATGTGGTCCTTCAGAAAAGACCTTAAAAACCAATGCCCCAAGTTGGTGCAGGTATGGCACATTTAAGAACCCTTCCTGCACATAGACTAAGACCTCTGCAAAGGTCCCAATTTCTGCTACTTCACATATAGCTGGTGACATCTCAATGCAAGTGAAATATTCTTGACTGGGGCATAAAACACCATTCATTCATTCAATCAGTAATTTGGCCTACATGCCATGATGGTTTTACATTTCACACAGTCATATACAATCATTATTTTCACTCTTTGAAACCTTGAATAGAGTTAATAGATACATGTACATGTACATGTATGTTATTTAAATGGAATGGAGTTTTAAGCTTCAGTCTAGATGTTTTCATTTACAGTCTAACCTGCCTTAAAGACCACCTCAATATAAGAGCCACCTGCTTATAAAGGCCAGTAGAATTGTATCCCAATTTTTCTTTATTCATATTATTTGAACCTGTATATAAGGACCACCTGTCTATAAAGGCCATTTTTCTGGCTCCCTTGATTGGCCATTATAGACAGGTTTGACTGTATATAAGTCGGCCAAAGAGATTATGGAGGGAATTGGAGTACCCAAAGAAAACTAATAACCTTTGACATGCAAAGTTTCTCCACTAGGATCTTCTTGAGTGCCATTTAAACCCAGTCTCATTTAAAACCATTTGTTCTGAGCCAAAGGGGATGGGGGATATATAATGTATATACATGTATGTTATTGCTAACTGCTTGACTCTTTCATTATAGATGATGAAGTTCCTCTATCAGAAGATGTTGAGTTACGATGTTTTCAACCGCTGGAGAAGTCACAGAGGTATGTGTATATGTACATGTATTGCTATATGAAATGGTACTTTTTTCCTGAATCCACAGAAATTGGACACCATGAAAATAAATGATTTCACTGTTTATAATGTTATACAAATGTGGACTTTACTTTATTCACATTTATGCCACCAAAATGGAGTGGGGAATATATGGTGTTGACTCCATTTCTTCTGTCAGCATTTTGTGTGCAACTTTTCTCAAAAAGTATATACAGATCTTTATGAAACTTCACAGGCAATTTCAGAGCCAAAAACTTAATTTATATTTAAGCAAATTTGTCAGTCTTGATGATGTAAAAAGTAAAAGTGTATTTGCACTAATTTTTATCCACTTGCAGGGGTTCAAAGTTCCCTTTGTCCGAGGTCCAAGACCTATTGATTTTACATTTGGGTACCCTTGATATTTAAACTGTTTAAATACAATGGACCCGCCATATTTTAGACAGATGATATTATTTTTTTCTATATAACATGAATGTACATAGACCCTTTAATGTTGATATTGAACTTTCAAAGCTTTATCTTTATGTAGGACTTGCAATAAATAAAGTCAAAAGATAATGGAACTTCCATTACAAAACATAATTTTGAAACCTGCACATAAATTTTCACAATTATAATTTGTACATTAAATTTGTTCACACTAAAATTGACACACTAACTGTCACACTATAAATTGACACACTAACTGTCACACTATAAATTGACAACTAACTGTCACACTATAAATTGACACACTAACTGTCACACTATAAATTGACACACTAACTGTCACACTATAAATTGACACACACTAACTGTCACACTATAAATTGACACACTAACTGTCACACTATAAATTGATACACTAACTGTCACACTATAAATTGATACACTAACTGTCACACTATAAATTGATACACTAACTGTCACACTATAAATTGATACACTAACTGTCACACTATAAATTGATACACTAACTGTTCATATGTTTATGTTTGGTACTTTTTCTGATTTTAGTTGCTATAGTTACAGTCGTGTGCCAAGTGAAGGATTAAGTCAGGACTTGGAGACACGGTTACGATGTAAACGTTTACTGAATCATGGGAAATCTATAGCTGAGCAGTATCCAAGGTAATTATAACACAAGGAAACTTGAGAATTTGTAAATATTTGAAAATATTTGAAATACATTTGTCTTAAGGAATAGAGCACACATAATTTTGAGAAAAAACAATGAAATTCAGTGGAACCAACTTGAACCAAATTACATATGCGTTGTCAGATGATTATATTAAAATGAAATATTTTCTACCAGTTTTGCAATATTAAAATGAGCAAACATTTACAAATTGCATTTCCTTCATTTTCAGCTTAAATCTGATCGATATTCAGAACCAAGTTATATATGCATCCTCAGATAATTATATCAAAATGAAATATTTTCTACTAATTTTGTAATATTAAAAATATTAAAATGAACAAACATTTACAAATTATTTTTCCTTTTTCAGCTTAAATCTGATCAATATTCAGACGACAAAATCAGGAAAGATTCAGTTTTCTGCTCCAGCTGTACATGTACAAGTAAAGGTGTTGTCAGGTATGTGTCTAACTGTGTAGGCTGAATGGAAGATAGTTATTTAAGTGAAGTGTTCTTGACTGGGACATAAAACCCCATTCAATCAATCACTCAATCAATGTATATTTTTCCCAAGGTATTTAGTGTACAGGTAATAAAAAGTATGAAAAGTATTAATATTCTTGTTTCAATTTTAGATGATAAATCACCACAGTATTAAAATGCTGTATAACTCCCTGCTCATATTTGCAGAAATTGGTTAAATTGATTTATTGAATTAAGTTTTATTTTCCAGTTAAGAATGTTTCAATACAATGAGACATCACCAGCTATAGGTAAAGTGACAGAAATTTTTACCTTTGAAGTGCACTCTGGGCAATGGTGCAGGGAGAGTTCTTGGTTCTTTTATATGTTACTGTGACATAGCAGGTGTGACATAGAGTATCAGTTTTAAAGGTCTCCTCCAAAGTACCTCATGTTAAAGTTAAAGTCTGTCCCGAGCCATTAGGCCCATCAGGTCGGAGCTTATCCCGGTTTCGGTGGCGTTAAGCGACTGAGAGTACAGGACTCTCCCCTGAATGGGACGCCGGTCCATCGCAGGGTTAACCCCCAGCATTTTGCTGGTACTCATTTATTTTTCAGCTGAGTGAACTGGAACAACGTGAAATTAGTGTCTTGCTCAAGGACACAACACATCGCCCGGTCCAGGGATCGAACCCACAACCTTCGAATCATGAGTCCAAAAGTACCTCATGACTCCTATCTAAATGCCAAGAGCTTGACAAAAGAGCAGTCACTACCTATTTTGAAGGCTTGGTCAGACCCGGGCTGGGGGTGAAACCTATGGCCTCACACATACTAAGCCAGGGCTCTTCCAACTGAGCTACTATCGTGGTTTAAAATTGGGTAAAACCATTGCCGTTAAACTACATTATTTTGACTGCTGTTGGGGTGATTCCCTGTTGATCATGTGTACAGTTCTGCATTTAGTAGCTGACTAGATAACAGTACATTAGACTTTGTAGTTAAAGGTGATTTTCTTGCGCCTCAGATAAAAAGCTATTTCTATCTTTCACTCTCCTGACAAGATGGCCTACTCACTCTTTTCTCACAAATATTTATCACTGAAATCCGAGAGGTGTATCCATAGTTGACAACATGTTGAAATTGATTTTTAATTGAATTGATGTATTTTGTGGTGCAAGACATAGAATCAATCACTACTATTGGTGCCAGAGAGGGAAATCTTAACATCAGTTCAGATATATTTTGTCCAGTACTCTGTACGCCTTGTTTTTGACAAAATCTATTAGAAGTCAGTTTGAAATTCCTCTGCCTGGCACCACAATTGATGGATCGCCAGCCACGTCATAATGTTCCGACAAAGACCCAGCATGCTTGAATTACACACATAAAGAATGCAAACTCAGTCTGAATTGTGCTATTTAATGACGTCACTGACAGTATTACATCATTAGTTGCTGTGACACTGCTTTGGTGCCATGATTGCGGCTATTGTCGGAACATAAATGGCATGGCCAGCGATACATCAATTGGTGATGGATTCTATTAATCTTTGACTTTGTACTTGGTATATAAATGTATTCATTGTTTTGTTTTAATAAAGGTGGTGATGTGGCACAATCTAGTCCAGAGAAGAGACTGACCAGACAAAATGTGGCTATACAGGTAAATAATGTACTCTGAATAAATACATGTACCACAGTGTTCAATCTAGAACTGTAGTTAGTGGAGTCATTCTGACCCTTACCTTAACCTTAATTCTCTCCTCGCCAGAAGACGCTTAAGAATGTAACGCTATTTTTTCCATTTTTGCCTGTCCTTCGCTGCTGTTTTTGCTGTGTTCCAGCTAGTCCATGCGGGGGCGTTTCTGAACCAGGCCTTAAAAAATAGAGACCATGCTTTCAAAAATGCAGTCAATATAATTACTGAAGCCATTTTATTTGAGAGATCAGTATTGGAACATCTTTTTATCACATATCCATAGAATCTTACTATAGAGATACATTACATTTTCTTGCCATGTGATACAAAGGTCCGTATCGCACATGTGCACATGTGCACATGTGCAATACAATATTTCTTATCACCATAGTAGCCGGAACTACTTTTAGGGGAATTCCCTTTTCCGACAACAATAATATGACGTCATTCATTGGTTATAATTGTGACGATTGTGACGTCATGGTTAAGTTGGGAGAATCACGGACGATGTT
Source organism: Anadara kagoshimensis (assembly GCA_021292105.1). Lineage (NCBI taxonomy): Eukaryota > Metazoa > Mollusca > Bivalvia > Arcoida > Arcidae > Anadara > Anadara kagoshimensis. Next base: position 5,095,363 of record CM037859.1, read on the forward strand.
AAATAATTTTGTAAAATCAATGTTTGTTTTTTTAATTTTTTCCCAGTGTTTACGATGGTATTAGTAAAATGTTAACCAATGATGTTTAAATGAAGTCATCTGTTGTTTTTAATTACTTTAGCAGTTTTTCCAGTCAGGTATAGGATTTTTCAAATCAGATCAAAAATCAATATAAAGTAGTTGATTGTGAATTCATTGACAGATTAAGCCAAAGAAAGCTTTTCATTTAGTTTGGTAGGGTATGTGATAAATACAAAACCACACATATGTGGTTTTCTGACGTAGCTGAGAGCGCATGAGTGTAATGTATGCGTCTGCACAATAAACTTGTGCTCTCAGCTATGTCAGAAAACCACATGTGTGGTTTTGGGTATTTATTAATGCTTGTCACATTATATCTTTCAACCTATAACCAGTTGATTTAAGATAAAAAACAATATAGGGTACATGTGTAATGAACGAAAGAGAGAGGTAAAATCAAATTTACCAAAGACTCAACTAAAACTGTCATAAACAGTATTTTTTGGGGACAAAATTAGTTTGGGGCCAACGGCACAGGGACTCCTTCTTCATTGAGCACTGTACTGTAAAAACCCATATAATGTACACACTTTTTTGGTAAAAAAAATTGAAGTTTAGAGGGTGCATACAATACATGAGCTGTAAGCATTTCCATTTTAGATAAAAAACACTCATCTTTAGCAGAATTATGTTTCTAATAATTTTATTTTGTGGTGATTTCAGTCTGTAATATGACCAGTTTTAGACATGTATAATAATTCATCGATGACAATTCATCTTGAAATATACTACCTAAGTAAATAGTCCACTCTTTAGTCACAATAAAAGCTTTTTTCATGTTGGCAAAATTTTTACACCTGGCCCAATTCTCCACAAGGAGAGATGGACATAAGTCAAGTTGCTAAAGATATAATGTTTTTTACCCCTCCATCAGTCGGTCCAAAAACAATTTTGTGCACTTGTTTTCTAAATCTTGTTTGGTTTTAAAGACCAGTGGACTAGAAACATGGGGCAGATAGGTAGAAAAACTTTTTCTGACAGTTCTTGTATATCTTACTATCATCAGGAAATATGATTAAAAATAATTCTTGTTTTATTGAAGGCAATTATACAGAAACAAAGTGAAGATAGTAAAGGTCAGAATGAGAGGACCAAAAATTTAGTAAGTTTTTTTTCTGTGCTTTGCGACTCTGGATCCTGTAAATACTGTGTCGATACCAAACATTTCCTGTTGACTTGCTGCCAGTTATTCTCCTTGGACATGGGTTTATAACAAAAGATAGACTGTGATCAAATTTACAACAAAGATAGACTGTGATCAAATTTACAACTTAAACAAGATTGTATCTTTAGGAAAATAGATAACTTTATGCCGAGATATTTACAATTCATTAGTCTTTGGGATATATTTTATACACCTGTCATGGTTTATTGGTACTTGTGGATGACACCAACAGCTTGTGAGAAATAAGCATGTTTTTTAGAGTTTTGACTTAAATCATTACTTTTGGTAATAGCAATTTTTTGTATTAATTTTTAGGAATAAATTAAAACCTCTTGCGCAGTACACAAGGTACAAACTTTGGCTGACTAGCTAGTTATCTAACAGCTTTGAACAGCCAGGCTCGGTTTTAAAAAGTAATATATGTTTATAAGACTTAGCATCAAATAAGTTTGCAAATAATTTAATTAGATTTGGCAATAGCTGTCCTGAAATGATTTTTTTTGAAAGAATAATTTCTAAAATAGATTCTATTAATCCCACAGAAATGTTTTTTTGACCTTACATGACAGTTTTTTTTTCTATCAACAGTCAAAATCTGCTGGTGATAACTCTAAAAGCAGCAATAGTGGCGGTCCAGCCTCGCCCAAGTATCTCCTGGGAGTTCCTACAAGTGAGCCATTGTTTATGAAATCTGGGAGTGCCAAGGTAGGAACTAGTCAGCAGTCATCGGGGAGATCACAGCAACAACAACAACAACAACCTCCTAGATTTCAGCAGAAACAGCTTGCACAGCAACAAGCTTCGCAACAGGCATCATCATGGCAACAAGATTCCTCACCAATACAACAACCCCAAATTTTACAGTCCTCTGCTTCTACAGGAGTGTCACCTCAATCAAAGCCTAAAGGAACCCTTTGGCAGCCATCACCAGAGCCTAAAATGTCACAGAATGCAATGTCACAGGAAATGACATCACAGCCCCCAAGACAGCAAAAGCAGGGACAGCAATCACATAGTCAAAGAAAAATTATGTCACAAGAGCCACCACCACAACAACAACAACAACAGCAGCAGCAACAACAACAACAAAAACAGCAGTTTACAGTAATGCAGTCAGACTACAGGTGAGGTGTAAAGTAATAATAACAATGTCAACAAATTAAATGTCTTTAATGTCACCACATGGGATATTAATAGAATCCTACACCAGTAACAGTGTGTATAGAGATATCTCAGATGAGGTTTAATATTTCTTTTAGTGCTTACTTAAGAATAGTTTTCACCTCAAATTCCACTCTGGCCAGATCTTGGTGAGAAAATTGGTTACTTCTTATCACTGTGATTCAGAGGTGCATGGTTTAATTCACTTAGCCACCAAGCCTCGGATTTCAAAGACGGGCATTATGGGAATTTGCTGTAATTTTTTTAACTAAGTGTAAAGTAATTGTTTTATTTCCATTGTAGATCACCGCCTAGATTCCCTGGAAATACCCAACCATCAGCACAACAAGGATTCCAAGGCTATGGCATGATGGGTAATCCAAGGTCAAACTTAGGTCAAGGTCATCAGACAAGTAGTTCACCTCTTACAAATGCCACAGGAAATCCCCAATTTAGAACGACCCCAAATAATAACATGCCACAGCATCCATTACATCATAATGAAAGACCTCCACCATTATTTCCAAGTGACGTTCCACCACCTCCACTATTTCATGGAGAAAGACCTCCTCCACCAATATTAACAGGTGATAGGTCAACAATGTCCATGTTCCCAGGTGACAGACATCCTCCTCCAATGATGCAGGGAGACAGGCCACCCCCTATCATTCCAGCGGATATTCAGATGGCTGGTATCAATCAGGTTAGCCAAGGGGACGGGAAAAGCCCACAGGAAATGTCAGATATGAGGCAACAAGCACAGTTTAGATTGAGGAACCCAGGTTTTCCCGGATTTCCACCCAATCAGAATTTACAGCCAAAAGCCGGATCAGGTCCTTCTGTGGGACAAAATCCCAATATGGACCAGTTTCAGCAAAATCAGATGAATCAATTTTTTGCAAACAGACTGAAAGGGCCAGCTGGTTACCAAGGCAACCAGACCAACTTTTCACAAGCTCCGGGAACTGAAAGGCTAGGAATGAAACAACAGCAGGATTCACAACCACAACAGCCTCCTCAGCATCCTGTGCCACCGATGCCACCATTTGCTAACCCCCTTATAAATCCTCTTGCTGCATTTATGAGCAGATTTAACTCTCCTCGTTCCAATTTCAGTGGCTCCCTTAATCAGGGTATGGAGCCCCCACAAAGACCACCAATGACAAAGATGGAAGACTTTAAATCGTCACCAATGGATATTCTTGGAGCACTCTCTCAGCTTGCCATACAGGTGAGACATAGACTATTTCTCTTACTGTAAAACTTTTGCATCAATTAATGTGCTTGGTAATTAACTTTTTAAGATAATAGCATTACTTTATTTTTGCACCATTAGAGTGCAAGTGTAATACAGTATATCTAAACAAAATATTTATTAATGTTTAATCATTGTGCATTGTTTCTCTATCGAAATTACGCAAAATTAAAACAGATGTAGAAATTTCATGATTTTCAAAACTTCTCTGACTCCCTGTTGTGATTATCAACATCAGAGTTCATATATCGCATTTTATTTTACATGTATATAATAAAAATAAGGATACACATTGTCACATATACAGTAAAACCTTATTATTATATAGCAATATATGCCTCGCATAGAAATTAAACGATAAATCCCGAGGTGTTAGCGTGCGATATATACCGATATTTGCACGCTAACTTTGATCCAGTCCGAGGTTTCTTGAATCAATTTTTTCATACTGCACGCTTTGTGACATGACGCTGTCATTTATGACGTCATACGATTGTCGTTGACCTCATGGCTATGTTGTTGTCATATTGCACTAGTTCTTATATCCAGTTACAAGAACTAGTGCAATATTTATGTTTTGTACAACAAAATGGTATTTTAGATGAAATACTTGACGGGAGTAAACGAAATTTATTTTGCTATATAATAAAAGGGTTATTGAAATGAAACTAATATTTCATTTTGTTATGTAAGTATGAAAGAATTGGACATTTTGCACACTGAATAAATTTGCTACATTACATGTGCAAATTGTCCATTCTTTCATACTTCCATAACAGAATGAAAAACTGACTATAGCACTACACTGAGATAGTACATTAAAGATTTACTGAGTGGGTGCTAGTACAAGGCAGACCATGAATCACTCTCACACCTCACATATACATGAACTTATTCTTAGATCAATCCTAAGAGATTTATAAACTTGGTCTCATTGAGAAGAGCTGAAACATTTCTTATGCAAGGTTAAACAACATTACAACAGACCATGAGCGAATTATTATTCATGCCACATAACATAAATAGTTTTATGTTTTAATGTTTATTATTTTTCAGCCACCAAAAATGGGTCAAGAAAATTTCCTAATGCCTAACAGACAAGGATCAAGTTTTCAAGGACATGCAGAGGTAAGGTCAAAGGTCAAGGACATACACAATTCAGGTTCTTAAGCACCTGGCCTCACTTTCCTGGTGGACTTTAACATGTTTAACTTAAATTGCTAAATGTTGTAGAAAGTGGAAGCGCATGGCCTAGTGGTTAAGGTGTTGGACTCATGATTCGAAGGTCGTGGGTTCGATCCCTGGACCGGGCGATGTGTTGTGTCCTTGAGCAAGACACTTAATTTCACGTTGTTCCAGTTCACTCAGCTGAAAAATAAATGAGTACCAGCAAAATGCTGGGGGTTAACCCTGCGATGGACCGGCGTCCCATTCAGGGGAGAGTCTTGTACTCTCAGTCGCTTAACGCCACCGAAACCGGGATAAGCTCCGGCCTGATGGGCCTAATGGCCCGGGACAGACTTTAACTTTTTAACTAACCTTTAACTTGATACTGGTTTCTCCTACATAAACAAGGCAGGGACCTCTGGGTCTCTCAGTGGTCTAAAGCTTGTACTTACAAATCGTAGTGCCTCTATTTTTAAGTAGGTTAGATTCTAGTGTGAGAAAGTAGGGCAGTTTACTTTGCCGAAGTTTTTTCCCGGTTTCATCAACCATCCCTGAACTGGCCTCGATCTCGATATAACTGTAAGATCAGAATTAAACTTTCTAACACTAGGATCTGCCTGAGTTGGATCTGAACCTAGCCCATGACAAGCACTGTGATTTATTTACAAGCACACACTTATGACATCTTTGCTACCAAGGCCCTGCCTAAATTAAGGTTTAGAGTAGTTTGCATAAAGGAATGGTAGTTGATGTATTAACTATTAACATTGTTTTTATGTATTTTTCTAGGGAACACCAAAGCCTGATTTAGGAACTTCTCCAAGTAGGAGGTAATACATTTTTTCTTTTCTATCAAAATTATGGTAGACATGATGAATTCAAAAGGTTCAGCAGTATACCACATGCTACCTCATTACCTTGACAAACATTGGTTTCTATTGGATATTGAATTGCACAGGGTTTGTACAGGCCTGGAAAAGTCCTTAAATTTTGAGGTTTGCCCTAAAAAGACCCTAAAAACAAGTCTGACCCTAAAAAACCCTTGAATTTACCCTCAAGGCCCTAAAAAGCCCTTGAATTTGGCCAGTTTGGTGTCAGTATTTCGATATTAAGTGGTTGCAAATAGACTGATATAAATAAACAAATTAATTAATTAATAAGTAACATTGAAATGGGTAATTTAAAGGTACCTGGCCCAACCGAACGAACAACGTCAAACTCCACTTCAAGTGTCGTTACTATGGACATGTAAGTAATTGTTTTATTGATATAATTGCCTTTGCACCAATATTTTTTTGCTAAAATTGTCCTTCTGATTAGGCCTTAAATTTGCAAATAAGACCATGAAAAGACCCTAAAAAGTCCTTAAATTTGGAGTCCATATGTCTGTACGAACCCTGATTGCATTGTATCGTTATCTGGGCATCTTTTACACCACCACCATTTCTTTGATTCGTTTTCATTACCTCAGTGTTTAACTGTCAACAGGTCAGCACTGTAGCTAGCATTGGATCGAGACGACCTGGCTATCCAGCACTAAATCATTACCTCATTGTTTGACTTTTGACAGGTCTGTTTTGTAGCTAATGTTAGGTTAGAAATCTGCTAAAATTGATATGTTTACAGTAGTTGATTGAATGCTTGTTCCATAAATGTCAGGTTGATTGTTTGATTTATGTCTGTGTAAGACCTGTGACTTGGATGTGGATAGTGACTGACTGTTCTTTAGCCAAGCACTTAACATTTAGATGTGAGCTGTATGATCTTTAAAAAAAACTGAAAACTTCCAACCATGGGTATTATTGAGTTCAATGCAAAAATATAATTTTTTGTACAGCGTGAACAAAGTGAACGCGTACATTGCTATCGCTTTCTTCCAAGATATCGAGCTTCTTTGCTATGAAATTATAAGATATGAGTACACCTGGAAATAGTGCGCCTGGTAAATGAGCGTGAAAGAAGTATATCTGTTTTATCGTGAGATATGTATTCTGAGACGGGTAATGCATTTGGTTACATATGCACATTTGGAATAAATTTTCAGAATACATTTCGGAATCTAGTAAAATATTGCGACGGGATGCATCTAATAATTTCTGCAATTTGGCGAACTGATCTCATGTTTACAATAAAAAGTAGTTCGAGAAGTTTGCGTCCTACGATGTAAAATCATAACTTTTTATGAAATGAACAGCAACGGCAGGTTGTTTAATTAATTCTTCGTGAAATCTGCGGAAATTTAAATTTATTTTGAAGGTTATGATAACGTATTTTGATGTTGAGGCAATTGTGTCATATTTTAAAATGTTTATCGATTAGATTTTACTTTCGTGAAAGGGAGATAATTCGTACAGTGTTGTGTGTAAATTTTAAATACAGTCGTTTTACCAGTTCCGAACAGGGTTTCATATAAGCGCTGCTGCAGACGTCATCCACAAGCAGAGGAAATAAAATTTATGTGGTGTAATAATACAAATGTTTACTGATTCCAAAATATCGACACCTGTCCTCAAAAACACGTGGTAGTATGTTTTCTTGAAAAAAGCATTTCCGTGATCACGATTTGTTTACATCGTTAAACTAGGTCACCAACAATCTGTTGACCTGTCCTGCACATACATTTAGGAAGCGGTTGAAGTTTATATTATTTAAGCAATTAATGCCCATACATTCAAGTAGAAGCAAATTGAGAAAGTTATTTTGCGATTCCTTTAATTGAACGGGATTGAAATTTTAGATTATTCGGTAGTAAAAATTCGGAACTGGTAAAACAACTAAATGATCCAGTTACATACAACCGCTAGAATGTACCCCCTCATAGCGACGGTAGGATCTGCAAAACTCTACTTTCTCTCTATCCGAAATGACAAAACGATCGGGTACAACTTTTTTAAATTTTAATTACCGATTGTCTTTTTCATATATTTATGAAATTATTATTTTCTACCATTTAATTCAGCAATACATGGTTTGGTACATTGTTTCTTTTTCCAAAAAAAAAAAAAAACCATCCGTCGGACTATGCATAGATCGACCCCCCCACCCCCCGAATTTTCGGTTATATTCTGTCTTGCCACAACACAATTTTCCCAACTACGCTGTACAACAGCACAACAGTGCTATGTTTGCAAATTATGGTTATGTCTTGATATAATTTAAAGAGTCTTGACTTGCACATACACCAATTCTGCCCATTTTGTCATGTCCAGGCTGTTCTTTAATGATTTCTTTTGATGTTTTCTTACTTTTTATATTATAGTCCAAAACTGGCACCCGAGAAGGAAAATCACCAAGGAAACAACATACCAATTATACAGCCGCCACCACCACAACAACAACAGCCACAGCAGCAAGGGACATACTCCTTATTTAGTAGTTCTCCTTGGTCTGTGCCATTGTCTACATCTGACAATAATAAAAGTAAGTATCAGCAAGGTACACACTGTATTTACGTTTTTTGGGTCTTTGCCAGCAAGGTTCACACTGTATTTACGTTTTTTGGGTCTGTGCCAGCAAGGTTCACACTGTATTTATGTTTTTTGGGTCTGTGCCAGCAAGGTACACACTGTATTTACGTTTTTTTGGGTCTGTGCCAGCAAGGTACACACTGTATTTACGTTTTTTGGGTCTGTGCCAGCAAGGTACACACTGTATTTACTTGGTTTTCCTTTGTCTGTGCCAGGAAGGTACACACTGTCTTTACATGTGCATATTTAAAAACGAGAAAATATAACTACACAGATATGTCTAAATTTTATATACTGTAAATGTATTTATTTTTGCGGTATACGAAATTAAGACATATACTCGTAGTTAAATTTTTGCATTTTTGAAATATGCGCTAAAACACAATATGCATAATGTAATTTTCGCTTGACATTCATTTTGGCACAAAACAAAATGACCGCCAAAAAGGCAAAAATTAGTACATCGCATAAATACTTTTACAGTACCTCAAAAATAAATACACATGAAATTACTGTATTTCAATAACTTGTTGGCACATGGTTTTTATTCTTTATTTCTTTTAATTGAAAATGTTTCCATTAAACTATCAATAAAATGCATTTAAAATGCACTGACCTAACCAAATTATATTTTTAATTAAAAACGTTATTGTTCAGTTCTTCTGTACATAGAGAAATTTTGCAAAAATTTTGGAAATTTGATCAAGTTTATACACCAATTGGGCCTCATTCAAAGTAACATCAGGGCATTTAGGATCAGGTAGGTCATTGTTGCTCTGGTTTTTCCCAGGTGTGATCATCATGAATATTCCAATTATGACATAACGTTTATAGTTGTTCAAAGTAAGAAGGTACAGAAGGGATAATTTTGACATAGTCATATTTGTTGTTTTGTTAAAAAGTTAAAAAAGTACTCTATGTACAGAATTAAGTTCACTTTTTCATGAAGGAAAAATATTTTTTCCTATTAGGTCAGTCTATTTTGTATTAAGTTTTGACAAATTTTTTGTGAGTTATTCGGAAAATACGACTTTATTCTTGCATTTTCCATGTGTACTGATTTTGTGGAACTAAAGTAACTACCTTTACAGTAATCCTCATAATTATTGAGAATTTCACATTGTGAAAAAACATTTATAATTTGAACTTTTTCAAAAAAATTATATTTCCATTAAAAAGGGGTTTATTTTAATAATGAAATAACTTTGCAAGCTCCTCAGTTTAAAACATAGGGACCTTTATCTGACAGGGGTTGGTGTCTTAAAATTCCCTATTAATCCAAGTGTTGTACCATGTGTACAGTCCCAAAATTAAACAATCTTGAACAAAATAAATTATTGTAGCGATATTTTTACATTTCTTACATTGCTGACAATATTTTTATGATTTTAAATATAAGAAATAACATTCTATTTGAGTGTAATCATTTGGTCTTGTGAATGAGAGTCAGGAATAGCATATTTAACATGAAGCAGTTCAATTAATATGCTATTTCTGACTAATTAATAATACCGAATGAATACACACAAATAGAATGTTATCTCTTAAAAACTAAATGTACTATGTTACAGGTATCACATCTTCTCCATTTTCTTCTGAAGCAAGTAGTATGAGGAACTCGCCAGATCCGCCTGTAGAAGGCCACACAGAGAATAAAATGGGTCCTGGCCTTGACCTTGGACTTCGATTTGGATCATCTGATGAACAATGGGTTACAAAAACCCAAGGCCCACCACATGGCCAGCCATCCCCAGTTCCAGAGAACATGATCAATGATGGAGAGACTGATCAAGGACCGTACTTCTCAAGTACATTACAGGTAAAAGAGCTAATTGTTTATCATCAGTAACCATCCCATGATCAGATCAAGCTAGGGGTAAAACAGTACTTGTAAGTGTGACAGATCTCCAACCCTATTTTGTGTACCTTATCAGAGATTTATGTACCCTAGGATGCAGGGGAACACTTCTATCACCTTTCATTATGGCACTAGTTTGCCCTTTTTTAACTTCAATTTCATATTGTGTGGAAGTTTGCTACTTTATTGTTTTTTGTTTTTTTTACAGTAAGTATGTACATGCTATGTATGAGTTACTTCCCTTATACCTCTAAACATGACATGCATGCATACATACAACCTAGGGGATTTGTCACCATAGTTCCATGTACCCTGGCAAGATAACATAAACAAATCACTTATTGGAAATGTCTTTGAAGGGTTACAAATTACAATGATATGCTGGCCTTGGTTTTTAGCTCACCTGACCATAGGTCATGTGAGCTTATGGCATAGCGCAGCGTGTGTATGTGCGTGCGTGAATGCGTGCGTGTGTGCGTGCGTCGTTAACACACATTTTCAACTTCTCCTCTGAAACTACTGGACAGATTTCAATGAAACTTGGTAAGTAGTATATATGGGCCGGTGCAATTCAGATTTGTTCATGGCGTTGCCATGGCTACCATAACTAGGTCAAGGTGACCTAGGGGTGCAAAAATCCTAAAAAATCTTCTTCTCCGAAAGTATTGATTGGAGAAAAAATCTGATGTGATATTTGGCTTCTCTAGGGTCTTAAGCCTATAGTTTGTTCATTTTTTGAAATTCAGAGAAAAAATAGGTTACGCGTTTTTGCGTTTAATTTTGAAAAAATCGTAAAATAGCTTCAAATTGTTAAAACTTGACTATTTGACCAGATAATAACATGGGGTTTTCAGTTTTGACATATTCTTGTAATTACCTTCAAAATGGTGTCAAGGTCAATTATGAAGGTCATGACCTAATTTTTTACCTTTCTAATATTATTTATTATCTGGAAAACTATAAACTTTTTATATAGGCATGTATATTAGAATGATGTAGGTATTGATACAACGATCATTTTGATGTATAGAAAAAGGTCATTGGTCCAAAGGTCAAGGTCACAGTAGCAAAACAATGCCAAAATGGTTAATTATCTCGAAAACTGTAAACTTTTTGTATAGGCATGTATATTGGAATGTTATTGGTTTTGATGTAATGATCATTTTGATATATAGATTAAGGTCATTGGTTCAAAGGTCAAGGTCACAGATGCGAAAGAATACTGAAATGGTCCATTATCTTAAAAACTATTAACTTTTTGTATAAGCATGTATATTAGAATGTTGTAGGTATTCATACAACGATCATTTTGATGTATAGAAAAAGGTCATTGGTCCAAAGGTCAAGGTCACAGAAGCAAAACAATACCAAAATGGTTTATTATCTTGAAAACTATAAACTTTTTGTATAGGCATGTATATTAGAATGTTGTTGGTTTTGATGTAACGATCATTTTGATATATAGATTTAGGTCATTGGTTTAAAGGTCAAGGTCACAGATGCAAAAGAATACTGAAATGGTTCATTATCTTGAAAACTATTAACTTTTTGTATAAGCATGTATATTAAAATGTTGTAAGTATTGATACAACGATCATTTTGATGTATAGAAAAAGGTCATTGGTCCAAAGGTCAAGGTCACAGTAGCAAAACAATGCCAAAATGGTTAATTATCTCGAAAACTGTAAACTTTTTGTATAGGCATGTATATTGGAATGTTATTGGTTTTAATGTATTGACCATTTTGATATATATATTAAGGTCATTGGTTCAAAGGTCAAGGCCACAGATGCAAAAGAATACTGAAATGGTTCATTATCTTGAAAACTATTAAGTTTTTGTATAGGCATGTATATTAGAATGTTGTAGGTATTGATACAACAATCATTTTGATGTACAGAAAAGGTCATGGGTCCAAAGGTCACGGCCAAGGTTGCAAAACAATACCAAAAAGGTTCATTATCTCGAAAACTATGAACTTTTTGTATAGGCATGTATATTAGAATATTGTTGGTATTGATGCAATGATGATTTTAATATATAGATTATGGTCATTGGTTCGAAGGTCAAGGTCACAGATGCGAGTAGCAAGTTTCATAAATATCTAAATATCCACATCAAAGTTATTGCTCCTTAAATGTAGTATTTATTGTGTTTTTGTGCTGTTAACGGCCCAGGTGAGCGGTACAGGCCCTATTGGGCCTCTTGTTGGTTGTATTGGTGTAGTTTAAACTTAAATGTAATTACTATGCTCCTCTGTACATGTATACCTGTTTGTGATACCACTCCAAGTACTCCCATGTCTTGTTTTGATTGATTGGATAAATTCAAAGGTAAATGCTAGAAATCAGTATTATCAACCAATCGGATGATGTATCTCCAAAGACAATGGAAATATCTTTATACCAACCAAGCATATTGTTTTAACACCATTCAGTCTGAATATGGAATCGAAACATAAAAAACTGCAGTTTAACTCGTACGGCAGTATAGTGCCTCACCCCAATTAAGACTGCCTAAGTTAAAATTAATTCTGACTCAATAAAATGTCTGACATTAAATTATGTAATAACTGCTTGACTGGTTAATATAATGAGTTTGTGGGATTTCATCTCCAATGGAAATAATTGTTCTACACAAATGTTAGGGGGCATCATGCGATAAATCAATGATACCATGTAAACACATACAATAAAACCTTGATGAAGCCACACAAAAATTCAACAACCAAGCACAAGATATATTAACATATTAATCTTTATTTTGTTAAAATTTCAGTCCATTTGGTCATCACCTGGTCCATCCCCCTTGGAACGACTGCTGGAAATGCAGAAGCAACAACGGCAGACAGACCCACATTGAAGATGCAAAGTAAATCTTTCTGGGTACTAGATGATATATTGTGATGATCACCATGGAAACATCACATAAAGTAATGATGTCAGAATTATTATTACTATGGAAACATCACATAAAATAATGATGTTAAAATTATTATTACTAAGAAAACACCACATGGAGTAAAGATATCAAAATTTATATTGCTTAAAGTAATGATGTCAGAATTGTTATTACTATAAAAGCATCACATAAAATAATGATGTCAAAATTATTGTTACTATGGAAACACTACAGAGAAATGGTGTTGAGATGGAAAACTAAATAAGGAAAAGTGAAAAAAAAACAGCAAAAATTGCTGAACAAAATTCAATGTCTGAATTTATGTCATAATGATGATGTATTGAAAAGTGAGTTGTCTGAAGATTATCTAATGAAATAAGATAGGGTTAGTCTTCAGTTAGAGTTAATCCTCTAAGTTAACCTTTGGATTAACTTTGATGATTATCCTAGGATTATTGTATCACATCTAAATGACATAGAGGATTAAGATATAAACAGAGAAATTCCTTGCATGTAAATACATTGTGTATCTATAAATGTGTTAAGTTTTAATTTGCTTACTTATTATCACAGATGATATAATGTTACCTGTAGTATGGTATATGACACCAGATTTTCAGTTTGTATAGAGAGAGAGAGAGAGAGAGAGAGAGAGCACATGAATGTAGACAAGAGAGAGGTAATATAATCTGATAATGTTACTTTGTTTATTATGGTATATGCCACCATATTTTCAGTTTGTAAGCCAGAGAGAGAGAGAGAGCACATGGATGTAGATAAGAGAGAGAGAGGGGGCATGAAACTAATTACTAAATTCTGAAAAAGATACATGTAGTTCAAGTTAAACTTTGTTTCCTTTGTATATAGGGCATCAGCAATTTGGAATGAATGTTGACATATTTGTGAAGTTTTTTTTTAGCCTTTATTGATGAATGTTAAGTCTGAAGGGGAAAATGCAAATTAAGTTTTGATGAGACTATTTTGTGTGAATATTCCTGTTGAATGCATTTTATTCCCAGAAGTCATGTCATGTCATGTCATTAGAAAAGAATACAGTGTTTGACCCAGAAGTGTAGTCATTAGAAAAGAATAGTGTTAGACCTTGAAGTCTAGGTACTGTATATCAACTTTTATTAACTTTTGCATGTTTCACGAAAACAAAATAATTGCAAAAGTTTATCACCGCAAACTTGTTTTTGAAAATGGTATTATTTATACCAAATATTCAGCTACGAAAAAGGGACGAGACCTGATATGAAGGGTTGTACTTACACACTGTGTATATAATATTTTTATCTAACATTTCCAATTAGGTTATTTAAAATAATAAAAAAAACAATACTTAATGTGAAAAAATTACATTTTATCACAGAAAACCACTGAACTATGTTATGACATTTGTTCTACATTCTCCCTAATGACGTCACAATGAGAACGTGCACATGCACTTTACCGCCAATGTTGTATCACCACAGTGTGGTGATACAAGATTCTGTATCATGCATGTTCGATAAAACTTGTATTTCGTAGAAAAACTAGTCTAATGTTAGATAAAAGTCCATATCGCAAAAGTTAAAACTCACAAACTAGTTTTAGTTAGAGAATTGCAAAAGATAATATCCGGGAATAAAAGTTGGTTTACAGTATGCAATTATTTCAATTGGTTGAAAAATTCAAGAGGTCTGTGTGTGGATTGACAGAAAAACAAAAGGACAAGGGTTGAAATGAGTGGATGTGTTGAATAATAGAAACTGAAAAGTAGAATGTTGTATTTATTGGCTGTAAAGATTAGGGATAGTTTAAATTGAAATAGCAGCAGACTGCTATAGGTAAACAACTTTGAACTGTCTGTTTGACCTTTTATTGGGAATATTCATATAGGAGGATCCATCCAATAAATATTTAGTAGTAGGATTCACTGTTAATAGAATGTACTCAAGGTACGTGATTAGTGTTTGCATTATGTAGACAAAATAAACCAAAGTGATTCCTAAACATAAATGCACTCCTCTGCAATAAATATTCAAATTAAAGGTCAAACAGAAAGGTCAATGATGTTTACCATGTATTTATTTGGTTAAAGAGAAGGGTGTATGGATTGCTATAACAACATATTGGTAGTACATGTATTTACTTGGTCATTATTTTGATACTGTGTAAGAAGAAACATAAGCAGTAGGAAATCTTTGCGGTTTTGATCTTCTAAACTATTTGGCAGTTATTTTAACTGTTCTGACTGTAGGTAAAGTGTACCAAAAGAAATAAGAAATTTTCACTGAAAAAATATATTCACAGTACTGAGGAATTACCGTGAAAGTGGCGAAAATATTTTCCTCGCGAATGTTTGTTCTTATACAGTAGAACAGCATATTACTATTACATGCATTTATTAGGGATAAGAGCGGCATTTTGAAGATCAGACAGTACAGAAACTTGCTGAGATTTTCACATACTTTAAATTTCTGATCCATTTTCTCCAATTGCTAAGTGGGTGTTGGGTGTTACAAATATTTGATTAAAAGCAAGGCAGTGAAGTTATTGAGGGACATTATATCAATGTCATACCATATTTAGTCAACTAGGGTGGAGGGGATTTGGCTAATATGTTAGAGCCTTGTTTGCTAATACATGCATTTATTGAAATGGATGACAATATGAATGGTATGTGAATTGACAGAACAAAAGAATGCTGTTATTTAAATGAGAAAATGTGTGGAATGGTAGAACAGCTAGATTGGTTGATAAGATGACCATGTGTATAAGGATTTATAGGTCGACAGATTCCTGGTTTAAAACTCTGAGGTGTAAGTATGGGGTTCACCGCTGTACCATTTGATACCCTCTGATGTTTTTGCGAACAGACGTGCTATCGCATAACATGACATTCTCCGTAAAAAGGACATTATTCTGGGAATTTGTGATGTTAACGTTTTCCAAAACATTCAGCATAAATGACAAGAGGTATGAATCAGGCGGTACAGCAGCAAACCCTATTCATAAATGGGAAAAATATTTAAAGTGAATTTCATTAAGTGCTGTGTATGAGTTACTTTTAACTTTTTAAATATGTGTATTTCATAAAAAGTCTGTTATTTAGAAATGTTCATGGGTTATTTTTCGACAGACACTGGAAAAGAATCTATAGAATAAAATATGTAAACATGGTTATTTTGGTGTGGGAGTAATTCTAGCTACTTTTTGTTTTTTAAATAATCAATAAAATTTTACAATTCATTGAACTTAAAATTTATGTAATGGTGTTACAAAATCACTGGTGGAAGTTCACATGATTAACCTAATTTACCAGCTTCAAAGTTTTAATTTTGCTTTGGGATTTTTGTTTGGACATGGATTATGTATGTTTTTGATCCAACTACTTTCTGAACGATAAAAGAAATTAAAAATATGAAATTTAATTTTTATTTAATTAGCTAAAATAATCTCCACACATAATTTTATGGTTGTTAATTTCTTCCAGCTAATTAAACCACATTTATAGTACACAAAAATGTCTACCATATGGGTTAATATATCATATATAGAATATACACCCACTTATTTTGACATGAAAATTACACCGATGTGATATACCAGATTTCAGAAATAGCAAGATTTACACCCCGCAAATATAATCAACAGTAATGTAAATCGATAACTTTTCGTGTTAGTTTTATTGTTAGGGTTAATTGACATATTGTCAGCCACGCCCACAATGTTCCGACACTGGCCGCCATCACTGTACTAAAGCAGCGTCACGGCAACCAATGACGTTCTAGTGTCAATGACGTCCTTAAACCGCACAATTCAGGCAGAGTTTTCATTCTTTTTGCATGTAATTCAAGCATGTCGACCCTTTGTCGGAACATAGTGGGCGTGACTGGCGATACGTCAATTCACTAAAGTAACAAGACATGAAGATAAATCTAAGGAAATCTTTTATTTTGATATAATTAAGTACATGTACACTGATCATCATCATCCATGGACATAAAAGTAGAAAGTATGCAAAGATATTGAAATGGTGATTCTTGCAATAATAAAACGACACAAAAATTCATTGAAACACAGTGGCATAGAATTTTGAAAGATTCTACAGTAAGCAAGAACAATTTCAATCTATAATAAATAAATATTTTAAAATTTCTATGGAATAGTTACAATCAAGATAATCTGTAGCTTATTTCTCTATATTTTGTAGCTGAACATGTTTAGAATTGCTGAATATTGAAGAATTTTATGGACAGGTTTAACTGTATATAGCTAAGATATTAGAGTCTATAGACCTATTTGTCCCAGGGGCTAGTTGTTTGAAGACTTCTTCATTTAATCAGTTGATTAATCAAAATTTAAGGGGAAAAACCAGAATTTTGGTTCAAGAACTACTAATGAGGATTGTATTCTGAAATGGCCATCTAGTACTGAAAAAACTAACACTGGTAAATGTAATTCAAATTTTAATTTATGCTGAAAATGTTGAAGATTAATATATCGATTTAGTTATGATATGTCGAGTTTCATTGATGTTTTAAACTAATTAAGCTTGTAACACCTGGGTCTTGGTATTCTCTAAACAAACATTTCAAGAAGGCTGTAGACAAACATTATATATTTTAGTTTATCTATGTTTTTTAACATTTTCAGAGATTCATTTTATATAAGTTTGATTGACAAAGGTGTTACTGTAAACAGCTTAATTTTAAAGAAATTTCAAACATGCCAAAATAACCACATTTACAATAGAATTCAGCTTGCTATATAAAAACATTTTAAGGGATTAATTCTGTAGAAGTTGGGATTGGTTGCCATTGACAAACGTGTTACTTGTAAATATGGTTATTTTTGCAAGTGTAAATTTTTCATGAAATTTCTAACATGCCAAAATAATCACATTTTCAATAAATTTCAGCTTGCTATAAAAACATTTTAAGTGGTTAATTCTGTAGAAGTTGGGGTTGGTTGCCATTGACACACGTGTTACTTGTAAACATGGTTATTTTTGCAAGTGTAAATTTTTCATGAAATTTCTAACATGCCAAAATAACCACATTTACAATAAATTTCAGCTTGCTGTAAAAACATTTTAAGTGGTTAATTCTGTAGAAGTTGGGATTGGTTGCCATAGACAATGGTTATTTTTGCAAGTGTACATTTCTCATGAAATTGTATTGTTGGCAATTTGCAAAATTTTGCCTAATCTTGAGGTTCATAGCATATAGAACAAGAACAAGATTTGTTATTTTCTTCATTAGGGAAAATATATGGAAATTTACACCCTGCCAAAATAACCTCATTTACAATAAATTCAGTTTATCTATGAAATAGTTATAAAATTTTAAGTGATTCATTCTATAGAAGTTGAAATTGATTTTATTTGGGACATATTTGTTGTGATTCAATTGTAGATATAACACAAAATGTGCTAAGAATGAAACAAGAGTTCATATATTTAATATGTGTACATTTGTATGTTCCTTGGGTACTGTTGAGGAAAAAAATAAAACTGTGATAGATTGTAAATTTATTTTAATGTTTTGCGTTATTTTTAGCTCACATATCCAAGTGCATGCGGCCTCACTTCCCGGGTTGAAGAAGTTCACATGCTTAAAACTTAATTTGTCAGTTTTCAAAGTTTTTACTTTGCTTTTGAATTGTAATTTGGACATGGATAAGTATGTCTGTTTGTTTATTTAATAAAATTTCATATTATAATTAAGTGGACTCGGACCTCTTGCATGTAGGAGTTGAGTTGAGTAATGGTGGTTTACGTCCCAATCAAGAATATTTCACTTGTATCAAGACGTCACCAGCTATAGGTGAAAGTACAGAAATTTTGCCTGTGCGATTCGCTGATGGAATTATACAGCAGGGTTCTTTAGCGTGCCAAGCCCACCAAGACACTGGACTTGGTTTATCTTTAGTTCCCATCTGAAAGAACCATGACTTTCATTTCATAATGCAGAGTGCTTAGCAAAAGA
Organism: Anadara kagoshimensis; assembly: GCA_021292105.1. Lineage (NCBI taxonomy): Eukaryota > Metazoa > Mollusca > Bivalvia > Arcoida > Arcidae > Anadara > Anadara kagoshimensis. The sequence continues at coordinate 5,114,393 of CM037859.1, forward strand.
ACAGTCACTACCCACTTTCAAGTCTTGGGTCAGACCCGGTCGCGGTTTGAACCCACAAACTCCCACTTGCGGGGCGAGTATTCTACCAAATGAGCTACCACAGTGGTTTCTTGCATGTAGGAATAATGACCGTCTACTACCACTGTCATCTTTGGTGACTAGTCCTATGTTTTAGGCCAGGAAACTTGATATTCATTTGAGAATTCAAGATTTTGATTCAGACTTAAACCTCAATTATTCCGAAACGACCATCTTGTGCTGTAAAAATAAAACTGGCATAATATGAAGATTATGTCATCTTTGAAAGGCTAAATATAAAGTAATTTCCCAAACGTGATGACTTCAATTTTTCATCAACTTGCCTTTTCTATGCAGTAATATACCTGTTTTTCCTGCTTAAGGTGTATTTGTTTCACAATTCATATGCATGGAAGAACTTGTTTTCACTATGGGAACTTTATACAACGAAGCAATATAAGTACATTATTCACTCCGACATATTGCTAGCCTAGGCTTATCAAGACCCTCAAAAAGTTAAATGGCCATCATCACAATATTGTTGATAAGTGTGATACCACCGTCTATAAAATTATACTGGATATATTTGACGTCACATTGTTTCTTTCTTTCTCAAGTTTGATTTTACAATTGAGAAGTATAGCTATTTAGACCGTGCTTACCCTTCCTGAACCCCTGTTGACACACTGTGGTAGTTCACGTATTTTAAAGATACTATATGAAAGAATGTATTAGCTGAAATATAATTGAACATTTATCTTGTAATGCCCACTATTCCAAAGTCATTGGGCTCTGCTACCTTCCTATAAATCATGTGTGCCAAAACTGTTGAAAATCAACATTCACTTAACGGATCGAATGCCCGTTTTTAAGTCTTGATCAGACCATGCCGTGTTTCAAACCCACGACCTCCCACATTCAAAGGGAGCACTCTACAAACTGAGACACAGTAGTGAATTACTGAAAAGAATACAAGTATTAAGAAACCTGTATCACCTGTGATAAGTTTATCATCTGTTCTGTATTTACATTTTAAATTTATTCATCTCTAAAAGAGGACCAAAGATGAAACGTAGTTATTATCATGCCTGGCTGAAGCGCATTCAGAAGTGCATGAATAAAGAAGATGCTGTTCCCTTAGGGCCAAATGAGAGAAAATTGCGAATATTTAAAAAATCTTCTGATTCTTGAGTCCATATTTGATAAAATATTATGACGAGGTACTTTAATTGGACTTGCTAAAATAAGTTATTTGTCAATATATATGGAAAACGGTAAACATTTCATAGGCACGTATATTAGAATATTTTAGGTTCAAAGGTCAAGGTTACGGATACTAGTACATAAGAATACCGAAAGTTTTAAAAATATGGAAATTAAACTCTTTGTACATGCATGTATATAAGAAAATTTGCAAAATATATTGTGCATCAAAATCTGCTTCTTGAATTTTAAAATTCCTCGAAAACTAAGCTATGCCAAATTGTTTAAATTACATATTGTATCAGTTTTAATTTTACAGCACTAGACGGCCGTTTCGGAATACAATTCCTCATCAGTAGTTTATGAAATCAAAATTATTTTGAAGATGTTGAAAAGCTACCCAAAGAACGAAAATATATTTTACCAAATTAAGTTAAGGAAATATTTTGCATGAGGGAGTATACCTTAGTTTTTGAGAAATTTAAAATTTAAAATATTGCCTTCGGTGGATTTTTCTCATTTCAGCAGCTTTTAAATATTTGCATACTTATACATGTCCTAATCACAATACAGAAGCAATAAAACTGACAAGGTAGGTTAAACATATAACTTCCACCAGGGAAGTGAGGCCGGGTGCTCCGGAAAGGGTGAGCACTTTCTGTTTAGCTAGCAACAACTGCCATTAAATTTTAATCAGTAGTTAATAAAAAAACAACCAAATATTAAGTAATCAATCCATGTCTAAATCTTGACCCTAAATCAAAGTATAATCTTTGAAACCTGGCAAATTAATATACACGTAAACTTCCATCATAGAACTCTTACTTCAAACTTCAATAAAAATAAATTGTTCAATCAAAGAGAGAGAGAGAGAGAGAAATGCAGAGAGAGAGAGAGTTATTATTCCATATAACATTATACAATTATTGACTTTTTAGTGATTGTATATGGTGTGATATTCACCGTAAAAATAAATATTGACCGAGGTGACGGCCCGAAAATTTGACCAGACAATCTAGCTATTTTACCGGTGTTAGATTTCACTGTCTCTCCCTGGTAGAAACAGATCACACGAAAATTAGATCAATCTGATTCTATGATCCCGGATGAGACACTCTTACTTGCGCACACTTCATTGATGACGTTATTATCATTTTACGCGAGAACGTCAACAAAAAATCGATGACGTACACCGAATTTGATATTCACCAGATTTTTTGAGAAATATGAGATTCAATAGTCACACGTTACCATTTTAGTCAATCATAAAGATGGAATTTATTAATTATATAATAAAATCTGATATTTTGTATATACAACATAGAAATAGTCACTATATTATTTTTTCCTAAAATTGTACTTTGGTATAGGTTTTATTGCAGTACATTTAAGCTCACTAGAAAACATTTAGGTCATCAAGTCTAACATCACTGACCGTATTACATTTTTCTATAAAACATGTGATTACTTAACACGTTCAAGAGCTAAAGTTATTCCAAACAAGGTCTACTCTGGCATATATTAATACAAGGTCAACGATCGATACAGTTATTGTGTAAATTTATATAGCGATGCCACTTGTTTCGGTAACACATTGTTACATTGAATCTCATCTTTACAGAGAATTATCCGGCTTTTTTCCCCTTTGATAATGATTAAATAAAAATATTTGATGTTTTTCTAAAATATTTATAGATAACAAAATTCTAAGTACGTGTCCACAAATTAAAAAAAATTAAGAAGAAATATATAAAAAATTGAAAATGTAGTACTTTAAGGGTATTTCGGCACAAATTAGCTACATTAGGTTATATAAGCGTGGCGGGTGTAGATAGCTAAACAGGAGGTGCTTACCCTTCCGGAGCACTAGGCATCACTTTCCTAATGGAATTTCACCTGTTTAACTAATTTGTCAGTTTCAAAGTTTTTACATTGTACTTTTATGTTTGTAATTTGGACGAAGGTTATTGTGTCTTTTTATATTAAATTTGAAACAATTTACAAGCCAATGGTTACAAGGAATGAAAACATAGATTTTACATGTAGTGGTTCTTTCAATGTTTGGTAAAATAAGACATATTCATTTTTTCTTTTCAAAAATAAGAAGTTATAAAATAGATCTATCAATTACTACAGTAACCAATAACTGTATTTGTAAAGTAATCACGATTTTAATCATAGAGAAAATTTTAAAAAATAACTCTCTTCAATTGACGAATCCGGTTCAAACGGAAGAAATCATAAACAAATATACTGATCCATGTCCTAAACACAATCAAGAAACAAAGTAAGAACTTTTAAACTGACACGCGAACTTCCAACAGTGACATGAGGCCGGGTGCACTGGAAGGGTGAGTAGCTAGCTACATCCGCCACGCGTGTAATCAAAATTGTGTGAAAGGAACGTGTAACTATGGAACGTAAAATATATCCAGGGAAATTCTGGACATAGATACACCAAACTTATCAACAATTCTGTGATGACGGCAATGGCAATAAAAGTTGTTTTGGTCCTTAATAAGCTTAAACTTAATCAGCTTTCAATATCCCTGGGTCAACTTTTAGTGCAACCTTATGTCATTTAATTAATTCTATTTATGTTAATTGGGAAAAATATGAATAACATAGAATTCATATTTAATCAAGCACAAATGTTAACCTTTCTATTTACTGATGTAAACCGAAATGTACATGTTAGTCCAAATACTTTTTTGTTAGGTTTTAAAATAAGAATGAATATGTACTGTTCATTTGTCGAAGTAAGTGCTGTTATTAAATCTAAAACAAACACACCAACTCATATCCAAACCACAATATAGAAACAAAGCAAAACTGGCAAATTATGCTTAACACGTGACATTCTACCAGGGAAGTGATGCCAGGTGCTTCGGAAGAGTTAGCACCGCCTAGCTACAGTCCAAACTGTCTTAAATACCACCTCTATATAAGGGACATCTGCTTAAAAGGCCAGTAGAATTTTATCCCAATTGTTCATTATTCATATTATTTGAACCTGTATATAAAAGCTATTTGCCCAGAAAGAACACACTTACAAGTTGGATGGCCTGTATAGACAGGCTTGACTGTATACCCGCCATGTGTGTAATCAAAATTTGAAATGCAACCATTACAATGTTCTTTGTTTAAGGTAACATAAAGTAAGGTATAATTAACCAATACCTAGATGTAATTAAATTGTTCCTATCTCCCTACTTATTCCTTTTTTTAAACTTTATTTATTCATTAATCACCTAACTTGTCGATTCCAAAGTTTTTACTTTGCTTCGAACATGGATTATTGTTCATCTTTAATGCATAGAGGCAGTCGTTTTCATAAATAACTTTTATACCTTTATAATTTTTTAAACGTAACATTCATATTTTGTTTTGGAAACAAAAAGCACATCTAAAATATTGTTCGTTTCACTTTTACTTTTTCCGTTATTTTCCTACATAGAGAAAATTTTACATTTTTGCTAAAATCAGCTGTAGTATGTTACCTTGGTGACCCCATATGCATATATTAAAAGGTTCAACCAAGGTAAAAAAAACAATGTACATGTACATCACTTATATCACACTAATTATTGGCACTGGTTCAGACAAAGTTATAGAGAAAAAATATCCCTTCCAGACGACGTTAAGTATGTAGTTTTGAAGTTTTGAAGTATAGGATCACACCATTTGAAAGTGGAAAACTGATTAAGTCCATGATAAGGCGTGATTCAGGCGTGAATATCAATGTTTTAGAACATGGGGTCCATAACGGTTGTTTCAGTTCTTAATCTACTCGCGATAATTTGCTGATTATTTTCTCTATATACAGAAATTATTGTAATGATTTCAATTTCTTATGTATTTTTCCTTGTTAGTAATTTTGTTTTTAAACATAAATATTGTTGTTATTTTATGAGAAACCAAATGATAATATAGCAATTTTAGTAAAGGACTGTCTCTAAGTAAAAAAGACGGACAATAGTATGTTTGTTTTTGAATATTTATTGATTTTGAATTGTCATTTAAATATGGACTGGTATATTGTGTTTTTGATGCATTTTCTACTGACCGGATGGGTAATTCGTTCAAGGGTGTGCTTTTTATAATAATTTTTCCTTAAAATAACTTAAGGAATGGGCGACCATATTTGTCTTTATAGTTTTTATATGCCTCTTACTGACAATACTGACGTAGTTGTTTTCTTCTGCTTACGTATTTAAGACATGTGATTTTTGAGCACGTTGAAAGAGACAGGTCTAATTTGCATTGTCATTCTTGGTATGTTATTTACTACATCCTAGGGAAATGAAAACTATTTTAATGAAATGTTCATCCTTTGAGTTGACATTGATTTTATTATGTATAATCAAATGATCAACCGTCACTTGGGGTTTCAATTACAATGCAAATGTCAGTTGATATATTTTTTACTTTACTTGAGGGATTTAAGTGATTTTTTAACTCATTCAAAAATATGTTTAATTAACATGGTCATTTTCGGTTTATCTGACATCAGGTTGCTTGTATGTTATATAAAGGTGGTTACCCTTCCAGATCACCGACATCACTTCCCTGTTGGAAATTCGCGTCTAACCTAACTTGTCAGTTCCATAATTTTTACTTTGCTTCTGGATTATGATTCGGACATGGATTAGTATGTTTGTGTTTTACTAATATATCATTGTCTTTCTGTGCATGCAGTCTTAATCTTTTATCTTTGAAACCGTTGCGCTGAAGAGAAACACAATTTCACAAAGGTGAAGACCTTAGTAGGTTAATACAAATTAAAATTGTTGTGACTGCCATTACTATTAATAGAACAAAATAATGAATAGTTATTTCAGATTGACTGATGTGTCTTATTATTACTGATAAAACAGACATATAGGCGAACAACAATGACCTATGCGTTTGACCTTTCATTTAAATATTTATTATGGACGAGTAAATTAAAGTAATAGGATTCATGCGTGTATATTGCGTCTATATAATGTGAACACTTATCATGGGTAATATATATATGTATTGACTGCGAATCCTAACGCTACCCATGTATTGGATGGACCTCCTATATGAGTATTCCGAATAAAAGGTCAAACAGGCAGGTCAATGTTGTTTTCCTATACTAATCCATTTTCCAATCACAATCAAAACCAAAAAGCAAAGTAAAACTGGCAAATTGAAACACGAACCTTCACCGCGAATTGAGGTCAGATGCTACGGGACGGTATCTACCTCCTGTTTACCTAGCTACATCCGCCATGTATAAAATAAAAATCGGGAATGAACGGAACATGCAACTCTGGAACAAAATACTTGATATCCACAATAAAAAAAATATAAAAATCTGTGTCAAAATCCCAAAGCAAAGTAAAACTTTAAAAATGTCAATTTAAAATAAAACACAAGAAATTCAACTCGCGGATGCTCTGGAAGAGTAAGCACCTCCTTTTTAGCTAAATGATATATATATATATATATATATATATGATATTAAATATATATATAAATATTATATATAGATAACAAATGAAATATTTTATTTGTAGAAAATAGATGATCCAATTAAGACATGTAATGGATTTTCCAACCAGGTATAATGGCGAATCAAATAAATGCATTTCCTGTTTTTTAAGTAGTAATACCCAGTGCTCTATATGAGTCGTATAAGTGGGAATTTTATTGATTAAATCAGGCAGATAAAGGATAAAATATGAGGGACACAGGTGTTTAGCTGGAATTAATATAAAAACCAGTCTACATTATATACTCAAGTTAACCGAAACATGCAAGTCTGACCAAATATACCTTGTAGGATTTTATGTAAGGAATGAGTATGCAATGTTCATTCATGTGTTTTAAACTTTGAGTGTTCATATCCCTAAATAATAAATATGCAGTGTTCTTTTGTCCAACAAACAATTTTTATAATATTTTAATATTCATTCTTTAAGATGGATTAGGTAAAAAAATTCTTTTTTTTCTTTGATGTCAACAATTTAAATATAGTTGGATTTCCACAGGTTTGGTCTGAGCATTGCTAATGAGGACCTTTATTCCGAAACGGCTGTTTAGCAGTGTAAAATTAAAACAAGTTTAATAATAATAACCTATCAAAACAAATCGTATAATTATTTGAACAAAGGCATAATTCATCTACTACTAAATATAATTAAATTTGTTCATCTATTGCCTACCTACGTGTAATTATCAAACATTATAAATATGGTATATGAAGATTAACATTTTATCTTAATTTAAATTCGCATTCACATTGCTGCAAGACTGGAAGTCCAGTTTGTTTGTGGTTGTGTTTTAACTATGTTGTTTGTTGCCAGGTGTGTGGTTTTCAGTTTTTATTTTAGTCACGAATACGTAATACTGGTTCACTTTCAGTATTTGACACGTGATATAAAATGGTACCAAGTAAAATATTTTTTTTGTAGGCCGAGAAGGGCAGGTGGTCATATACTTGGGGTGGTCATATCTGTCCTTGGGATACATCAGTATTAGAAACGTGATATAAAATGCAATTATTTGAAATAAATTTGTTTTTATGTGTTGAAGACATGTGTTTAAACCTTGGAGTGCTTATATACCTACTAACGTAATCACACAGATAAAGGATAAGATATAAGGGACTCAGGTGTTTAGCTTGAATTAATATTATTTTTCAGAGATGCAAACTTGTCTACGGTATATACCCAAGTTAACGGAAACATGCAATTCTGACTAAATATACTTTGTAGGTTTTTAAATAAGGAATGAATATGCAATGTTCATTTGTCCATTTGAAGACATGTGTTTTAAACTTTGAGTGATCATATCCCTACTTGCTGTAATTATGAATCAAAAACAAACATTCAATGTCCGAATCACAATCCAGAAGCAAAGAAAAGACTTTGGAATTGACAAGTTAGGTTAAAACACGTAAACTTTCACCAGGGAAGTTAGGCTCGGTGCTCCTGAAGGTTAAGCACCTCCTGTTTAGCTAGCTACAACCGCCACGTGTGTAATCAAAATTGTGTGAAAGAAACATGGAGCTATGGAACGTAAAATATATACAGGGCAATCCTTGACACAGAGACATCAAACTTATCAACAATACTGTGATGACGGCCATACAACTTTTTAATAAACCTAGGCTTGCAAATTCCCTGGGTAAAAAATTATTTGCAAACAGCCTGCTTAGTTGTACAAAGTTCCCGTAGTGGGAACAAGCTCTACCATAGCGTATTAATTGGGAAACAAATATACCATGAGCAGAAGCTAGTTTATTCCTGCATAGAAAAGGAAATTGACAATAGAAAAATTCAGGTCATCACGTTTCTCATAAAGTTTTTAATGTAGCCTTTCGAAGGAGTCATAATTGAGGTGTAAGTCTTAATATGACACATGCCTTGATGAATCAGTCGTATCATTTATTTCAAGCTCACTAGAATAGATGACATTCACATAGTCTCCATATCCAGGATTGTTACGAGACAGAACGTCATCTTTATATCTGTATGTGGAGTTGAATGATTTGGCGACAGTATTCTCTCCAGAATTAACAAGATTCGGTATAAATTCTGCTTCATAAGAATAAAGAAACGAATCAGCAAGCAATGGTGCGCAGTTCGTACCCTTTGGTATAACGATTGTTTGCTGGGAAAATTATATTATCAAACACAACAAATATGTTGTCTATCAAAAACTCCAACATTTTGTTGATGGTATCTTTAGCATATTTTTGTTTGGAATCTGTATGATGCTTGAACAAATAACCAGAATCCCTGTTTAACACTAGATATTTGTATCTTTGCTTGATTTTTTAAAGTAAATAATTTCTTTAAGACGCTCTTTCAATTAAGAATGAGGTTTAGTGGTGTATAGTGTAGAAAAATCAAATTTTTTATACTTTGTACACGAGATAAAGTATTAGAAGCAAGATGTACTTTCTAGAATTTTTAATAATCCACAGACTTTTTCAGTAAAAGACTGAAGACCATTTTTGACGACTCTCAAAATTTGTGTTAGACTTACTGATAATGATTTAGTAGTACATTTAGATGAGCCTGCTATATATCTTTACTTGTATGGATTTTTATGGAGTTAAGGTATCCAATACAACTAGCGAAGATCAAGTTCTTCCTTAAGATTGATACCGAAAGAAAACTCCCCTATGGTTAAAAAGAACTTCATCTTTAGTAAAATTATTTATAGTATATGTTATTTAAAATGAACTATATAATCATAAACAAACATACCAAACCACGATCAATTCACAATTACAAGGCAACGTTAAAACAAACTTAACAATCCATGTTCAAATCACAATCCCAAAGCAAAGTAAAAACAAACATACCAATCCACGTCCAAATCACAATCCCAAAGTAAAGTAAAAAACAAACATACCAGTCCAATCAATTTTACTAATCTTGAAATGTAATTGCCAAAAATTAAAATAAATAACTTTGAAAAAAATCAACGAAACTTTCACTGAATAATGTTAATACTTGCATTAACAGTAAGTTGTTTATTAAAAGATAGAAATTGAGCATTTATGTGGTTGAGTTCTTCTTTTATCCACGAATGTCGTTAATGAAAAGTTAGTGTTCAAATATTTATTGTGTTCTTGTGTTTTTTCATAAATGTGTTTTCATATGGATTTGAAAATGTTTCTTCAATACAAGGTCTTAAAATATAAAACTTTAGTAAACTTCAATATCATTAACAAAATGATCATATACATATTGTTTAATTTTATTAACATCAAAACACATTTAATAATCTGTGTCCATTTTATTGATTTTAAGGTAGTCATACCTATGATTGGGAGGAGTGTCATCTGTGTTTCGAAATTGATCACATGATCCAGTCATTTCACCCATCATAATTCCTGCTATCATTTTGACACGTTCTTTCTTTGGTGGTTTAATTTTAGGTAAAAATAATCATTTTTTCTCTCATGTCTACATTTTAAATATAGTTGCATTTCCACAGGTTTGTGTTAAATTCGCATTCACGTTGCTGCAAGACTGGAAGTCCAGTTTGTTTGTGGTTGTGTTTTAACTATGTTGTCTGTTGCCAGGTGTGTGGTTTTTAGTTTTAATTTTAGTCACGTATACGTCATACTGGTTCACTCAGTATTGACACGTGATATAAAATGGTATCAAGTAAAATAATTTTTCTTGTAGGTCGAGAAATGCAGGTGGTCATTTACCTGGGGTGGTCATATCCGTCCTTGGGATACATCAGTATTAGAAACGTGATATAAAATGCAATTATTTGAAATAAATTTGTTTTTATGTGTTGAAGACATGTGTTTAAACCTTGGAGTGCTCATATACCTACTTACGTAATCACGCAGATAAAGATGTAAGGGACTCAGGTGTTTAGTCCTGTTATCATTTTGACACGTTTTTTCTTTGGTGGTTTAATGAATTGCTTAAGTGTAGCTAGCTAAACAGGAGGTGCTTACCCTTCCAGAACAACCGGCCTCACTTTCCTGGTGAAAATTCACGTGTCTTACCTAACTTGTCAGTTCCAAAGTTTTTACTTTGCTTCTTAATTGTGATTCGGATATGGATTAGTATGTTTGTTTTTGTTTATTACTAAATCTGTTTTAATTTTGCATCACAAGAATAAAAATCATCATCAATGGTGCTCAGACTTAAATTGTAGAAATTCAAGTATTTAAGATGTTGAATCGAAAACAAACACCCCAACCCAAGTCCAAGCCACAAATCCCAAAGCAAAGTAAAAAAAACAACTTTAAAAATGCCAAATGTGAAAATGAGCCAAAAGTTATTTTACTAAATCCACCTAAGGCAATACTTTGAATGATTAAGAATATAGTAGAGGTTATAGCAAGTTTAAAAGAATATTTTTCTGGCAATATAATTTTATGAATTCTGGTTTCATGACATCCTCGAGGAACAGGGAACCACATAATCTTGATAAAACCACAAACCAATAAACAAGCGAAGTAACAAACATTCTAACACCAGGTTCAAATCACGCAATCTCAGATTTATCTTTTTATACGTTGCAATATGAATTCAAACTTTATTCCGAAACGACCGTCTAGTGTTGCAAAATTAAAAGAGATTTGGTAATAATTTCTTCCTTAGTGGAATTCCACGTGTTTAATTAAATTTGCCAGTTTTCAAATTTATATTTTGCTTTTGGGATTGCACATTGGACATGGACCAATATCTTTGTGTTTGTTTCACGTGACTTACAATATATTTGTGGCGTTAATATGCGAGTGTACATGAAATTATAATAGTTCTATATACTTCAAAAACATTTTTCCATGTACATTAATTTTACGATAAAAAGAATATATATTGTAAGTTTTATACAATAGTATCGTATCAACCAAAACAAATATACTAATCCATGTCCGAATCACAATCTAGAAGCAAAGTTAAAATTTTGGAACTGACAAGTTAGGTTAATCACGTGAACTTCAACCAGGGAAGCGAGGCCGGGTGCACCGGAAGGGTAAGAACCTCCTGTTTAGCTAGCTACACCATTGTGCAATAAAAATTGTGTGAAAGGAACATGGAACTATGGGACGTCAAATATATCCAGGGCAATTCTGGACACAGAGACATCAAACTTGTCAACAAATTAATATAAACAGGACATGACGGAGTATAAGAAACAATCAAAAACAAACATGAATCACAATCCAGAAGCAAAGTTATGTACAGAAATAGTCAAATAATTAAGATTGGGAACCAATAAAACACGACAATTAGCGGCATATAGGCATAGCTAGCTATTATCGAGTTCATGTTGTCAGGTACAAATTTCTGCCTTTAATTGTAAGCTTTCTGTTAGAATATTATTCTAAGATGTTAAAATGAGACAAATAGAAGGACAAACATGTTTGATATGCAAGATATGAATGTTACCAAGAAAATAAATCTTCTATAGATATATGTATTACCAATCCAGCTTAAATTAACAGTAAATGTTTATCTAGCTATAATAGTATATTGTAATGGATAAGTATGTATGTTTTTGATTTCTTTGAGATTTATTTTTCCAAAGTGTAACTGTAGTATGTAATCAACAATCAAAAACAAACATACTAATCCATGTCCGAATCACAATCCAGAAGTAAAGTAAAAACAACATACAGATCCATGTCCGAATCACAATCCAGAAGTAAAGTAAAAACAAACATACTAATCCATGTCCGAATCACAATCCAGAAGTAAAGTAAAAAAAACATACAAATCCATGTCCGAATCACAATCCAGAAGTAAAGTAAAATCAAACATACTAATCCATGTCCGAATCACAATCCAGAGGCAAAGTAAAAACTTTGGAACTGACAAGTCAGGTTAGACACGTGAACTTCCACCAGGGAAGTGAGGCCGGGTGCTCCAGAAGGGTAAGCAGCTCCTGTTTAGCTAGCTACATCCGCCACGTGTGTAACATAGAGATAGATTTTAATCTACATTGTATTTTATGCAGTTTATTGTTCTCAGGACATTTTGCGACCACGTTGTTTGAATCGTTTTAAAGAGAAATACCGAGTCTTCTAGTTCTCTTGGTTTATCAGAAATAATAGATGACCGACCATTGGAAACCATATTTGATAATACAATGTAGTTGACACACACGCGGCCATTTTACACATTTTGAGGGGCTCTAAACCTTAAATAGTCTCTAAGAAGACCCGGTGCATCGGTTGCCAAATGGCGTGAAACGTTAGCATACAGATAGCAGTGGCTAATCATTAAAGTTTAAATGATATTCGAGCCGAACCAAATGTGATGCCGAAGGTCGGTGCTTTCTCTAGTTTCCTACATTAATCGCAAATATTTGTAACATTCTATCAACTTCACTCCAAACAGTTCTTGTTTTTCTGTGTTTTTTTTATTACTCATTGATATTTGTGTGTAAGTCGATAACAAATTGACATAGGTGTATATATTAACCATCGATATTAAGTTTCGATAGCGATACCGACTACTACTTATTGGAATTGATTACTCATGAATTTTGTTAAACGAAATAGGAGAATTTAATATCTTTAATTTTATCAAAACTTGAGTAGGCGAGAAGACATTTTACTGAGACACCTAAATCGTTCACAGCTTAAATCACAGCCATGTACTTGTACAAAATAATCAATACTGTATTAGAGTTGGCATGTGGCATTGACCGTGTATTATTATCCTTATAAGGCATGTCGTATTGTTTCTAGGCAAACACGTGGGCTGTCTGTCACGTTTTATACTGTAAGGAAGGTCCTTGTATATGTGTATGAAATAATTACATTTACGTGAATGGTTACCATGACAATGACTAGATTTCTAAAATATCTTGGAAAAAAATCCAGAAAGTACTCTTGATAGACAAAATGTAATATATTAAAATATTTTGTTTTACAGTGAATCTTTTGAATTTTAATTCACTGTTTTCTACAAACGATTTATCATCATCATTATCATCATCATCATCACCATCATCATCATCGGCGTCATTATTATTATCATAGAAAAGAACCTTTTCACAAAGATTCGTCAGTATGTCACGTGATCAATCCACCTAAATGTTTGTGCGGAACATTTTTGGAAATGTTTACGTCACAAATTTACGGCGTTTCTACGTTAAAGTGTCAACTGACGTGACTTTGTTTATAATAGAAATAACTATTCCGCACACACGTTAAGAGGTATCACGCGGCACGCTGCCAATTATGATTCATAATTTACGATCATAAGGCTCGATTTGTTTTTTCAAAATGATAAGCTTTAAATTAATGGTATTGTAACGGTTGCAACATAAGTTATGCAAAAGTACCAACCACACCACTTAATATCGTTACAAAATTAAATCTGACTAATTGTCAACTTTCTTTTTCTAAACAGCAATATACCTGCTTCTTCTGCTTATGGTTTATTTGTTCCCCAATTAATACGCTATAGTAGAGCTTGTTCCCACAACGGAGACTTTATTCAACGAAACGACTGCTTGCAAAAAATTGACTCGGTGATATTGCAAGCCTGGGCTTATCAAGGACCTCAAAAAGTTTTATGGCCGTCATAACAGTATTGTTGATAAGTTTGATGTCTCTGTGTTCAGGATTGCCCTGGATATTTTTGACTTGCCATAGTTCCATGTTCCTTTCACACAATTTTGATTACACACATGGCGGGTGTAGTTAACTAAACAGGAAGTGATTACCATTCCGAAACACCCGGTCTCACTTCACTGATGAAAGTTCACGTGTCTAACCTAACTTGTCAGTAAGTTTTTACTTTGCTTCTGGGATGTGATTCGGACGTGGATTAGCATGTTCGTTGTTGAATGGTAATAAAGAAAGATTGTTAGTAGACTAATGTTTTGTATGGTCAAGAAAAAATCTCATATTCATATGCAGATGATTATAATGTCCAGCAAAACCAACCACACTTGCAAAAAGCAAAAATGTTGATATCCAAACAAGTCCCAACCGTCCAATAATACACTCATGCTAACATTAGTAATGGTTGATTGTGCAGTCTGTGTACCATTGCGTAATAAATATTATATATATTATATATATACTTGGTCACCGAGGCGTCAGTATGTGGGTCGCGCTTTTGACCAACTCGTCATCGAGGCGTCGGCATGTTGGTCGCGCTTTTGACAGCTCGGTCGTCGAGGTAACGTTATGTGGGTCGTTCTTTTGACCAACTCGTCATCGAGGCGTCGGCATGTTGGTCGCGCTTTTGACTGCTCGGTCGTCGAAGTAACGTTATGTGGGTCGCTCTTTTGACCAACTCGTCATCGAGGCGTCGGCATGTTGGTCGCGCTTTTGACTGCTCGGTCGTCGAAGTAACGTTATGTGGGTCGCTCTTTTGACCAACTCGTCATCGAGGCGTCTGCATGTTGGTCGCGCTTTTGACTGCTCGGTCGTCGAGGTATCGTTATGTGTGTGGCTCTTTTGACCAACACGTCATCGAGGCGTCGGCATGTTGGTCGCGCTTTTGACTGCTCGGTCGTCGAGGTAACGCTCTGTGGGTCGCTCTTTTGACCAACTCGTCATCGAGGCGCCGGCATGTTGGTCGCGCTTTTGACTGCTCTGTCGTCGAGGTAACGTTATGTGGGTCGCTCTTTTGACCAACTCGTCATCGAGGCGCCGGCATGTTGGTCGCGCTTTTGACTGCTCGGTCGTGTGAGGTAACGTTATGTGGGTCGCTCTTTAGACCAACTCGTCATCGAGGCGCCGGCATGTTGGTCGCGCTTTAAACTGCTCGGTCGTCGAGGTAACGTTATGTGGATCGCTCTTTTGACCAACTCGTCAACGAGGCGCTGGCATGTTGGTCGCGCTTTTGACTGCTCGGTCGTCGAGGTAACAGTAGGCACGTCTCGCTTTTGACTTATCGGTCAGAGATGATGGTATGTGGGTGCGGATTTCCTGTCTATTATTGTCCGTTTTAAGAACTGTTTATATTGATCATGATTTTATGCTAGAATGTTTAGCAACGACCAAAGTATGAGGTCGTAAACAACAACGTACCTGAGGCAGTTGCTAATTGATGACATTGGGAAATTCACGTGAAATACACGCAAGTATTTTTATTGTAAAAATCACGTGCTGTACACGCAAGTGTTTTTATTGAATATTCACGTGCTGATATGACTAAGTTGTATTTGTCTGAAGAACTCCGTCATAAATATAGGGGACAATTCCAATCAAAAACAAACATATTGATCAATGTACAAACCACAATCCAACAAACAAAACTGTTTTGGGACCAATTTTATTAAACACCTGAACTTGTACTAGAGAAGTGAGACTGTGTGCTCCGGAAGGGTACGAACCTCCTCCATAGCATGCTTCATCCTTCACGTAATTGAAATTGAAAATATAAGGAACATGGAAATTTATTAATAGGACGTCAAATACATCCGAATTTTTTTTGTATACAGACATCATACTTTCCACTCCTTTCTATTATAACGTTTGTCAGACAATTTAAATTGTAGTCTTACGTGGGTGTTATAATCCAAAACAAACACACTAATCCATGTCCGATTCACAATCCAGAAGCAAAGTAAAAACTTTGGAACTGACAAGTCAGGTTAGACGCGTGAACTTCCACCGGGGACGTGAGGCCGGGTGCTCCGGAAGGGTAAGCAGCTCCTGTTTAGCTAGCTACACCCGCCATGTGTGTAATCAAAATTCTGTGAAAAGAACATGGAACTATGGCAAGTCAAAAATATCCAGGATAATCCTGGACACAGAGACATCAAACTTATCAACAATACTGTTATGACGGCCATAAAACTTTTTGAGGGCCTTGATAAGCCTAGGCTTGCAATATTCCAGGATCAACAATTTATTTGCAAACAGCCTGCTTCCTTGAACAACGTCCTTGCAAATGGGAACAAGCTCTACCATAGCGAGCGTATTATTAGGGAAATAAATACATCATAAGCAGGATAAGCAGATATTTTGCTGCATAAAAAAGGGGTTTACAATAGAAAAATTGAAGTCATCACGTTTGTCATAAAGTTTTAAATGTAGCCTTTTGTGAGAATGAAGGGATCATGTGACAATGGGACTGCAGATATATCTGGGCTAATTTTTGATACATCGTCATACTTACAAGATGTTTGTCGACAGCAATTAAATTTTTAAGGGTCTTGGTAGGATTAGTCATGCAATATCTCCACTTTGTGACAAGGACTAGATAAGCACAAAGAGAACGACAGAAAAGTTTCATTTTTAGCAATGGGTTTTGAAAGTTTTATAAATTAAAAAAAAAATGGGATGGATGCAAAGTGAGTACAATTCTTGCCCATGTCTATATGTAATGTAAACAGTAAAACTATCAAATAATAGAACACAGAAACAATATTAACAACAATTTATTCTTTTTTAACACTTGTCACAAAAATACAAGTATCATTATTGATGCAAAATATATAAGCTTCCATTCATAAAACTTCACATGACAACTTAAAACAAAACGTAAATGGGCCTTAACGTTCACCTAAGGAAATGTCCAATACCCCAACTAGAGGCTCAAAAGACAATTATATATCAATTATAGAGATCATCAAATTAAACCCAGTAGGGTACCCAATCCTATAATGTTTGCAAATTAAACAGTAATTGTCCTAAAATGCTTAATCATACATTGTGACCTTTACTTATATTCATTTTTTGTGTTGATCTTCCACAAGTTTACTTACCAAGTTTATGGTCGCTTGAAGGCCTACCGATAAAAATCATTCAACCATAAATAACTACAATTGTTACAACTCCAACAATCCTACCAAGTTTTAACTCTATGACCGAAATGCATGTCAACTTCTTCAAAACTTTAATATATATAGCTCTATACAAACTGTGCATTTCAGCAATATCCGTAGCTAATCTGACATTGCATGTCCTGAGAATGACATTCAAGAAATATTATTCTCTTTCATGTCCATTGCGGATGATCAATTTAAAGATTTTCCCTATTTCTCAAATTATGGGGTCCAAAATGACATTACTTTTTCTTTTGTGCAAATCTAAAAACCCTTCAACAAGACTTGCTAAATACCTAGTTTCATCAAATTTGGCCTAACAGAAGAAATTATTACAACGTTAAAAGTAAATGCAGGACAAAAAGTAAACAATCACAATAACTAATAAGTTAATAACTGACATCACAGATATTTCATGGAATAACAGTAAACAAATAAAATATTTAATAAATAATGATTTCATTTACTAAAACTTACTGCTAATAGTGATTTCATACAAATATAATTTATATATCAATATTTTAACATTTGAAAATATAAACCAGGTCTCAGTTGTTCAAAGTTAGACTAGTTTAATCAAATGTTAAGTCATTTTTTGTTTGTTGTATAAAACTATTAGGACATTACAAAATCAGTAGGCAATAATTGGGTATCATTGTCAAAAATATACCATTGTTTAAATTTTCTGCAAGTTAAAATTTCAAATTTCTCAAAAACTAAGGTATACTTCCTCATGCAAAGTATTTTCTTAGCTAAATTTAGATATATATATTTTGGTCCTTTGGGTATTTTTTAACATCTTGAAAAGAATTTGGTTTCACAATTTTGGTCCAAGCACTACTGATGAAGAATTGTATTCCGAAACGGTCGTCTAGTGCTGTAAATTAAAACTGGTGTAATATGTAATTATAAATATATTTTGTTGAAAAAGTCATGATATGAATTTCATTAAAATCAATTATTTTGATAAAAACTGCTGATGTAATAATACAACATTCATATGAATTCATGCTAATCTTTGATTAAACAACTCGAGTTTTGGCTAACCGAGTCCTGATCTTAAAAACTGCTTATAAAAAGGTGATGAAATATTAATGAGGAATCCAAAGGGAAACAATTAACCTAACAAAGTCTCCAGAAATTTGAAAGTATGAAAGTCAACTGTCGATGTTTACCGAATGTTTGATAAAATGAAATATATAACTTGTCAGCATGACTAAAATTGTAATCAATGTTTCTCAATGTTTGAGTTGATGAAATAAATTTACTGTCAGTCTTTGATTGGATGCATGTCAAATGTTTTAATGTTTATTAAAATTAATATTATAAAAGTATCAAAGTATAATTTATTGTCCATGTATGTATGTTTCATTAGACAGTGTTTAAAAGAGATCTGAATGGATCAAAATTTTATCAATCAGTGCATCTGAAAAAAAAACATTTGATAAAATGTCACCAGTCACTTGTTGAAGATCTGACCGGATAAATGTGTCTGGACAATATTTCGGAAGATATCAATGGATAAAGACATCATTTAACAGCTGGTTGGGAAAATCTGACCCAAAAGATCTGATTTGCTATTTGTTAAAAGCTTTACTTGTAATGCTTCTGACAGTTTAGTTGGATAAAAGTCCTGGACACCTGTCACTTTTTCAAATGGTATGATCAGGTAAAATGCTACCTGCCATCATTGAAGAAATGAATAATAATGTAAATATTAAGTAGAAACCCAGTGTTACAAGTTTGATTGCATATTTTAACAGCTAAGAACGACAAATAATTTCATATTTATATTGATGGTATTAAGTACTAAACAAACCTTTATGAAAAATGTTTCTTTTATAAATAATTAACATGTTATATGAAGAGTATTAATTACAATGGATTGGTGAATTTCTAAACAATGACAACATGAAATAAATACAATAGCATAACAAGTTCACATCAACAATATCATGTGCGTTGTAAATATAATCTGGCCAGCATCAAGGGCACATAAATGACAATTACATCTTACTAGCATCTGCTAGTACAGGAAGAAAATGTTATTATTACTAAACTTGTATTAATTTTGCAACACTAGAAGGCTGTTTCAATGTTAGTTCTTTTTTAAGTACAAAACATTCAATGGGAAAGAAAAGTATTAACAAAACATTCACAGATAACATTATTTGATCATCTCCTACCACAAACACAATTTCAAAGTGGACAAATAGCATTTAACTATTTTCAGTGTTTGACAAATGAAATATTTTAATTTTGTTTCTGTAATACTACAAAAATTACCTAGGTGACCAAAAGCATTTTAGCATTTGTTTTTTCTTTGCTTTGAGATTGTGGTTTGAACATGGATTCATAAGTTTGTTTTTGATTATTGCGCTAATTTTTGCATTACTTCAAATTTTTTAAAAATCTTCAAATTAAATCATTAAATGTTGAAAAATAATCTTGATTGAATTCCTATGCAATGTTTCATACATACCAATATGGGAAGTTTTCAGCAAAAATTCCTTTGAAAGAAATAGTCAAACATGGCAGGTGTAGCTAGCTAAACAGGAGGTGCTTACCCTTACGGAGCAACTGACCTCACTTCCCTGGTGAAAATTGGCGTGTCTAACCTAACTTGTCAGTTCCAAATTTTTTAATTTGCTTCTGGGTCGTGAATCGGAGATGGATTAGTATGTTTGTTTTTTATACCAATCCACATCCATATCACAATCACAAAACAAAGTAAAAACTTTGAAAAAACTGCCAAATATAAGTTTAACATGTGCACTTCTATGATGGAAGTGAGAATCGGTGCTCCAGCAGGGTAGGCTCTTCCTGTTTAGCTAGCTACAATGGCCTCATGTAAAACAGAAATTCAGAATGAGATGAGCATGGAACCACAGTATGCCAAAAATATACAAGGTAATTTTTGATACAGACACATAGTACTTAACAACAATATTGTGATTATGGCCATTAAAACAAAACCTTACAGATAAGGGTTTATCCAGTAATAACTTATTAACTCTACATAATTATAAGAAATAATCAATCATCAACACTTAACAGTAATTAAAATTTATAAATTAAAAGATAACAAAGATGATAACAATAATAAATAAACAAATAGTTTTGTAAACAATTCTTTACAAAAATTCAATATCAGTAATAATTGTAATGTAACAAAATAAAAATAGTGTAGTGTCATTATGACAACATCCAAAGTTTCAGAATGGTATTTGACTAAAATAATCAAAATAACTACTTCCAAATAATTTTTAAAAAACGGATTACAAAATCAAAGATTAAATTATAAAAACCATCGGGGCAAATTTCGCCCATATTTTAATTATTTAGAGTATCAACGTACAAACAGACATCAAATATTTAAACATTTCAGTAACTTGAATTGGATTTGGGGTTCAATTTAGATTTCAAAATTTATACAAGTTCAATTAAATGAGACTTTAAAAGACCTTCTTCCAGTTATAAGTTGCTTCTTGGAAAACAAAATTGCAACTATCTAAATCATATTGCAATACAGATTTTTTTTTAAATTTTAGAAAATATTTTACAAATACAGAATAAATAGTAGTATTTAAAAAATTTTCCCTTGAAATATATCAACATTAATTTTAGAATTAACAACATTAAAAATCACAAAATATCCATGTCATAACAGTTAACAATGAATATTTACAGTTGGCTCCCTTGTCAACACAAACTATTACAAGTTGCCTCCCCTGTCAACACAATAAAATTACAGCTGCCACTTTTTCAACACAATAAAATATTTACAATTGTCACTGCATTAGCCAATAACTTTACAATTTCCCCTGCCAGCACAAAATTGATGATCAGAAAAAAATGTTTTTTTTATCTGTCAATTTAACTTACCTATCTATTTCAAAGCTAATTTATATGATGTGTGACAACTTTCAAAAACAATTTCCACAAACAACAAGTTTATCATAACAAATATTAAATTAATCAATTCATATTTTACCAACCTCTTCGTATATAGTCTACTATGTGAACAGTCCTGACATTATAAAATCTAAATTTGTAGTCCTTGGATCATATTGGTACGATCCTCACAAAATTGTCCTAAAAGGTCTTAATAAGGGTTAGATTCTGACCTTAGCTTAACTGGTCCAAGATATTAACATTTTTTGCCTTATACCCCTACAAGGAAATTCAGCGTGTTGTGTAATTATCCTGAAAACTATTATTCTGTATAGTATAGTAATTCAGTCCTTTTCGTTTTTATGCATGAACCAAGATGAAATAAATCTACTTTTAGGCTCCGGCACTTACTGACAACCAAGCAACCTTCTGTCAGCATAGTTGGTTTAGTCAGTTTCAAGGCCACCCAGCTCCGACATTTTCTGAGCAGATAACCAAGCAACCTTCTGTCAGCACAGTTGGTTTAGCCAGTTTAAGGCCACCCAGCTCCGACATTTACTGAGCAGACAACCAAGCAACCTTCTGTCAGCACAGTTGGTTTAGTCAGTTTCAAGGCCACCCAGTTTCGGCACTTACTGAGCAGACAACCAAGCAACCTTCTGTCAGCACAGTTGGTTTAGTCAGTTTCAAGGCCACCCAGCTCCGGCACTTACTGAGCAGATAACCAAGCAACCTTCTGTCAGCACAGTTGGTTTAGCCAGTTTCAAGGCCACACAGCTTCTTTCTTATATTGAATTCCATTACTTAGATCAATATTCCTGCAAACAATATACAGCTAAAAAGAGATAAATGAATTTGTTAAACCATGGCACAGAGTTTTACCATTTCTTTATAACAGATGTCAAAAAAAAGGTTTTTTTTACCAAAACAAAAACCCTAAAACCACTAAATTTTTTACCTAGCAGATATCAAAAAGTGTTAATACAAAGGGAAGTAACTCTAATAACAGGAAAATGGTGATATAGTTGTAAGAGTTTAGTTGCCCCCTTTTAAGTATGTGAAAAATTGAGCAAAATATAATTTTGAAAAATTGTCAATGCATATATATAACTTACAGTCTTAAGTGACAACTTCAAAACAACAAATATATACAATAGTCTCCCCTGTCAAAATGAAACAGTTGTTTCCCCTACAATTAATTTTTTATCAATTTAACAACAGTCTTCCCTCTCAACAATATATCACAAAATTCCAGAGAAACATTTTTAAAGAATTCTTTATTTGGTGCAGAAAAACCAAGATGTAAGAGGGTTCTGAAAAAATGTTTGTCGGACCTGAACTACAGCTAAAATTTATTATCAAAAACAATATTCGGTTTCTCTGGAAATGTCCATTTTGTCTTCACTATGAAAGCATAAACCAATTTTCTTTGATAACCAATTTATGGAAAGTCAGAAAAAAAATTAATGAGTCAAAATCAGATTATGAATATAAAATTGACACATTTCTATGGCAACCAATTGTTACAAAGATGGTATGTTCAATAATTGCCCTTATATATTTAATGAACAGAAATAACCCATTCAACAAATAACATTCTCAAAGTTAACTAATTGCTAATTTGGGCTTTTCATTGAAAAGAAGAAAATACTTGGTTTAATTTCTGCCCATTAATTTTCTACCATGAAAAAGACAAAATATAATTAGAATGTTGCAAAGTAAAACAATTATTTTATTCTGTTAAAAGTTACATATGATACTAGTGTTCATTTTATTGCACTAGACAGCTTATTTGGAATATAGTTTTTCATCAGTAGTGCTTGGAATAAAATTGTAAAACCTAAAAATTTTCAAGGGGTTGAAAAAAATGTCATAAGGACCAAAATATATTTCAATGTTTTTAACTGGAGTGAAGTAATGGTGTTTTAGATTCCAGTCAAAATTCTTTTTCTATTGGGTCAAAAATGGTTGCAAAAAATAGAGTCCAAACTGGTGCTGTAGGATCCTTTAGGCATTACTGTAGACCACTCGGTCATGGAGAGACCATTTAATTTAGTGTCACAAACTTAAGAATATTAACAATGTAAACAAAAATCTTTACAGCATATTTTGAAGTGGCTCCTTGTATTATACAAATCTTACTTTGATTTTGTTCGAACTTGGCACAAAGGTATACAAACATAATATTATATATATGTTTCCAAAACCAAAAATAGGTGTGTAGGAATGAGATCAAATTCTAGATTTGGTCCTCCTTGGCAATAATACGGATCTCTGTATTTGCCAGACAACATGAGGTCAAATCTTAGATTTGGTCTTTGGTAAAAATGTTAGGGATGGGTGAATTTGTCAGGTTTAGAGATTGTTTTGGTGTCAATTTGTATTCATTTGAAATGATCATTAACAGCATTTAAGACATAATATAAATAAATCTGTTTTTGGTACACATGCATTGGGTAACCTATTTATCCCCAACCATGTGTGTGATTAAAATACAAGTCACCAATGACAAATTTACTCCACCCAAAGATTGTTGCTGCAAAGTTCAATAAACATACTTTAAATAATTTTAAGAAAATGGGTGAAAATGTTGGCAAAAGATAGGAAGAGACACTTTTAGACATGTGTCTAACGTAACTTGTCAGTTTCAAAGTTTTTACTTTGCTTCTGGATTGTGATTTGGACATGGATTGATCTGTTTGTTTTTACTCTGCTTTGGATTGTGATTTGGACATGGATTGGTCTGTTTGTTTTTGATTATGTCCCCCATTTTGTTTGGAGGTCATGACTACATCTGCTAAACATCAAAATGACCACTTTATATGCAACAACATAAAAAATTTAGTTTTAACCTGTCATACTTAAAAAATCAAAATGGCCACAATATGCGACAGTATGGATAATTTAAATATGTCAGATTTAAAATAAAGATGGCCACTATGTAGGTTACATTATTAAAAAATAACATGCGAGATTTTAAAAATCTAAATAGCAATTCAACATCACCACATTAGAAAAAGATGTGGCTTAATGTATAAAGAATATAAACTTTCTTTAACTCTTTCACCACTACAGACCGCTATAAAGGTCTGGTCCCGAGACATGGATAAATTAATTAAAAATGAATGATTCTAATGAAGATCTCGGTGGCGCAATCGGTTAGGTAGTTTGCCGGGAAGCTACTAAACCGATTGATTCAGTAGTCGCGGGTTCGGGTCCCGGCTTCTACAAAATTTATATAGGGTCGATCCTCCCTAACCATCTGGTTTCTACGGTTTCTTCGGGGCCTAGTTACTTCGTGGTGAAAGGGTTAAACATGTCAGAAGTACATTAAACTGAGGAAAGTGGACATAACTACAGCATAAGAATATTTGTCATCTCTAATTTACTTCACTTTAAATAATACAACTTTTATAACGTTTACTGTCTTATGAAGTGTTGCATTGTAACAAACTATATGATTTGGTTTTATTATTATTATTCTTATTAAAATGTTTGCAATACTAAGTTTCCATTCCTGGTAGCCAAAATCGCCATTGGCTACTAATTTCTGAGGAATTCTTTCAAAAAGTTGGCTACTAATTATTTCAAATTTGTGGAAACCTAGCAATCTATTCATTTATAAACATGTATAGGCAAACAACACTGACCTGTCTGCTTGACCTTTTATTAAAAATATTCATGTATATTGATACGCTCAATATGTGGCTTTCAAGGCTTCACAGTTAATACATAAGCATTGCTTGTATGTACTGTTTCCCATGATGTTGTGAAAATAAACATGTGTTCCTTATCCAGAAATGTACTGGTCCATAATAATTATCTTAATAAAAGTTCAATATGACAGGTCAATGTTGCTTGCCTATGTTTGCATTTTGTTTGTACTTTGTATACAGTTCAGTCAAGGTTCAAAATCCTACTAAGACAATAAGTGTGAAAAGATATATAAACGTATTGAAATTAAAAAAGATTCTTTCACAAAAATCTCATCATCAACAATATCTGTTCTAACTCCATAAATAGATTGACCTTATATTCTGATTGAGGACTGAGATATGACTGTCTATGTATATAAAAAGGTCTAGTAAAAATTGTCATGTGATAGGGTTTTGAAGTTGTCATGTGATAGGGTTTTGAAGTTGTCATGTGACAGGGTTTTGAAGTTTTCATGTGATAAAGTCTTGAAGTTATCATGTAATAGGATCTTGAAGTTGTCATGTGATAGGGTCTAGAAGTTGTCATGTAATTAGGGTCTAGTAAATAGTGTCATGTGATTAGGTCTAGAAGTTGTCATATGATAGGGTCTAGAAGTTGTCATGTGATAGTGTTTTGAAGTTGTCATGTGATAAAGTCTTGAAATTGTCACGTGATAGGATCTTGAAGTTGTCATGTGATAAAGTCTTGAAGTTGTCATGTGATAGGGTCTTGAAGTTGACATGTGATAGGATCTAGAATTTGTCATGTGATAGGGCCTTGAAGTTGTCATCTTATAGGATCTAGCAGTTGTCATCTGATATGGTCTAGAAGTTGTCATGTGATAGGAATTAGTGTCTAGAAGTTGTCATGTAATAGGTTCTAGATGTTGTCATGTGATAGGGTATAGAGGTTCACATTAATAGGGTCTGGAGGTTCCATCTGATTGGATAGAAGTTGTCATGTGGCAGGGTCTTGAAGTTTTCATGTGATAGGATGAAGTGGTAATTTTTCAGTACAAAACCAAACAGTGATAAGAGGCTATATTACATGACAATTAAGCACAATGACAATTATCAGTGAACCAAGTGGTACCTCAAAACAATTATGTGGAACAATAGTATTAATTAAGAAATAACTTGTCATGTCAGGTCATTTTTCGGGAGAAGTGACTTTTCAACAATGCTCAAGGTATTCACTTATATATTATCTCTGTGTTGTTGAATGAACTGTATTAAAATAAAACTATTTACAAATTTTTTTTTTATTCTCATGAATTTACAAAAAAAAAAAATAATAATAATAAAACATAAGCAAAAATCTCCCAACTAGAGTATTTTAAAATGTTAAACTATTACAATAACATCTTCATTTTCATGAATAACTTTTGCAGGAAGAAGCAAATTTATGATCCAATATCATGGTATACTTATCATACAGTAAGCTGCCAAATCCCACTGATCATTTAACATAACATACAGTGAAATTTGACTTCTTTTAAAGTCGGTCTCTGAGGACTACTTCAGGATATATATAAATGATGGAAGGCTAATATGTCCATCAGTTTTCCAAACAAGCCACATGAAGTAAATAACTTTTTCAGTTTGCCTGACAAAAGAACAAAAATTTCCTCAGTTTGCCTAATTGAAGGTAATTAATTTTTAAGTAAACACGTACAAGTAAACATGTTTATCAGTGTTGCTGTTCTGAAGCTAAAATCACTTATATTCAATAACTAAATGAAGCAATATCATGAATATGTCGATCACTGTGTTACAGAGATTGTAATGCATCATTATTATGCAATGTTTTTCATGAATTCAAGAAGAAAGGGATGTATATCATTTTGCTCTTCAGAAGCATCTTGGAGGCCATCTGAATCTGCGGCAACTGCAACAAAAGCTCACCAAAACGATTGAATTCATTAGGGTAGTGTTTCTCTACAAACCATCGCAGGGCAGTTGTATAGCCATCTTGTATTTTCTCCATGAGTTTACCTTCTGCAGTCTCATCTGAAAATGAACAGGGAAAAGATATACAGTCAAATATGTCTATAAAGGTCACCCAAGGGAGCCAGTAAAACTGCCCTTTATGAGCAGGTGACCCTTATATACAGGTTCAAGTAACAAGAATAAACAGAAATCAGGATATCATTTTATTGGACCCAGCTGCTTAGAGTTAAGCTTTCATTTAACCAGAATTAGCACAATAATATATGATTTTCTAATTAAGGTTTAATCAATTATTACTTCTAATTATGCTTAGTACATATTTTTTACCTGAATAATCCTACTTTTTATATCATAAAAACATCATTGCATATGTATTGGTATTTCAATGACAAAAATGGACTTTCTATGTTGGAACTGTCAAAAATAAAGGCAAAAAAAGAATGTACCCCTAGTCCCTGTGATGTTCCCTAGGCCCTAGCTGTGATGGACCCCTAGGCCCTAGCTGTGATGGACCCCTAGGCCCTAGCTGTGATGTTCCCTAGGCCCTAGCTGTGATGGACCCCTAGGCCCTAGCTGTGATGTTCCCTAGGCCCTAGCTGTGATGTTCCCTAGGCCCTAGCTGTGATGTTCCCTAGGCCCTAGCTGTGATGTACCCCTAGGCCCTAGCTGTGATGGACCCCTAGGCCCTAGCTGTGATGTACCCCTAGGCCCTAGCTGTGATGTTCCCTAGGCCCTAGCTGTGCTGGACCCCTAGGCCCTAGCTGTGATGTATCCCTAGGCCCTAGCTGTGATGTTCCCTAGGCCCTAGCTGTGATGTTCCCTAGGCCCTAGCTGTGATGGACCTCTAGGCCCTAGCTGTGATGTTCCCTAGGCCCTAGCTGTGATGTACCCCTAGGCCCTAGCTGTGATGGACCCCTAGGCCCTAGCTGTGATGGACCCCTAGGCCCTAGCTGTGATGTACCCCTAGGCCCTAGCTGTGATGGACCCCTAAGCCCTAGCTGTGATGGACCCCTAGGCCCTAGCTGTGATGGTCCCCTAGGCCCTAGCTGTGATGTTCCCTAGGCCCTAGCTGTGATGGACAAACAAACAAAAGATCTAATGAGCAGAGACTAAGCGTTACTAAATATGTTGGTGACACAAGTAACAAAGCTTCTTACCTATCAAATACAGCAAAACTTTGAAAATCGCCACTGTTTCTTTAGTCAGATTTTGTTATTGAAACAGTTATAACTAGAAAAACTGTGAGCCACAAGCTCACAAAAAATACCCCCGCTCCCCCCACATAAAAAAAATCCATCGGATCAAATTTTTTTAAATAGGAGGTGCACATCTACATTATATTACAAAGATTGTGTGAAAGTTTCATGAAAATCCATTGAAGGGTTTAGGAGGAGTTGCGGATAAGAGATAGGTACCCTAAGGTGTAACGGAAGGACGGACGGACACACGGACGGACATCCCTATCACTATATACCCCCCACTTTTTAAGCGAGGGGTATAATAAGTCAGAGGAGACTTGAAATGAAAGTCATAACAGAAATTAACTCCATAATACTGTGGTAATAAGCCAGGTAGCTATATCAAGACATCACCAGCGATAGATGAAGTGGCAGACATTTTTGCCTTTGCAGTGTGCTCAGGGCAATGTGCAAGACAGATATTTTTAATGTTCCATGCCTACCATGACACAGGTCATCAGTTTTTAAGGTCTCATCTAAAGGATACATTTTGAAATGCCAAGTGCTTGGCCAAAGAACAGTCATTATCCATTTTCAAGAACTGGTCAGGCCCGGCCTGGGTTCAAACCCATAACCTCCCACATGCAATGCAACTCTACCAACTGAGCTACTGTAGTGGCAGGCATTATAAAGAGGTATTACACTATAAAAAAACTAAGTACTTACCATCATTTAGAAGCAATATCGCTTGTAAACACACATATTCTTCTTTGGATAAGTGAGTCTGCATGAAATGAAACATGATTTGTGTGACCTTGACCATCATATTCTCGAAATCCGTGCTGGGTCCCTCCAAAGCGGGCATATCTTTGAACAGGTGTTTTAGGTACCATTTCATCTTTTTAACATTATGAAGGTACAATTCATCGTAAGACACAAGAGAGATATCCTTGGAGGCCAAAACTTTGTGAGCTGTCGTTTTTAGCAGCAACAGCTCGTGCCATTTACTGGAGAGCATTCGTGTTTGATGACTGAGAGGAATCTGTTTATAAAATGGTAAATGTCTTATCCAAGTAACAAGTTTTGCCACAATCTCGTCGCTAAGACAACATAATTTTTGTGCGATGATGTCTTCATTTCCGATAAATCCTTCTGGGTTCAAAATTGGCAGTAAGTAAAAATGTTGATTACATACCAGGAGATCCTGAATTGATTGTTCATGAATGTTGTGTTCTAGTTCTTGTTGTTCCATAGGAATATCGTCGTCACCATGACGATTGTCATCACCATCATTATATGGTGACGAATACTTTTCCACTGTTCGTGATGTATGACTAGCACTGTTTGAGATACACCATGTCGCGTGATCAGCACCTTGTAAAATCTGACATGGAGAGTTTTGTCTAGTCCTGCTCCCCATACAAGAGGGCACCACAACACTTTCATTATATACAGAATTTCCATTTTTATGAGAGTCCATCACATGCTGTTTAGGTACAGATAATCGTATCAAGTCATTATCAAAAACCTTTTCACTTTTGTCCATTTCATGTGTAACCACATTCCGAAATCTGTTTGTAACGAGCCTTTCATTGTCATTTACAAGACAAATGTCATCTTTATCTCCATGAATGTCATTATTGTGAAGTTTTTCATCAGAATCACTTTGAGACTCCGACGTCATGTTATAATACTTTAGAAATTCCTCATTTGAATTTGCGGAAACACATCGAGATTTTTCTTTATTTGCAAACTGCAAACTGTTCTGTGATTTCATATGTGGAAATGATCGCCAGTATGAGCCATGCTGTTTTGGTGAAGACGAACGTAAACCCTGTCCACCACAAGCCTGATCATTTTGTGATGAGAAGTTTGAATACTGGAAATATGGTCTTTGATCTTTCCCAGTTAAAATTGTTTCACTTGTGAATTCAGACCTCTGTTGAACACATGACTGTGTCAAGCTGGCTAATGCCTGGATATGATGTCCTTTATCGGCAGTTTGGCTGACAAAACTTGTGTCTTCATATGGGTGATATGTCAAAGGAGCATGGCTGAGGTGATTCTGTTGAGGAAAGGTGGAATGAGGATCCATTTTATTTTGGACATGTGACCATGACAACGGTAGATATGTTTCTTGACCTTGACCTTGATTGACACTTAACTTAGGATGGTATGTCAGATTTAAGGGAATTTCTTTCTTTTGTTTGACGGGTTCCACTTTAATTTCATCATCACGGACCTGAAAATGGGCCACTTTCTCTTTGTAGACCCTTGGAGCACTATTTGGGTCCTTTCGTTTGTGTTTCTTGTATTTAACCTAAAAATACATACATGAACATGATAAACAAGTTATAAACGAAACATGACGTCATTTCAAGTGTCCCAAAAGGAACCTTGACTGGGAAATTCCCAACCAAACCATGTGGATGATGATTCTAATAAGAAGTCAATGACACATTCTACTCTTCCCAAAGATTGTTCCTGTGAAGTTCTGTTATATAGTTTTTGAGAAAAAAGGCGAACAAAGTGTTAGCAGGAGAAATCAGCGATTTTGTTACATTTTAAAAAACTGCCTTCTGCCTTTAAAATTAGGAAAACTGAAGTTTTGCAGAACTACCAACTGACCTGCAAACCACAGGTCCATCTCACATTTACATGTGAATTCCCATTGAACCGCCAAAAAGTGGACTGAACCCCAATTAAGCATACAGTTTAAGGACTTACAGTATTCAGTCATTACCACTGGAATCTAGTGGCCTAAGGGTCTAATCAAGATTAATTTTGTGCCGGTAGTGGGTGAAAAATCACTAAATCGTGACGTGAATATACTGTATCCATTTCTCTGTGAAATTACACAACAGTGCACCATTTTTAATCTTCTTTTCATTTTCCCCTGGGTCTGAGTGGTGAAGACAACTTAGCAGTGTGTGACGCACCTTGGATGGATCTGGGATGAGCCCACAATTGCACAAAATATGCTTGGCAGCATAGCAAACTGCATTATGACATACTTGCAGTAGCTAGGTTCCTCAAGGCAAAGATGTTGTATTGTGTCAATAATTTAATTTATGGAGAAGGTCATCTAATGTAGTATGCTAGTGTATCACTATTGTTTTTAGAATTTTGGTGGTCAAATCTGGAAATTTTAGTCATTTCCTTAATGGGAAATTTCCTTTATTCAGTAGTAAATTTAGCCAAACAAAAGCACTGAAAATGGAGTAATCACTATATGACATAAATATTGCTTAATTGGAATCACATTGGGCAGCAGTAGAATAAATCATGCCAAAATTACTTAATTTCGCTGGGTCAAATTTCTGCAATATTTAAGTTTCTAACTTTTTCATGATTGTAATATTTGCTGTCCAATCACTGTATCATCACTCCATGCCATCACTCTGACTTACTACTCAATCTCTCATTCTGACTCATTACTCCATCCCATCACTCCATGCCATTTCTGTATCCTCACTCCATTGCATCATTCCATTCCATCACTCTGACTTACTACTCCATCTCTCCATCCCATCTCTCAGTCTTATCACTCCATTTCATCACTCTGCCCAATCTGTCTCATCACTCCATCTAATCACTGACACATTACTCCATCTCATCACTACCCACCTTCTTTGTCTCATCACTCCTTCCCATCACTTTGTCTCATCACTCCCCACCATCTGTCTCATCACTCCTTCCCATCACGTTGTCTCATCACTCCCCACCATCTGTCTCATCACTCCTTCCCATCACTTTGTCTCATCACTCCCAACCATCTGTCTCATCACTCCTTCCCATCACTTTGTCTCATCACTCCCCACCATCTGTCTCATCACTCCTTCCCATCACTTTGTCTCATCACTCCCCACCATCTGTCTCATCACTCCTTCCCATCACTTTGTCTCATCACTCCCCACCATCTGTCTCATCACTTCATCCCATCACTTTGTCTCATCACTCCATCCCATCACTTTGTCTCATCACT
Organism: Anadara kagoshimensis; assembly: GCA_021292105.1. Lineage (NCBI taxonomy): Eukaryota > Metazoa > Mollusca > Bivalvia > Arcoida > Arcidae > Anadara > Anadara kagoshimensis. Next base: position 5,146,567 of record CM037859.1, read on the forward strand.
CCCCACCATCTGTCTCATCACTCCATCCCACCACTGTTCAATCACCCTGTCTCATCATACCATCTCATCATACCATCTCTGATCACTGTCTCACCACTCTCCCACCTCATCACACTGTCCAATCACCTTCTAATCACTATATCTCATCACTCTTCCACCTCATTCCTCTATCCAATCACCTTCCAATCACTACATCTCATCACTCTCCCACCTCATTCCTCTGTCCAATCACCTTCTAATCACTACATCTCATCACTCTCCCACCTCATTCCTCTGTCCAATCACCTTCTAATCACTACATCTCATCACTCTCCCACCTCATTCCTCTATTCAATCACCTTCCAATCACTACATCTCATCACTCTCCCACCTCATTCCTCTGTCCAATCACCTTCTAATCACTACATCTCATCACTCTCCCACCTCAGTCCTCTGTCCAATCACCTTCCAATCACTACATCTCATCACTCTCTAACATCATCACACTGTCCAATCACCTTCCAATCACTACATCTCATCACTCTCCCACCTAATCACACTGTCCTATCAACCTGTCCAATCACACTATCTCATCACTCTCCCAAGCTTATCACTCTGTCTAATCACCCTGTCTCATCATACTATCTCATCACACTCTGTCTAATCACTCTCCCACCTCATCACTTCTTCTCATAACTCTTTTACCTGAACACCCTGTCTCATTAATCTATTCCTTCACTATCCTATCTCATCACACCATCTCATCACTCCTTTGTCTGATAACAAATTACAACATACCTTATGCAGGTTGAAACCAGTAACTGAGTTAAGTCCCCTGGCATCCCATCACACCATCTCATCACTCCAATTTATCACACTGTTTCATCACTCCTCCATCTGATAACAAGATAAACATACCTTATACAAGTTGTACATAGCACCTGAGTTACGTCCCCCTGGCATCCCATCACACCGTCCCATCACACCATCTCATCACGCCAATTTATCACACCGTTTCATCACTCCTCCATCTGATAACAAGATAAACATACCTTATACAAGTTGTACATAGCACCTGAGTTACATCCCCCTGGCATCCCATCACACTTCTCATCACGCCATCTCATCACTCCAATTTATCACACCGTTTAATCACTCCTCCATCTGATAACAAGATAAACATACCTTATACAAGTTGTACATAGCACCTGAGTTACGTCCCCCTGGCATCCCATCACACCGTCCCATCACACCATCTCATCACGCCAATTTATCACACCGTTTCATCACTCCTCCATCTGATAACAAGATAAACATACCTTATACAAGTTGTACACAGCACTTGAGTTACGTCCCCCTGGCATCCCATCACACTTCTCATCACGCCATCTCATCACTCCAATTTATCACACCGTTTAATCACTCCTCCATCTGATAACAAGATAAACATACCTTATACAAGTTGTACACAGCACCTGAGTAACGTCCCCCTGGCATCCCATCACACCGTCCCATCACACCATCTCATCACGCCAATTTATCACACCGTTTCATCACTCCTCCATCTGATAACAAGATAAACATACCTTATACAAGTTGTACACAGCACTTGAGTTACGTCCCCCTGGCATCCCATCACACTTCTCATCACTCCAATTTATCACACAGTTTAATCACTCCTCCATCTGATAACAAGATAAACATACCTTATACAAGTTGTACACAGCACCTGAGTTACGTCCCCCTGGCATCCCATCACACTGTCCCATCACGCCATCTCATCACTCCAATTTATCACACCGTTTCATCACTCCTCCATCTGATAACAAGATAAACATACCTTATACAAGTTGTACACAGCACCTGAGTAACGTCCCCCTGGCATCCCATCACACCGTCCCATCACACCATCTCATCACTCCAATTTATCACACCGTTTCATCACTCCTCCATCTGATAACAAGATAAACATACCTTATATACAAGTTGTACACAGCACCTGAGTAACGCCCCCCTGGCATCCTATCACACTTCTCATCATGCCATCTCATCACTCCAATTTATCACACCGTCTCATCACTTCTCCATCTGATAACAAGATAAACATACCTTATACAAGTTGTACACAGCACCCGAGTAACGTCCCCCTGGCATCCCATCACACTTCTCATCATGCCATCTCATCACTCCAATTTATCACACCGTCTCATCACTTCTCCATCTGATAACAAGATAAACATACCTTATACAAGTTGTACACAGCACCTGAGTTACGTCCCCCTGGCATCCTATCTTCTCTCACAGCTTTAATATAAATAATAACAAGCATTAATTCATGAAAAAATTACTCAAATGTCACCAAAAAACAGATGCACATCATTTATATGTCCAAAACATCTCTAAAAATAAAATTTTGTTGCAATTTTGTAATACTTCATAAGGCAATGTTTGGTGTAACGTTGCATCCATAGTTTCATATAGAGAGACTAAGAGTGATAATTTACTAGTAATTGTAATTATTTTATATCAGATTTGTAACAATCTATGGAGTTCATGCGGTACAAAATACTGGGTTGTACGGACCGAGTGGGGAATACACAGCCTGTCCCTGGACTGAATGGACATTACACAAAGAGTTATGCCTCTTTAACACAACACACTCAAGATCATGATTCATGACCATAGACAGAACAGATTAGGGTTGGTTCAATAAAACAAAAGCTATAGATACACTATCAAGATTTATGGACTGTCCCTGGGCCAGAATATGGACCGTCAATTGAATATATCCCCTCACATGTGGCTTCGGCCATGTCAAAATGATGGCCTATATATCCTGGCCCTTGACCAGTCCATTAATTTTGATAGTGTTCCTTGCATAATTAACTATTACTTAAACATTAACCGTGATATTAGTTATACTAACCTGCTAGGACCATTCCCATTTCCAGACATTTCTTAAATCTGCAGAACTGACAGCGATTCCGCTGCATTTTGTTGATCTCACACTCCCCTTTATTTACACAAGTGTATATTCTCTTGTTCTGTACTGTGCGCTTAAAAAATCCTTTGCATCTGAAATAAGATATGAATACATCATTATGAGTTGTAAGTAAATCAGTATAAAAATAACCATACGTACGAGACTAAGTGAGAGGTAAAAAATAACCTGACATAGAACAGTTAAAGAAAAACTAAAAGATCTGGCAGGGGAGAGGCAGAGGTCAACATGGTCAAAGCCAAGAACTGTGCTGAGTGGCGAAGTCTTGTGTTGACCTTATGCTTACGCATCACAGGGATCAAAAAGGGTAGGTAGGGATATAAGATGGTCAAAAACAACCTAGTATAGAACAGTTGAAGGAAAATTGAAAGATATGAACCTGGCATGGGGAGGGGCAGAGTCAAAGCCAAGAACAGATCTAAGTGGCAAAGTATTGTGTTCACCTTATGCTTACGCCTCACGGGGATCCAAGAGGATTATAAGGCAGGTAGATGCACTAGTTCTAGGACAATTTCTCCCCTTGTCACTTCTGGAATGTTTCAATGGATTTTCGCCAGTGTACCATGTGATACCCCTAATGTTTGTGTGGCATGATTATTTCCATCACATCAATTGATGTTTCCCCATAGAAACAACGTAATTGTGGGAATTTGTGACATCATTGTTTTCTAAATCATTCTGCACAAATGTTAAAGGTATTAACCACATGGTACACTGGTAAAATGTATTTGAACGTACTTCAGACATAAAAGATAACATGTTGTCAGATAATTACGTAGATATTCTAGAGATGTCAAGAAATCAAGTACTCGATGCCAAAACTGATATTTTCATTCCATATTCAGTACTCAAGTGAATATTTAGTCAATGTACGGTAAACAGGTTGCTTTACTTTACAGATCTATAAAATTTGAAATTTATCATTTGTTGTAAGCATGATAAACACAAAATATCAAAGGTCATGCAGATAGGTCAAAGTTGTTTACCTATACATGTATGTCCACTTGACCTTTAATTCAAATATCTCTTGCAGACCAGTACAAATGTGTAAAGGAAACACAGGTGTTTTTGTCTACATATGGGCAAACATGCATTATTTATGTTTTAACTGCGAATCCTCATATCAACTGTGTATTGTCGTATAGGCAAACAACATTGACCTGTCCGTTTTGACCTTTGATTCAAATATCTCGTGGACCAGGACATTTATGTAAAGGAAACACAGTTGTTTTTGGTCTACATCTGGGTAAACATACATTATTTATGTTTTAACTGCGAATCGTCATATCAACTGTGTATTGTCGTATAGGCAAACAACATTGACCTGTCCGTTTTGACCTTTGATTTAAATATCTCTTGTGGACCAGGACATTTATGTAAAGGAAACACAGTTATTTTTGGTCTACATCTGGGCAAACATACATTATTTATGTTTTAACTGTGAATCCTAATATTACTTACCTGTGTATTGAGTAGACTGTCGTATAGGCAAACAACATTGACCTGTCCGATTTGACCTTCGATTAGGAATATTCATACAGGAGGATCCAACAAATACAGGGGTAGTGCTAAGATCCAAGCTAATACATATACAATACACAGGTGTACTCTATTAGGTGAGCATATCTTATGATGTATACAGAATAAACACCTGTGTTACTCATTATACACGAGTGTACTTGGTCTGTGAGAAGTATTTAAATGAAAGGCCAAGTGGCCAGGTCAAAATTGTTTACCTATACATGAATATTTCTAATAAAAGGTCAAGACAGGTCAATGATAATGTTTTTCTATATTCAGACATAGCATACATAATACATATATATATATATATATATATATATATATATATATATATATATATAAATGATTAATTAATTAATGTATATTATGCTTTCAAGGACAAGTGAATCTGTAGTGATAAAGTCTGTGTGATAATTAAAGCCCATATGTGACTAATTAGGCCTATTCATTAGTAACTGATATGATCTGTTCCGAGAGCTTCACTGTGTATACTGTTTGTATACCCGAGTACAATAAAGCCGGCCATGTTGTGTTTGTATATAAAACCGTATACACAATGCGACAAGCATGCATGTTTGTTTCTTTCAGAATATTTTCAGACTAACCATTGATGCGAGTTTTGTTTAGTAAAGATTTTGACTATCCTGATTTTCGATTTACCATTGATAGTTAACAAAAAATGAATCGGAAGCCGAATGGTGGATCTGTGGATAGGCAGTATCTTAAAAGCTGCCTAGAGATACCATCTACTGAAAAGCTGTCAAGATGTAGCTAGCAAGGTGCCAAGATGAGCTGTCGATTTGGAACTTATCTGTTAGCTCAGTGTTAAACTTTTGTCAGGTCTGTAATGTATGCGACTTTGAATGGACTAATTTTTTAATTTGATTCTATAATTCTGCCAGAGTTTTTAATTACGTAACCAGCAACATGTAAATGGATCCTGCAGTATTTTTTAACAATGTCTATATGTCAACAGATTCATTACATGATTGTGTAATAATTCACACCTCAAAATAAGATATATATATTACACCTACATTCATTTGCATGGTACACTTTTTCCCATTCTGCGCTTGAGATTGACTTTAACCAAACTCTAAGTGACAGCAATGTAATGTCTATGCTGTACTATGCTGTACAGGAACTTTTGCCATAGGTTTGCATTACAAACATCATGTCAAGTTTTGTTCATAGAATTGAGTATTGAATATTGAAGTTTTTGCAAAATTCAAGTTACATTTTAACTAAAAAAATTTTTTCATGTTAAGAAAAATATGAAAATGTGCAAAAAAAATATCTTTCAAGATAAAATACTATTTTTACTGAAAACACTCAGCTTTAGATGAACCATATTTACAATAATTTAATTGTCCCAAGATTTTCAGTCTGCAATAACAGGACCATTTTTAAACATGTAGAATAATTCATGGATGGCAGTGTATATTCTGTAGTAATTTTAGGCAACAAAATCACCTTTAATTAATAACTTACCCTTCACAAGTTATAATCCCATAGTGAAGTCCTGTTGCTCGGTCATTGCAGATAGCGCAAACCATCTGTTCTTTGACATCCTCTGGCCCATCATTACCCCGGCCTGGACCATTGATTCCCGAGCTGCTTTCCTTCATCTCTTTTAACTCGCTAGGAAGTAATCCATTATACTCAAACTGGCCTTTTGTGTAATGAGTAATGAACTCTTGTTCGTTTTCTTTCGATGACAATTTGGCCCTTTCGGTATTTTCTGTCTGATGATGATATGACTGACTAGTCACATGACGTTGTTGCCCCAGTTCTGACGTCTGATTTTTCCTTTGAGATTTTCCACAGTCTCCAACAGAGTTTGTCATTTTTGCTGTCATAGGAAAATTTCCCATGGAGGTCACCAAACAACCTTTGGGAACTTGAGTGAAAATGACAGGTTGTGGTGATGAATTTGATGAGGTCGTAGCATTAGGGGGTGCTAACATGGCTGTCATGACACCTGAACTATCGGTCATAAAACCTGTGGGTAGAGTTCCGGCAATTACTGGAATCAAATTCATCCCGGCTGCTTGACTGGGAAACTGGATGTTTCCCGGTACACTCCCACTACCCCCACCCCCAAGTTGTTGTGAGTAAATAAAACCCTGAGGGGGAATACCAAAGTATGCAAAACCTACGGGCATCTGTTGTTGTTGTTGTTGTTGTGGATGTTCGTTGTCATCTTTCTTACTACCCCCTTGTTTAGCTCTCTCTAGCTCCTGGATCATTTTTAAAATATGCCCCTGCTGGTCAAAATCTGTCCCACCTTCACCAAAATCTGATAATGCCTCATCGACACGATTTGGAATTTTGATGTGTTTTCTGGAGGCCCTTGTGACGCTGCCATACCCACTGTCTGTACTCTCAGTACCAGATTCTCCATTTTTAACATCCTGCTCAGAACTAACAGATTCCGAGCCATATTCTGATTCACTCCCACATTTAGTGCTAAAGCTACTTTCACTTTCTCTTCCCAGGATATTATGTAAGCGTTTCCGTTTTAACTTGAGATTCTGGTATAAGCTGTCACAGTTATCGTCAGTACTATCTCCATGTTCCGAAAATCTGTCCTGCAACTCTTCTGATTTTGCCTGGAATAAAAATGGACAGAAATAAAAGCTTCACAAATCAAGAATTATTTAATCTGAAACCGAAACCAACATACCACTTAAGAAAAATATAATTCTTAATTACAAAATCTCCTATATAAATATGACCACTGTGGTAGCTGTGTTGGTAGAGTTCTTGCTCTGTAAGTGGGAGGTGGTGGGTTCAAACCCGAGTCGGGTCTGACCCAAGACCTATAAGTGAGAGGTGACTGTTCTTTTGCCAAGCAATCGGAATTACGAAATGAAAGTCATGGTTCTTTTGGATGAGAACTTGAAATAAACGAGGTCCCAGAATGGTAGGTGTGGAGACAAAATTTCTGCACCTTTGCCTATAGCTGGCAATGTCTCGATACAAGTGAAATAATCTTGATTGGGATATTAAATATCAACTCAACTCGACTCCAATATAAATGGTAATAAAGTGTTTTAGCTGTTTTTATAAATTTTCTAATTCCCCTGGAAAGGCATGAAAAAGTTCACGAAGTGTTTCATGGCAGAATAAACTGCTTCTAGTGCAAACTGAATGTGCAAAAAAAAAGCCCTATAGGGACCTCATTTCAAATGCATTCCGGTATTGTTTGGTATCAGAGATGACCTGTAGAACTAACAGCCTCAGCCAGCAACATTTCCTGATGTCATCCCTGATACCTCTGGACAATAGATTTGTCTGTTCCCAAAACACCCATGAAATAACTGTAAATTGTTTTCATCATCATGATGTTCAATGAAATCTGTATAATGTGAATCCTGAGTAAACCCAAAACCGTCTAAACTGAAGACCTGCAATAACTGAGCCCAGAGTAAACTGAAAACCTGCAAAAACTGAATCCAGAGTAAATTGAAAACCTGCACAAACTGAAAACTTGTTTAAACTGAACCCTGTCTAAACTGAAAACCTGCTTATACTGAATCCCGAGTAAAACAAAAACCTGCTCAAAACAAACCCCCATTAAATTCATGTTCCAGTGAAGATTCTTCCATTGTACTCCCCATCTTCTTTTCATTCTCAATTTATGTTTTAAGCCTGAGTTAGGTTAAATATGGTTGAAAGCCCAAATCAAGGTTGTTCTACTTATATTGAGGCGGAAAATTACTGGATGCTGGAGAAAACTGGAAAGCATGGAGAAAATCACTGGCCTTTGGCAAGTGAATTGACAAAAACTTTCTCTCACTACAGTCCAACCTGCCTTAAAGCCCATCTTTATATAAGGGTCACCTGCTTATAATGCCAGTAGAACATGTATATAAAGGCCACCTGCCCATAAAGGTGGTTTTAACTGGTTGCCTTGGGAGGACTACACAGACAGGTGTGACTGTAGACATGGGATTCAATGTTAATTTAGCACATAACATTATGATGGTTGTTATTTCCAGAAACTAGTATCTTATATTGAAAAGGCTGGATGGATATGTTGTAATTGTGTCAAAGCAGGTCCTAATGGAGCATTACAAAAACTATATAAAAATTACCGCTGAACAGCATTTAAATAATTTCCACTAAAGAACTATTAAGTTTCCTAATATCTAAACATGATTCATTAAAAAAACAATTGTATATAGATGTCTGTCTAATCAGCCATGTGCCTGAATGCACACATGACTTAATACAGGCCAAACTCCGCCTATTTATCTGTCAATCTCTAAATTAAAACATCCAAAACACAGTTCACATCAAGTTTTATTATGTTTAAATTTCCACTTTATTCCTTGAAGCCTTAGACCACGATACTTTTAAGATTATAATTTTTTCAGAAAAAACATATGAATTTATAGCAAACATGAAAATAATCTGAAAATTGCTAAGAATTTATATCCAAAACCTGCTCATTAAAGCCATTTCTCTAGTTGATACTATAGTTTTAACTTTTATCAATACATGTATTACCGACTATCATAAAATATTAAGAAGAAAGACTAATAAGATTTTGAGATTAAATCACACTAAGTACGTTCGTACTTTAAGTAAGTACAACAGTACCAATTCAACTTAAGTTAGCAGTTGAAAGGTCAGCCGGGGTCAAACATATTGTAGTTCCACAATAACAGACTAACATAAATAACTCTCTCTGTAGAAACTCAATTTTTGACAACACAAACACCAAATTTATTCAAATACAAATATTTTAGTTACTTTTCATGATACATTATTATATTTTATCCCAGTTATGGATTATAATAACTTGCTCTATGTACAGTCCCACTCAAACATGTCCAACCCAATACACAAATATAAATAAATGTGTGTCAAGTCAAATGTAGGTCAAGTTCAATGTATAATGGCACGTGTCTGTCTGTTACTGTGTCAGTAGGTGTATATATAATCCGGATCACAGATGAATGGCTTTGAAAAATTAAAATTTGTTCAATAAAGAAATTGAATATGAAATTAACTTTTGAACTATAACAAGAATACTTAATCAAGAAGAAGATGGGAATTATTCACAATGCATAACAAAGTTCAATTATGCTTGGTAGACAAAAGTAACATTGAGTCAATGACTGCTAAATTCTGAGAAATTCTTACAAAAAATTACACATTTTAGCAAATTTGTGATAAAAAATCTTTAAACAGTATAAAATTATATTTTCACAAAGTATGGACATTTGGCTGCTAGTAATAATTTAGAACAAAATTATATTTTTACAAAGTATGGACATTTGGCTGCTAGTAATAATTTAGAACTAATACACAAACAACATTGACTGGTCTGCTTGACCTTTGATTTAAATATTTATTATGGACAGTTAAATTTAAGTTTCGGGTAATACAGATTACATATGAGCATTTCGTCTGTATGATGTGACCACTAATCGTGAACGATGCGTATATGTATTAGCTGTAAAATCCTAACACTACCTATTGTATTAGGTGGACCCGTCCTATATGAATATTCCTAATGAAAGGTCAAAAGGACAGGTCAATGTTGTTTGCCTATAATAATATTATGTATGCAGCATTTTGTCAATGTTTATAAATAGAAAGAACAACAAAATCAATGAAGTGGAAAGCCTGGACACTTGACTTCCTGACCGTGTCAGGGAGAGGGTATAGATGTAATCAATAATTATAATCATATGTAATCCTGTTTGCAATGTAAGTATATGTCAGGCACATGCATTGCTAGGTGTACTTTTAATATATTTGCAATTAAAACATTGTAGATTAGAGGTGAAACAGTTTATCGATATACCGGTTTATTGTGGTTTCTAAGCTTACCAATACTAAACACAGTTTAACTTATCTAAAACCTATTATCTCCTAATTCTGAACCATGGTGCAACATATAGGCCAGTCAATCTATGAATTAATAGGGTCAAACCTCAAAGTAAATGCAACAGAAAATATGTTCATGTGATTGTTTTCGGGGAAAGGTGTTATTATTCACTATAAAAAATCTACCTATTTAAATTCAGTAGAATTTAGCTTTTTTGCCAATTAAAGTTGTCAATAGCATTTTCCAAAAGAAAAGGGAGATAACTCTATTGTGAGCCTAAATTTTGCACAGAAAGTTTCAAAAACTTAAGTATTTTTTGTCTATGCAAATCATTATAGGAGCACTCGGTCTCACTTCCCTGATTGAAGTTCACATGTTCAACCCAATTTGACAGTTTTTAAAGTTTGTTCTTTGGTATTGTGGTTTGGACATAGATTGGTATGTTTGTTTTTGAAAAGGACCTTCTATACCAAAATTAGATGAAATTTGCCAAGTACTTTCAGAGAAATTTTTCACAAATTTAGAGTAAAATTACACATTATTGTTATACTTTATTAAAATTGCACAAACTAAAAATCCTACAAAAAAACTGTTATATATATAATACCCATAGTTCAATTTATTTTATTATACCTTTTGTTAATTTCTCAACATAGGATTAGTTGATAATGATTAGTTGATACGAGTTTGGGTAAATTTGATGTCACCTTCTGATGTCAGAAGATCTTACGTCGCAGGGTGACATTACCTTTTACCAAGTGAGCTAGAAACATGGATAATGTAAGCATACCTAGACTCAAACCTGTCCATAAAGGTCACCAAAGGGAACCAGACAACTGGCCCTGTAAAGGCCACTAAAGGGAACCAGACAACTGGCCCTGTAAAGGCCATCAAAGGGAACCAGACAACTGGCCCTGTAAAGGTCACCAAAGGGAACCAGACAACTGGCCCTGTAAAGGCCATCAAAGGGAACCAGACAACTGGCCCTGTAAAGGTCACCAAAGGGAACCAGACAACTGGCCCTGTAAAGGTCACCAAAGGGAACCAGACAACTGGCCCTGTAAAGGTCACCAAAGGGAACCAAACAACTGACCCTGTAAAGGTCACCAAAGGGAACCAGACAACTGGCCCTGTAAAGGTCACCAAAGGGAACCAGACAACTGGCCCTGTAAAGGTCACCAAAGGGAACCAGACAACTGACCCTGTAAAGGCCACCAAAGGGAACCAGACAACTGGCCCTGTAAAGGTCACCAAAGGGAACCAGACAACTGGCCCTGTAAAGGCTAAAATAACATAAATAAAGAACAATTGGGACAAAATTTTACTGGACGTTTAAAAGCAAGTGACCAATATATAGGAGTGGCCTTTAATGCAGGTTTGATTGTACTTACAAACTATATTTGTATAAATCTATATCTGCTTTTTAGAACTTTTCTGAAAATTGAGACCCCTGTATTTTACTTTCTGACCTTGATATTTTTACTACAAAATGCCAGATAATTCATATACATGTATAATCATTTATTGATATAGAAAAATAAACATGCCAGGTTATTATAACAACTTAAAACCATATTACAAGTTTTTTTTAATTTATAATGCAAAAATGTGCAACCCAATTTTCTATTAAATTTTTACTAAGTAAACAAACTACAAACTCAAGCCTTGAAAGAAGTTGGAAGATCATATCAGATTTTAATTGCCATCATTGGTTTCACAGAAAGATTTTTGCACTTCTAGGTCACCTTGACCTAGTTTTGGTAGCCATGGTAAAGTCAAAGAAGAAACAGTTAGTTATACTTCTTACCATGATGATGCAAATTTCATTGGAATCTGTCTACATCTACATTTTCCATTACTTGCAGACAACTCCATTAAAACTGATGATTATCCAGAAGTTAGAGAGTATAGGTCAAAATTGTGTTAAAGACACAAACACACAAAGAGAAAACTAGAGCATCCAAAGAAATAATATTAACCTCTGACAAGGGAAATGTCAAACTCTCAGGTCTGAATTGATGGAGAAAACTTGAGCATCTTGAGAAATACTACAAGTGTTGACCCTTGACAAGAGAAATGTCAAACTCTCAGGTCTGAAACTATTTAGAAAACTAGAGCATTCACAGAAATAATATTGACCTTTGACCCCAGGTCAAATGCCAATGCTCTCTCAGGTCTGGCAAGATGGAGAAATCAAGAGCACCTTAAGTGATTTTGTTACATTTTCTAAAAACTACCTTCTGTCTTTAATATTGGGAAAGTGAATTTCTAAGTATCTTCATTGCTAAGACTGACACTATATTGTTGTACTACCTGTTAGTTTGTGAGTAAGGACAACTAGATTTAGTTTTTCAGAGCATCAATGTTGTTTTGGGAATTTAAGTAGACAAATTTGGAAATGTTAGTCATTTTAGGGGAAACTTCCTTAATTCAGTAATAATTTTAAGCAAACAAAATCACTGATCTTGAGAAATACTCTGACCTTTGGCATTTAAGGAAAATGTCAAACTCTCTCAGTTCTGAAGTGATAAAAAAATAAAGCATCTGAAATAATATTGACTTCTGACAAGGGGAATGTCAAACTTTTTCACTTTTAGGATAATGAAAAAATAAATCATCTTGAGAATTACTATTGACATTCAACAAGGGAAAGTCATTCTCTCACACTTCTGAGTTGTTGGAGAGAAAAGAGAAACTGAGTTACCATTGACAAGGTAATTGACGACCTCTCTAACAAAAGGATTGGTTAAGGTTGGTTTCAAACCTTATAGACAATGAGAGAGCTGTTTTAATCAGAAACAGCATAATTATTTTGTAAACTAGATCAATGTTCATTCAAGATGGGGTCATGCAGTAACTGGCCCCTTATTTTGCCAAAAGACCCCTTTGTGGTCCAAGTGACCCAGGAAGAAAGTTTTTAAAAATGACTTCACTCCTTAAAATCTTAGATTGAACAATGCTGGGTGTTGTGTACTAGAATCAGTCAACTAACCCCCTAACTCCCTTTTACGACAACATTCAAAAGGGGGTAGGTTATAAAAGAGCACTGATAAGTCAGACTAATAACGATCAATACACTGACAGGTAGAGATGAATTATTATGATTTTTCTCACATTTTATGATTCTATACACCTGCTAATTAAAATATTGATTTATAATTTCTATATATACATATGTATTTAAGTAACTGTCATGTTTTACTTCTACACAATGATAAATGCAATGCACTACAATGGTTTCAACAAACCCAGGAAAACAATGGAAGTTGTTACCTATTTTGATGGCACCCCAATGATTTCAACAAACTCAGCAAATCAACAGGGGTTGTCCTATTTTGATGGCACCCTGATGGTGTCAACAAACTCAGCAAGGCAACAGGAGTTGTTACGTATTTTGATGGCACCCCGATGGTTTCAACAAACTCAGCAAGGCAACAGGAGTTGTTACCTATTTTGATGGCACCCCGATGGTTTCAACAAACTCAGCAGGGCAACAGGAGTTGTTACCTATTTTGATGGCACCCCGATGGTTTCAACAAACTCAGCAAGGCAACAGGAGTTATTTTGATTAAGATTAAGTTTGTTGTACTTTTGCTAAGTTTACCTTAATTGTGATTATGTTTTAACTTTTGCAATACAAATTGCTAAATACTTATACTTCACTAAAAGGGGGTTTTACCCGAATAAGTGTGAAATTCTAGAATAGTTATATTCCATAATCTTAGCAAAAAATCCAGAATAATGCAGCAAAATCCACAATAAACCAGATAAATCCGGTATAATCAGACAAAATCCAGAATAATTTGACCAAATCTGGAATAATCAGGCAAAATCCGGAATAATTAAGACTATTTTTACGGTAAATTTTCAGGAATCTAAAAATTCTGGTAAGTGTCTGATTATTCCAGTAAAAGACTGACTATTACGGTAGAAGTCTAATTATACCTGTAGGCAAATGTCCAATTATTATGGTAAAACATTTTGAATATTTTAATTTTTTTTAAAAGACTTACCGGAATAATCAGACACTTACCAGAATTTTTAGACTCCATAAAATTTACTGTAAAAATATTCTAATTTTTCTGGATTTTGCCCGATTAATCCGGATTTTGCCCGATTATTTCGGATTTGGTCTAAAAATTCCGGATTTTAGATTATTATTCCACTTTTGGTCTAAACATTTCGGATTTTCACCAAGATTACAAAAAGTGTATAACTATTCCAGAATTTCGCAATGATTTCGGTAAAACCCCCTTCTAGTACTTGCTGTCTGTCTACCTTTGGGCATTTCTCTTATACTTTAAAATTTCCTGAAACCCCTGCCAACCTAAAATTTCCTGAAAGGCCTGCCAACCTATCCAAACTCAAATATGAGTATCCAATTTAACTGAAAACAGGAATCATTCGAGGGTTGTGATCGCTCTTCTACTTTAAAAAACATTACAGTAACAATTTTTTACTTTTAGTCTGTCTATCCCCCCCCCCCCCCCCCCCCCCCCCCCCAAAATGCACCATTTTGTTTTTTATTTTCAAAAATTTCTGGGAATGCAATTAAGCCCCTAGAGCCCCTAACCTTGCACACATATTAAGTGTACACATGCATTTCTTGTGTATGGTGCAGACAATGCAGCATCCTAAGACATTAATCAAAGTCACATGGCACCATTATTCAAATTATCTGCCTATGGGCTTGCTCAACTAAACAAATACACCAGAACACGTAGTTCAGACTATACTGATGCCCTTCAACATTTTCAAGCAGCATTTAACTACAATAGCAGGGCCCAAACTGGCTCAATTTTTTTTGTCATAAATTTTAAACAAGAGTATAAATTTTAAGTCTTTTTTCTATTAAAAGCCAATTTTTGTTGCAATTTTTAAAAGTGTCGCAAATTGTGACATTTGTCACTTACAGTGGGAGCCCTGAATAGGGGTCTTTTATCAGTGCCCAAAAATTGGATTATTGGGGCCCACATAAATACTAGCTGTCTGTGGACCAAGCCTAGTTCAATGATCATTTTAGTCTTAGTGGGTATTTAATTAATCCAGTTCTTTCAGAACAAGAGGCCCATGGGCCTTAACGCTCACCTGTGACCTTGACCTTTGAACCCACGAGCTTCATTCAAATATCAAAATGATAATTAGGCCAATATTCTAATATACATCCCTATACAAAAAGTTTATACTTTTTTTAGATAAATAATCATTTCAGTACTTGTTTGTATCTGTGATCTTGACATTTGAACCCATGCCCTTCATTCATATATCAAAATGACCATTGTGCCAGTACTAACAATATTCTAATATACATGCCAATACAAAAAGTTAATAGTTTTCAAGATAATTAACCATTCAGGTATTCATTCGCATCTGTGACCTTGACCTTTGAACCCATGACCTTCATTCATATATCAAAATGATCGTTAGGATAATACCTAAAATATTCTAATATACATGCCTATACAAAAAGTCTATAGTTTTTGAGACAAATAATCATTTCAGTACTTGTTTACATATGTGACCTTGACCTTTGAACTAATGGCCTTTATTCATATATCAAAATGACCATTGGGCCATTACCTACAATATTCTAATATACATGCCTATACAAAAAGTCAATAGTTTTTGAGATAAATAATCATTTCAGTACTTGTTTACATCTGTGACCTTGACCTTTGAACTCATGACCTTTATTCATATATCAAAATGACCATTGGACCATTACCTACAATATTCTAATATACATGCCTATACAAAAAGTTCATAGTTTTGCAGATAATTAACTATTTTGTTAATCTTGTACATCTGTGACCTTGACCTTTGAACCCATGACCTTAATCGATATATCAAAATGATCATCATGTCAATACCTACAATTAATCAAAAATCCTACGTCATTATCGCCAGAAATGTTTAAAAAATAGCATAGCATTTTTTATCAAAGGTCAAAAATTGGGACATGACCTTGACCTTTGACCTTGACATCAATCGGAAGAAAATCGCAAGACAAGATCAACAGTGAAAACTCCATACAATTATCTTCAGCCATTATGAAGTTATAACAATAAATGTCTCATTTTAAAAATTACATAATTTTACGCAAAAAACGCGTAACTTATTTTTTTGTCCAATTTTCATGAAAAACACAATTTTAATGTATCTAGGTATCCTGAATCCAAAAATCTAATCAAAATTTGCCTGCAACTTTTGGTTTCAGAGAAGAAGATTTTTTTGTCTTTTGGCTATTTACAGTAACGGCAGCCATATTGTTTTGAAAGCCTGTTACCAAGGCATAATAATCACTAAGTTTCATCAAATTTGGCTCAGTAGTTTTGAAGGAGAAGATTAAAATGTAAAGTTTACGCACGACAGACGACGGACGACGAACGATGGACGGTGATAGATAGCAATAGCTCATCTGAGCCATTCGGCTCAGGTGAGCTAAAAATTGTTAACCTAACAATCACACTTTCTCAGAAAGTCAGGGTATAAAAATGAAAAGCTCTAGGAAAAATTTATTACAGTCATCTCAGCTGTGTAAGTGGGAGGTCATGGAAGAGTGCTTGCTCCGCAAGTGGGAGGTTGTGGGTTCGAACCCTGACAGGGTCTGACCCCAAGACTTGAAAGTAGATAGTGATTGTTGTTTCTCCACGAAATGAAAGTCACAGTTCTTTCAAATGGGAACTTAAAATAAACAAGGTCCAGTGTCATGGTGGGCTTGGCAGATAAGAACCCTGCTGTATAATGCCATAGGCACAACATACAGACACACTTAAAAGTTAAAACCCATCTATATATATCTCTATGTACAGACCAGGGAACTCGCACTCTCTATCTGTTGAAAAAATAGTCCTATTACTTAAAATGGCCAACTACTTGCAAAATCCATTAAAAAAGTCACTATCTTTGACTGCAAAACAAATTGTTTTAGACCTATTAAAAAATTGAAATTGTCATTTTCCCTCAAATTTTTAGGGAAATGAATTATTTCAAGTCATATCATTTATGAAGTAATCGAAAACAAACATACTAATGAGTAATCCATGTCCGAATCACAATCCAGAAGCAAAGTAAAAACTTTGGAACTGACCAGTTAGATTAGACATGTGAACTTCTACCAGGGGAGTGAGACCAGGTGCTCTGGAAGGGTAAGCACCAGCTGTTCAGCTAGCTTTGCCAATTATTTATTATTATTAATTAATTATGTTTAATGAGCCCAGAACTAAATACAAAGATAGGATACTCAAGTGGCAGGGTTGGAGCCCTGCAATCACCTGCTAAAGGTTTACAATAGGGTTTTTTATCCTTGATAATAATATTATTATTTTAAGTATCTTATTAATCCCTTGATTCATAACATTTTTACCAAGTAAAAGAAAAGTCTTTAAGAAACATTTATTGGTACTAGGGACAGGTAGCTTATTTTTTATTTTTTTTTTTATTTATTTATTTATTTATATATATATATTATATATTTATTTATTTATTTACCTGTGCATTGTTTTGACAGGTAAACTAAATCACATCTATCAACTAAAATAAAAAGTAAATAAACTAGTAAAAAATCAAATTATAAATTTAATAAATAATAATTAATTAAATACTTACGAATTCCCTGTCAAAATTCATTTTTTTAAATTAATTTTCGGTTATTTTCAATCCGTCAATCATCATCTGGTCATATTATTATTTTTATAATTTCACCAACACTTAAAACACGTCTCTAGATGTCACACAACGGTCCTTCATCTTCCCTTTGACTGCTGAGCTCTTATAAAACTAAAAACAAATTAAAAAATTGAGAAATCCTGTCTTGGTAATGTAGCCGTTTTCTTTAGCGAGATATTATATACTTCTACACGTGAGTGTTGAAAACGTTCTGATCACAATTAGGTCACTGCGGAGGAATATCACAATTTCTGTTTTGTTAGCAACATAAGGTAGCTGAATATTTTTCGTAATAAAATAGTGCTTTTATTTCAGATCTAATTAATAATTAAGAAAGAGTAACAAGTATTATTTTGTAACAAATGATTTGATAGGGATATTTGCTATATTTATGATGCGTGATCGGGGTAATTTAGGGACTATATTCCGTCTGTCCGTTATAAACATGCCGGGTTAATTACTGTCACTCGCCACACGTGAGTTAGACACGAGTTTTCTTCAATGTCAATGTCAGCATAGATAGAAAGATAAGTTCTATTGTACGGAAGTCGTAGATGTACTGTTATGTATGATATACGTAATAATACATCACTGCCCTGAGCCCAATATTACAGGGGATCAAGCCCCCGTCACAAACTTCTCAGTGACTTTATAAATTTAGAAATGATGTCCGAATGTGTTTGTAACTTTGAAATTAAACTAAATATTAATTACTGAGACTCCAAGATAATGGTTACGTAATTATGAGGTTCCGTTTATGCGGCAATTTTTACGTATGCAAAATGTAAAATTATTTTTGGACAACTTAAAATAATTTTACAAATGTGAACTTGATTCGATTTATGGATATCCATAATTGAATTATGCATACTATGTAAAATTAGTGGGAAAATATAGAAACGGCGTCTCTGTTTACGATCTTACAAAGTGTATTTTATCAAGAATAAAACAGGGTTATATTAAACACATTACGCTGATTGCATCATGTGATTCTAGTCTGGTAGAGGATTTTGAAAAAACCGCTTATTTTTCGATGTAGGGAGGACAACGTGTTCAAAGGTGGCAAGTTAGTTATGTCATAACCTTCTTTGAACTTTACTTTGGTAGAATCGGCTTGTTGCCAAGCAAGATTTCACCCAGGGGCCATTGTGGGGGCAGCTAAAGGTCAATGGGTGCAAAGTTCAAGTGAAAATGCCCATATTGACCTATGTATACACAAATTCAAGGTGGCTTACAGAAGTTTTTCTTTATACATTTTGTCTTCTAAATATGTAAGTGGTATCTTCAAATTAATAGAAAGTCATATCCAACTAATTCAGTCGCTTATTTTCAAAGTTTTCCATGAAAAATAAGATTAGACGCTTGCACAAATTTGACCTTTACAAATATGATTAATTGTGGCAAATAAATACTAGTATAAACACATTTGTGCATTTGAAATTGTTTAACAAAACTTTAGACTTCTGTTAAAATAATTTTACTGAATCATATTGCCCGTAATTATATAAGTATCCACTTTTTAAAAAAAAGAAATCAAAGTACTGGTGGTACTGAAAGATTTGATTAGCTATTATAATACTATCAAGTGTGTTCTCTTTTTCTGGTGGAAATATTAGTGAACTGTTGAAACACGAACTATTCCCAGTGTCACCTATACCTAATACATCTGGACCCTTGTATTCTGCAGCCGACGAGTCGGATCTTCAAAATATCCACGAGGAAGAAGTTTGCATGGAGACATTACTACCAAAATAATTAATGGTCAAACTTTAGTTGTAGCACTGGGAAAACGGAAAGGCATCAATACATTCGGCGAGTTGGGAAACGCACAAACTGTTTTTATCCACGCGAAAGATAAATGTATTAAAATTGATGTCATTATGATAGATATGACAATTAATCCATAAAAGGTGAAACAATTTAGAGATAAAAGAGGATCAGGTCCCCGTTCTGCTAGAAGAATTATTGATAATTAAAATGTCCCTCTGCCATCAAATTGGTAAGATTTTATCAGTCACCAAGAAAACAAATAGGATCTCATAGTAACCCAGGACACTTCTTAGCTTAGCTGAGGGTATCAGGGGGTCCAACAGGCAGCATGTTTAATTCATACAGAGGAAGGAGTGTAACCGTTTTTAAAGCTTACATGCAAGGCTATAAAAGAACAGTTGTTGCCTGTCGTGATACTGATGATCTTATTCTTCTGTTGCTTTTAAATGAGGAAGTATGATTCCAGAGCGGGACATCTAAAGTTCGTCCCTGTTCATAGCATAAAATTAGTATGATTCCAGAGCGGGACATCTAAAGTTCGTCCCTGTTCATAGCATAAAATTATCACCTCTGGAGAGGAATAAGCTCCCAGTTTTTCATGCAATTACAGACTGTAAGACTGTTAATTACCTTTCTGGACATTCTAAATACAGCATTCCGTGTGTCCAGGGAAAACACAGGTCTTCTTCCCACTCTTGCAAGAGGGAACTTTTCTTGAGAGTGCAGATGCCTTCATTGAATGTACCTAGCGAGGATTTCTCATCTACGATGTAAAATGTTCCTCTCAGGGGAAAAGTACAATTGAAAATTTGCTTCCAACATCATATGCAACCGACCAACATATTCAACGTGCACACTATCACTATTAAACAGCTGTTTGGCTGCATTTAGTTATACCTGGTATTTGTTCCGGATCTCCCGTCACTTATAGGACACGGATGGTGCTAGTCTCACTAACTTGCGTACTGCATGCCTTTAACTCCCAGTGGAGGTTAGTCCATCGACATAATCCCTCAAACTGACTCTGTTCTGCGCAATTTTACCCCCTCTGTTTCAATTCCAGAAACTTGTCTCAAGGTGTCTTTTATTCTTGTGTGTTCCATTTCAAAGTTTTGTGATGTTGTTGGCAGGTGTCTTGATGGTGTGACCTATTATCCATCCCCAATGTCGCTTTTGTGTTTGTGTTTCAAAACGACCTTGTTTTGTGATCCACCATAAACTTTTCGTTACTAATTTTGTCTTGTCATCTGGCAACAGGACCACGAACAATACTAGTTTTTATACTTAAATCTGATTTTTTTCACAAATTAAACTTTTTTTTTTTTTGCTTAAATCTTACTTTGAACTTTAACTTTTCTAAGACAATTACAGGTCAAAGGATCATGAACAAAACTTAACCTCTTGGATTTAAGTGAAGTATTTTCCTGATGTTGAAGATTATTCTCAGACAGTTAAGTTAGTGCAAGTCTGAATGTGACTTAAAAACAGTTTTAATGAGAAAATTATAAATTGATTGATTTCATGGGTTTTTACGGGCTTTTACATATTTCAGTCACATCAAGACGTCACCAGCTAAAGGTGAAGTGGCAGAAATTTTGACCTATGCAGTGAACTCGGGGAAATGTGCAGGAAAGGTTTCTAAACATGTTACACCCGCCTTGGCACGGGGCATCGGTTTTTAAGATCTCTCTCAAAGGATCTCGTGACTTTCGTTTCTAAATACCGAGTGTTTGGCAAAAGAACAGTCACTACCTTATTTCAAGTCTTGGTCAGTCCCAACTAGGGTTCGAACCCAGGACTCACCACATCGTGACGGGGAGTGAGCGCTATACCAATTGAGCTACAGTAGGGGTTTTTTAATGAGAAAATAACCTTTACCAAAATCATGTCATGCATTGCTGAAAATTCTGAAATGTAAATAGAAATCATGTTGCACTACAAGATGTACATGTAGGGCATACAATTTAAAGTGGGTGGCTGTATGCACTTGCAATGGGACCTTTGAACCGTTGATTGGTTGAACCCTTTGAATGATAATGCCACAGATAGTGATATTGATGAATGAAAAGAAATCGTTAGATGTGACTGATATATTCCAGAGATTCTCATGACTATGCCTTGCCGATTACAGTACTTGCAGTACTTTGATTTTAAACTTTTAATAAATTTTGAATTATCAGTTTGGTTTTTAAAAACAATATATTTGTTTTAATCACAGTCATGTATTTACAAAGAAATTATATTTTAGCTTTTGATTCATGCTTTGATGTTGAATGTATACTTCTATTTTATTCTATCTTGAAGCTTGTGTCAGAATTTTGAAAAACAGCATTGAAATATTTAAATTTTAGTCTAAACAATCTCAATTAGCTTCCTAGTCAATGTTAAAATACATGAAATGCTATGATTGCATGAGAACAAATTTATTTGATTTATTTAAATCTCAGAAAGAATATATTTGGACAGCTATAAACTAATAAAGATTAATTTTTGAAAAAAAAACCACTATCTGACCTTTGACCTTTTATCTACTAAACCAAGGGTCGGTCAGCTTGGCAACAGGTTGATTCTTGACCCCTAACCTATCATGATATAAGACAGCTATGTTGCCAGCTTTGAACACTCATGTCCCCCTATTGTGAAATTTCAATTTTTTTCCACCAGACTAGACCAGTAGGACGGGAATTCGGGTCACCCGGCAAATACAAAAAGTTTCAACGGTCAATAAATTGAATTTTTCCTAGGATGTAATTAGAAATTTGGCAAGAATGTCATGTAATGTACTAATAGATATCAGTTACAACTTCTCAAAGTCTGACCAAGATCAAAATGGACATATCAAACCTTAAGATTTTAAATAAATACTGCTACAAGCAGTAACAGCACTTTCGTCAAGGAACTTCCAGGATTCAAACCAAAGGTATGTGGTATCTCCAAAGATGAGATTGAAAAAAATCATAACTTGGATTGGACAGCAGTGCTGTCAGCGAAAATGCGTAATTGCTGTACTAAACATCCAGGCTGCCGCCTTGTCTTCGTAGCAGATGACAGGTCGTCACGTGGTAACAACTCCTTGTCCAGATCACAATCCCAAAAGCAAAGTAAAAACAAACATACCAATCCATGTCCAAATCATAATCCCAAAGCAAAGTAAAAACAAACATACCAATCCATGTCCAAATTACAATCCCAATGCAGAGTAAACATAAGCATACAAATCCATGTCCAATAGCACAATGCAATGCAAAGTAAAACAAACATACTAATCCATGTCCAAATCACAATCCACAATGCAAACATACCAATCCATGTCCAAATCACAATTCCAATTCAAAGTAAAACAAACATACCAATCTATGTCTAAATCACAATCCCAATGCAAAGTAAAAATAAACATACCAATCCATGTCTAAATCACAATCCCAATGCAAAGTAAAACAAACATACCAATCCATGTCCAAATCACAATCCCAATGCAAAGTTAAAACAAACATACTAATCCATGTCAAAATCACAATCCCAATGCAAAGTTAAAACAAACATACTAATCCATGTCAAAATCACAATCCCAATGCAAAGTTAAAACAAACATACTAATCCATGTCAAAATCACAATCCCAATGCAAAGTTAAAACAAACATACTAATCCATGTCAAAATCACAATCCCAATGCAAAGTTAAAACAAACATACTAATCCATGTCAAAATCACAATCCCAATGCAAAGTTAAAACAAACATACTAATCCATGTCAAAATCACAATCCCAATGCAAAGTTAAAACAAACATACTAATCCATGTCAAAATCACAATCCCAATGCAAAGTTAAAACAAACATACTAATCCATGTCAAAATCACAATCCCAATGCAAAGTTAAAACAAACATACTAATCCATATCAAAATCACAATCCCAATGCAAAGTAAAACAAACATACTAATCCATATCCAAAGCAAAATTCCAATGCAAAGTAAAAAAAAAAAACTTGCAAATCCATGTCTAAATCACAATCCCAATGCAAAGTAAAAACAAACATACCAATCCATATCCAAAACCAAATCACAATCCCAATGCAAAGTAAAAAAAAACCATACAAATCCATGTACAAATCACAATCCCAATGCAAGGTAAACACACAAACCAAATCCATGTCTAAATCCCAATCCAAAGCCAAGTAAAAACAAATATACCAATCCATGTCTAAATCACAACCCCAAAGCAAAAAAAAGAAAAAAAATAAACATATCAATCCATGTCCAAATCACAATCCTAAAGTAAAGAAAAAACAAACATATCAATCCATGTCCAAATCACAACCCAAAGCAAAGTAAAAACAAACATACCAATTCATGTCCAAATCCCAATCCCAAAGAAAAGTAAAAAAAAAAAAAAAAAAAACAAACATACCACTTCATGACCAAGCCTTAATCCCAAAGCAAAGGAAAAATAACATACTAATCCATGTCCAAATCACAATCCCAATGCAAAGTAAAAATAAACATACCAATCTATGTCCAAATCACAATCCCAATGCAAAGTAAAAACAAACATACCAATCCATGTGCAAGCCATAATCCCAAAACAAAGGGAAATAAACATACTAGTCCATGTCCAAATCCTTATCCCGATGCAAAGTAAAACCAAACATTACGCTCCATGTCCATGCCATAGTACTAAAGCAAAGGAAAATAAACATACCAATCCATGTCCAAATTACAATCCGAATGCAACGTAAAAACAAACATAACAATTCATGTCCAAATCATCATCCCAATGCAAGGGAAAAACAAACATACCAATTTATGTCCAAATCACAACCCAAAGAAAAGTAAAAACAAACATACCAATCCAAGTACAAATCACAACCCAAAGAAAAGATAAAACAAACATACCAGTCCATGTCTAAATCACAATCCCAATGCAAAGTAAAAACAAACATACAAATCCATGTCCAAATCACAATCCCAAAGAAAAGTAAAAGCAAACATACAAATCCATGTCTAAATCACAATCCCAATGCAACGTAAAAACAAACATACAAATCCATGTCCAAATCACAATCCCAATGCAAAGTAAAAACAAACATACAAATCCATGTCCAATAGCACAATCCAATGCAAAGTAAAAACAAACATACAAATCCATGTTCAAATCACAATCCAATGCAAAGTAAAAACAAACATACCAATCCATCTCCAAATCACAATCCAAATGCAAAGTAAAAACAAACATACCACTCCATGTCCAAATCACAATCCAAATGCAAACATACCAATCCATGTCCAAAGCACAATCTAAAGCAAACTAAAAACAAACAAACAAATCCATGACCAAATCCCAATCCCAATGCAAAGTTAAAACAAACATACTAATCGATGTCAAAATCACAATCCCAATGCAAAGTTAAAACAAACATACTAATCCATGTCAAAATCACAATCCCAATGCAAAGTTAAAACAAACATACTAATCCATGTCAAAATCACAATCCCAATGCAGAGTTAAAACAAACATACTAATCCATGTCAAAATCACAATCCCAATGCAAAGTTAAAACAAACATACTAATCCATGTCAAAATCACAATCCCAATGCAAAGTTAAAACAAACATACTAATCCATGTCAAAATCACAATCCCAATGCAAAGTTAAAACAAACATACTAATCCATGTCAAAATCACAATCCCAATGCAAAGTTAAAACAAACATACTAATCCATGTCAAAATCACAATCCCAATGCAAAGTTAAAACAAACATACTAATCCATGTCAAAATCACAATCCCAATGCAAAGTTAAAACAAACATACTAATCCATGTCAAAATCACAATCCCAATGCAAAGTTAAAACAAACATACTAATCCATGTCAAAATCACAATCCCAATGCAAAGTTAAAACAAACATACTAATCCATGTCAAAATCACAATCCCAATGCAAAGTAAAACAAACATACTAATCCATATCCAAAGCAAAATTCCAATGCAAAGTAAAAAAAAAACTTGCAAATCCATGTCTAAATCACAATCCCAATGCAAAGTAAAAACAAACATACCAATCCATATCCAAAACCAAATCACAATCCCAATGCAAAGTAAAAAAAAACCCATACAAATCCATGTACAAATCACAATCCCAATGCAAGGTAAACACACAAACCAAATCCATGTCTAAATCCCAATCCAAAGCCAAGTAAAAACAAATATACCAATCCATGTCTAAATCACTACCCCAAAGCAAAAAAAAAAAATAAACATATCAATCCATGTCCAAATCACAATCCTAAAGTAAAGAAAAAACAAACATATCAATCCATGTCCAAATCACAACCCAAAGCAAAGTAAAAACAAACATACCAATTCATGTCCAAATCCCAATCCCAAAGAAAAGTAAAAAAAAAAAAAAAACAAACATACCACTTCATGACCAAGCCTTAATCCCAAAGCAAAGGAAAAATAACATACTAATCCATGTCCAAATCACAATCCCAATGCAAAGTAAAAATAAACATACCAATCTATGTCCAAATCACAATCCCAATGCAAAGTAAAAACAAACATACCAATCCATGTGCAAGCCATAATCCCAAAACAAAGGGAAATAAACATACTAGTCCATGTCCAAATCCTTATCCCGATGCAAAGTAAAACCAAACATTACGCTCCATGTCCATGCCATAGTACTAAAGCAAAGGAAAATAAAAATACCAATCCATGTCCAAATTACAATCGAATGCAACGTAAAAACAAATAACAATTCATGTCCAAATCATCATCCCAATGCAAGGGAAAAACAAACATACCAATTTATGTCCAAATCACAACCAAAGAAAAGTAAAAACAAACATACCAATCCAAGTACAAATCACAACCCAAAGAAAAGATAAAACAAAACATACCAGTCCATGTCTAAATCACAATCCCAATGCAAAGTAAAAACAAACATACAAATCCATGTCCAAATCACAATCCCAAAGAAAAGTAAAAGCAAACATACAAATCCATGTCTAAATCACAATCCCAATGCAACGTAAAAACAAACATACAAATCCATGTCCAAATCACAATCCCAATGCAAAGTAAAAACAAACATACAAATCCATGTCCAATAGCACAATCCAATGCAAAGTAAAAACAAACATACAAATCCATGTTCAAATCACAATCCAATGCAAAGTAAAAACAAACATACCAATCCATGTCCAAATCACAATCCAAATGCAAAGTAAAAACAAACATACCACTCCATGTCCAAATCACAATCCAAATGCAAACATACAATCCATGTCCAAAGCACAATCTAAAGCAAACTAAAAACAAACAAACAAATCCATGACCAAATCCCAATCCCAATGCAAAGTTAAAACAAACATACTAATCCATGTCAAAATCACAATCCCAATGCAAAGTTAAAACAAACATACTAATCCATGTCAAAATCTCAATCCCAATGCAAAGTTAAAACAAACATACTAATCCATGTCAAAATCACAATCCCAATGCAAAGTTAAAACAAACATACTAATCCATGTCAAAATCACAATCCCAATGCAAAGTTAAAACAAACATACTAATCCATGTCAAAATCACAATCCCAATGCAAAGTTAAAACAAACATACTAATCCATGTCAAAATCACAATCCCAATGCAAAGTTAAAACAAACATACTAATCCATGTCAAAATCACAATCCCAATGCAAAGTTAAAACAAACATACTAATCCATGTCAAAATCACAATCCCAATGCAAAGTAAAAACAAACATACAAATCCATGTCCAAATCACAATCCCAAAGAAAAGTAAAAGCAAACATACAAATCCATGTCTAAATCACAATCCCAATGCAACGTAAAAACAAACATACAAATCCATGTCCAAATCACAATCCCAATGCAAAGTAAAAACAAACATACAAATCCATGTCCAATAGCACAATCCAATGCAAAGTAAAAACAAACATACAAATCCATGTTCAAATCACAATCCAATGCAAAGTAAAAACAAACATACCAATCCATGTCCAAATCACAATCCAAATGCAAAGTAAAAACAAACATACCACTCCATGTCCAAATCACAATCCAAATGCAAACATACCAATCCATGTCCAAAGCACAATCTAAAGCAAACTAAAAACAAACAAACAAATCCATGACCAAATCCCAATCCCAATGCAAAGTTAAAACAAACATACTAATCCATGTCAAAATCACAATCCCAATGCAAAGTTAAAACAAACATACTAATCCATGTCAAAATCACAATCCCAATGCAAAGTTAAAACAAAACATACTAATCCATGTCAAAATCACAATCCCAATGCAAAGTTAAAACAAACATACTAATCCATGTCAAAATCACAATCCCAATGCAAAGTTAAAAACAAACATACTAATCCATGTCAAAATCACAATCCAATGCAAAGTTAAAACAAACATACTAATCCATGTCAAAATCACAATCCCAATGCAAAGTTAAAACAAACATACTAATCCATGTCAAAATCACAATCCCAATGCAAAGTTAAAACAAACATACTAATCCATGTCAAAATCACAATCCCAATGCAAAGTTAAAACAAACATACTAATCCATGTCAAAATCACAATCCCAATGCAAAGTTAAAACAAACATTCTAATCCATGTCAAAATCACAATCCCAATGCAAAGTTAAAACAAACATACTAATCCATGTCAAAATCACAATCCCAATGCAAAGTTAAAACAAACATTCTAATCCATGTCAAAATCACAATCCCAATGCAAAGTAAAACAAACATACCACTCCATGTCCAAGCCATAATCCACAAGCAAAGGAAAAATGAACATACCAATCTATGTCCAAATCACAATCTCAATGTAAAATAAAAACAAACATACAAATCCATGTCCAAATCCCAATCTTAAACCAAAGTAAAAACTAACATAAATCCATGTCAAAATCTTAATCCAAGTGCAAAATAAAATAAACAAACATATCAATCCATGTCCAAATCACAACCCCAAAGCAAAGTAAAAACAAACATACCAATTCATGTCCAAATCCCAATCCCAAAGAAAAGTAAAAAAAAAAAAAAACCAAACATACCACTTCATGACCAAGCCTTAATCCCAAAGCAAAGGAAAAATAACATACCAATCCATGTCCAAATCACAATCCCAATGCAAAGTAAAAATAAACATACCAATCTATGTCCAAATCACAATCCCAATGCAAAGTAAAAACAAACATACCAATCCATGTGCAAGCCATAATCCCAAAACAAAGGGAAATAAACATACTAGTCCATGTCCAAATCCTTATCCCGATGCAAAGTAAAACCAAACATTACGCTCCATGTCCATGCCATAGTACTAAAGCAAAGGAAAATAAACATACCAATCCATGTCCAAATTACAATCCGAATGCAACGTAAAAACAAACATAACAATTCATGTCCAAATCATCATCCCAATGCAAGGGAAAAACAAACATACCAATTTATGTCCAAATCACAACCCAAAGAAAAAAACAAACATACCAATCCAAGTAAAAATCACAACCCAAAGAAAAGATAAAAACAAACATACCAATCCATGTCTAAATCAAAATCCCAATGCAAAGTAAAAACAAACATACAAATCCATGTCCAAATCACAATCCCAAAGAAAAGTAAAAACAAACATACAAATCCATGTCAAATCACAATCCCAATGCAACGTAAAAACAACATACAATCCATGTCCAAATCACAATCCCAATGCAACGTAAAAACAAACATACAAATCCATGTCCAAATCACAATCCCATGCAAAGTAAAAACAAACATACAAATCCATGTCCAAATCACAATCCAATGCAAAGTAAAAACAAACATACAAATCCATGTCCAAATCACAATCCAATGCAAAGTAAAAACAAACATACCACTCCATGTCCAAATCACAATCCAAATGCAAACATACCAATCCATGTCCAAAGCACAATCTAAAGCAAACTAAAAACAAACAAACAAATCCATGACCAAATCCCAATCCCAATGCAAAGTAAAAACAAACATACCACTCCATGTCCAAGCCATAATCCACAAGCAAAGGAAAAATGAACATACCAATCCATGTCCAAATCACAATCCAATGCAAAGTAAAAACAGACATACCAATCCATGTCCAAATCCCAATCTTAAACCAAAGTAAAAACTAACATATAAATCCATGTCAAAATCATAATCCAAGTGCAAAATAAAATAAACAAACATATCGATCCATGTCAAAATCACAACCCCAAAGCAAAGAAAAAAATAAACATACCACTCTATGTTCAAGCCATAATCCCAAAGCAAAACAAAATAAACATACCAATCCATGACCAAATCCCAATCCCAATGCAAAGTAAAAACAAACATACCAATCCATGTCCAAATCACAATCCCAATGCAAAGTAAAAACAAACATACCAATCCATGTCCAAATCACAATCCCAATGCAAACATACCAATCCATGTCCAAAGCACAATCCAAAGCAAACTAAAAACAAACAAACAAACAAATCCATTACCAAATCCAATCCCAATGCAAAGTAAAAACAAACATACCACTCCATGTCCAAGCCATAATCCACAAGCAAAGTAAAAACAAACAAACAAATCCATTCCAAATCACAATCCTAATGCAAGGTAAAAACAACATACCAATCCATGTTCAAAGCACAATCCCAAAGCAAAGTAAAAACAAACATACCAATCCATGTTCAAAGCACAATCCCAAAGCAAAGTAAAAAGTTTATTATTTACAAACCTTCGGAAAACAACACTAAACAATATCTGGAAGTATCAGGTCAGGTATGAGCAAGTATCACTGACCTGTCCGCTTTACCTTTCATTGTGAATACAGTAAACCCTGTGTATAAAGGCCACCAAAGGGAACCAGTAAAGGTACCATCCAATACATGGGTAGTTTAAGGATTCGTAGTTGATAGATACAAAATGCATGAACTTTCACCTATAGTACTTGACATAGGTTATATATCACGTTGTAGACAGGATACAGTTACTACGCAAAAGTAGAGTTTGTTCAAGACTGATCAAGGCCCTCAAATACTTTTATGGGCGTCATCACAATATTTGTACTTTTTAAAGACCTTGGTAAGCCTGAGGTTGCAATGTCCCTAGGTCAACACTTTATTTGTAAGCAACTTTTAGTCTAAAGTTCCCGTAGTGTGAACAAGCTCTACCATAGCGTATTGATTGCGAAACACATGCATCATTCGCAGAAGCATGTATATCGCTGCATAGAAAAAGAAAGTTGACGGTAGAAAAATTGAAATCTTCATGTTTGTCGTACAGTTTAAATGAAGCCTTTCTTGAGTGTCATCATTAAGGTATAAGTCTAAATGTGAAGCAGAACTTGATGACTCAGTGGTATCTTTCATTTCAAACTCACTAGGGTAGCTGGCATCCACTTGATCAGGATAATTAAGAAAATGAAAGAACGTTTATGCTTACCCTTCCAGAACCCCTGTTCGGAACTTGATATTTGTATATCAGTTAACTGTTTTTTGTAAAAGAATTACAAGTGAATAATTTTTTTTTCAGACGTTCTTTCAATAATAATCGGAAGGGAAGCGAGACCGGTTACTCCGGAGTCACGTGTGAAATACGAATTGGTATTGAAGGGAACATGGAACTATGGGGCGTCAAATATATCCAGGGTAATTTTGATACAGAGACGTCATACTTATTTACAATATAATTGTAGAGGAGACGCGAAACCTTTGAATGTTCTTTTTAAGGCCAGGGTTGCACTATCTCTGAATCAACAGTTTATTTACAGTTTTGCTTCGTTGTATAACGTTCCAGTAGTAGGAACACGTTTTACCATAGAGTATCGTAGAGGCAAATACAGCATAGATAGGAGATGTAAATTTTTGCTGCATGGAAAAGAAAAATTGAAGTCTTCATTTTATGTTTGTAATACAGCTGAAAAAGTAGCTTTTCTTGTGCGTCATCATTCAGTGGCAAAAAAGTGATATGAAATATATTATTATAGTAGTACGTGCACACGTATTGTTTAGTATTGCCCGAGGTGGATTTGATTGAATTCTTCCATTTTTACACATTCCACATTTCAAAACATTTCTGGAGTTTTGATCTGAGCACTACTGATGAGGGGTTTTATTCCGAAACGACCGTCTGGTGCTTCAAAATTAAAAAGGCTTCTTAATAACTATTACGTGCCCATGTAGAAGTTACTTTCGACATGTCTTTACGATACACGTGATATTGATGGCAATGTCCTGAAAAGTCCAGCTGGTTTCGACAGTGGTCATCTATCAATATCAATATACATCTAACTATAGGCAGTGTCCAATCAATCCCAGCACTAAGCATCTCCAGGCGAATGCATGGCTCTGAATTTATGAGAATGTTTCCAGGAAAATATGGTAACAACTTTGATCTGTCCGCCTGACCTTCCATATATGACGATGTACCTAATACATGGGTAGTGTTAGGATTCGTAGTTAGTGCATAAACAACGTACGTTTCTCACGATGCAGATGAAGTAAAATTGTGTTCTCCATATGTAAATGCACTGACCCTTGATAAATATTTAAAGTAAAAGGTCAAGTGGACAGGTCAATGTTGTATTATTCTATAATTTGTCAATACACAGTTCAGAACATCATTGGTCAATAATTTATGTATAAACACTAAATGCCTACAGCACCAACTGTATCAAAACCCCCTTATTTGAGGGATGTTATCACCTAGGGGATTGATACAACAGGTTGTTGACATGACATTTATTGGAAATTAAGTGGATTTTTTTACATATTGATAGATTTTTTTGATTTTTTTATTATTTATATTTATTTGACAGTTTAGTTATTTTTAACATGTTTCTAGGATATTTTTTCAATTTTTTAATTTTTTATTTGAAAATTTTGTAAACATTTTGAACATGTTTCTGGGATATTTTATTTATTTATTTATTTATTTATTTATTTAATCAAATTTTATTTTAACATACTCATAATATTATAACAAATTTTAATTTTACAACAGCGGATTATTTACAGTTTAACACAAAGATACTAGTAACTAATAAATGAACCATTATTTTGTTTACATCATTTAACACAAACATTTGAATGTTTCACATAATATAAAAAACAATCAAAAACATACTAACCCATGTTCAAATCACAATCCAAAAACAAAGTAAAAAACTTTGTAGTAGAATTGAAACTGACAAATTAGGTTAAACACGTGAACTTCCACAAGGGAAGTGAGACCGTGTGCTCTGGAAGGATAAGTATAAAATGCAAAATTCGTAAGTGTAACCATTAAAAAAAATATATCCCGATTTGAAATCCTGTTCCATTTTCTGAAATGACAACATGGATAAAAATAAGCCATTATAAGAATTATGTTCGTGAATAAATACATAGCAATAAAAACTATTTTGCCAATGCATTGTAACGAGTAATACACGAAAAACTTGTCTGGCATTAGAGTTTCTATGATAATATGGCCAGGTTTTAGCATAATTTTGAATTTTGGACGCTAAGGTGGGATGAGGTTATTTGCTTCCTAAGAAGCATTCTTGCATGCCTTGGAAATTTCATGTGACCGACTAAACGCATTTCGCCATATATAAATAAAATTAACTGGTCCAAAGGCGAACATAATCGCAATCTTGAACAATTTGGACATTTCCCATCCTTCAAAGCTTGCCTTCGAGACTAGTTATCAAAAAAACATTAGCAGCAATATGTTTGAAATGATTACTATTTTTGATTTACGCAGTGTGTAACATTTTTTTTTAACTTTGCTATATAATAAAGTTTTTTGGTTAAAATGACATTTTACATTGGTCAAGTATCCCATCTCTGTCAGAAAGGTATGTATGAAACGTTTTTAGTTCGTATTACAATGTTCATCGTTTAGTTGGAGTTTCAGACGTTTATTTTAGTCGCTGTGCAGCAACTTCATTAAAATACAAAAACTGAAATGTTAACGCGACATTCCAGGGATGAACATAACCTTCAATTGTTTCCTGGCAATATACTTACCATAGACTTTCAGGATTCTTACAAACACAATGCTGTTTCAAATTTGTATATCGAACTCTAAAGTAAGGCCTAAAAAATAATTGTTTGGTTCTGGTAACATAAGAAAAATCTAGATAGGGTAGGTAAGGTGGTTTTTTATGCTTTATATATTTTGATATATAAATTTATCTCGCACAAAGGATAAACTTTATCGACATATTTGGAATTATTTATATATATATATATATATATATATATATATTTATATATATATATAATATATATATTATATATATATATATTCCAAAAAATTAAAAGACTTCACTAGAATTTAAAAAAATATGTATCACTTCATTTTACTCAACTAGTTTCATTGACATTCATCAGGAGTAACATGAAATGAAACTAGTTAAGTAAAATGAAGTGATACATATTTTTTTAAATTCAAGTGAGGTCTTTTAATCTTTTAGATTATATACTTACCTTGTGCAAGACTTTTTTTATTATTTGAACTATATATATATATATATATATTACAACAAAGCAAGCTGCTTACAAATAAAAATAAATTGTTGACACAAGGATATTGCAAGCCTAGGCTTATCAAAGCCCTCAAAAAGTTTTACGGGTACAAATAAAATTATGCTCAATTCAGAATGGGTCAAACAACGAAAAAAAACGAATTTAATTAATAAATCAGTCCATCTAACAATAATAAAGTCATACTTTAGTTCGTGGTTCACATTTGAATGATAGATAACGTAACTCCTTGTTTTGTAAACATCATTCCGATTTGTGTGTGAAGTGTTTTGTTTCAGTTTGTATTGAAGTGTTGCCAAATCAATCAGAAACATACGGTCCAAACCACAATTCAAAAATCAAAGCAAAAACTTTGAAAACTGGCTAACGTCTACAGAAATAATCCAAAACTCGGAAACCTTGTTTGTGTTCCTTTTCATTTTCAATTTATAACTCACATACGCCGGAAGTAGCTAGTATGGGCAGGAAACACTAACCCTTCCAGAGCACCCGACCTCGCTTTCCTGGTAGAAGTCCACATGTCCAACTTAATTTACCCGTTTTTAAAGCTTTGTTTTTTTGGATTGTAATTTAGTCATGGACTGGTATGTTTGTGTTTAACTATTAACATCTCGGTTATGTGTTAATGTTTTACATTGCAGGCTAAAGACTTTGGCTGATCAATTTACAGCGGACGGCATTATGAATGTAAGTTTCTCATTGCTTCATAAATAACGATAAACAATCGAACATTTTCGAAAAATGCCGAATTTATTACGAACATTTCTGTAACATATCGAGGTTATCACGAACTTTTCCGTTGAATACCGCCTTTATCACTAACAGATAAAAAAATACCGAGCTTATCACGAACTGTTCCAAAATATACCGAACATCTCAATAATGGATGATCCAATATTCATTAATTTCAACCGAGTTTAGGAAAAAACATGAAATTGGATTTGCAATTAAAGTGGTTATTGATAATGTGACGATTTGTTATCGGTACGATTTTTGTCAGCCAAGTGGTACAAACAAGCACATGAATCATACTTGTACATCTGAAAATGTTAAAAAAAATATAAGAGTCCCGTTTTTACTTTAGACCAAATAGGAAATCGCAATTTTTCAGGCTCTGGAAAATTGGGTAAGTGTTGTTTGTCTTACATTTAAAAAAATAAACTAACCGTAATGTAGTTAAAAATTTAAAGTTCCTAAAAAGGTTAAGAAAAACACACGCCGGGTCCCTTGCTTGATTTTTCGCTATAAAACTTCAAGGAATTAATCTAATGCGAAAATCAGCATTAACTTGATTTTGACGATATTGCAAAAGGTTCGACAAACTTGCAATTTTTAACGTCGAGGAGTTCCGACGTAAACGTTTTACAAAACGCTCCACACAAACGTTAAAGGGGTATTGATCACGTGGCACGCTGTCCAACTCTATTAATATTATCCGAAACGTTTGACTAAAGTTTAAAAAATACTCTTCCGTTTTTAAATTCCAGGTTAAAGTATTTGCAATTTTCCTGATCGTTTCACTGCTAGCAGACGATACCAGCGCCATGGTTAGTTGTCACAGATGTAACCGAAGACTCGGGAGTTGTAAGCGAGATTGTGTCCTTGCCATAGAGTTTCCAACTCAGTCCTGTCGCACGATGTGCTACCGAAGAGCTGTGACATGCCTGAATATGTGTGATAGGATCGAACCCTTTCAACAAAACTGGCTCGATTCCGCTGATTATATCCCGAATGCAATTGTTTGATTATACAATAAACGTCGACTTGTAGTAATTCAATATTGGAAGAAATCAAGAAATAACAATTAATTGAAACAGTGTGAAACAATAAAAACGTGTGGAAATTTATTTGGTTTACTAGCTGTTGTTGTTTTTTAAAGTCGCTTCAAGGTTTTTAAGCGATTTTAATTTTTTAATGTATTATTATAGGATCCAATACACAGTACAGACCTGTCGAAAGTTTAACAGTGAGCTTACGGATAAGTGCCGAATCTACCGCACCATCTGGACCCCTCGTTAGCTATATCTCGAGAGCTTTTCGACATGCAGTTCTCGAATCTATCTCTCGTCCACTAATCAGTAGATATCTATATATCGGCCACTCGATATCCAAACATTCGACTCCTTTGTGTTTAACTTTCGTCAGGTCTATACTGTATACACGAGTTTAATATTGCCAAATCAATCTGAAACATACCGGTCCAAACCACAATTCAAAAATCAAAGCAAAAATTTTGAACACTGGCCACCAAAGATAAAGACGCGAACGTCTACCAAAATGATCCCAAACTCGGAAACCTTGTTTGTGTTCCTTTTCGTTTTCAATTTATAACTCACATATGCCGGAAGTAGCTAGTATGGGCAGGAAACACTAACCTTTCCAGAGCACCCGACCTCGCTTTCCTGGTAGACGCCCACATGTTCAACTTAATTTGCCAGTTTTCAAAGCTTTGCTTTTCAGAATGTAATTCTCGTATCTATCTCTCGTCACTAATACATAGAAGGGGTTTAATATTAAAAATAAGCCTTATTACTGTAAAATGTAGAGCCATGTCCGAATCACAATCCAGAAGCAAAGTAAAAACTTTGGAACTGAGAAGTAAGGTTAGACTCGCGAATTTCCACTAGGGAAATGAGGCCGGGTGCTCCGGAAGGGTAAGCACCTCCTGTTTAGCTAGCTAAATGTTAGATCGATATTTTTTTCTAAAATTGAATATTATAATTT
Source organism: Anadara kagoshimensis (assembly GCA_021292105.1). NCBI lineage: Eukaryota > Metazoa > Mollusca > Bivalvia > Arcoida > Arcidae > Anadara > Anadara kagoshimensis. The sequence goes on from CM037859.1 coordinate 5,183,649, forward strand.
GATGTAACCTTATACAAAAGTACCTCATTAACAAAAGTTTAATATTCACTTACCTCGTTTTTTCTTTGTATTATACAGTACATACGGGTCACAAGTTTAACACTAAGCAGAATCTGCACCTCGTCTTGACCCCTCGTTTGATATATGTTCACAGTGGCTATATACTGTAAACGAATTTAATTTCGCGAGTATTTATTTTCGCGATAAAGAAAATTATACAAGTCTGCAAAGTTAAATTTTCGCGTTTTTAAAATATGCACCATAACACAATATGTGTAATATAATTTTCGCTCTGTAATATTTTTTCGCGCAAAACAAACGACCGCAAAATAAGCGAAAATTAGTACACCGCAAATAAATATCTTTCAGCAGGTTTTCGGCTACCATAGACATCTATATATCGCCAATCACCAGGCGATTTTTATTTATTTATTTATTTTAGATTAACAAATTCCTACATATTGTTGGGTAGGAATAACTCGTCTTAAAGAGCTTCCTAAGCTAGATATACAGTACAGACCTGTCGAGAGTTTAACACTAAGTTAACGAATAAATGCCCAATCGGTAGTTAATCTCGGTCCCGCGTTAGGTTTATGTCGACAGCTTCCCGCTATCTATCTCTGGTGGTTTTTTCGACCACTAGCTATCTATATGTCGGTAGTGGAGCTTTACTTCTTTTCGTTAGATGAGTGTTAAACTTTCGACAGGTCTGTACTATGGAGTAAATCCAAATCCAAAATGAAAGCAACATGGATCTATCGGACGTTAAATATAGCCGGGGTAATATTGGATACAGGGACATCATACTTATCGATATTGTGATGAAGCCCATGCAACTTTTTGAGGGTCTAAATAAGCCTAGTCTTGCGATAACCCCCGAATCAACAATTTATTTTACAAGCAGCTTGTTTCGCTGTATAAATTTGCCGAAATAGAGACAATCTACCATAGCGTATTAAATGTGAAACAAAAACACCATAAGCATTAGAAGCAGGTATATTGCTGCATAAAAATGTCAAGTTGACAACAGAAAAACATCACCACGTTGGTCATACAGCTTCCAATGCAGTCTTTCGAGGGTCAAACCTTTACAGGCATCAAACTTTCCTACAAATAATTGTTACAATAATATCACTGAAACCGTTTTAATTTTACAGAACTAGACGGACATTTCGGAACTGTTTTCAAATGGCCTGGAATGTTTGTTGTTTTATTCATGGCCAAAACCGACCAACGCTCGGTGACAAAGCTCACGTAACACAGAGACCTTCGATATAGTTGTTGATAGATACAGTATTTATAAATGAAGTGTTGACATCTCCTTGAACAACGACGTAAACATCCTTTAATTAAAATGGCACTTGAACTTCCACAAGAAATTCAAAGTGAGGCCGGGCTTTTCAGAAAAATAAGCGCTCCCTGTCTAGCTAGCTACACCTGCCACAACACAATAAACTAATTCATACGTAAATAAAATAATATTTCGATTTCCTTTAGAAATGCTGCCATTAAAAAAAGGAATGGCGATTTTTTTTCATTTACATAATCAAAGGTCGGGTTTGAATTATTGTTTTGTCATTTCCAGTCTTTCACGTGGTTACGTTGATTGGCAACTCGTATCTGTACAGTCAAACAACATTGACCTGTCCGTTTGACCTTTCATTAGGAACATTCATATAGAAGGGTCCACTTGTTACACGGGAAGTACTTCGATTCGCGGTTAATTTAAGGCATGGACAATGTACGGGTTTAGTGATATTTAGACGAGTTATTACTTGTGTTACCTATAAGTAAATGTAGTCGTCCATATTAAATATTTAACTTAAAGGTCAAGCGGGCAGGTCAATGTTGTTTGCCTCTACACAATTACCCATGCGTACATGTAGTTAGGTACGGTTACACAATTACACACCTGCGTATGCCCCACCTGTGCACGGACTATTTTTTTTACAGCTTGCTGACAAATATACTTACTTGTAATAAACAAAAGTCGCGTTGAATAAGTGTCTGGTTACTCATCAGAAGACCAAGGCAACAAACATCCTGTGAAGCGGGTCATAATACTCAGTGCCATAATTAGTTTCTATTTACTACCCGTGACTTGGTATTACAATATCTAATATGTCATGTAACAGTTACCTAAAATTTGTTTTATTAAGTATCAATTTAAATAAATTTTTAAAAATTTTATTGGAAAATATATCACAAATGGCAAAATCATGGTCAGTTTGTTAATTTGCATAGCGGCCATATTGGATTAATGATATGGATGAAATATAAATGACTTTATATAGACCAGTGATGATAAATTGGTCCTGTACAAGTTTCTCACAAGTAGGATAAAATTTGCTGATAAATACTTTGACTGTGCACCGCCTGGCATACAACATAAATTTACTTAATTAAAAAACCGGTCCTTTCAAATTAAAAATCCGAAGCATGTTATAATTGAGTTTTCATTATAAAACGTGTTCATTTAATTCAAAATCTACATTTTCTGCAAATTCGAAACACAATTTCAATTCTGAAACTAAAGATCTTTCTCGATTTGCTGATGACGCCGGTGATTACGGAAATTCTTCCACTAGAATATAATGTCCTTCTCCTTTGAAGGCTTGACAATTTTCGGCCCGGGTAAGTTAAAAAAAAATGGATAATTTGTGTGACCGGCATCACGTTTGAATGGTGGCGAGTTTAAAACTTAGCTCATTAATATAAACGAATCACGGTCACGTGATTGTTAGCTCATGAATAAATTAATCACCAAATAAATTGTGCCATATGAATTACAAATTATTTTTCAAGAAGTCATGAAATAAAATACCAGCGATATATGATTTATAATTATTCATTTATATATAATTAATTTATATAATTTAATTATAAAACAATAATATAGGTCGCTGAAAATACGAAATGCTTATATTTCCTTTTCATAGTTTAAATATATGAATAGTACCCCGGAATGACGTCACATTCTACTATCAATCATAGCAATCCAACCAGGTATCGCGATTTATCGGAAGGGTATAATGATATTAATGTACAGTACAATCTGTCTTAAAGGCAACCTCTATATATAAGGGTCACCTGCTTATAAAGGACAGTAAAATTGTATTCCAATTGTTCTTTACTAATATTATTTGAACCTGTATGTAAAGGCCACCTACCCATAAAGGCCACTTTTACTCGTTCCCTTGGCTGGCTTTTATAGACATGTTTGACTGTATATGCAAACAGTTTGACCTGTCCGCTTGACCTTTAATTAAAATATGTATTATGGACGAGTGCATTTATATACAGGGATTTTACAGGTTTTATTTTGTGACTTATCATGTACCTTAATTGGATACACATTATTGGCTTGTGAATTCTACTACCACCCATGCATTGGGTTGATCCTTCTATATGAATATTCCTAATGAAAGGTAAAGCGGACAGGTCCATGCAGTTTCCCTATAATTTTAGATTTTTAACCATGTTGTATAAGCCAAAAAACTTGATCTCTCACCATTGCCCTCGCACCAGTCCCTAGAAATACTAGATCAGACTAATGCATAATTAACAAATCGGCTCTAAAATCTGAATTTTTTTTAAAAAAAAATCAAATTCAACATATAACTCTGAATATGTCATTTATTGCCGATTCGCCGAAAACACGCGAGATTTAATATATTTGTTTCAGAACGAGGCTGGTCGAATTTTCCTTATTTAGCATCACAAATATTTATTGGACTTCAAAATGCACCAATTAAAACCAATTTAACATGTTCTAAACATATCGGGGCACCTCTACTTGTATTGATAAATATAGACACATTACCTATGGACGCAGGATTGAATCATAAACTATTTTCTGTTGTCATGGTTAGCAGCCTCATTTTCTTACTGCTGTTGTTTGCCCAGTGTTTCTCGTTGTGCGTGCACCGAAATAATCTCATAATGCGACCGGGAATTTTCAACAATGTAAAATTAGAAAGTTAAAATCCGAACTTTTATGACATACCCCCCCCCCCACACACACACACACACAGAGAGAGAGAGAGAGAGAGAGAGAGAGAGTTGATAACTGGTCACAATCATATCCTGTTTTGGGTACTATACATGTATTATAATTTACAATTTACACATTTTTAAAATGTACCGGTGTATCACCAGCAAAACTGTCGAATATTGAACCTGCTAACAAAGAATAGTCGACTGACGAGATACGGGCAGCTACTGGTTGTTAAGCTGCCGAGAGACAGCAGCTAGTGAAAACCTGTTGAGATCTAGCTTAAGAAGGGTTAGCTTTCGATTTGGCTTCCCTTTGTTAACCTAGTATCAAAATTTAAACAGGTATTTATGCACTGTATGTGATCCGTCAATTTTATCTTTCTGAGCGCATGTATATTTAAGCTTTGATTCGCGGAGGTAGTTAACAACACAATTGATGGACGAAAATAAACATTGTCGCAGATTACCATAAAAGAAGAATAAATCAAAATTATTAATTGGTAACATATGCGATATGTTATATATACAAGTACAGGCATGTTGAGTCGGTACACGTGTTGACATCACTGATGAAGATAACATTAATCTTACTTCGTCGTTTGACGCGGATGTGGTGATCATGAGGCGTAGGTTGAAAAAAGTAGTTATAAGGTAAAGATCAAGCTTGAAGTTGGTAAGCGACACTATAGCTTGTCATTTTGTCCTTGTTAAAAGTCGCCACCGGCGCTCAAAAGTATGTTTTCTGTTGGGACCAAAATTACCAATATCGCTCTTACCGAATCGTGTTTTCGCTATTTCGCTTCTCCGTGTTTTCGCTCCTTCGATTCTTTGCGTTTACATCCAAGGTGCACTAATGCAAATTTGTCCCTAACAAAACTCGATACATTACTGTAACACAGATTGCCTCTCCTCATGAATACATGAAAACGTCGAATCAATGACACAAAGGTACATTACATGTAGGTTTGTTTGGATGGTAGAACACTTACAGTTAAGGGACTGTGGCCTGGATAAATTTGGACCGAAAATAGTTCCCAAATCCAAAGCGTGCATTCGACTGGATGGTCCCCGAGGTAAAATAGAATTATTTTGTGGTAGAAGACAAACAGTTAAGGGGCTTTGACCTGGGTAAATTGGGACCGAACATAGTTCCCAAAGGCCAAAAGCCTGCATTTGTCCTAAGTATACTGGTAAAATCCCCATTTGAGTTAATCACATTCCTATAATAAAGCGTTACTGCATTTGTACACTGCTAGATTTCCACATAGTAGCGTTAGGCAAAACTAATTTGGCGAATGTACGTGTAAAATCAAGATTAGCTAAACAAGACTTGCAATTGCTTACCTAATTACTTGGTGGAATTTCACGTGTTTAATTCAATTTGTCAGTTTCACCATCCCAATTTCAAAGACTTAGCTTTGTTTTCGGATTGTGATTTGGACTTGAATTTTTGTATCTGTTTTTTATTTTCAATTCTTATTGAACACCTGCCGTTAGACTTATTCCGACGTTTAATGATAATATATCACAAGCATGCATAATGGTGACAATATTAATGGGTTTATTCCAGGACGTAACTTCAGCAATCGTAAGATAAGTCACGTGATAGAAATATAGCAGATACCATGAAAGTAAGTAAAGTATTTTTTAAAAAGTTGTAAAATTAACTTTAAATGTGCTTAGTGCAATTGGACTCATGCTATTATACCAAATAAGGCACTGTAAATCGAACCACCATATCCAAACCATGGCCACACGACCAGGACACCTGATTGGATGCACGACCGGTACATTTATCGTAACTTTATCGCCAATGTACCACGTAATTCCCCTAACGTTTGTACCGAATACTAATCAGAGATTCTCTAGCTTAGCGTTAAACGTTCGACAAATTTTTTACTGTATGCCGTTAGCTCAATGTTAAATGCGACGTATGCCAATTGATTGATTTATTGAGTTTATAAATTAGTACTGGTTTCATTGTATACTGAAAGAAGTTTTAGATGAATAACATTAATTAATAAAATAACCATGGCAACTAGTGCAAACCATCATGTTCTGTCATTAGATACAAATGCAGTAAAGTGCTGTCTTTTATAACAACGTTCTCAATTTAGTAACCAATTAGCTCTCTCTTTCTCTCTCTCTCTCTCTTGTACTATATCACCACTTTGTAACAGATGTAAGCCCAACTTGTCAATGTGTCAGCCATTGTCCAGTAACGTGTAACTCGCGGGTATTCATGTTTGTTGAATCTATTTGCCCATACCAGTCGCTTGACAGATTCTGAAAACAGAAAACCTATAAATATCTATGGAATTGTAATTTTAAATAATTAATCCTTTACCATATGCTTGATGGTCAATGCGGTTAACAGCCTCTTTTTCCCGAAATTTTGAACGGTAAGTGGTTTCTATGTTCCGACATATTTATTGCAACCAAAGTAGCCAAAAGGACCGCTTTATAGATAATTGAGAAAAAACATAAATTTCGTCCTAATTTAGTGATTCAATGGGGTTTGCCGCGGTACCCTCGGAATACTTATTTCCATTGGATATGGAAACGCATAAGATGACGTATTCCCGTCAAACAACGATATTCCGGGAATATTCGACGTCAGCGTTTTCCAAAATGTTCTGCACAAACGTTAAAAGGCATTGGCCACGTAGTACAATGGCGAATCCCTTTTGGTGCATGTTCAAACCTTCTTCAATTTTATAATAAGATCAGTCTCCGTATGTTTATATATATATAAAAGAATGAATTGTCACGTGACTTTATTTTCTGCGGTTTCTATCGATTGTCCTTTCCTTGTACCTCAGCAGAAATCGCAAATTCACGTTAATACTGATTATTTGGCGAGACTTACCGATACTTTCGTGTCCGACGTTTTTTTCCGCTTGATCGCTCTTAGTGCTCGTTTTGTGAGATAGGGGATCAAACTCCGTTCTAGTCTGAACAAGACTTGAAAAAAGATAGTGCTTATTTTTTCGCCAGGCAATCGGCATTTAGTAAAAAGAAAGTTACGAGGTCCTTGGAAAGTGACCACAAAAAGAATCTTAACTACAAATTGCCTTGAGCGCACTACAAAAATAAAAATGTCTGCCACTTCCCCTATAAAGCTAGTAATGTATCGATATAAACAAACACGCTCACATACCCCCACCCCCATGTGCAAATCACAATCCCAAAACCAAACAATCACCCCCAAACCTCTCCGTTCCTGAATACTCCTTATCAAACTTACAAATCACTCCTAAGGATGTTGAAGATATTATAAATTGCCTTAAGGCATCAAAAGCTTCTGGTCTAGACAATATCCAGCCTCTCTTATTAATCCGGGCTTCTGATATACTATGCTTTCCTCTAAGTAAATATTTTACAAAACTGTTACAAAACTCTATATTTCCAACTATTTAAAAACAAGTAAATTTTATTCCTATAAATAAGAAAGAAGATCCAAGTAATGTTAGTAATTATCGCCCAATTTCATTGTTAAACATTCTTGGCAAGGTTATGGAACGTTGTGTTTATAAATATTTACACAACTATTTATTGTACAACTCTATCATTACACCTTTCAGTCTGGTTTCAGACCGGGTGATTCAACTGTAAATCAGCTTTTAGACTTTAGCAATGACATTTCTACAGCACTCGATAGTGGGAAAGAAATAAGGGTTATATTTTGCGACATAAGCAAAGCTTTTGACAGAGTTTGGCATCGGGGTTTATTAGAAAAATTAAAGTCTATTGGAATAGGTGGTTCTTTACTTCTGTGGTTTAAAAGTTATATAAGAAGGTAGACAATAACAATAATGTAACTTCAACCTGGGAATTCATACGAGGCGTTCCACAAGGTTCAATTCTGGGTCCTATTCTTTTTATAATTTATATTAATGATATAGTAAATAACATACAAAGTAAAATTAAACTGTTTGCGGATGATACTTCTTTATATATAACTGTTGAAGATCCATTTGATGCTGCAGTCATTTTGAATAATGATCTTGATCTTATACATGACTGGGCTCAAAAGTGGCTTGTCACATTTAACCCCAACAAAACAGAACCCATGATTATTTCACGCAAAACATCTATGCCCTTTCATCCCCAACTTTATATGAATCATACTCCAATAACCAAAGTCGAAACCCACAAACATCTTGGCATATTGTTTTCCTCTGATGGGTACTGGAAAAATCATATAGTTGCCATTTTATTAAAAGCTAATAACAGACTTTCCCTCCTGAGAAAACTTAAGTATACACTCGACCGTCGTAGTCTAGAAAAAATATATGTAACTTTTATAAGACCTTTATTAGAATATGCTGACATAGTATGGGGACAATATAACTGACAACTTGACAGAACAACTTGAAAAAATTAATTTAGAAGCAGCCAGAATTGTAACTGGAGCTACCAAGCTGACTAGCATTTTTCGTTTATACAAAGAGACTGGATGGGACACATTACACGACAGACGGAAGAAACATCGACTGATACAATTCTACAAATGTACATGTACCACGGACTGACACCTGCTTATTTAACAAACCTAATTCCCAATGACTATACTCATCGTTACGGCACCAGGCAAAATCTTTACGATTGCTCGTTGTAGAACACAGTTTCATTACAATTCATTTCTCCCTCAAACCATTAGAGATTGGAACGAAATTCCCCAAGATGTAAGAAATGGTTCGCTTTATGGTTTGAAACAATTTTATTGACATTAATTCTAAAGTCCCTTCTTTTTATTTTTCAGGATCAAGCAAAGGTCAAATTCAACAAGCTAGACTTAGAATGAAATGCAGTTCTTTAATAAACATCTATTTGATTAAAATTTAATTTACAGTTCTCGATGTTCATGTGGTGAAGTAGAGTCTACTTTTCATTTTTTGCTAAACTGTCCAAAATACAACATTATTCGTAAAAGCACAGTCTCCAAACTTGAACAGAGTTATAATATTACCACTGATTTATTATTATATGGTGACGCAGATTTACTTTCCGATCACAAAATAATGAAATTTTTTCAACTGTCCAAAGATATATTGAACTCACTAAGCGTTTTTGATTAAATAGCTTATGGTACACTGATTTATTTATTAATTGTTTTTTGGTGCACTGATTTATAATTTATAATATTTTTTCCCCACATATACATATATTCATCGGTCAAAAATAGTAACTTTCAGATATGGAGAGGGGTTAATATAAGCACATGGCTTGTTCCCGAATCCTTTTTTCTACATTTGTATATGTTATCTATTTACTTACGTATTTATGAATTGAATAAAATATTGTTTAAACTACAACTAAACTAAAACTTTCAACATTGCAGCAGAAAAACTTAAAACAAAATACAGGGAAGTGAGATCAGGTGTTTGGGAAGGGTAGGCGCTTGAACGAAATATTCTTGACTGGGACGTAATACCCCAACCAATCTTCTTGCTGGGTCATCAACATAGCTTATTTATTTCATTTCAGATTGACTTTGGAATACGTACGAAGACAAACAACACATGGATCTCATAATGGTAAGTTAAATGTGATTGATTGAAAGTAGCCGATAACAATTTACAGCTTTACACCATGCACTACTTATCCCGTAAGGTCATATGTATAAAAATAAGCTAAATTTGCTAAATTTAAGTTTAGGGAAATCTTAGTTAAGATAGGATTGTGAAACTAGGGCCATCAGAAACCGATTTTTGATTTTTACTCTGTATATAAAAAACAACTGTGTTCAAATTAGCACTTACACTTATTTCAGAATATTGATTAAATGAATGTAGACTATAAGTCTTTACCTCCCAGTCAAGAACATTTCACTTATATAAAGACGTAACCAGTTATAGGTGAAGTGACAGTGAGTTTTTTCCTTTGTAGTGGGCTCAGATCAATATAGGATCAAGGCAATATGGGGAAGAGTTCTTTAACGTGCCGCGCCTGCCTTGACCGGGGATATCAATTTTTAAGTTTTCTTCCGAAGGACCCGTGACTTTCATTCTCCTTATTGCAGAGTGTTTGACCAGTCAATACCTATTTTCAAGTCTTGAATAGAGCCGGCCGGGGTTTGAACCCACGACCTCCCACATAAGAAGAGAACACTGTACAAAATGATCATGAGCTACCGTAATGATCTTAGTAATTGGTTTATTTTAATTATTTCAGAAAAGAGTTGTGATCATTTTTCTTGCCATCCTGGTTGTTAACACAATGGCGTTTGTACCATGTGATAGATGCGATTTACGTCTACACAGATGTAAGGCAAGTTGCCCCGGGGTGGCGTCAAGATGCATCATCAAATGTTACCAGAAAGCTGTGTACTGTCTGAACGTTTGTCAAAGGAGAGAACAATTCGCCAGTCAATGGTTGGATGACGAAGATGTATTTATACAAGCTGGCTTATAAAACACACACAACTGTTATACATGTTGTTATTTTGTTTTAGATGTTGATTTTTAAAATAAAGTCAATTTTCTACAATTTTTGTCATCATAGACTTGATGGTACTATACTATTCCAGATATAGTACAAATTATATTTTAAATTGTTATACCTTACATATATTAAAACACTTTTCATTGAATGTTTTCCAATCACATGACATGTAATAAATGAGATATTTCCCACAGAATAACTGTCAGCGTGTGACAACCTCTCACAGCCATGTGATAATACTATTATCACCCGGTGATAACCCGGTACAAGGGAAATAACTCGTACAACAGAGCCGTGTTGTCATTTGGTAAACAATATCAATGGCGGCCAGTCGTTTTTTGTAGTTCGTTGGAAGCGGACTTGGGAGTTAATTATGCATGACAAAGATGCAGAAAACACAAAAAGGGGCACCCAGGCTTTAGTGAAAATACTAAAAATGCATTTGATGGAAACAGAAAGAGAGATAAACCTAGATTCTGCGGAATATAAAGTATGTAGACGAGCGCCAGTAAAGGATGGTTGAAAGTGTAAACTAAAACTGGCTGCATTTAATTTAATTCAAAATTTATATATTGTTTGTGTCATTTTACATGGTAAGCTTTGTTTCGGTATAATGAAATAATCATTGCCCTCTAGGTGATGCCCTCGGGTGACAACGCTTCTGTCGGGTGACAATTCTGGATGTCCAAGTCCGCTTCCAACGAACTACAAAAAACGACTGGCCGCCGTTGATATTGTTTACAAAATGAAAACACGGCCCTGTTGTACGAGTTAGTTCCCTTGTACCGGGTTCTCATCGGGTGATAAAAGTATTATCACATGGCTGTGAGAGGTTATCAGATGGCAGTGAGAAGTTGTCACACGCTGACAGTGATTCTGTGGGAAATATTTCATTTATTACATGTCATGTGATTGGAAAACATCCAATGAAAAGTGTTTTAATATATGTGAGGTATAATAATATTAGTTATATCGAGACGTCACCAGCTACAAGTGAAGTGACAGAAATTATGATTTTTGCAGTGCGCTCGGGGTAATATGTACATATTGGGGGGGGGGGGTCTTTTACATGCCACATTCGCATTACACGTAACGAAGTTTTTTCCAAACCCGCGACTTTTATTTCTAAAAGACTTGGAAATGCTTGGCGTGCTTGGAACAGTCACTACATATTTTCAAAGCTTGGTCAGGGCCAGTGAAACGAAATCAGATTTTTAAATTTGTACTTTTATTTTGCAACACTGCATAAAGATTAACGAGATGAATTCGAAAATAAGAGAAAAGACCCAGAACATTCGTTCTATACTATAATTCCCCAATAAAGAATTTATTTTCACTTAAATTACCCTTTTTAATTCTGTAATTTTATGATTTTTCTCTAAATTACTGACTCGGGGATTTTTTGCAAGATAAGGCTTTGACCGTTATCCATGTTCCTTTCATTCTCAATTTTGATTGGTGTACATGTAGCTGGCTAAACAAAAGGTACTTACCCTTCCAGAACTCCTGGCATCACTTTCCTGGTAGAATTTCTCGGGTTTTACTTGATTTGCCGGTTCCAAGGTTCTAACTTTGCTTTGAAGTTGTGGTTTGAATATGGATCGGTATGTTTATTTTACTTCGCTTTAAGTTTGTGGTTTGGACATGGATTGGTATGTTTATTTTTACTTTGCTTTAGGTTTGTGGTTTGGACATGGATTGGTATATTTATATTTACTTCGCTTTAGGTTTGTGGTTTGGACATGGATTGTTATGTTTTTTTTACTTTGCTTTAGGTTTGTGGTTTGGACATGGATTGGTATGTTTATTTTTACTTTGCTTTAGGTTTGTGGTTTGGACATGGATTGTTATGTTTTTTTTTACTTTGCTTTAGGTTTGTTGTTTGGACATAGATTGTTATGTTTATTTTTACTTTGCTTTAGGTTTGTGGTTTGGACATGGATTGGTATGTTTATTTTTACTTTGCTTTAGGTTTGTTGTTTGGACATAGATTGTTATGTTTATTTTTACTTTGCTTTAGGTTTGTGGTTTGGACATGGATTGGTATGTTTATTTTTACTTCGCTTTAGGTTTGTGGTTTGGACATGGATTGGTATGTTTATTTTTACTTTGCTTTAGGTTTGTGGTTTGGACATGGATTGGTATGTTTTTTTTTACTTTGCTTTAGGTTTGTGGTTTGGACATGGATTGTTATGTTTTTTTTTACTTTGCTTTAGGTTTGTTGTTTGGACATAGATTGTTATGTTTATTTTTACTTTGCTTTAGGTTTGTGGTTTGGACATGGATTGGTATGTTTATTTTTACTTCGCTTTAGGTTTGTGGTTTGGACATGGATTGGTATGTTTATTTTTACTTTGCTTTAGGTTTGTGGTTTGGACATGGATTGTTATGTTTATTTTTACTTCGCTTCAAGTTTGTGGTTTGGACATGGATTGGTATATTTATTTTTACTTCGCTTTAGGTTTGTGGTTTGGACATGGATTGTTATGTTTATTTTTACTTTGCTTTAGGTTTGTGGTTTGCACATGGATTGGTATGTTTGTTTTTACTTCGCTGTAGGTTTGTGGTTTGGACATGGATTGGTATGTTTATTTTTACTTTGCTTTAGGTTTGTGGTTTGGACATGGATTGGTATGTTTATTTTTACTTTGCTTTAGGTTTGTGGTTTGGACATGGATTGTTATGTTTATTTTTACTTTGCTTTAGGTTTGTGGTTTGGACATGGATTGGTATATTTTTTTTTACTTCGCTTTAGGTTTGTGGTTTGGACATGGATTGGTATATTTATTTTTACTTTGCTTTAGGTTTGTAGTTTGGACATGGATTGATATCTTTATTTTTACTTTGCTTTAGGTTTGTGGTTTGGACATGGATTGGTATATTTATTTTTACTTCGCTTTAGGTTTGTGGTTTGGACATGGATTGTTATGTTTATTTTTACTTTGCTTTAGGTTTGTGGTTTGGACATGGATTGGTATGTTTGTTTTTATTTCGCTTTAGGTTTGTGGTTTGGACATGGATTGGTATGTTTATTTTTACTTTGCTTTAGGTTTGTGGTTTGGACATGGATTGGTATGTTTGTTTTTATTTCGCTTTAGGTTTGTGGTTTGGACATGGATTGTCATGTTTATTTTTACTTCGCTTTAGGTTTGTGGTTTGGACATGGATTGGTATGTTCGTTTTTACTTCGCTGTAGGTTTGTGGTTTGGACATGGATTGGTATGTTTATTTTTACTTTGCTTTAGGTTTGTGGTTTGGACATGGATTGGTATGTTTATTTTTACTTTGCTTTAGGTTTGTGGTTTGGACATGGATTGTTATGTTTATTTTTACTTCGCTTTAGGTTTGTGGTTTGGACATGGATTGTTATGTTTATTTTTACTTCGCTGTAGGTTTGTGGTTTGGACATGGATTGGTATGTTTATTTTTACTTTGCTTTAGGTTTGTGGTTTGGACATGGATTGGTATGTTTATTTTTACTTTGCTTTAGGTTTGTGGTTTGGACATGGATTGTTATGTTTATTTTTACTTTGCTTTAGGTTTGTGGTTTGGACATGGATTGGTATATTTTTTTTTACTTCGCTTTAGGTTTGTGGTTTGGACATGGATTGGTATATTTATTTTTACTTTGCTTTAGGTTTGTGGTTTGGACATGGATTGATATGTTTATTTTTACTTTGCTTTAGGTTTGTGGTTTGGACATGGATTGGTATATTTATTTTTACTTCGCTTTAGGTTTGTGGTTTGGACATGGATTGTTATGTTTATTTTTACTTTGCTTTAGGTTTGTGGTTTGGACATGGATTGGTATGTTTGTTTTTATTTCGCTTTAGGTTTTTGGTTTGGACATGGATTGTTATGTTTATTTTTACTTCGCTTTAGGTTTGTGGTTTGGACATGGATTGGTATGTTCGTTTTTACTTCGCTGTAGGTTTGTGGTTTGGACATGGATTGGTATGTTTATTTTTACTTTGCTTTAGGTTTGTGGTTTGGACATGGATTGGTATGTTTTTTTTTACTTTGCTTTAGGTTTGTGGTTTGGACATGGATTGTTATGTTTATTTTTACTTCGCTTTAGGTTTGTGGTTTGGACATGGATTGTTATGTTTATTTTTACTTCGCTTTAGGTTTGTGGTTCGGACATGGATTGTTATGTTTATTTTTACTTTGCTTTAAGTTTGTGGTTTGGACATGGATTGGTATGTTTATTTTTACTTCGCTTTAGGTTTGTGGTTTGGACATGGATTAGTATGCTTATTTTTACTTTGCTTTAGCTTTAGGTTTGTGGTTTGGACATGGATTGGTATGTTTATTTTTACTTTGCTTTAGGTTTGTGGTTTGGACATGGATTGGTATATTTATTTTTACTTTGCTTTAGGGTTGTGGTTTGGACATGGATTGGTATGTTTATTTTTACTTTGCTTTAGGTTTGTGGTTTGGACATGGATTGGTATGTTTATTTTAACTTTGCTTTAGGTTCGTGGTTTGGACATGGATAGGTATGTTTATTTTTACTTTGCTTTAGGTTTGTGGTTTTGGACATGGATTGGTATGTTTATGTTTACTTCGCTTTAGTTTTGTGGTTTGGACATGGATCGGTATGTTTATTTTTACTTTGCTTTAAGTTTGTGGTTTGGACATGGATTGGTATATTTATTTTTACTCTGCTTTAGGTTTGTGATTTGGATATGGGCTGTTACATGTATGTTTATTTTTGATTGATAATGTATGATTATTAGGGGATCGAGGATTAAAAAATATTCAAACAGCGACAGAATACTTCACTTTTTTTTAAAGAAATCTATATTTTTCGCATTTTATGTATGTACAATTTAATTTAAAAAGATAATAACAACGACAGTTTTCATTCTAATTAATTACAATATCATATCACTGACAAAATTCCTTTGGCACTTTGCAAAAAACCTCCCTTGGTCTGTCAACATAAATATCTTGTTTTCTCACTTCTAATATCGTCACTACATCTCACACTTTCAAACACAGGTTCAATACAAAAATATTTTTATACGGCACGTTAATGAACAATCGCTTGTTTATTTTTATGTTTATTTTATAAGGATTAAACTGCATATTATACCAGTGGTGATTTTGCAGCACTGGACGGTCGTTCCGGAATCCAATTTCACACCAGTAGTGTTTGGACCAAAATCGTCAATCCAAAATGTTTTACCATTAACAATTGTAACAAAGTAAAAAATAATAAAAAACAAACTATAATTTTTAAAAAGAACAAAACAAAAAATGTCAAATCCAATGCTATGTCTTACCATATAAATCCGTCATGATTTATTGCAAAACAGCCAAAATCGGACAGGACAAATGGTGATAATGAATCGAGATCTTAATATAAACCTGATGCCATATATACATCGTTTTCCATTTTTCTGGTAGATTTTATAAATATTACACGATTACAAATACATGCAATAATAATAATAATAAATAATAATAATAAATAATTCATGGATTTGATCCAAGTTTGAGGGAGAAAATCAAATCTGAAAACTCCATGACAAAAATTACAAACAGGATTTAAAATAAAATAATAATGTCTGCATTAAAATATTTTAAACAATTTCAATTACAGTAAAAGTAAAAATGGTAAAAAAGGTAAGACAAAACGAGGCCAAAACGAGGCCAAAACGAGGCCATGGTCCTTGATATCGTCCACCGTGGTCATACTTAGTATTCCGAAGGTTATTTCACGAAACAAGCATCAAAACTTGAAAATTCCGAGAAAACCACTTTGCATGTCAGTGGTCAAAACAAAGCAATGTAAGGTTATTTGATAAATGGGGTTATGGCCGTAACCTTTGACCTTGATTTCAAAACCAAGTACAAAAATTGCTGATGGTAGCACAACAGTAAAACATTACGTCATGAAAATGACCGTTGATTCTGACCCCCTTTTTTAAGGTAATTTCAAGAAATTGTAAAAAACTGAAAACTCTACTACCTGTTCAAATATTCAAGTTGTAACAATTTGATGCCATTTTTCAAATTTGTAAAAAATCATAACCCATTTTTCAAACGACTTTAATTAAATGAAAAAAGTACCAACATACGAACAGAACATACACATCTTGTGCTAGACCATAGTTTCACATGGCCTTTGGTCAAGTGAGCTAAAAACTGACAAATTTATAAAACTACATGTTAGCTTCGAGTCTGGCAAATCAATGTTCTTCTTCTTGTTGAAGGTAAAAGTCAGAAGGAGTATCAAGCGGTAAAGGCATGGGGTTAACTGTGTCTTCTCTAAGATAGTTAGCAAATGCTTTGCATTCATAAACCCGGACTTTCTTGTCATATCTATCCCCAATCCATATTTTATCTTCGTTGTCAATGGCAATACTAAATGGACGTCCAAACTCTTCCGGTTTATTTGCCATAACGAGACCAATGAAGTTCCCATTTGGATCAAGCATGTGAAGGGAAGCATTAGATAGATCGTTGACTATAACATTTCCAAAGGCGTCAGCACAAACGTGGATAGGATCGAAACCCGTTTCTCTCATAAAAAAAGGTGTTCGAAGCCGGTCTCTTCCTCCAAGGTACTGATTCAGAACTACGCCATGGTCGGTAATAACATACACACAATGCATTTTTCTGTCACAAACAAAAATAGTTGAGTGTTTATTGACTACAACTGAAAAGGGGTCTTTGAAAAGTGGTTGATCTTCATGTTTTCCGCCGAAAGTTTCTATCACAATGCCATCTGGGCTTACAATCTGTAGTCGTCCACGATCTTCGTCATCTTTTGTATTTTTCTCTCCGCCAACAACTGCTATACGACCATCCGGGAAGGAAGACATACCAAAAGGAACAATTCCATGTGTAGATGCAAATTTATATACACGACCTTCAGAATGTCTCAAAATTTGTGAAGTTTGGATTACTGCTATTAATAAGCTTCCGTCTTTTCTATATTCTATGCTGCTAACAATGGCATCAATCGGAATAACCCCTTTTAACTTCCCTGTAATATCGCAATGCAATATCGCTGGTCCGAATGTAGGAACAACCCAGCATTCTGTATCCGACATTGGACAAATGGAGGATATAGTCTCTTTCCCTTGGTCATCAGGAATAATGTCCAATGGAAAACTTGAACACAGATCTAAAACTTTATTATATTTTATGGGTTCCAAGGAAAAGGCTAACGATAATGGTAATTGAGGATCATACGAATTCCGTCGTCGTTGCCGTGAGCGTCGTTCTTCATCGTCTTCGGTATCACTTTCGGTATTTGGCAAGGAAGCTCCCGATAGAATCAGTGCTTTCTTATGTGAAGAAGAACACGAAAGGCACATTTTCTGTTTACAATGGGGGCATACTTTGACGGTTTTGATATTGTCTTGGTTACACATCTCACATTTTATTTTTACAAAATCTACTTTCTTCTCGGTATTCGGGACAAAATAATTATTCATAAACCCGTCAATGCCGTTTTGAGGTATCGGAACCTCTGATCGACACATGGGGCATTTGAGGGACCCTCCTCCTTCAGGCTTAACAAAAGATTCAAGACATGCGGTACAAAAGGTGTGTCTACATTTCAATAACTTTGCATTCGTATAACTATCCCAACAAATAGGACATACGTGTCTGTCATCATCGTCGTCATCCATTGTTTTTCCTCTTTGATTCTAGAAGTTCGCTGGGTCGAGGGAATTCCAAGTATTCGTCACTCTACTGTAAATTCCTCTCTATAATTATTACATTATCATCCTGAAATTGATTTTAAATAAAATTAATGAAAGTACCTCACAAACTCCAAGCTTCTAAATATAGAACATAGAATTCTGCAATAATTATTGTTGTTGTTGTTGCTGTTACCGTTTAACAACTTGGTAAATCAGCAACAGGCAAGATCTTGTTGAAGTGACAGTTGAGTTAAGTAATGGTGTTTAACGTCACAGTCAAGAATATTTCACTTATATCGAAACGTCGTCAGCTATAGGCGAAAGTGTAGAAAAAATTACCTATGCGTTGCGCTGTTGGCATTATACAGCGGGTTCGTTATCGTGCCAAGCCCAGCGTGACACGGGACCTAGTTTATTTTAAGTTCCCATCCGAAAGAACCGTTACTTTATTTCGTAATGCTGAGTGCTTTGCGAAGGAACAGTCACTACCCGTTTTGAAGTCTTGGGTCAGAGCCGGTCGGGGTTGGAATCGAAGTGAGAGAGAGAAAGTGAAAGTTAGTCAACCATATGTTTCTGACACTGGTCAGAGTTATCAAGAACACACAGAAAATAATTATAGCGACTCACAAAGAACATAGAGCATACAACAACTGTCTGATAACTTGATAGCAGAAAGCTAACTTATGTTTTGCTAAAATTGGCTTGTTAACGTTGTGGTTGTCATCTGTAACCATTTGAAATATCGCAAATCAGAAGAAAGAAAAAATGTACCATAGTTTTTACAACTAAAAAAATCTGTCTCAAACATAAAGAGAGGGAATAACCAGTTAAAAATTAGACTGCGGTTTGATTTTATTAACATGTGTCCGTTCACTTTGTTACTACAAGTATCAAACACGGCAAACTGATCCGTTGTTTTAGTATGAATTAAATATTATTATTACTATTATTATTATCATTGTGTTGTTGTTGGTGGTGGTGGTGTTTTTCAGCTGTCTGGTGGTATCAGCATCAAGCAATAAGAGTAAGAGAGAGGGGGCTTGTAAATAGTAAAACGGCGCCCAATAACCCGTTAACCCCCTCCCCTTCTCACTCTCTCTTCCCCAACTTACCCCCCCCCCTCCCTTCCGCACTTCGTAATCATGAATGTTTATTAATCATTTACGAATGTTAAAAATTAATATTGGAAAGAAAATGAGAAACACTTTTGGAACCTACACCGTGATGTGACCTTTGTTACACACATTCAATCGAAAACGAAAGTAGAGTATACACAACTATATGTTTCAAATAAAGCACTTCCTTGAACGGTAAACACGTAAATTATATAAGTTTACATTAAACATGATGTTATATTTCATTTAAAGGTCGATCTTTTAAAATTAATTCTATTATCTTACCAATAATTGCTTTAGATACATTCGTCTGGGATTCCACAACTGACCAGTCTGATCCATAGTCAAGGTATGCAACTTCCTTGATATTATAAGAGTTGTCTCCCTTTGTACGTAAGCAGAATTTGTTTCCTCAGTTGTCAAACTATTAAGTATATCGAGTATTTTTATTATTTTAATTAAAAAAGTTGCATTGCAGATCACTATAACATTATAACATTTACTAGTATATTTTATTATTATCAATTTGTTTTATTTGTAGTAAGATAAAATGGGAATGATGAATTTATGTTAAAGACTTATTGAATGTAACTGGGACCACAACTTTAAAATTTAAAAACTTGCATTGTTACGAAAACTTCTTTAAGTTCTTTATCATATTAAATTTTTATTTTAAAATTTACCAATAACGTTTTTATCCCCGTCTTTCGAAGAAAGAAGGGATATTTAATTTGAATAGCAGTCCGTCCTTCCTTCCAACTGTCCATCCGAAATTCTTGTCTGCGCAAATTCTCCAAAATTATGAAGCACTGTTTTATGAAACTTGGAACAAAGCATCACTATTGATCACAGTACACATATCGTTAACCCGAGTTAGTTTGCTCATTTTCCTGGGAGTTATTGCCCTTTTAGGATAATTGCAGATCACAAAAAAGAACCTGCTGGTGGGGGATTCTTATTCAACGGTTTTACTTGTTTGGTTGTAAAAAATTGTCTTTTCGAAAAAATGCAATTTGTTTCACACTTCACATTACACAAGTACATAAAATTATTTAAAGTATTAATTATTTTTGGGTATTTAAAGTACAAATAAAATCAGCATTGCTTATTATCATAATACAATAGCCTTTGTTTGACTGTTCAATTTGTGAAGAACAACTTTGGCAATACTGGTCCTTAAGTTTTTGTTCAAAAGAATTAATTAACTATGTTTGCATTGGTTGACAAACAACCCTTTAGAATTCCAAATATTGCCGCTCAAACCAATCGAATTCAACATTATTTTTTTTAATTCAAGTTATGTTTTTTCCCCATCATGTCGATAAAGTATGCTAACTTATTTTCGGAAATAATGTTTTATAGCAAAATGTTACTGTCATGCACCATTTTTTAATTTAATCATAAAATACATTCAAAAAATAGTATATGACAATTAAATTTTAAAAAAATGGTATATGACATATCTATACTTTTATATATTAGAAACATAGAACGCGATATTAACGTTGTAATAACATAATGAACTTTTAATTAAGTTTACGATGTTTTAGAATTATATTTAATTAAAAATATTTAGCACTAAAAAAGACAATAGCATAAACTAAACTTACAAGGTGAAATCTTAAATGTTTATTTAACCATGTTGGCTAAGTGGGAAAATGTTGGACGCATTACATTTGCGCATTGTTTTTGCGCAAAAGTCATATGGAATTGCGGAAATGTAATGCACCGACTGTAATGGATACCTGGGCTTCCGAGTTCACCGACCCCAGCCAGGTCTGACCCAAGACTTAAAAGTAGGTAGTGACTGTTCTTTCGCCAACCACTCGGCATTACGAAATGAAAGTCACGGTTCTTTCGGATGGGAACTTAAAATAAACAAGGACCCGTGTCACGGTGGGCTTGGCACGCTAAAGAACCCAGCTGTATAATGCCATAAGCGCAACGCACAGGCAAAATTTTTGCACTTTCGCCTATAGCTGGCGATGTCTCGATGTGAGTGAGATATTCTTGACTGGGACGTTAAACACCATTACTCACTCACTCACTCTGAGTTCACCGTTTACCATATACGTAGGTGTAGCTGTTTTAAGTAATAGTTACTAACCGAGTCAGAGGGGTTCATCAATTTGAAACACCTGGGCACGTGCGTCTAGTGATCCCGAACCGCGAAGCGGTGAGGGATTACGAGCACGTGCCCAGGTGTTTCAAATTGATGGACCCCGACGACGAGGTCCGTAACTGACTTACACGATGACAATAATACAGTTCAAAATAATGTGTACAAATGATTAAAAAATGAAATTAAATGTTTAAAATATACTAGAGTATAACAATAAAAATAATTTCATATTGTATAATAAATAAATAAATGAATAAATCAAGACTTTGGCAGGTAAATTAAAGAAAATTCATTCATTAAAAAAATACTATAGCCAGTAACCATTCATACAGCAGTTTAAAAATATTGCAATTGATTATTTTATTAAAAATACAGGATCAAAATCTAGTATCATTTTCGAAAAAGAGAATCATGAAGGCAGAAAATTATCAAGCAAATACTAAATATGTCTCCCTTTTAACACCTATCAGTCGTAAGTCCTACTCTGGCCCAATGGATAGCAAGCCTGCTTGGCAATGAAGAGGTTGTGAGTTCGAATCCTGACTGAAGTCCTCTTTTTCTCTTTTAAATTTTAGAAATAATGCAATGTCATTTCACGCATGAGCGAAAGTTAAAAACAAACGCACGGAGTATTTTAATTCCATACACACTGTTCAAGATGTCTGACTACAATTCAGACGAAATATTGAGTCAAGCATTAGATTTCAAAATGAACAGGTTTTTATTACCCAAAATACATATAAAACCATAGAAGACTGTTACGAAGAACAGGCATTTTCAAAATTTTACAAAAAGCCGTAGATGTACACTCAATGCTTGATGACGGCGGTCCATCTCAAATGGGTGCTTTCACTTATGGAAATGGAATAGGTACGTATAAGTTTGAATTTGTAAAAGAGTATTTTTTTTAGTAATATATGTCCGCAATTTTACGTTGTAGGCTAGCATTATACTTGGCTAAAAAGATCCCCGTCAACATTGTTATGCTTAAACATGTTTAATACATCGAGCACGAACATACCGATCCGTGTTCAAATTACGATCCAAAAGCAAAATTTTTGTTATGAGAATTGGACTTAATAAATTTTTAATGTCACGATTTTTGTATTTGTTGTTTCATTTTGGATATCTGGATTGTCTATTGTTTACTAGCACGTGCCCAGGTGTTTCAAGTTGAACTACCCGGTGGTTCAACTTGAAACACCTGGGCACGTGCTAGTAAACAATAGACAATCGAGTATTCAAGTTGGTTACCGACCCGAAGAAAACAAAAGAGTTATCGTGTAAGTTTAAGGATTTTTTTACAGTATGTGTTTTTTACCTATTCTCATTGTTTAAGACAATTACCGTATAAACTAACATTGGTAAAACCAATTTATGAAATAGATGCAGTTGACATTCGATTGACAAGTGGGTATTTTCTAGGTTTCTATACAAACCGAATAGAGCATTACATGCTTTATCATATAAGTTTTTCTTAGCTGTATAACCTTTACAATTTCTATTGTAGAATATGCCCAAGTAACAATAGCTGTCGACATAATCCAAAATGTCCTTTCCAAACTATAATACAGGTAACTGATTAATTTTTCTCTTACTAAACATAAGAACTTTTGTTTTAAATATATGGCTTCTAGTTTACGCATATTACATTAATTGTAAAAAAAAAACATTCACCAGTTTTGTTTTCCAAAATCATCACAGTATCGTCCGCATACAGAAGAAAAAAGTGTTCACATACTTTTGTAGCATTTTGACACCCATTTCCAACAAGACGTTTAGGCTATTATATTACTGATGGTATTGATTCAAATATTCTTCTAAATCATTAACATAAATAGAAAAAAAAGCTGACAAGTTTTCTCCTTGTCGAACACCAATCTCACTTAAAAATAATTAGATTTCAAAATCCCTTTTTAGTACTATCATGCATATTTATATGTTATATTTAAAGGCCGTTTACAAGCCTTTATAAAACTTTAAAAACACAATATAATTTTCTTTTTTATGAAAGTAACACTCAAAAATACTTTTGATTGATTGATTGATTGATTGATTGATTGATTGATTGATTGATTGTATAGTAGATTTGTATAAACCAGATTGATGTATTGTCAGGAAATCTTCAGTTTCTACATTTTTAACCGATTATAAAGGACTGATGTAAAAAGCTTGTCGAAACAACTCAGTATAGTTATAGCCCTAAAAATGTCTGTATCTTTGGAGTCACCTTAATTGTTGATTCACAGGTTTAAGAGGACAAAGAATCCCGATGCCGAGTGTCGAAAGAACAGTCAACACCTGTTTCCAAGACTAGGTCAGACCCGGACAGGGTTCAAACAAACGACCTCCCAAATACAAGCAAGAAAGAGATACTTCTGCAACTTAGTGGGTTTCTAGGATTATCACCACTAGACTTTGGAATATCTCTACACGAGTAATCTGGAATACTATCGGTATTAATTTTATATTATTTTTACAATTATATATTTAACTACGCGCTTATAATATCTGCATTATCTTCCGGCGAAATTTGTGAATGACAATATCAAAATGGCCATCTGGAAACACATCATTCATATTAGAGTAAAATAGCCCATGGGGGAAGCACATCTGACAAACCACAACATAATCAATTATACCGGCGTGTTAAAACGCTGATGATATATTACAGACAATAACATTGACCTGTTCGCTTGACCTTTCATTAAGAAGATTCATATAAATGGGCCAATCTATACATAGTCAGTGTTAAAATAGGCAGTTAATACACAAACAACGCATATGTCCTATGGCATTGACAAAAACATCTGTCTTTCCTATACATAAATGTGCTGGTCGATATAGCTATTCAAAGTAAAGGTCAAGCGGGCAGGTCAATGTTGTTTGCCTGTAGCATTAATTGAAAATCAATAATTTACGCTTAATTATATCATTTATTTAGGATATAAATATGTATTAAATGGAAAATGAATGACATTTTGAAGCAGGATAGTTTCATATTCACAGCTTGAATTGAAATCAAATTTAACCCAGTACAAGTTTCAGCATATGAATCTAAACAGCAAGTTGGCGTAGTTTTTATGGACACATCTATAAGACAATTTTACGGAAGATAAATTTGACGCTATTCACGTACAGTTGCAGCATATGGATTCCAACAGTAAGCGTAACATCTATGTGACAATTTTACGGAAGATAAATTTGACGCTATTCACGTACAGTTGCAGCATATGGATTCCAACAGTAAGCGTAACATCTATGTGACAATTTTACGGAAGATAAATTTGACGCTATTCACGTACAGTTGCAGCATATGGATTCCAACAGTAAGCGTAACATCTATGTGACAATTTTACGGAAGATAAATTTGACGCTATTCACGTACAGTTGCAGCATATGGATTCCAACAGTAAGCGTAACATCTATGTGACAATTTTACGGAAGATAAATTTGACGCTATTCACGTACAGTTGCAGCATATGGATTCCAACAGTAAGCGTAACATCTATGTGACAATTTTACGGAAGATAAATTTGACGCTATTCACGTACAGTTGCAGCATATGGATTCCAACAGTAAGCGTAACATCTATGTGACAATTTTACGGAAGATAAATTTGACGCTATTCACGTACAGTTGCAGCATATGGATTCCAACAGTAAGCGTAACATCTATGTGACAATTTTACGGAAGATAAATTTGACGCTATTCACGTACAGTTGCAGCATATGGATTCCAACAGTAAGCGTAACATCTATATGACAATTTTACGGAAGATAAATTTGACGCTATTCACGTACAGTTGCAGCATATGGATTCCAACAGTAAGCGTAACTTTTGTGACAATTTAATGGAAGACAAATTTAACGTAGTGCAAGTGATAGTTGCAGATTATGAATCCCAACAGCAAGCGTAGCATTCTCGGGTCCATCTATGTAGTAATTAGATGGAAGACAAGAGTTCAACTTGATTCCTTTGATGGTATCAACGGATATAACTAAATCTATGGAAAGGGAATTATTTTTCAAAAAGTTAGCGCACACATTGCGTTTGAACTTTACAAAGGCCAGAAGACAAAGTTTTAGAGGTACTTTTTAAAAACGTTTTGCGGTTTTTCATATACATTTTGTTTAAAAAATATAAATAATACATTAAAAAAATAATGAAAATGTATTGGTATATGAAAGAATTAATATTATTATTTAGTTCCATATAGGTCAGATGAAAAATACTGAGAATAATCAATTTATAGATACGGTATACATTTTTGTTGATATTCATAGGACAAAAGCAAAAAACTGCAAAGAAATAATATGATCAGATTTTGAACTGGACGCTTTGTATTACGCATTATGTGTTAGTTTTTTACTTTTTTATTTAGTGTCAGTATGTCAAAAGTAACAGAACTTGAGCAATTCATACTATAAATATCTGGACCAAAATCTGCAAAACATTTATTTAAAAGGATAAAAAACTGAATAATTCTAAAGCTTTTTTTCAATATCAGTATGTAAAATATGTACGTGAACAGTTGATAGACATATCTTGTTGATTATTTCCTTGAGGAAAAAAAACCTGCGAGAAGCTAAAAACAAAGACTGAGTATTTTTTTCAGTACCCTTTTCCAACATCAGTATGTCAAACACAACAGATAGTGAGGTGTTTATAGAACTAATAATATCGGATCATATAATGAAGATTGTACCTCTGATCATGATGATCGTCGGAACTATTGGAAACATTTTATCGATTATGATTCTGTTACGGAGACGCTTGAGGAAATCCACGACGTCACTATACTTGGTGGTCTTGGCTCTGTCGGATTTGACTGTGTTATACACTGGGTTATCACGACACTGGATCAAACACGTGTATGGCCTCAATACAAGACACATCAGTGAAATAAGCTGTAAGATAGGAGTGTTTGTAACTTTTCTATCGCTACATTTTTCATCCTGGCTGCTTGTAGCTGTAACAATAGAGCGCGTCCTGGTGGTGTGGTTTCCTTTGAACAAAAAGATTAGATCTAATAAGAAGACCGCGGCTTGTGTTATATTTGTTGTATTTTCCCTATTGGTGGGTTTTGACTCGCACCTGCTTTACGGGAGAAAGGATACAAAGGGATTTCAGGTAAACAGTACGGAAACAAACATTGTTTTTATATTGATGAGGAATATCTTGCATTCTACAAGCAAGTGTTCCCATGGATTGATCTCATGCTGTTCTCAGGATTACCGTTCTGTATATTACTGATCGGGAATATACTCATTGCATTCAAACTTTATTCCGCCAAAAAGCAGATAGAGAACTGGAGAGACAGCTCTTTGACAGTGGCACCAATTAGACGGACATATAACACTTTTAAAATACTTTTTGCTTTAAACACCGTTTTCCTCGTCTGTACAACTCCAATCAGTGTATACCTTATTGGAGAATACTACTGGGTCACAAATGCGTCTCGTAAGGCCCGTGCGGGTTTTAAACTACTTTGGACTATTTTTATCATTATGATGTATTGTAACAATACGTTTAACTTTTTACTATACTGTATCAGTGGTGATACTTTTCGTCGAGAATTGAGGAGTCTGTTTGTAAGGAAAAAACAGTATTCGATAAGTTCATTTTCTTCCAACCTATAATTCATATGTTTCTTGGGTTCGAAAAAAAACTTATTGGGTTGGAGTAAAACTAAATGGATTTGAAAACAACTAATTGTATTCGAAAATAAAACTTATTAGGTCCACATTGTACGATGATTCTCCAGTGCCATAGGTAACACGTTACAGTACGGAACAGTCAAAACTTTAATGTACTAAGCATCGTTTAATTAGTGTCGCATCGACATCTTATCTCGACCCATCGACATCTTATCTCGACTCATCGACATCTTATCTCGACCCATCGTTAGCAATATCTCGACCCATCGACATCTCATCTCGACCCATCGTTAGCAATATCTCGACCCATCGACATCTTATCTCGACCCATCGTTAGCAATATCTCGACCCATCGACATCTTATCTCGACCCATCTTTAGCAATATCTCGACCCATCGACATCTTATCTCGACCCATCGTTAGCAATATCTCAACCCATCGACATCTTATCTCGACCCATCGTTAGCAATATCTCGACCCATCGACATCTTATCTCGACCCATCGTTAGCAATATCTCGACCCATCGACATCTTATCTCGACCCATCGTTAGCAATATCTCGACCCATCGACATCTTATCTCGACCCATCGTTAGCAATATCTCGACCCATCGACATCTTATCTCGACCCATCGTTAGCAATATCTCGACATCCCATCGTTAGCAATATCTCGACATCCCATCGTTAGCAATATCTCGACCCATCGACATCTTATCTCGACCCATCGTTAGCCATATCTCGACAGCTGTCAGTTTATGTCTCTGTAGCTTTTCGACAACAGTCCACACATCGATCACTTGGAAGGCCAGTTTCGACAATTTTTGTTATATCAGTGTTAACCTTTCGCTAGCTCTGTACTGTGTATGTATTGTAATGTCTATATTTCGTACTAATCATTGAAAAAATAAGGGAACGTATAATATATCATAAAGCGACTTTCTTCAAGACAAGTCTCGTACAAAATTTTCCAATTTTCTTCATTTCATAACTTTTTATAAACATTAACGTAAATACGCCAACGCGGTAGCTTAGTGTGCTCGCTCCGTAAGTGGGAGGTCGTGGGTTCAAACCCCAACCAGGTCCGACCCAAGACCTGAAAGTGGATAGTGACTGTTCTTTCACAAAGCGCAAGGCATTACAACATGAAAGTGACAGTTCTTTCGGATGGAAACTTAAAATGAACGAGGTCTTGTGTATGGAGGTGTGGTACGATCAAGAACCATGCTGTATAGTGCCATTAGCGCATCGCACAGACATAATGCACCTTCGCCTATAGCTGGCGACGTCTCGACATAAGTGAAATATTCTTGACTGGCACGTTAAACCCCATTACTCAACTCTCTTTCTTGCCATGGTTAAATTGTTATCACGCAAAGAAAAAACATTCACATCAAAAGAATAATCTGCCTATAAGGACACCTCTAGATCTTTTTAAGAAGGACCATCTTCTTTTGAAGGCCAATTGCTCTTTTAGCATTTTATTGGAACCTTATAAAAGGGCCAACCACCCATTACGACCACTTTCACGGGCTCCCTAGGGAGGCCTTAATGAACAGGTTTGATTGTAACTCAATATTTCATCAAGAAATAAAGATAATTTTTCAGAGAACTAGTTCCATTTGCTTATTTTTGCCAGTGTTACACTTTCGACACGTCTGCACTAAATAATATTTACATGTATAAACTCCTATGTAATCATAGGAATTTAACTCCCATTGGTAAAATGACGTCATTCATTTTTCTAGTTTTCAATACGCGTAACGTCATGGATTGGCTTTACTAACAATTGGAAATGACTTTGTTTTAAATAAGATCTAAAAACAACCCCGCGAAATGTAAATAGCGCGTTTATTCAATTTGTTTGCACAGCAATGGAAGTTATAACACTGCTAACGTCATTTCCAGACAATCCAGTGCACGTGGTGGTTAATTAATCACTATCACACAACTATGTCTGCGAAAATAGAAATACCAATAAAATGTTTATCTAAATTCATTAATGTTTAAATGAACAACTTTATTGCTCTCTGAATCTCTTTGGTATTATTGTCGACTGTGATCCTGGATCATAGAAGTCACCTATGTTATAATTTTTACACTCCCGAATGGCTGAATTCGGAACCTACAAAAGACGATAAAAATGGTTTGTTAGCAAGATAATGCAATAATTACATATAAATTATTTACATTTTACCAATTGAAAACAAATATTTTGTCATAAAAGTGGAATCCTCTTTTTTGTTCTATTGATTATAAAAATACAAAAAGGGAGAAAATAAATAATAATAATAAAATGAATTTACAAACAAATAAAGAAAATCACTTAGTAGTACTAGCAAAAAGGGACCTATCTCAGTAGTACTAGCAAAAAGGGATCTATCTCAGTGGTACTAGCAAAAAGGGACCTATCTCAGTAGTACTAGCAAAAAGGGACCTGGCTCAGTAGTACTAGCAAAAAGGGACCTATCTCAGTAGTACTAGCAAAAAGGGACCTATCTCAGTAGTACTAGCAAAAAGGGACCTATCTCAGTAGTACTAGCAAAAAGGGATCTATCTCAGTAGTACTAGTAAAAAGGGACCTATCTCAGTAGTACTAGCAAAAAGGGACCTATCTCAGTAGTACTAGCAAAAAGGGACCTGGCTCAGTAGTACTAGCAAAAAGGGACCTATCTCAGTAGTACTAGCAAAAAGGGACCTATCTCAGTAGTACTAGCAAAAAGGGACCTATCTCAGTAGTACTAGCAAAAAGGGATCTATCTCAGTAGTACTAGTAAAAAGGGACCTATCTCAGTAATACTAGCAAAAAGGGACCTATCTCAGTAGTACTAGCAAAAAGGGACCTATCTCAGTAGTACTAGCAAAAAAGAACCTATCTCAGTAGTACTAGCAAAAAAGAACCTATCTCAGTAGTACTAGCAAAAAGGGACCTATCTCAGTAATACTAGCAAAAAGGGACCTATCTCAGTAGTACTAGCAAAAAGGGACCTATCTCAGTAGTACTAGCAAAAAGGGACCTATCTCAGTAGTACTAGCAAAAAGGGACCTATCTCAGTAGTACTAGCAAAAAGGGACCTATCTCAGTAGTACTAGCAAAAAGGGACCTGGCTCAGTAGTACTAGCAAAAAGGGTCCTATCTCAGTAGTACTAGCAAAAAGGGGCCTATCTCAGTAGTACTAGCAAAAAGGGTCCTATCTCAGTAGTACTAGCAAAAAGGGGCCTATCTCAGTAGTACTAGTAAAAAGGGACCTATCTCAGTAGTACTAGCACAAAAGGGACCTATCTCAGTAGTACTAGTAAAAAGGGACCTATCTCAGTAGTACTAGCAAAACGGGGCCTATCTCAGTAGTACTAGTAAAAAGGGACCTATCTCAGTAGTACTAGTAAAAAGGGACCTATCTCAGTGGTACTAGCAAAAAGGGACCTGGCTCAGTAGTACTAGTAAAAAGGGACCTATCTCAGTAATACTAGTAAAAAGGGACCTATCTCAGTAGTACCAGTAAAAAGGGACCTGGCTCAGTAGTACTAGTAAAAAGGGACCTATCTCAGTAGTACTAGTAAAAAGGGACCTATCTCAGTAGTACTAGTAAAAAGGGACCTATCTCAGTAGTACTAGTAAAAAGGGACCTATCTCAGTGGTACTAGCAAAAAGGGACCTGGCTCAGTAGTACTAGTAAAAAGGGACCTATCTCAGTAATACTAGTAAAAAGGGACCTATCTCAGTAGTACCAGTAAAAAGGGACCTGGCTCAGTAGTACTAGTAAAAAGGGACCTATCTCAGTAATACTAGTAAAAAGGGGCCTATCTCAGTAGTACTAGTAAAAAGGGACCTATCTCAGTAGTACTAGTAAAAGGGGACCTATCTCAGTAGTACTAGTAAAAAGGGACCTATCTCAGTAGTACTAGTAAAAAGGGACCTATCTCAGTAGTACAAGCAAAAAGGGACCTATCTCAGTAGTACTAGCAAAAAGGGACCTGGCTCAGTAGTACTAGTAAAAAGGGACCTGGCTCAGTAGTACTAGCAAAAAGGGTCCTATCTCAGTAGTACTAGCAAAAAGGGGCCTATCTCAGTAGTACTAGCAAAAAGGGACCTGGCTCAGTAGTACTAGCAAAAAGGGTCCTATCTCAGTAGTACTAGCAAAAAGGGGCCTATCTCAGTAGTACTAGCAAAAAGGGTCCTATCTCAGTAGTACTAGCAAAAAGGGGCCTATCTCAGTAGTACTAGTAAAAAGGGACCTATCTCAGTAGTACTAGCACAAAAGGGACCTATCTCAGTAGTACTAGCAAAAAGGGACCTATCTCAGTGGTACTAGCAAAAAGGGACCTGGCTCAGTAGTACTAGTAAAAAGGGACCTATCTCAGTAGTACTAGTAAAAAGGGACCTATCTCAGTGGTACTAGCAAAAAGGGACCTGGCTCAGTAGTACTAGTAAAAAGGGACCTATCTCAGTAGTACTAGTAAAAAGGGACCTATCTCAGTAATACTAGTAAAAAGGGACCTATCTCAGTAGTACCAGTAAAAAGGGACCTATTTCAGTAGTACCAGTAAAAAGGGACCTATCTCAGTAGTACTAGTAAAAAGGGACCTCGCTGACGGAGTGGACTAAACACGCGCTTATGAATAACAGTGCCTCTCGACGTCTAGGTATCGAACCCTACTAGGGACAGATCCTAATATGAGAACGTTTGTCAGTTAACTTGACGATTGTTGATGGTTTTCTACGGAGAAAACTTTCCTTCACCATTCTTGAACAGACCGCCTCGATATGTGAAAAAATCATGACTGGGCCATTAAAAACTATCAAGAAGGTACATCTACATGGTAATAATGGATGTGACCAGGAGAAACAGCGCTCTTTAATTCTGTTTGAAGATATATGTATGTAGTGGCTACAAAGCTAACGTAGGTATTGAATTTAATATTTTACAATGATAAAGCTACTTAAAAAAATAACAAAAAACAACCAAAAAACAAACATACTTATCCATGTCCTACACAGGTAAAAGTGCTACGCACGAAAATCATGCGTTGAACTTTTCGCATGATTTTCGCATGAAAAATGTGTCAAATTCATACGTATTTTGTGAATGCGAATTTCGCATGAAAAAATTATGCGATTTGCGTGTATAATTTCGTGCGAAATTTGTACGAAAATTCTGCACACGAAAATCGCATGAATTTTTCAATTCGTGCGAATATCTCATGAAAAATTTATGCGAAATTCTCACGAAAAATTATGGTAAAATATTAACCATATCAATGTAAGATATCCATTATATTAAAAATCACTTGGAATTATAAACATTTTGGTGAATATTGTGGAATTTATAAAAGACATCACATGAAATTTTAAGTCATGTGAATATCGCACGAAAATTTCATGCGAAAATATCATGAAAAATTCATGCAAAATGTCACGAAAATTTTTTGTGAAATTCTCATGCAATTGTAACAGCTTTTTTTATTTTAATTAATAATAAACCCAGAGGAATTTCTTCATTTGAAAATTCAAAGAACATTAGAACCTTTCAGGGCCAAAACATCCTATCCTGAAGATTACATTCAACTCTTGTAAAGCACTATTGCATATTTAACCAAATATAGTGTTATCACCCTAAAATGTTAGAAAAATCAGATAAAACATATGAGTCAGTACATGCAGTGGGTGTCATTTTATTTCCACATAAGATTTTGCACTCAAAGGCATAGTATAAAGATAATTTGATTGGTGTTTGGTAAAATAAAAACAGCTCCAATGAACAAACATGTTCAAGTAATAAAATATAATGCATTCATTGATGAAGCCCATGGAATTTTTAATACTAGCAGTGTTGGTCCTGGATTTACATGGAACTGTCAGTAATGTATATTCATGTGCACAACTACTTAAAATGAGGCCCATGGAACTTAAAATACTAGCATTGATGGTCTGGGTTTACATGGGACTGTCAACAATGTATATTGTGTGAATAACTACTTAAACTGGGGTTTTTGTAACAAAATAGCTTCCATCTTCCAAACAACAATGTTGCTAATGCTTACATGCAGTTGGAATTTGAAATCCATTGAGCTTAAGCTGTTGAGGCTCTCTTTATAAGACCTTTTCTCCTGAATAAGTTACTTGAATTAACAGTGATCATGTTTTTGTGCAAGATTTGACACAATTATTATAATCTTCTGTCTATTTTTCCATTTCTAAGTGTCACCACATTTTGTAGTTGGCAGGAAGTCAACAATACGGATGTAAAATATGGAGTTGGTAAACCGTTCAGTGTTCCGGAACAAATCATGGTGATTTGAGTCAGTTTCAATTTTAACCCTCTTGATAACTTGGATGATGAGAAGTGTAATTCATATGAAGACAAGAAAAAAATTACTTTCCTAATATTTGGTATTTCAAATCTTACTAATGAAAAGTAAATAATTTAAAATAATTCCTTATACATGTAACATGAAAGGGGGAATTCATTGGTAAATCAGGACTCAAACATGTGATGCTTACCATATACTAGCAGAATGCTCCAAGTACTGTCTGAGCAACCCAGCCACCTGTCAAACCAGAGTGCCACTTTCCCCCTTCATTTCCTTGTTTAGACTACCTGTCATGAATTGAAACCAGCCCGAGACCAACCTATTGCTCTACCGCTTCCCAGGGTCAGAATACATTGATCTAGCTATTACTACCACAAAGTTGTAAATTTTAAATTTTGTAAACAGTAATTCTTTATTTTTATTTATTTATTTATTATTATTATTATTATCATGGTCTTGAGAAAATTTATTTCACCACATAAATAAATAAATAAAAAAAAAAAATAAATAAATAAATAATAAATCATTGCATAGTACTATATATAATGTACAGTAAAAGATACTACAGTAATCTATGTGCATATTCATTTAAAGTCATTGTAAGCAGGTATGATTTAATTTCCCATTAGGAAAAGGTGCTCTTTATTTTTCCCACAGTAATAATAATAATAAATAATAATAATAATGCTCAATACATTGTAATACAATGAAGCAGACATCATAAAGGTACATAGACAGAGCTGGTGCTCCTGACACTTACCGGAACTACATATGACAATAACAACAAGAAGCCTGATCATGTGACATTAGATCATGTGACATGATGGCAACACTATTGGAACTTCATTTGGCTAAAAACAAACTTGGAACATAAAATCAGTGAATATTTTAAGCCAGTAAGAAAGGATATAAGACCAGGAGGAATTTTCATACAAATGTTTTGCTTGTCTTGCACTGAATCCAACAAAAATAATCAAGCTAGGCCGGTGCAGTGCCAGATGAATTTTAGCAGCAGACGATTAGACAACATGGTGAATGAAATGGTAGGCTACTAGGCATAAGGCTGAAGATTAGCAAGGACGCAGGCATAGATAAAAGCAACAGAAAGATGAAAGAAAGAAGAAAATTTGGTAAGTTGAATCAAGTAAATGAATTTCAAGTGTAAAATAGAGTAATTGGTTCACAAAATCCAAACACAAAATTGGCATTTACAGCATATTGATATTCAAAACATTTTACCTTGACAATGAAACTCTAAATATGGAAGCAAATAAAGTAAAATTTGATTGGTATCATTCATCAGCTGTCTCACAAGTTATATTTCCAGTAGAAATAGATCTACATGTATTTTTAGAAAAGTGCTAGATCTATCAAGAACTTTAGTGGGAGGGGAAGGGGACAATGTAGGCTACATTGTAGCCCAGAAATCCTTTGCCTAAATGGTTAACATAATAACCCCACAATGAGCAAGTATAGCCGCAGAGTAACAAATATCTTCTATTACATGTATTAGGAACCCTCATTATTCTCCTATACACTGCTATACAAAGTCCAAAAACAAAGTTCAATATTTTGTTACTTTGCATGAAAAAAATATATTTACTCTTTGCAACTTTGGACAATACACCCAAACTCTAATGTAGAGAAGCATGGTCACCCATCCAGCTGCTGAGCACACATGTCATTGCTTAACTTTCAGTGTTTAACAAGAAACACAATTACAATTTTCCAAATTTACCCATAGTCACTCGTCCAGTAGAAGCAGCCCATATCCTTCCTATTGCTACACTAACATTCTTTTCAATGGAAATTGAATTCTTTCCGTGCTTACAATTTTATCACCACATGAAAAATAAGTTAAATAACAGGTATGCATAACTACCAGAAGGAATGCAACAACTTTGACTGGTAGTGGTAATGGTCTAGGTATATATTTGTGTCTATCATGTTCTCATTTTCTTGCTTTTATCTTAATAAACTTAAAGTTAAACTTGAAATTTCAATTAAACCCACTTGTTGCCATTTTTTCAATGCGGCATTGTCATTCACAATGCAAAATTGATGTTACTTCAACAATAGGTTATGACATCACAGGCATTTGTAGACATGACACCATTAGTTAATGGTAGATTTTAATCTCAATAGTCAACATTTTGCATTTAAAAGAATATAAGTATTTCACTTCTATTGAGACAGTGAGTCCTGACTCCTGGGATGATGGAGTGAAGTAATGGCATTTGTACCCAAGTCAAGATTCTTTCACTTATAATATCAAGATTAAACCTGGATGGATTGAAATAATGGTGTTTTACATCTCATTTGAGATTCTTTAACTTATATTGACAAGATCAGTTGTGTAATGCCTAATGGCGAAGTGGAGTTTTTGGTGTTTAGCAAATATTTTAATTTAAAAGTCAAGATATTTTTTTTCATTTATATCAAGACATTCAGTTCTGGGATGGTTGAATAATGGTGTTATGTGCCTAAATCAAGATTCTTTCACTTATAAAGATATGGCCAGTTTTGGATGATGTTTTATGCCCCAGAAAACATTATTTTACTTATATTGAGATGGTCAGTTCTGGTATGGTGGATTAATGATGTCTTAAACCTGGTTGAGATTCTTTCACTCATATAGAGACAGTCAGTTCAGGGATATAGTGGAGTGTAGTAGTGGTGTTTACACAGACAACATTTTTCCACATATCAAGAATTAGATGGTCAGTTCTGGGATGGAAGAGTGAAATAATTATGTTTTATTCTTGGTCAAGATTCTTTCACTTATATTGAGACAGTCAGTTCTGTGATCATAGGGTGGAATAATGATTTTTTTATGCCTTGTCAAGATTCTTGCACTTATATTGAGACAGTGAGTTCTGGGATTATAGAGTGGAGTTATGATGTTTTAGACCTGGTCAAGATTATTTCACTTATATTGAGACAGTCAGTTCTGGGATCATAGGGTGAAATAATGTTTTTTTATGCCTTGTCAAGATTCTTGCACTTATATTGAGACAGTCAGTTCTGGGATTATAGAGTGAAGTTATGATGTTTTAGACCTGGTCAAGATTATTTCACTTATATTGAGACAGTCAGCTCTGGGATTGTAGAGTGAATTATGATGTTTTATGCCTGGTCAAGTTTCTTGCACTTATATCGAGACGGTCAGTTCTGCATTTATAGAGTGGAGTTATGATGTTTTAGTCTTGGTCAAGTTTTTTTCACTAATATCAAGATGGTCAGTTCTGGTATAATAGAGTAGAGTTATGATGTTTTATGTTGTGACAAGATTCTTTCACTTATATTGAGACAGTCAGTTCTGGGATCATAGAGTGAAATTATGATGTTTTATGTTGGGACAAGATTCTTTCACTTATATCGAGACAGTCAGTTCTGAGATAGTGGAGTGGAGTAGTGATGTTTACACCCCAGATAACATTCTTTCACTTATATCAAAATGCCAATGGATTAATAGACCTTTGTTTGAGCAAAAATATGTTTTAGTACTTGTGAGTTGTGTATTTTCTTAAAATCTTTATCCTATGAGCTCAAATTAGACAGCCAAATCAATACTCTGGGCTTTAAGCAAATGATTCATTTGTCTGTGTGTCATATGGGGTAACCCGAAATACCGGATCGGCCCTAATTTACCGGATCGACCATACGATTTACCGGATCGGCGCCGGATCGACCCTTATATGTGGTTATATGGCTAATATTGGATAATTATAATGTTGATATCTTTAATAGAAGGTGTAATCAATCTTATTTTAATTTTATTTATGATGTATTGACACACAATCATCAAAGAAATCTTATTATAGTCAAGGGGAGATAAATCTTATAATGATTATTAATTGATTGGCACAGTTTGAAGTGCATATCAATAAATAAAATAACCTAAAATAGTATTAAAGTTTTACTATTTTGATTTATATTATATATTAATAAATTATAATCAATACATCGCTTTTCTGACATGTACACTCTTTTCCAATAAGTATATTATTGACTGGGAATAAGTTTAATCTTGACGAGGAAGTACCAATCATTCCTTAAATGCAAAGGAAATAGCATATCAGGAATATAAAAAATAAAAGTAACAATTGAAATACAAATTGACACATAAATTCATTTATTTAGACAACATTAATTGAAGTAGCAAGTATAAATATAAAATATTGATTAACCACAAAAATATACAAATTTTAATCTCAATCCTGAATATATAAAATTAAAGTTCCTTGTCACACTAATATTAATCATAAAAAGTCCTCCATTTCCAGTAATATTTCCAATAACTGAAGTCATATTTTAACATTAAAGTCGTCCATTATCAATATTATTCAAAGTCACATACTAAATGAAGTCACAGTATAACACATTTCTTTTGATTAAATCCGTAAACAGAAATTGAAAGTTCTTCATTGGTAATAATGTTCTTAATCACATAATTATTAAGTGTTCTGTTTCATATCATACACAAAATGCTGTAATCAAACGCAATCAAAATAATATATACAAGTAAATACAAATAAAATACATGAATGAAAGATAAATTATAATCAGACAAAATATAATTAACACGACGTTTTGATATAAGTATAAGGAAATCTTGACTGGGTTTTATATATCTACATGTAATAAATTGATGAATATATACATCGGAATTAAATAAAATACTTAATTGAAAGATAAAATATAATCAGACACAAAAAATAATCAAACTAATTAACATCACACAACTTTTTGATATAAGTGTAAGGAAACCTTGACTGGGACATGTTTAGTGAATATATTCAAAATAAAGTAAAACAAAATAAAATCACCGTACCCAAATAAAAATACATACACAACACACAATATATACACAGGGAACCAATAAAGTACACTATTCAAAGATAAAATACTAACCTGTTAACAGGCCCCAGAAACCGGGGCCAGACACAAAAGATAATCAGACAAAATATCATTAACAGCACACAATATTTTTATATAAGTGTAAGGAAACCTTGACTGGGACATGTATATCTACATGTAATAAATCAGTGAATATATACAAAATAACGTAAAACAATATCAAGGTCGTATTTAGTATTTTGGCGGGGGTTTATATGCGCGTCTTTAAACTGCGTAAAAACACCTCGTGAATACAAGCATAGTGGACCCATTTGAAACAGGCTGAACATTCAATTGATTCAGAATTACACTCTTTAGAGCATTCGACACAGGGGTAGCGATCATCCATCATTTCTAAACGATAGTGAAAAATATTTGAATATGCATACCATTTTATAGATCTTGCATATATAATAATAAAACAAACAAGCAAAGCAAACACATACAAAGTTTTAATTTATTTAAAACTTCACAACCATGGTTTTCACATGTTTTTAATTACGATGCTGTAGTTTTAAAACTATAATAATAAAACAAACAAGCAATACAAACACATACATAGTTTAATTTTACTTTTACAAACTTTACAACCATTCTTATTATAGTCTTACAAACAATGTTGTAGTTTTAAAACTTTAACAACTACATCTTTCTAACTTTCTTCAATGCCTTGATGTTCCTTTTTCCCAAGCTCTTTGGAACGACTTCAAGAACAATAAGCCGCCGCGTGCCGTAAATACTTTAATTAAAGTCACTAATTACCACCAATAGCGAAGCCCTGTGATGCATTTGATGTTCTTAACTGGTGCGTGTCGTCAATTATGTAACTAAATTTGATTGGTCTTAAGTGTTAAGGAGGCTGTCCTTTCGCTTTGACAAGCCGTTTGACATGATTCAACATGGCGATTTGTACAGCTGTGAACCTGCACTGAAAATGATAATCATATTCTCGAATATCCATGATCAAAACAATTAAATATATATATATTTTTCATCATTAATTTCATATAAATCTAATGGTGCCATAATTTTAACTCCATGTGACAATATAAGGGTCGATCCGGCGCCGATCCGGTAAATCGTATGGTCGATCCGGTAAATTAGGGTCGATCCGGTATTTCGGGTTACCGTGTCATATGCACTTCATTTTTTCTTTATTTTCTGAAGATCAAGTTTTTGGGCACTCCAGTTTACTCTACCATAACATACACAACTATATTTCAAATTTCTAGACTCTTTAAGTGTAAAATAAAAAAGTATTGGAATTAATAGTGTTATTGTATAGTTGCAATTATAAACATCTTTTTAGCATAACCTCAATGATTTAGAAACTTGAATTTGGCATAGTGAATTAAGTGGTACTAATTTTGCAAAGATTCTTAACCTTGACCTTTATTGAAGGTCAAAGTAACCTAAAATGGGGAAACTTTTAACAGTTCTATGCCTTTGCTCATGTTGAATGAATACAGGTATCTATATCAACATTATTTTTAAATTATATATGTTTCAATTCATTTACAGATACTGAGATGGACAGCACCTGTGTACAGCAACATTGAAATATTCCATCAGAAGTGGATCATAGCCAAAAATGAAGATATTTTGCACCAAAATTGATATTTAAGAAACAGACTGAAGAAAAATTTTGATAAGTTTTTCTGTGAAATGATGTTTTACCACATCAGGACATATTTCTGACTATACTAATATAGTGAAAAACATTTAGTGTGATATATTCATTAATACTTTTTCTATTTATGTATCAGCATACAGTTTTACTAAAGTTTTGTTTGTACAACTCCTACAGCAAGAATGTAAGAAAGTAACTTTAATGAAATATGTTTATAATTCATGTAATTAATATATAAAAAGTTGTAGAAATTCTGTTGCCTCTTTTATTCTATTGGTCCCTTAAAGATGTTGATGTAAAGAAGTCCTAAAATGTTTTATGCAATTATTTATGAGCACAATTTTATTCTATTTTCAGTTTGCACTGTAATCTGAAATGAAACGAAGAAAGTAAACTAAAGCAATGTGCTGTTATATCTCCCATTTGAACAGACAGATTCTGTCATCACAATTGAAATTTTGTGAAAAATCTACATTGAAAATAATGCTCTTTTTGTATAAGTATCATGAGATTTGTTTCGCATGTTTTTCGTGCGTGTGCTCATTTAAAATTGTTTATAATACATTCATGGATTTCACTCAATTTTCATACAAATTTCGTGCGAAAAATTATTATGATGCGAAATTCATACATTTTTCGCACGTATTTCATGAGATGTTTTTGCATGGTTTTTGTGCGTGTGCTCCTTTCAGCTTCTTTACGCACGAAATTTTTTCATGAAATTCGCATGATTTTTATACGTTTTTCGTGCGAAAATCCTGATTGTGCGAAATTGATGCGTTTTTCGCACGAATTTCATGAGATTTTTTCACACAATTTTCATGCGTGTGCTCCTTTCAGCTTTTTTACGCACGAAAATTTGATATGAAATTCGTGAAATTTTTTCATGATTTTCGTGCGTAGCACTTTTACCTGTGTAGTCACAATCCGAAAGCGAAGTAAAAACTTTAAAACTGGCAAAATGAGTTGACATGTGAAGAAACGTGAACTTCCACCAAGGAAATAAGACGAGGTGTTCCTGAAAGGGTAAGTACCTCCTGTGTAGCTATCTACATAAATCAGCTTTATATTTTTAAGGAATATCTGAATACTGTTCCAAATACCAAATACACATGTATAGGCAAACTGACATGTAGATATATTTGGTATATAATCCTTTTAAATCTTGTTTTGCCCCGTTTTACCTTCTTAAGCTTGGTGTAGGCTTTGTAGTGATGTGGTTTATAGGAATCGTTATCTGCTCTGTTGTACGTTATCAAAAACGCGTATCTACGATCCTTACTATTGTTGGCGCCACTACAGTGGGGTAGATTACAATGAAGAATAGAGCGTCACCTGTAAAATATCAACGTTTGTATGTACAATTGAAAATAAACATACCGATCCATGTTTAAATCAAAATCTAAAAAGAAAAGTAAAAGATGACAAATTAAATTAAACACGCTGACTTTCACAAGGTAAGCAAGGTCGAGTGCTGTGGTAGGATAAGCATTTTTTGTTTAGCTATCTACATCCACCAAGAGTTATATCAATATGATTATAGAACAATGAAACGTCAAATACATGTATATCTAGATTATTTTTGGACACAGAGACATAAAACCATTCAAACCCCGCATGAGCCTTACGAGACGCATCTGTGACAAATATTGTGATGACGACCATGAAACTTTTTTTGAGGACCTTGATAATCATAGGGTTGCAATATCCTTTCGTCAACAAATCTGTAAGCAGGTAGATTTGTTATATAAAGTTCCCGTATTGAGAACAAACTCTATTATAGCTTTAAGTATAAGCGTATTAAGTTGTTAAAAAAATACACAATAGGCAAGAAAAACACGTATATCAATTGCTGCATAGAAAAGAAAAGTTGACAATAAAAATTTGAAGTCATGTTTTTTTCATACAACTTCAAATGTGGCCTTTCTTGGGTTTCATAACAAAGGCATTGGTCTAAATTTGAAACAGAACTTGGAGATTTGTATCTTTTATTAAGGTACTAAACTATGGTAAAATGCAAACATACCTGGTTCTAGCTCAACATATTTCATGGGACACACTTTTGCAATTGAGTTAACCATTTCTTCATCAGTTCCAAGTTGTCCTGCTATTAACTTGTGTTGCATTCTACCACATGTATGGGAACCCTCCAAAATCTTCTCGAACAATGTAGATAAAATTATATATTTATCTTTGATAAAGTAAGTTAAAGTATGTGTATCCAGATATAAATACGAGTTTGAACATGGACGTTAAGCATCATTACTCAACTCAAATGTGTATATGGATAACCAATGAGTCGTATGAACAAAGCGGTTTTCCTATAATCAGTGGTCGCAATACAGGTGGTCTTGTTTTATTTTTGCTTTCTTCATTCGTTCTTTGTACTCTTAGTTACATTGGCTATAGTCGGTACATGTTTATTCTCAGCTACTGCATTTCTTTCCAAAATGTATTTTGCTGAAATCTACTCTTTCGTCCGTATTGTGGAGGTGCATCTGACCATGCATGTCTTATTGGCATAATCAAACAATAATGACCTGTCCGCTTGACCTATAATCCAAATATTTAATATGGAGAAGTATATTTTCGTATAGGTATATTGATCACAACGCACCTGTGCTAACTGTGACTTCTAACAGTACCCATGTTTAAGGTAGACCATCTTATATGAATATTCTTTGTTAAAGGGTAAGCGGACAGGTCAATATCGTTTGCCTGTACATACACATAGCGTAGGCAAACAACATTGACCTGTCCGCTTGACCTTTAATTCTAACATTTACTATGGAAAAATACATTTATGTACAGGAAACGGACTTGTTTATTTAGTGTACATAATAACGATATGCAATGTCCATGTATTAACTGCAAATCATTACATCGCCCATGTTTTGGTTGGGCACACCTATATGGATATTCCTAATAGAGGTCAAGCTGACAGGTCAACGATGTTTGCTATACCTATATTGCTATTTCAATTAAAGCAAAGATCTAGACAAGTAACTATGTGCCCACCTGTAGACATCCATTGTCTTTATGTGCTCTATCAACTACGATAAATACAGTCAACATATTAGGGAAGAGGATATGATTTTCATACCAGTATCTGTAATCAATAAAAACAATGAAATATTAAAAAAAAACAACAATAACATACCCATCCATGTCCAAATCACATATCCAAAAGAAAAATCAACTTTCCGAAACAAAGTAAAAATCAAACATACCAATTCATGTCCAAATCACAATCCCAAAGCAAAGTTAAACAAACATGCCAATCTGGGTCCAAATCACAACCCAAAAGCAAAGAAAAAACAAACATACCAATCCATGTTAAAATCACAACACTAAAATAAAGTAAAACAAACACAC
Source organism: Anadara kagoshimensis (assembly GCA_021292105.1). Classification (NCBI taxonomy): domain Eukaryota; kingdom Metazoa; phylum Mollusca; class Bivalvia; order Arcoida; family Arcidae; genus Anadara; species Anadara kagoshimensis. Next base: position 5,226,866 of record CM037859.1, read on the forward strand.
CAATCAATGGTCAAAACACAACCCCAAAACAATGCAAAATGAAACATAACAATCCATGTACAAATCACAATTCAAAAGAAAAAAAACTTTCTAAAACAAAGAAAAAAGAAAAAACAAACATACCAATCCATCTTCAAAACACAATCCCAACGTTAACTTCCACCAGGGAATTGAGACCAGATGCCTAATTTACCTAAGGAATTACTTTAATTTTGAATTCATGTCCAATCAAATATCGCTAAAATATTTTACAGTTGAAATTGACTCTCGACTGAAACTATCTGATACAAAATATATATGGTATATCGGTAGCTTGACTGAGCAAAATTGCTTAAAGTGTTTTAAAGAAATCGTCGTACTACGTCGTATAATACAACACTATTCACGTCGACAGATGAACTATTATTTTACCAACATTGCTTAGAATAGTACTCTAGTTTCAAAATGATGGATGTCGATTTACTTTTATTACGGCTAGTTCCAAAAACGTAAAATGTTTCTGAGGAAAGAAGTTTCCACCAGAAAATCAAAAACGTCTGTAGTCTGTTTAGCGTATCATAACCAGAACAAATACTGTCTATTGAACGAACTTACTATATATATTGGTATTATAGCGAGCACCATCTTTGCATACGACTTCACGCCATCGCTGGAAGCTCACGTGTTTGACTTAATTGGTAAAGTTTTTACTTTGCTTTAGGATTGTTATTTGGACATGGATTTGTATATTTGAAATTGATTACAATGGACAGCCAACACATTAATTAAGAAGAGATCATATTGTGAAGTTGTTTCATGGTACAATGTCGAAAAAATATGTTATCAAAGTGTTTAGTATCGGAGTAAATTTAGCTGGTTTTTAGTTGTCTTACTTTGACCTAGAATATCAATATTCATTATTAGGAGAAGCTAACCTCTCGGGGGATATTTCTTTTTAATTTGTACATACCGTAAACACAAGTATCCGTACTTTGAGTTTTTCATTTCATTTGTAAATTGAAAATCTTCGCTGTATCTATAATCTGTAAAAATGTCAATATTTTATAATCATAAAATGTATAACTAGCTATAGGTTGATTGATGATAACAAAGATGGGTTTAATGGATATATTAGAATAATAGTAACTGCACAATGTGTGTATTTTTAATGATTGGTTTACACTATAAAAATGTGATCATAATTTTTAATATAGGTCGCATTGACGGTTGTTAAGACTAAAAACATTACAGTAGCTAAAGTTTGGTTAAATAAACCGGTTTCAAAGTTTTTACTCAAGCTCCGAACAGCGGCCAACATTCGTATCTCTTTTATGACCGCTGCAGACAGCCCTTCGGAACATTTCTGAAGTTTAGATTGCGGTACTATTTTTCACAGATCAATACGCGATACCCTGTGTACATTCGATACAAAATGGCGGCGCCCTGTAAGGTCGTCTTCAAATTTATCCGGAGCCAAATTGCAGAGAAAGTAAACAGTTTCTTAACTTTTCTAGCAGTTTGCCATTATCCCAACCCGTCTATTATATAATCCATATGATATTAATGTAGCATTGCAGATAGAAACAACAGATAGCTTAACGGAGAGAATCGCTACATAATTTTGTCTTGTGCCAGTTACGGTGCATCTGAAATTTTATCAGAAATAACCAAAAAATAAGAAATAGAGGCGAAACCCAATATACTGTTAACCAAATTTATATCTTCAATTAATTTAGACATTTCGATAACTGATCCAACAGTTTATTTTACCTTTTTCCCTTGGACGATAAATACTCATCAGGGACTAAAAAATAAATAATTTTTGAATTGAAGTTATAACCCGCTTAGGATCACCGAAAGAGTGAGTTAAGTAATGATAAACTTCCCAGTCAAGAATATTTCACTTATATCGAGACGTCGTCAGCTATAGGCGAAAGTGCAGAAATTTTGCCTGTGCGTTGCGCCGATGGCATTATACAGCAGGGTTCTTTAGCGAGCCAAGTCCACCGTGACACGGGCCCTCATTTCTTTTAAGTTCCCATCTGAAAGATCCGTGACTCATTTTGTAATGCTGAGTGCTTGGCGAAAGTCACTACTCCCTTTCAAGTCATTTTGTGGTCTAGGCAGTCACGTTAATACACTAGCATACAGATTACGTACACACCTCTGCTCTCTTGGTAATCCCATTTTTCTGTATTGATGGTTTTCCCTAGAGGAACTGCAGTTTTCCCTACCATTCCAGAACTTGTTGTCTCAATATGTGAAAACATCTTGACTGGGATGTAATTTACTCTATTACTCCACTGTAACAACACTGGTGCTGATATGCTATATGGCATTTTAAAACATTGGCATATAAATTTAATTCACAGGTTGCTGATGTTGTAATGTTGTATTAAGTTGCATGGGCATTTTTTCTGCTATTTGCAAACAAAGCAAGTTTATTTTTGTCTAAGGATTAATCTAAGAACAAGTTCAAGCATGTGGAGATGTGTAAGACTGCAAGTGTATGTTATGATCTGCCTTGTGCTAGTACACACTCAGGGAAACTTTAAATAAGGTGCTAGATCACAGTCAGGACACCACAGACAAGCATTCCACTCCCCCAGTCACATTATCCTGACAATAGGTCGACCAGTCAATACTCTGTCTTCTTAATACCGAGCACCATTAAGAAAGCAGATACAATTTTGATAGTCCTATGTATGACATGACCAGGGTTCAAATCCACAACCTCCCTTTCTCAAGACAGACACTGCCACTGAACCACTGAAGTGATCATAGATTGTGGTGACTGAAACTAGGTCATTTTTAAATTCAAAACTTCTTGCTGTACTTTTTGTTGATTAAAGGCTAGTCATCAACTAACAGGTTAACTTGGCATCAGCCTACTGTTACATTAATAAATGACATCACAGAACAGTTGGGCTTGTAGTAAACATAAGTGATGTTTTATATATATTTTGTTTACTTTCATCAAGCTTTTTATCCATGTTGTACAAAGGTTTTAAACAAGACTTGCAGATCCAATATTGATGAATTGGCACCAGGGTGCACAAGTCAAATTGCAATTCCATATTTTATAAGATGTAAGATTCACATCCAAAATAAATAAAAGTCCATAGCCCATAATTTCATCAAAATCACTGAACCAGTATGAAACTCAAATTTTATATGTAACTCATGATGGTAGACTCGCATACCAAATATACATTCAATATCTGCAGTGATTAGAAGTCCAGAAAACTGAATTAACTCAAAATTTATCTGTTACTGATGATGGTAAACTCACATACCAAATAATAAGTTTAATATCTGCAATGTTCAATCTAGTAATGTTATTGGTGGGGTCATCCTGGCCCAGGTCTTTAAAAACAAGGGTCATATTTTAAAAATAAAATTGGGTCAACATTATAACATACTTGGTGTAAAGATCAGTATAGTCAAAGAAAATGAAAACAAAGAAAGAGGTTAAAGTGGATTAATTGAAATCTCACCTAAAACTAAAAAGATGGACCAGAGTTGGTCAAACAAGAGCATTTTTGTAGAACAAAGTTATTTTAGGGCTAATGGCACAACGGTCCCTTCTAGATTAAGCACTGTATCTGCCAGCATTTAGAAAAAAAGTCCAGAAAGCTGCCATTTCAAAGAAATTTTCTAAGTCAACAGCCCATAATTTCATAAAAAAGAGGCCCATCTTTCATGCTCACCTGAGGCTGAGTACATATCCCATGCAGAGGTTCAATGGTCAATCACATTAACTGAAGAGAATTCCAATGTGCCTATACAAAAAGTTTATAGTTTTTGAGATAATTAACCTTTCTGTCTTCGTTTTGCATCTATGACCTTGACCTTTGAACTTATGACCTTCATTTATACATGTATATCAAAATGATTGTTGTGCAAATGCCTACAATATTCTAATATACATGTCTATACAAAAAGTTTATAGTTTTTAAGATATATTGACAAATACATTAATATTAGGAAATTTCCCCTTTTTTCCCATTTTGGCCCCTACAGCTACAATTTGTGCAAATCTGAAACCAGGTGTCCTAAGTATGTTTTACATGAAATATCTAAGCTATACCTTTTATAAGTTCAGAGGAGATGGTCTTTAAAGATTTTCACAATTTTACCCTTTATAGGGCACCCAGTGGACACAATTGCTTTATTTGTGCAAATCTGAATGTCCCTCACTTAGACATCATTACTGCCAAATATCATCCAATTTGGCTCAGTAGTTTTGGAGGAGTTGATTGAAATGTGAAAAGTTTACACACGATGCACGACGGACGAAGATACATGGCAATAGCTCATCTGAGCCTATGGCTCAGACAAGCTAAAAATTACCTTTAGATGGGTCACACCTGTTGTACACATTTTAAGTGTGAAATCTTATTTGTAAACAAGAGGCCCATGGGCCTTAACGCTCACCTGAGGCAGAGTACATATCTTACGCAGAGGTTCAATGGTCAATGACATTAATAAAAGAGTATATCAAAATTTTCAGCAGTAAGGGCCAATAATATGCAAGTATTTTGGCAAATTAATTATAATAATTATTATATAAGTATGCTATATATAACATATCTAAAGTCTAGCTACTATAAATTATTTATAAACAGCTAAAACATCTGTATATTAAAATGTGCATTAGGCCAGTACCTACAATATTCCAATATACATGCCTATACAAAGAGTTTATAGTTTTTGAGATAATTAACCATTTAAGTATTCTTTCGCATCTATGACCTTGACCTTTGAACCTATGACCTTCATTCATTGTTGTGCAAATGCCTACAATATTCCAATATACATGCCTATACAAAAAGTTTATAGTTTTTGAGATAATTAACCATTTAAATATTCATTCGCAGCTATGACCTTGACCTTTGAATCTATGACCTTCATTCATATACCAAAATGATTGTGAGGCCAATACCTACAATATTCCAATATACATGCCTATACAAAAAGTTTATAGTTTTCAAGATATATTGACAAATACATTAATTTTAGCGATTTTCCCCTTAAGTACCTTGCCATTTCCCCATTTTGGCTTCTACAGTTACGATTTGTGCAACTCTGAAACTAGGTGCCCTAAGTATGTTTCACATGAAATATCTAAGCTATATCTCTTGTAAGTTCAGAGGAGATGATTTTTAAAAATTTTCACAATTTCCCCGTTTATGGGGTCTCAAGGGGACATAATCCTTTCATTTGTGCAAATCTGAAAGGCCTTCACCTAGGCATCATTATCACTGAGTTTCATCAAATTTGGCTTGGTAGTTTCAGAGAAGATGATTAAAATGTACAAAGTTAACGCACGACAGACGACGGACGGGGAACCATTGCAATAGCTCATCTGAGCTTTCAGCTCAGGTGAGCTAAAAAGTCAAAAAGTTATAAAAACATTCATTAAAAGATGAAATTTAGATCACAGTGACCTACTTCAATACTTCATACCTTTAAGATCTAAAAGTTCTATATAGATACAATGTATGAGGGCATTAAAGGAAAACTCATTCAACCATGACAAAGTAAGTCACTGTGACCTATTATCATACTCTATGTGTTACAACTCCAACAATTATACATGTACATACCAACCAAATTTAAACTGTCTTACTCTATGATCAAAATTCATAAAGCTTAAGGAAAATCAGACAGACATGAAAGATTGGTCACAGTGACCTACTTTCTTACTTCATACATTACTAATAATTTCTGAACCTGCTGTCTCAATATAACTAAAAAATTCTTGACCGGAGTGTAAAATACCATTCAAATAAATAAACCTTACAACTGCAATAGTTATACATACAAACATTTTTGAAGTTATCAGTTCCCATATCCACTAATAGTTTGTCTTTACAAGCATATTCAACACCTGAATTATGCTAAACACAAAAATAGACTTTTGGAATGAAATGACATTTCATCAATAATTCTATGGTGAAAGTTACTGCATCCCATATGATCAACAATTTTACATTGCACATAGCCAAACCACTGAAACCAGTAATTTCCATTTGAATTAAAATGAACATGCTTTTCAAATAATTTTAATTTGAGTGGGGATTCTGTATATCTTAACTACCGTAAGTGTGGGATTTTTATAACAGCAGTCTCAAGACCATTTTTCAGGATTTTCATATCTGGATTTATGCATAGTGCATGTATCAGGCAAAAGTAACTGGTCTTTCACTGTGTTCAAACCCATAACCAATTTACAGAGAAAATACTCTGCCTAAGGAACTACTGTACTATCTCTAGTGGTAATTCCATGCAAAATATTATTACCAGGTATATGTTTTACTTTCACAGCTAAGTTTCATTCATTTTATATAATGTCCAAATACCACAAGTGTTCAGACATCATCATGTAGTAAAACATGTACACAGTATATAAATATCATGAAAAGTTGACACATGTTTACATCCTTATGCACAAGTACATGTATGTACCAATAAGGGTGCATTTTATGTAATGTTCAATACTGATATACCAAAAAAGTCTGTAATACATGTTGTAGATATTAACTGTCCAGTGTAAGTCTACATAAAAATGACTGGCAAGCATATGTAAAACCTGATGGCCATTACAGATCAAGTATACCTTGGCTTTGACAGACCAGTTAAGTCTACAAGTAAGTATGTGTACAATTTAGCGTTGAATGGCCATTGTAAGCCTACACAGATGTTAACAGGCTAGTATGAATACAGCATAGCTTTTAAATGCCATTGGAAGCCTACACAGATGTTGACAGGCCAGTATGAATACAGCATAGCTTTTAAAGGCCATTGTAAGTCTATGCAGATGTTGATGGGCCAGTATGAATACAGCAAAGCTTTGAATAGCCATTTTAAGTCTATGCAGATGTTGACAGGCCAGTTTGAATACAGCATAGCTTTGAATAGCCATTTTAAGTTTATGCAGATGTTGACAGGCCAGTTTGAATACAGCATAGCTTTGAATAGCCATTTTAAGTCTATGCAGATGTTGACAGGCCAGTTTGAATACAGCATAGCTTTGAATAGCCATTTTAAGTCTATGCAGATGTTGACAGGCCAGTTTGAATACAGCATAGCTTTGAATAGCCATTTTAAGTCTATGCAGATGTTGACAGGCCAGTTTGAATACAGCATAGCTTTGAATAGCCATTTTAAGTCTATGCAGATGTTGACTGGCCAGTTTGAAAACAGCATAGCTTGAATGGCAATTTTTGGCCTACATAGATGCTGACGGGCCAGTATGAATACAGCATAGCTTTGAATCGCCATTGTTAGTCTATGCAGGTGTTAACGGGCCAGTATGAATACAGCATAGCTTTGAAAGGCCACTGTAAGCCTACACAGATGTTGATTGGCAAGTATGTGTATAATTTGGCTTTGAAAGGCCATTGTAAGCCTACACAGATGTTAACGGGCCAGTATGAATACAGCATAGCTTTGAATAGCCATTGTAAGCCTACACAGATGTTGATTGGCAAGTATGTGTATAATTTGGCTTTGAAAGGCCATTGTAAGCCTACATAGATGTTGACGGGCTAGTATGAATACAGCATAGCTTTGAATAGCCATTGTAAGCCTACACAGATGTTGATTGGCAAGTATGTGTATAATTTGGCTTTGAAAGGCCACTGTAAGCCTACACAGATGTTGATTGGCAAGTATGTGTATAATTTGGCTTTGAAAGGCCATTGTTAGCCTACACAGATGTTGACGGGCTAGTATGAATACAGCATAGCTTTGTATAGCCATTGTAAGTCTATGCAGATGTTGGCGGGCCAGTATGAATACAGTATAACTTTGAACGGCCATTTTTGGCCTACACAGCTGTTGACGGGCCAGTATGAATACAGCATAGCTTTGAAAGGTCATTGTAAGTCTACACAGATGTTGACGGGCCAGTATGAATACAGCATAGCTTTGAATAGCCACTGTAAGTCTATGGAGATGTTGAGTGACCAGTATGAATACAGCAGATGATCCATAGGGACCAGATTCATTATAAAATTTAAAAAAATACCTATGATATATACTATTGATATTTTTTTATTTTAATTCTGTAATGAATCCGTCCTTCATTAGACAAAACATCAAGTTTGTAGGAAAAATAAATTTAATTTACAAATAAGAAAAGTCTATTAAATCCCTTTCAGTTTCATGAACCCAGGGCAATTTTATTGAGGGAGCACATTGATAGTCCAATGGGACTGGGTTGCAAGATGCAACAGGCTAATATATAGAGGATAGACCGAATCCCACGGCCCCATATCAAATACGATAAAAGGTTCGTCGACTACAGAAATAATTCGGTCTACGTAAGGAGTGCAACAAAATTTATTTATACCGTGACAGTTGTATAAACTATAACTATAAATACCGTTGAAAACATGCATTATTGAAAGGCCATACTCGTTCATTATCCAACAGGAAGATTAAATTTCTCCATTTTCATTTATTGTCTGTAGTTGTTCCGATTTCAAGGCGAATTTGTTCAGCGCACTGCTTGATGGCATCCATTATATAGCAGTTTCTTTTGCAGTTTAGTTTCGCATTTCACTATTTCACTGCATTTGCGGAAGAAAAAATAATCCCTTCAAAACATAACCAATTTCATACAATTCAAATTACTAAATAGAATTTTTGATGTTCATTAAAATTCCAAGGTTAAAAGACGTCGAAAAAATTATCAATTGCGTAAGATACAGAAATAGTAAACTTTTTGCAAAAATTGGTAACGAGACATTTCCCGAAATTTCAAGATTCTTGAAATTTGGTCGAGGGCTGTCTGCAGCGTCTACCTCGCGACATACGGAGCTAGGAGGTGGGCGCTGTTTCGGAGCTTGGTTTTTACTTTGCTTTGGGATTGTGATTTATACATGGAGTGGTATGTTTTCGTTACTAATGTTTCTTACGAATTTATTTTGCCCTTCGAAATTCAGGATAAACTAGGTCTAGCCTACCAGTAATAGGCACTTAGAAAACAATAATGTGAAATGGGTTTCTTCCCCAATGAACTGTTATACAATTAAAATTGAATTTAACAATACTAGTCCTGCTTTAATTCTATGTAAAACTATAACTACCACTATATGTTTCCTCTGTCTTGTTAAGTTTTTATTGAAACTTTGATAATTTAAACATCTATCAAAATTACCTTTATAGAATTTTAAAATTGAATTTGTTGTTCAATTCTTTTGATCAACACTTTTCTCAAAGAACTTTATCAAAGTTATTTTCTCCAAAATATTCCATAAATCGTTCCATAAAGAGACGTCACTGTAGTCACATGAATGTTTACTACGTATACACTGGTGACGTAGTTGTGTACTACGTCACCTATATTGTCTTTGATTACATTAATAGTAAGAACAAAAATGCAAATACATTTCATTCAGAAGTGATTTACTTAGAATCTGTGATATTGTTTGGTATCAATGAAGCTAACTTACAGCTAGTATTTTGTAGAAACATGTCCATGCTTAAATAACAGTTCTCATTCAATAAAATAGTATTCGATAAAAAATTTGACGTTCTGATTTATTGACCTGATACTTGATAGGGGATAATTTCAAGCCTAATTTATCAGGACCCTCAAAAATTTTTATGACCGTCATTGTTGACAATTATGATGTCTCTGTGTCCAGAAATGCACTGGATTTATTTGACTACCCTAGTTCCAAGTTTCTTTCACTCAATTTTGATTACACAGGTGACAGGTGTAGCTAGCTAAACAGGAGGTGCTAACCCTTCCCGAGCACCAGCCCCACTTCCCTGGTGGAACTTCACGTGTTTAACCTAACTTGTCAGTTTCAAAGAGTTTACTTTCCTTCTGGATTGTGATTCGGACACGAATCAGTGTGTTTGTTTTATGTTTGATATGTATTATCATATATATGTATTTATGTATTCATTTATTTTTTTTTTTTGTAAAAGTAAGTGAAAAATATCAAATCTTTATTTAGATTTATTTGATTTTTCTATGGGAAAAAGGGTAATTCACTCTCACAAATAGACCGGGTCGGATTACTTAACCAGGAGAGGTTTACCCTTCCCGAGCACCCGGCTTCACTTCCCGGTTGGAAGTTCACGTGTTTAAGTTTATAAGTTTTTACTTTGCTTCTAGATTTTGATTTGGATATTTGGACATTTCGGTGCATGGTCGAAATTCAATGCTCGAATATAAAAATTATGATCTCGCAAAAACAAAGACCACTTGACTCTTAGATACACTTTAACTTTATTTTAAGGATGCGAAATATAAAATTACACATGCCATACATAATTCACTACTAGTTTTTTATCACATATAAAATTAAATTTCAAATCAATTAGTCATCGCTCTTTCCCAACTTACCATGAAATAATTCCTGCTAAAATTGGTGCAAAATGATATAGAATCGCATCAAACGTTTTCTGGTTAAATGTCATTAGTACTGTGGTGCGAATGTGGTTCTTTAGTAATAATAATTTAAACAACATTTTATTCAGTAAGCTTGGACATTAGGCATTGCCTTTATCGTTCCTCTCTTTATGTCAACATAACATATGAATATACAAAGTAATATAATAAATAAAAACAATAATACAAATACATAACCATAATGTACAATTATAACATATTTGGAATTATAAAATTAAGTATACCAGTGTTGCATTTGTAATTAAAATTATTTAAAATAACAAGAATTACCAATTGATGAAAAATAAGGAAAATATAAAACAATGTATTACAATAAAAAAATAGAAGAAGGAAATAAGAACAGGTTCTAGTTTCACAATCATTTCTTAACTAAGACTTTCCAAATTCAAAGTTTGCAATTTTTAAATCGTTCTAATTTTGTTAATGTATATTTAAATTTTTAAAAGTGTCTATTTGAAGATCATGATAAGCTTATAGTAGTTGTAATTGATTTAATCAAAAATATTAAGTTGTAGTTCAGAAAAGAATTGCCAAAATTTGCTTAACTTCAGTTAATAAATCTTATCTTAGTTAGGAAATGATTGTAAAACTGGTGCCAGCTAAACATAACTCACTTACTATAGTGAAAGAATTAGTAATAGTAATTTTGCCTGGCCAATATGATGTTTAATTTGGTGATGTGGTACGCTAGTGAATCCCATCAAATTAAAAACAGTTTCAAACAATTTGGAATGTATTTCGCTTTAGATTATGGTAATATTCTAACCATTTTCATTTTCTTATGATCAGTAAAATGAGTATTTTTCTACTTATTCGTTTCCTAATTCAAAGTTTCTCTAAGTTTTATATTCCACCTTGACTAAATGAAAGTCAATTTAAAGTTGTCAAAAATACACGCTTCTGTTAAACGTCGGCAAGGTACATCAAAGAGGTCAAACAAAGATAAGATTTAACCACTCTGCTCCACGCCAAACTTTTTTGGTTTAATATTTTTCTGCGCATCTGGATCAAAGAAGTCCTCTATTTTATAATTGGTACATTCCTTTATTGAGGAATCTGGAACCTGTAATATAAAAAATACATAGAATATTTTTATGAAATCTGTAATGTTTACAGATGGCGCGTATACTTCCGGAGCACCCGTCCTAACTCGTCTGATGCAAATTCGCTTGTTTAACCTTATTAATCAGTTTCGACGTTAAAGTTGGCTTATGGACATGGATTAGTGTGTTTTTGATTGGATTTACTCAGCAAAAAGCTAACTATAAAAGGGAAAGCTAAGTTACAGGATTTGGGTCTGAGATCAACTGCCAAAGGTTTACAATAGTTCAATGCACAGTGTATCTTGAATAACTGAATCCTGAACTATTCTATATGTGTTTATTAACTATTAATAGGTATTATAGACTTATTGAAGTGTGTGTGTGTGTGTGTGTGTGTGTGTGTGTGTGTGTGTGTGTGCAAAACATGCAAGCATCTTTGAAATTAGAACCTGCTTTCAGCTCACTCGGGAAGATCACCTCTGTGAAAATGTGTCGTCTTGTTTACCGAAAATCGATGGTTTTATCTGTTTTAATCCGAGTGAGATTCGGTACTTGACGGTAAGGGGAACTTTGATATGCCAATATTACCTAAGCAGACGTTGAAGGGTTTTTTGTTAAGTTTTTGCGATTATGAAGGAGAACAAACATGCACAGATTTTAAATACATATTCTGTGGTTTTGGAGGTCATTTAGTCAGCCACATTGGAAATGACGGCCATATTGGATTTTTGGATATCTGAAACACACGTAACGGGTCTGCTTACCCTTCCGGGACATCGGGCCTCATTTCCCTAGTGGATGTTCATGTCAATTGGTCAGTTTTCATTTTTTTTTATTTTGGTATGAGAATTAGACATTTACCTGTATTTTTGCTTTTGGTTATATAGTGTTTGTATGGTAGTAAGCTTTAACAAATCATAACTTTGCCATAATTAAATGGTTCCGGCCTCACTTTCCTGGTGAGAGTTCCATGTTTAACCTAATTTGCCAGTTTCAAAGTTTTTACTCTGCTTTTGAATTGTGATTTAGACATTAACCTGTGTGTTTGTTTTTGATACATACCTTTTTTAGGGGTGTGTACGACTTGTAGTGATGTTCCTTCGCAGGATTATTCGTAGCTTTGTTATAAGTTATCAAAAATGCATAGCGGCGATCTTGGCTGTTGTTTGGTGCACTGCAGTGAATAAGGTTTCCATGGAAAAATAATGCATCACCTGCAAATTCAACAGTACCAATAATAAAAACCAAAATCGTAAGTGGACAGACACTACCGAGTATTACCTATGGCCGAGTGTTACCGCGTAAATGGTCGGACACTACCGAGTATTACCAATGGCCGAGTGTAACCGCGTAAATGGTCGGATACTACCGGGTATTACCGATGGCCGAGTGTTACCGCGTAAATGGTCGGATGCTACCGGGTATTACCGATGGCCGAGTGTTACCGCGTAAATGGTCGGATACTACCGGGTATTACCGATTGCCGAGTGTTACCGCGTAAATGGTCGGATACTACCGGGTATTATCGATATTCCCGCTGCCAATTTTGACTGTTTTCGGTGGTTCACTCCTTTGCACTATATCAGTGGCTATAAAACTTTTGAATCTAATTAGACCCTGTTAAAACCTGCCAGACTGTACCAACGTTAATACGATTTTTGGTTTCACAACTGCCTTAGATCGTACTTGCGTATTATATAATCTTTACAAAGTGGTTCGGGCATAAACGTTCTCACATTGAGAAAAGGGGCGTCGGATTTTAGATTGGCTGGCTACCAGCAGCATGGACGGATGGTATGTGATGTTAATCTTTCACATGACGAGTGAGTGTACATGTACTAGTACTCTAAAGATCGATATAAGTACACATAAGTACAAAACATATCATAAATACTGTGTTTTTTTTTAGAAAGGACGTATATAAGTCCAGGGTTTACTGTAATCAAAGCGATTAAAATAAGGTGAGAAAATACAGGTGTGACAATAAACAAAATTCAATCAATCACTCAATAAACATATTAAAATAAACTGAAAAAATACAGGTGTGACAATAAACTATATACATTCCATCAATCGATATGCCCAAATAATTATGCGATGAAAAAATTGGATCCCACTTTGATTGACATTTCTGAGTTAAACTAAAACCCATACGATTGATTAATGGATTGAATAAATAGGGTTTTACGTCCCAGTAAATAATAGTTCACTTATATCGAAACGTCACTACTTAAAGAAGAAGTAGTAGAAATGTGTACCTTTTTAGTGAGCTTAGGGCGATTTACAGGTAAACATTCTTTAAAGTGCCATGCCTGCCGTGACACGGGGCATCGGTTTTTATGGTCTCTTCAGACGGACTCCGTGACTTTCATTTCTAAACGTCGAGTGTTTGGCGAAAAAAAAAATCACTATCTATTTTCAATCCTTAGACACCGGCCGCTTTCGAAACCACGAACTGCCACACACGAAGCGAGCACTCTACCAACTGAGCGTCCGTAGTGGTCATACAATTGATCTCGAAAATGATACATTACCTGGTTCCAATTCCACATACTTCAAAGGACAGACTTTAGCTATTGCATTTACTCTGTCGACGTCCGCGCCTTGCTGGCCAGCCACTAATTATGGTCAATCCGTCCACAATTATTAGAACCCTCAAGTATCTGATAAAATGAAACACAATCGTTGATAAATAAGAACTATCCTTGGACAATATTAGACTAAAAATTATAGTTAGGGTCAATGTTCAATAATCTAAAACTCAAACAAGACCTAAGATAATATAAACACATCTCGGGAGAGAACTGATAAAAATCCATGTTTTGGACAGGCACGGTGGGAAGCAAGGTATCAGTTTAAAACCCTGCCAATATTCCTACACTTGGACGTACTATACTCTAGTCAAGAATACTATGATCCTTGCTGTCATTAAATCTTATTACTTTTGTTTAATTGTTTTACATTGTATTTGCAATTTATGAATGTATCTTTTAAATACTTTTGTTCAATTAGTTTTTTGTAATTTATGAATGTATCTTTTAAATACTTTTGTTCAATTAGTTTTTGTAATTTATGAATGTATCTTTTAAATACTTTTGTTCAATTAGTTTTTTGTAATTTATGAATGTATCTTTTAAATACTTGTGTCAATTAGTTTTTTGTAATTTATGAATGTATCTTTTAAATACTTTTGTTCAATTAGTTTTTGTAATTTATGAATGTATCTTTTAAATACTTGTGTTCAATTAGTTTTTTGTAATTTATGAATGTATCTTTTAAATACTTTTGTTCAATTAGTTTTTTGTAATTTATGAATGTATCTTTTAAATACTTGTGTTCAATTAGTTTTTTGTAATTATGAATGTATCTTTTGTGACAAACATTATAAAAAGAGATTCCTTCACTTATATCGAGACAGTCAATGTTTTTATGGTAAAAGAAACAGAAGTGCACATAGAAAAGCACTGACCTTCGGTAAGTGAAATGATTCCTTCCTTACATTAGTAGGATTCGAACCTAGCCAATCAGTGTGGCTTTGATTTATAAGCGTAATTTATAGGCCACACGGTAATCTTTGTTTCTGGAAGACCGTCGGGCTTTATGATAAACTAATAAACAGAAGGGTTGATAGTGCCATAGACGTTTTCAATTTTCCTTCATTTAAAGGCAATTTTAACCAAAGAATTACCTGTAGACATCCATTATCCTTGTGTGCTCTGTCAATGGCAATGAATACAGTAATCATATCAGGAAAAGTATGTCGTTTTGATACCAATACCTATATAAATATACTTCATTTTTAATATGTAGTGAAATAATTCATTTTCGATGTGCCCATCTTCCGAGGCTTGGTTACCACAAAACACGACCTCACGTAGAAGTTCACATGTTTAACTTATTTCCCAGTTGCTAAGTTTTTACTTTGCTTTGGGATTATGATTTAGACATTGGTATGTTCATTTTTTAATCTAAGAACAAAAAAAAAAAACCATTTAGTGGGGTTATTAATTCATGGTTTGTGGTTTCTGTTAAGAAAGTCCTTAATATATCAGTCTATCCATGACATCAGCGAAAATTGAAACGCCACAAAAATGTATAATGTCATAGTATGCATCATCGTATATAATGTATAATAATTATTACATATAGTCTACTTGCTGATTATTTCACCAACATAACTTCGTTACAGCCCCCTTGATACTTTAGTCATCTCGTTTATGGCACCAATAGGTTATGGTCACAAAGTCTATTTTTCATAAGTGTTCCTCGATTTATCGTCAATGCCCTATATTATACCAAAATGTGACGTAAAAATAGGTGACAAGAAATCAGTCTGACTTATTTAGCTAAGAAATGTCGTGTAAAGGCGTGATTGATGTCAACTTATTCTACTTCTTCAGACAGTAAAATTGCTTGTTTGATTGTTGATTGATTGATTGATAAGGCTTTCACGCCCAAGTTAAGACTATTTTCTTAGTGTCGAGACGTCACCAGATTTAATTAAAGTGGCAGAAATTTTGACCTTTGCAGTGTGCTCAGGGTAATATGCAGGGAGGGTTCTTTTAAAGTGTCACGCCTGTTGGTTTTTAAGGTCTCTAACGAAGGTCCCCGTGGCTTTCATTTCTAAATCCCGAGTGATTGGCGAAACCTACCTATTTTTAAGTGAAGGCCAGAACCCTGCCCACGTCGTGCCACATAATCGCAGTGTTGAAGTATATATTTGGCCTATATATAATCATTCAAGCTATAAACGATGTAAACCAAATAAGCACTTGTGTTCCGTGTACATAAATAAATTTGTCCATAATAGATATCTGAAATAAAGTTCAAGCGAACAAGTCAATGTTGTTTGTCTATATTTTTAGTTTTATCACAAATAGCTGTAACCTCTTACCCGTAATCCTGGTGCCATTCATGTCCACCACCTGTTTCTTCATTCTTAGGATCTTTCATCATTAATTTTGTATAATAATGATACACCTCACCTTCCAAAACCTTCAATACATCAATAAAAAATCAAATATACCAATCCATGTCGCCTAAGACCACAGAAAAGTAAACAAAAACAACTATACTAATCCTACTTCGTATTCGACGGTTCGCACCCTTGCCGGGGTCCAACCATTAATTTTCGCTAAAGACATGGCATTTATAAATACATGTACGTGAAAGTAACAGAGTCCTTCGGATGAGATCTTAAAGACGGAAGGTGTGGCACGTTAAAGAACCCTCACTACAAATGACCCTGAGCGCACTACAAAGGTCAAAATTATGCCACGTCACCTATAGGAAGTGATGTTTCGATATAAGTAAACTATTCTAGACTGGGACGTAAAACCCCATTCAATCAATCCAACCTAGAATGTATTCTTTAGGACCCAGTAGCTGTTGTCATATCTACCCCTTCTGCTTTGGTGACAATTTTTTCACACATAGATATCATATATGTCAAAATGCTACGGGTTTGTCATAGCGTACAACCCCACATCCTTCTAGAATGTAGCGTACCACCCATACACTCCGCCTAGAATGTATTCAGTAGTAATTGTGGTACTTACCCCTTCTGCAGTATTGACAATTTTCTCACACCTAGCTACCATGCCAGCTACATCATCTCCAGCAGAATGCCACAGAGCTAACTTTGCATATCTCCCTCCTTGGTCGGATACCTAAAGTAATACAGAGAAGAAATTAAAAAAAACTAAACATACTTCTTAATGTCCAAATCACAATTCAGAAACAAAGTCAAAACTTTTGAACTGACAAGTTAGGTTAAACACGTAAACTTCCACTAGAGGAAGTGAGGCAGGGTGCTCCGGAAGGGTAAACACCTCCTGATAAGCTAGCTACATTCGCCACGTGTATAATCAAAATTGTGTGAAAGAAACATGGAACAATGAAGAACGTCAAATATTTCCAGGGCATTCTTGGACACAGAGACATCATACTTATCAACAATACTGTGATGACGGCAATCCTGGACACAGAGACATCAAACTTATTAACAATACTGTGATGACGTCAATCCTGGACATAGAGACATCATACTTATCAACAATACTGTGATGACGGCAATCCTGGACATAGAGACATCAAACTTATTAACAATACTGTGATGACGGCAATCCTGGACATAGAGACATCAAACTTATCAACAATACTGTGATGACGGCAATCCTGGACACAGAGACACCTGCTCAATACCTCTAAACTTTTGTGCGGAACGTTTTGGAAAACGTCAACGTCACATGTTCCCGATATGACGTCGTTCTCGCGGGAAAATGTCATCTCATGCGATTTTTTATTCATTGGAAATGAGTGTTAGAGGGTATCACGTGATACAGCGGCGAACCCCGTTGACCTTTCATTCGCAATATTCATATATGGGTAGTAGTAAGGTTCGCAGTTAATACATAATACGTTCTCAATGATGTAACAAAACAAACACGTGTGTTCCCTATGTACGTCACAAATGTACTTGTACTCGTCAATAAGAATTATTTAAGGCCAAGAGGATAGGTCATTGTTTGTCAATACAATTTAGTGCATTTCAATGAAACAAACAACAGTTGACGTCATAGAACACGCACATTAGAACGCCGCACGCTGTTTACCAAGTTCGCGATAACGGTATTAGACACGTGTATTGTGGTTTTATTATATCTTAAAGTGTTTATTACATTTTATACCAGTTTCAACTTTACAAAACTTAATGGCCGTTTCGGAATTCCATTTCCTCATCATACGTGTTTGGATCAAAATTGTGAAACCAAAATTTTCAAGGGGGTTGAAAAAATATACAAATGACCAGAATATATTTAAAAAATTAGCCAAGGAAATAAAAAATGTAACAATGCAATTATCAAACATGTTGAATAATTCCAATACATGTGTAAGCCTTGACTTGTTGCATAAAATAGTCAAAAAGTTAAATAAATTCGATATGTCATAAATACGAATGTCAGACCGTATTTATTATATAATCCATAGAAAAACTTTTTTGTCAAAAGTCAAACCTACCTTCGCTATATAAGAAAACTCCCTTTATTGAAGCTGAGATTAGGATAGTGATTCGGCATTTAGAAATGCAAATCGCGGGCTCCTTGCGAAGAGACCTTAAAACCGATGTCCCGTGTCACGACAGGCGTGACTCGTTTAAGAACTCTAATTGCACATTCATCTGAGCGCGCTGCAAAAGTAAAAACTCTGCCATTTCACCTATAGCTGGTGACTTATCGATAGTCTTGACTTGGACGTAAAACCACATTCAAACAATCAGTCTATAAAAGGAAAGAGCAACTTGTCCGGAATACAGATTTACAGAATATAGTATATACTATATAAATATTAGATTTCTGATAGGGTGACATTCCATATTTTCACCCCGAGAATTTCCATTTTTGCTGAGGTTGACAATGAATCTCGAGGGGTGGCAATAAGGACTGTCACCCTGTCAGAAATGTAATATTTATTTTATTATACTGTTTGTTATTTATTATTTTACTGTGCAGCCAAAGTATACTGGATTAAAAAACATGATCCTGAAATACATTTGGAAAACATTTAATGAAACATCATTTCAACTCAGAAAGTCTCGAAAAAAAGATTACGCGTCGTTTCACAATTCGGTTTGTATTTTCACATATTTTGGTCTTGTCAATTGCTTCAGCGTTTCTTCAATAACAGACGCAAATCTACACAATGACTTTTTTAGACAGACTGACAGTCAGCTGCTGCCGTCTGTAAGCGACTCATGATCTACGTATCAAGACGCTTGTAATATTAATCATAGTTAACATTACTTTAGAAAAGCGTGTACTGATTTAGAAGACGAATGCGCTTGAACCACATACGCAGTTATTCTGCGCATGTGACATTTTTCGTAATGTCAACTGCTCAAGTAATGTCATCCTGTGACGTAAGATATTTTGACATCAGAGGGTGACATTAAATTTACCCAAACTCTTATCAACTAATCAAATTTCGAATTATTAACAAAAGGTATAATAAAACATAATTACACCCCAGGTATTTTTGTCGAGTTCTCTATTGTTTTCGACACACTTCTGGACATTTTCAAGTTCTTCATTATCAAGCACATTCCTAAAAGTAACAAAAATAAAATGTAAAAATTAACTGTGCATTAAAAAAAGCGATAATCCTATCTAGTGAAAAATTGCAGCTAAAAAAATCAGACTTATCAAAACATAAGCAAAACCTCATAATCTAACCATTGAGCTGTCTAAAAATTAAATAGAGTTTAAAGTGATATATTGCTTATCGTCATGCAAAGTAAGTTTCATTGCAAACGCTATCGGGTAATGATTAGTTTGCTTTTCAAGGCAATGGATGGTTGGTTGGTTGATTGAATGTTGCTTAACGTCGCATCAGCAATTTTAAGCTATTCGCGACGAGAACTATTTTATTAATCTCTATGGATTAATCTATGAACAATTTGGTGTATGCATGTGAAGTGCGAGTGTGTTGTATGGTCTGCCTTGCACAAGTGCGCACTCCGGCGAATTTATCGTCCTTGCTCACAGAGTCAGTGCGCCGCAGACAAGCGTATCACTCCCCAGGTCCATTATATTGATGCCAGGTGGACCAGTAAAGGCCAACGGCAAGGAAAATTCACTTTCCCACATGTGGTCTGAGCGGGACTTGAACTCACGGCGGTGAGAGACCCTGACTTTGTAGACTGACGTCTTATCTATTAGGCCATCTATTAGGCCACCGCGGCCTAATTTTCCAGGCAATGAAAGTAAACACTCTATAAACTCCATTTCTAGACATTACCATTTTATGTTTACATTTATTTCTTTAAAACAATTTCTAGTTTGTTTTAACCATGAATGAAACACTGCTGCTTAAAATGGAGTTTACAGTGTTATAACTTTCACCGTCATGTTAATAATGAGAGATAGTGCGTTATCATTATAGTTCCAACAACAGGTTGGTACACACTAAAGTCATTTTGTTCAGACACACACATAGAGATTATCATTTTTTGCCACATCAGACCAGTAATATTCGCATTATCAAAAACCATTTTATTGAATGAAATTTGCACTGCTACGGCATGCAAGCCCAACCGCTGAAACAGCCAGTAGATGATGCCACGCGTGTATGAAAACATCGAGTGAGGTCACGTGATCAATGAATATTATGGTCAGATAATTACATTTGGTCTCGAAAAGGGTTTTATAACAGGTGTATATAGTTCAACATTATAGGTAAACAACATTGACCTGTCCGTTTGACCTTTCATTAGGAATATTCATATAGGAGGGTCCACCCAATACATGGGTAGCGTTAGGTTCGCAGTTAATACATATGCACATTGCAGAGGATTAGTGTTCACGTCAGGTAGACGAAATGTGCACGCATGACCCCTATTAGATCTACTTAAATTTACTCGCCCATAATGAATTTTTAAATCAAAGGTCAAGCGGTCAGGTCAATGTTGTTTACCTATACGCTTACAGCACAGACCTGTTGAAAAGTTTAACACTAAGTTAACTAATTAGTACCGGATACACAGCTCATCTCGCCCCCTCGTTAGCTATATCTTAGTAGCTGTCATTTATGTGTACTCTACAGGGCATCTTTTCGGTCACTAACTATCTATATTTAGGCAACTCGATAGCCGATCTATAGTCCGTCAGCGATATTTTTACAGTGTGTTTATAAACACGGGCGAATCTACTCTACACAAAAAGGTAATAGTAAAGGTGTTATCGTACATTCACATCTTATAAGTTCGTTCATTTATCAAAAATACCTTATATGTGATCCCAATTTTCATTATATATATAAACACTCTGCCACAATATCGCTTACGAACTATAAAGCTCAGTGTTAAACTTTCGACAGATCTAGATTTGTACTATAACAAGGACAATGACACTCATTACATGTCTTATAAATACGTTTGTTTGAACACGGGGTTTTTGGCTTTGGTATGTATTCACTGCGGTAAATCTTAAAAAATAATTTGAAAGTCATACAGTACCTTAAAATAACATAGCCATATTTGTCAAAAGTCTTTTTCATCTCATTGGTGAATTTAAATTCGCTCCCAGTGAATTTATAATCTGAAATAAATTAAATTTGAAATACATTAATATTAATACAGAGATCCAAAGCAGTGGCGGATTTAAGGGGGGTTGCGGGGCTTGTAACCCCCCCCCCCCCCTTTTGAAAAATTTAAGAGAGAGAATGAGAGAGAGAAAGCTATTGACTTATCATTTCTTGGCCCCATCGGGGCTCTGCCCTAGACCCCTCGTCTCTGGAAGCTCGCGCCTTCGGTGCTCGCACCTAGCATTGATATTATTCTCAACCCCCTCCCCCTTTAAAAAAATTCCTGGATAATTCTCAACCCTCCCCCTTTCAAAAAATCCTGGATCCGCCCCTGCAAAGATAGATGCGTTATACTATTAATGCAATTATTTTTTTCTTATTAAGTGGTATATAACAGATGTAACCAATTTCATAATCGTTCTGAGTTACGTAATGATGCTTCACAGTTGAGTTGAGTAATGGTGTTTAACGTCCCAGTCAAGAATATTTCACTTATATCGAGACGTCGCCAGCTAGAGGCGAAGGTCAGAAATTTTGCTTGTGCGTTGCGCTGGTGACATTATACAGCAGTGTTCTTTATCGTGCAAAGCCTATCGTGACATGGGACCTCATTTGTATTAAGTTCCCATCCGAAAAAACCGTGACTTTCATTTCGTAATGCCGAGTGCTTGGCGAAGGTACAGTCACTACCCACTTTCAAGTCTTGGGTTCGAACCCACGACCTCCCACTTACGGAGCTAGATGTTTTAGGCTCCAGTCAATTTAATTTCACTTATATCAATATGGCCAGTTCTGGGAAATTGGGGGATATGATACCGAAGTGCCAGGAGAAAACCGCGAACCTCCGGCATGTCTTACATTTTTATCACACTATAATCTGCCCTAGATTTAAACCCAGGTGTTGCGAGGGTTTTTTATCCGTAAACGCGCACTTTAGGGCACTTGACTACCGAGGATACTGTTCTAGCTAAGGTATACTGACTCTGGAAAAATTAAACAAGCATACAAAACCAGTCAGTAAAACAGAAGACATCTTAGATATGACACATTATTTGGTATAAAAAGATCCGGTTTGAGTGCTCAGAATATATATTAACCATAGTAATTGAAGTACCGCTGACCACGCCCACAATGTTCCGACAAAGGCCTGGCATGCTTGAATCACACGCAAAAAAATGAAAACTCGGCCTGAATTGCACCGTTTAATGACGTCACTGACACTAGAACGTCTTTAGTTCCCGTGACGCTGCTTTGATCAAGCGATTGCGGCCTTTGTCGGAACATCGTGGGCGTGGCCGGCGATCCGTCAATTACGTGTTCAGTGTAATGAAAAAATTGGTTGTATAGAATTAACGAAATGAAAAAGATTCCTGATTTGTGGGGAAAACGTAATCTGATGTTTTTGAAAAATGCCAAGTTATCAACCCACTAGCTCTTGCAAAAATCCTATATATTGCTTCAATTACAAATTTTCTAAATTTTGATATTGACAAACGAAAAAGAAGTACTACTTTTCTTAGGAATAGGCCCTGTAGCAACTCCTAATGAAGTCCAGTCGATATTGCAACGTCTGGAATGACAATGGGTACATGTATTTTGATTTCTTGGGAATAGGCGCTGAAGCAACTCATAATGAAGTCCAGTCGATATTGCAACGTCTGGAATGACAATGGGTATTTTGATTTCTTAGGAATAGGCGCTGTAGCAACTCCTAATGAAGTCCAGTCGATATTGCAACGCCTGGAATGACAATGGGCATTTTGATGTCTTAAGAATAGGCGCTGTAGCAACTCCTAATGAAGTCCAGTCGATATTGCAACGCCTGGAATGACAATGGGTATTTTGATTTCTTAGGAATAGGCGCTGTAGCAACTCCTAATGAGGTCCAGTCGATATTGCAACGCCTGGAATGACAATGGGCATTTTGATGTCTTAAGAATAGGCGCTGTAGCAACTCCTAATGAAGTCAGGTCGATATTGCAACGCCTGGAATGACAATGGATATTTTGATTTCTTAGGAATAGGCGCTGTAGCAACTCCTAATGAAGTACAGTCGATATTGCAACGCCTGGAATGACAATGGGTATTTTGATTTCTTAGGAATAGGCGCTGTAGCAACTCCTAATGAAGTCCAGTCGATATTGCAACGTCTGGAATGACAATGGGTATTTTGATTTCTTAGGAATAGGCGCTGTAGCAACTCCTAATGAAGTCAGGTCGATATTGCAACGCCTGGAATGACAATGGGCATTTTGATGTCTTAGGAATAGGCGCTGTAGCAACTCCTAATGAAGTCCAGTCGATATTGCAACGCCTGGAATGACAATGGGCATTTTGATGTCTTAAGAATAGGCGCTGTAGCAACTCCTAATGAAGTCCAGTCGATATTGCAACGCCTGGAATGACAATGGATATTTTGATGTCTTAGGAATAGGCCCTGTAGCAACTCCTAATGAAGTCCAGTCGATATTGCAACGCCTGGAATGACAATGGGTATATTGATTTCTTAGGAATAGGCGCTGTAGCAACTCCTAATGAAGTCCAGTCGATATTGCAACGCCTGGAATGACAATGGGTATATTGATTTCTTAGGAATAGGCCCTGTAGCAACTCCTAATGAAGTCCAGTCGATATTGCAACGCCTGGAATGACAATGGGTATATTGATTTCTTAGGAATAGGCGCTGTAGCAACTCCTAATGAAGTCCAGTCGATATTGCAACGCCTGGAATGACAATGGGTATTTTGATTTCTTAGGAATAGGCCCTGTAGCAACTCCTAATGAAGTCCAGTCGATATTGCAACGCCTGGAATGACAATGGGTATATTGATTTCTTAGGAATAGGCGCTGTAGCAACTCCTAATAAAGTCCAGTCGATATTGCAACGCCTGGAATGACAATGGGCATTTTGATTTCTTAGGAATAGGCGCTGTAGCAACTCCTAATGAAGTCCAGTCGATATTGCAACGCCTGGAATGACAATGGGTATTTTGATTTCTTAGGAATAGGCGCTGTAGCAACTCCTAATGAAGTCCAGTCGATATTGCAACGCCTGGAATGACAATGGGTATTTTGATTTCTTAGGAATAGGCGCTGTAGCAACTCCTAATGAAGTCCAGTCGATATTGCAACGCCTGGAATGACAATGGATATTTTGATGTCTTAGGAATAGGCCCTGTAGCAACTCCTAATGAAGTCCAGTCGATATTGCAACGCCTGGAATGACAATGGGTATATTGATTTCTTAGGAATAGGCGCTGTAGCAACTCCTAATGAAGTCCAGTCGATATTGCAACGCCTGGAATGACAATGGGTATATTGATTTCTTAGGAATAGGCGCTGTAGCAACTCCTAATGAAGTCCAGTCGATATTGCAACGCCTGGAATGACAATGGAGTTCATTGGGAGTTGTTACAAAGCGTGATCAATTGATCATAGGGACATTGGCATCATGGATATTGAATAAAAGTTCAAGATTTGAAGCTGAAATTAATGATATTTGGAAATGTTTCACCAAACGGAGTACTGATGTAATGATATTGCTGAATGTAGATACACGTATATATAATCTAGAGGTACGTATAACCTTACTAACCCAGGTGTGTTTATCTCAAACAGAATGCGAGTTTGTGATAGTGAATTTGTTCAAATGACTGTATTTATCTGGCGTAAATATTAACAATATTTAGACCGCGTTTGTACAAAATCTTTTTTACCTAAGCATTTTAAACCAAGACATGCTTTGACTTGGCCTTTTTAGTTATTGCCAACACTTAACCGCCTGTAGGTTTGTTTTGGTGCTGTTACGTTACAGGTTAGTGTGGCAGGTCGAGCTTAACTGTGGCCGATTAGCTCAGTCGGTAAAGCGCTCTATTAGTATTGGGAAGGTCCCGGTTACGTGTTTGCATTTCCCCTTTTTCCTGTTGCCCTACCATGAGAAGTGACCGACCAACAAGTTGGCCCCAGGGCAAACCTTTCCTTTCGATTTAAGGTAATTAGTTGAACCGATGAATGGAATATGAGGCATCGGGCTCGATGTGTGACCGAGTAGCTCAGTCGTTAAAACATCACTTAAGTATTGGGAAGGTCCGGGATTCGAGTCCTGTTTGGCCGCTGTATTTGCATTATGTCCTGTTACACAGATTTAGTTTAAACAATATTTATTCATCATTAAATACAAATAATACAACACAAAACAAAGTTTAAATTGGATTCAGGAACAAGCGCTAACTTATTTAAAGACGTCTCTGTTACACAGATTATGATCAAATGGTTAATTTGGGTCCTTCTAATTTATCTCATTACAACATCTTAAATATTTAGATTTTTACAATTAAATCCGAGCAATACTGATGAGAAATTTTGTTCCGATAAGGTCGTCTAGTGCTGCAAACCTAAAATATGTTGAGCGGTAATTAACATGTTGTGCATTGTCAAGAATATGTTTTATAATTACCTGAATGAAGCGACATGTTGTCAGACAATGCTGCAATCTGTCAGAAAAAAAACATTGAGTTACACACATGTTAATAAATAATTAATTAAAAGGTGTGTGTGTGTGTGAGAGAGAGAGAGAGAGAGAGAGAGCATGATATATATGTTTACCCTACCTCTGACTATAATCTATGGAAATGATTGGCTAAATCGAATCACATGACCAACCCAGTATCATTCCGTACACAGCCGCACGCGCAAAAATACTGGGCACTGGGTGGGTAAGAGTTACGTCCCCTGTCTCTAACGTAAACGTCAACCAAAATGGCGACCGTAAATTAATGGTTTGCTGAACCTTCTGCTGAAGATAGTGAGTTAAAACGCATGGAAGTAGTATTTCAAAACATTGAAAGTCAAAGGAAAGACTGCTAGACTTCGTTAGTATGCTGAATTTTAGTATTTTTTTATCACGGCAGTATTTTATTGCACCCAAATAATATTTTTTTAACTTCATTCATTGACATCGGTAGCATTTTCAAAAACCTTTTTCAATAGCCCGGGTCATCGGTAGGATAAAAAAGTTACATGGTTTTTAAGTGTCCGGTACGGAATGATACAGGGTCAGTAGAAAACATACCGGGTGAGGCTGTCGCCTCACCCGGTATTTTTCCTACTGACCCTGTATCATTCCGTACCGGACACTTACCAACCATGTAACTTATACTACTGCATTCATCGATTAAATACAAAAAAAGAACGAATAAACTGCAGTGACTTAAATAATAAAACGAACATATACAATTTATTTACATGCAACATACACAAGGTAAGATAAAGAATGGACTATATTTCACCCAGAATGTTTGAGGCTGCATGTATTCCATTATAAAGTACAACGTCTACATCAAGTAGTAAAAACACTGATTGCCTGACGTTACAAGCAAGTAAAATCAAAGCTACTCCCCCCCCCCCCCCTCTGTTTCATTATAACCTTACGAACGTTAACGCTTCTGAGTAGAAATGGAGTATTTTTATGACTATTTAAATTACTTACATCAGGAACAACAAATAGTACGACGTCCTTATTATTATCTAAAGATATATATGTATATAGATATCTGCTCTAGATATTATGTATGTATCTATGTCATTGTTCTCTCTGTAATGACGTGTACTTATAGTACAGACCTGTCGAAAGTTTAACACTCAGCTAACGACTCCTGCCGAGCGGACGAGATATGGATACCTAGTGCCAGAAAAACTGCTGAGATCTAACAATCAAGGAGTAATGTAGGGACATTTTACCGTCACGTTTTTCATATCAATGCTTAAAATTCGAAATAGTAAAAAATCATGTTTCACCAAGTATGATGATTTTTATTTGCATAATACTGTTCTGTATATGTAAATTAAGCAGCAGAAACTTGAAATTAAATGTTAATATTGTGCCACAGACATAAATAATAAAGAATTAGGAGAATGCCCCGTATATTTAACGAGGATCTGAGAAGAGCTGCCATTTCTTAAGCTTAATGTGAAAGGCTCTCGAAAGGCCTGTATTTTGTGTCGCAGTTCTTTTTTTTAATGACGTGCAGTTACAATACAGGCCCGCCAAAAGTTTACCATTGCTATTAGAGTCACTTTGTCTGTGACAGTGATTTACTCTTTATTTTTATAGCAAATCAAATAATTAAACATGAATAAAGATTGATATAACTTGTACCTAGTCGTAACAGGAAATATGTATGCGTATCCATGATTAGCGTAGAAGACTTCTGCACAGAGTAAAATATTGGCGCTAGAGGGATTTAATATGTTGGAAAACCAGGCAATGGGGGATCCTGTTGCGCATATGACATAAAACGTCATCAAGAATGTCACTTCCGGTGTTAAAACAAAGGCGAGTCCTTAACGTTTCAGTTGCCATCTTCAATTTTGTCATCACTCGGATGGATCCGGAATATATGGCGGCGTAAATAAATGTATATGTGAACCAGAGAAGTACAGACCTGTCGCTAGTTTAGTTTTTGTTTGTCATTAACATTTTAGCACCTGGCTATCCATATTTCGAGAATTTTGCACCAGAACTCGTTAGCTCAGTGTTAAACTTTGGACAGTTCTGTATTGTACTTGCGTGCAGCATATACATTACTGAACGCGGTAAGCACGCGTAATAATCTACATTACCTGTGCAATCTATACAGGTAGGAAATCTGCAGCGAAGTGTAAAGTTATATGTTCACTGTTCTTTGATTTTTGTTTTGTGTTTGCTGTTTGTCTGTATAGGCAAACAACATTGACCCGACCGCTTTACCTTGAATTCAAAAATTCACAACGGACCAGTCCATGTATGTATAGGGATCACAGGTGTTTATTTTTTATACATCATGGCAAACGCATTATGTATTAACTGCCAATCATATTACTATAGGCAAACAGCATTGGCCTGTCCGCTTGACCTTTGATTTAAATGTTCATTTTGGACGAGTAAACTTAAGTAATAGGGATCGCGCGTGTATATTTCGACTATATGATGTAAACATTAATCATGGGCAATGTGTATATGTATTAACTGCGAATCCTAACGCTACCTATGTATTGGATTTACCCTCCTATATGAATATTCAAAATGAAAGGTCAAAGGACAGGTCAATGTTGTTTGCCTGTATGGATCAACACATATGAAATATTCATAATTACAGGTCAAATGTCCAGGTCAATAGTGTATGTTTGTCTATACACAATACTAGCACGGTGTTATTTTATATGATTTTTGCTATTGCCAAGTATTGATTATGTATGGCACGCCAATTGATGCAAAAAATCAGCTAACCCTAGGATAGCTCAGCTATCTATAGGATAGTCGGCTGCTATCATATAGATACCAGACCGTAACTATCGATATCTGCAGGTATTGTGAATTAAATCAGCTATCCCATAGATACCTGCTGTTATCCCATATATACCTGAATTAAAACCCCCAATACCTCCTGATATTCTGAGATAGAAAATAATATTTCATTGCAAGCTGAGGTTTTTATGATATTAAAACTTCAAACCCCATTTTGCACTATCTATCGGGAGTTGTAACTTTCTGTAATCCCATAGATAGCTAACCAGAATCGTATTTGTATATGCAGACGTGTCTGAAATCAAACAAGTTACACTGTGGAATTTAGATATTTGAAGAAATTACAACTAATGTCACGTTCCAGGAACATTATTATAGCAGCCAGCTATCCTACAGATAGCTGAGCTATCCTAGGGTTAGCTGATTTTTGCATAAATTGGCGTGCCATAATTATGTATTTTTATTTCGATTATCAACTTATGCATAATATCTCTTTATATTATTTGGGAGTATACAAATATAAATGATGTACCTAGTAGTTGTGCATGTCATCATAATGCACATTCGTACATCAAATGGGCAGACATGGCTAAGTCAAGGGTGGTGGGTTTGAATCTCACGGGACTAGGAAATTTCCTGAAATGACTTTCATCTCCTGCTTATACCAGAGATGTAAAAAGCTGTTACTAGATTAGTCTTTCAAATGAGACACGAAACCGAGGTCCTGTGTCTCAGTGCACATTTAAGACACCTCTGTAGAGGTCGAAAAAAGAGTAGGCCACCTGTGGTCGCTACAGAGCACGCTTACAACTACAAGCGATTGAAACAGACTGAACAAAGTAAGAAATGGTATTTTTTATGCATATCTTGTGCATTTGAAACATTTAATCAAACATTATAACAGTGATGATACTGCTTACATTGGATACAATTAGGCCGTGTGTATCTGTACTTATGCATTATACAGATGATGGAATTAGAGTTCTGTACTTATGCATTACACAGCTGATGGAATTAGTTCTGTACTTATGCATTATACAGCTGATAGAATTAGAGTTCTGTACTTATGTATTATACAGATGATGGAATTAGAGTTCTGTACTTATGCATTATACAGCTGATGGAATTAGAGATCTGTACTTATGTATTATACAGCTGATGGAATTATAGTTCTGTACTTATGCATTATACAGCTGATAGAATTAGAGTTCTGTACTTATGTATTATACAGCTGATGCAATTAGTTCTGTACTTATGCATTATACAGCTGATAGAATTAGAGATCTGTACTTATGCATTATACAGCTGATGGAATTAGAGTTCTGTACTTATGTATTATACAGCTGATAGAATTAGAGTTCTGTACTTATGCATTACACAGCTGATGGAATTAGTTCTGTACTTATGCATTATACAGC
This sequence comes from Anadara kagoshimensis, assembly GCA_021292105.1. Lineage (NCBI taxonomy): Eukaryota > Metazoa > Mollusca > Bivalvia > Arcoida > Arcidae > Anadara > Anadara kagoshimensis. The sequence continues at coordinate 5,257,106 of CM037859.1, forward strand.
TGATGGAATTAGTTCTGTACTTATGCATTATACAGCTGATGGAATTAGTTCTGTACTTATGCATTATACAGCTGATAGAATTAGAGTTCTGTACTTATGTATTATACAGATGATGGAATTAGAGTTCTGTACTTATGCATTATACAGCTGATGGAATTATAGTTCTGTACTTATGCATTACACAGCTGATGGAATTAGTTCTGTACTTATGCATTATACAGCTGATAGAATTATAGTTCTGTACTTATGCATTATACAGATGATAGAATTAGAGTTCTGTACTTATGCAATATACAGCTGATGGAATTAGAGTTCTGTACTTATGCATTATACAGCTGATAGAATTAGAGTTCTGTACTTATGCATTATACAGCTGATGGAATTAGTTCTGTACTTATGCATTATACAGCTGATGGAATTATAGTTCTGTACTTATGCATTATACAGCTGATGGAATTAGAGTTCTGTACTTATGCATTATACAGCTGATGGAACTAGAGTTCTGTACTTATGCATTATACAGCTGATGGAATTAGAGATCTGTACTTATGCATTATACAGCTGATGGAATTAGAGTTCTGTACTTATGCATTATACAGCTGATGGAATTAGAGTTCTGTACTTATGCATTATACAGCTAATAGAATTAGAGATCTGTACTTATGCATTATACAGCTGATGGAATTAGAGTTCTGTACTTATGTATTATACAGCTGATGGAATTAGAGATCTGTACTTATGCATTATACAGCTGATGGAATTAGAGTTCTGTACTTATGCATTATACAGCTGATGGAATTAGAGATCTGTACTTATGCATTATGCAGCTGATGGAATGAGAGTTCTGTACTTATGCATTATACAGCTGATGGAATTAGAGATCTGTACTTATGCATTATACAGCTGATGGAATTAGAGTTCTGTACTTATGCATTATACAGCTGATGGAATTAGAGATCTGTACTTATGTATTATACAGCTGATGGAAATAGAGTTCTGTACTTATGCATTATACAGCTGATGGAATTAGAGTTCTGTACTTATGCATTATACAGCTGATGGAATTAGAGTTCTGTACTTATGTATTATAAAGCTGATGGAATTAGAGTTCTGTACTTATGTATTATACAGCTGATGGAATTAGAGATCTGTACTTATGTATTATACAGCTGATGGAATTAGAGTTCTGTACTTATGCATTATACAGCTGGTGGAATTAGAGTTCTGTACTTATGCATTATACAGCTGATGGAATTAGAGATCTGTACTTATGTATTATACAGCTGATGGAATTAGAGATCTGTACTTATGTATTATACAGCTGATGGAATTAGAGATCTATACTTATGTATTATACAGCTGATGGAATTAGAGTCCTGTACTTATGCATTATACAGCTGGTGGAATTAGAGTTCTGTACTTATGCATTATACAGCTGATGGAATTAGAGATCTGTACTTATGTATTATACAGCTGATGGAATTAGAGTTCTGTACTTATGTATTATACAGCTGATGGAATTAGAGTTCTGTACTTATGCATTATACAGCTGATGGAATTAGAGATCTGTACTTATGTATTATACAGCTGATGGAATTAGAGATCTGTACTTATGTATTATACAGCTGATGGAATTAGAGATCTATACTTATGTATTATACAGCTGATGGAATTAGAGTTCTGTACTTATGCATTATACAGCTGGTGGAATTAGAGTTCTGTACTTATGCATTATACAGCTGATGGAATTAGAGATCTGTACTTATGTATTATACAGCTGATGGAATTAGAGTTCTGTACTTATGTATTATACAGCTGATGGAATTAGAGTTCTGTACTTATGCATTATACAGCTGATGGAATTAGAGTTCTGTACTTATGTATTATACAGCTGATGGAATTAGAGATCTGTACTTATGTATTATACAGCTGATGGAATTAGAGTTCTGTACTTATGCATTATACAGCTGATGGAATTAGAGATCTGTACTTATGTATTATACAGCTGATGGAATTAGAGATCTGTACTTATGTATTATACAGCTGATGGAATTAGAGATCTGTACTTATGTATTATACAGCTGATGGAATTAGAGTTCTGTACTTATGCATTATACAGCTGGTGGAATTAGAGTTCTGTACTTATGCATTATACAGCTGATGGAATTAGAGATCTGTACTTATGTATTATACAGCTGATGGAATTAGAGTTCTGTACTTATGCATTATACAGCTGATGGAATTAGAGTTCTGTACTTATGCATTATACAGCTGATGGAATTAGAGATCTGTACTTATGTATTATACAACTGATGGAATTAGAGTTCTGTACTTATGCATTATACAGCTGATGGAATTAGAGTTCTGTACTTATGCATTATACAGCTGATGGAATTAGAGTTCTGTACTTATGCATTATACAGCTGATGGAATTAGAGATCTGTACTTATGTATTATACAACTGATGGAATTAGAGTTCTGTACTTATGCATTATACAGCTGATGGAATTAGAGATCTGTACTTATGCATTATACAGCTGATGGAATTAGAGTTCTGTACTTATGCATTATACAGCTGATGGAATTAGAGATCTGTACTTATGCATTATACAGCTGATGGAATTAGAGATCTGTACTTATGTATTATACAACTGATGGAATTAGAGTTCTGTACTTATGTATTATACAGCTGATGGAATGAGAGTTCTGTACTTATGCATTATACAGCTGATGGAATTAGAGATCTGTACTTATGCATTATACAGCTGATGGAATTAGTTCTGTACTTATGTATTATACAGCTGATGTATTTAGAGTTCTGTACTTATGCATTATACAGCTGATGGAATTAGAGATCTGTACTTATGCATTATACAGCTGATGGAATTAGAGATCTGTACTTATGCATTATACAGCTGATGGAATTAGTTCTGTACTTATGTATTATACAGCTGATGGAATTAGAGTTCAGTACTTATGCATTATACAGCTGATGGAATTAGAGATCTGTACTTATGCATTATACAGCTGATGGAATTAGAGTTCTGTACTTATGCATTATACAGCTGATGGAATTAGAGTTCTGTACTTATGTATTATACAGCTGATGGAACTAGAGTTCTGTACTTATGTATTATACAGCTGATGGAATTAAAGTTCTGTACTTATGCATTATACAGCTGATGGAATTAGAGTTCTGTACTTATGCATTATACAGCTGATGGAATTAGAGTTCTGTACTTATGTATTATACAGCTGATGGAACTAGAGTTCTGTACTTATGCATTATACAGCTGATGGAATGAGAGTTCTGTACTTATGCATTATACAGCTGATGGAATTAGAGTTCTGTACTTATGTATTATACAGCTGATGGAACTAGAGTTCTGTACTTATGCATTATACAGCTGATGGAATGAGAGTTCTGTACTTATGCATTATACAGCTGATGGAATTAGAGTTCTGTACTTATGTATTATACAGCTGATGGAACTAGAGTTCTGTACTTATGCATTATACAGCTGATGGAATGAGAGTTCTGTACTTATGCATTATACAGCTGATGGAATGAGAGTTCTGTACTTATGCATTAAACAGCTGATGGAATTAGAGTTCTGTACTTATGTATTATACAGCTGATGGAACTAGAGTTCTGTACTTATGTATTATACAGCTGATGGAATTAAAGTTCTGTACTTATGCATTATACAGCTGATGGAATTAGAGTTCTGTACTTATGCATTATACAGCTGATGGAACTAGAGTTCTGTACTTATGTATTATACAGCTGATGGAACTAGAGTTCTGTACTTATGCATTATACAGTTGATGGAACTAGAGTTCTGTACTTATGTATTATACAGCTGATGGAACTAGAGTTCTGTACTTATGCATTATACAGCTGATGGAATGAGAGATCTGTACTTATGTATTAAACAGCTGATGGAACTAGAGTTCTGTACTTATGTATTATACAGCTGATGGAATTAGAGTTCTGTACTTATGCATTATACAGCTGATGGAATTAGAGTTCTGTACTTATGCATTATACAGCTGATGGAATTAGAGTTTTGTACTTATGTATTATACAGCTGATGGAACTAGAGTTCTGTACTTATGTATTATACAGCTGATGGAATTAAAGTTCTGTACTTATGCATTATACAGCTGATGGAATTAGAGTTCTGTACTTATGCATTATACAGCTGATGGAATTAGAGTTCTGTACTTATGTATTATACAGCTGATGGAACTAGAGTTCTGTACTTATGTATTATACAGCTGATGGAATTAAAGTTCTGTACTTATGCATTATACAGCTGATGGAATTAGAGTTCTGTACTTATGCATTATACAGCTGATGGAACTAGAGTTCTGTACTTATGCATTATACAGCTGATGGAATGAGAGTTCTGTACTTATGTATTATACAGCTGATGGAACTAGAGTTCTGTACTTATGCATTATACAGCTGATGGAACTAGAGTTCTGTACTTATGTATTATACAGCTGATGGAATTAGAGATCTGTACTTATGCATTATACAGCTGATGGAATTAGAGATCTGTACTTATGTATTATACAGCTGATAGAATTAGAGATCTGTACTTATGTATTATACAGCTGATGGAATTAGAGTTTTGTACTTATGTATTATACAGCTGATGGAATTAGAGATCTGTACTTATGCATTATACAGCTGATGGAATTAGAGATCTGAACTTATGTATTATACAGCTGATGGAATTAGAGATCTGTACTTATGCATTATACAGCTGATGGAATTAGAGTTCTGTACTTATGCATTATACAGCTGATGGAATTATAGTTCTGTACTTATGCATTATACAGCTGATGGAATTAGAGTTCTGTACTTATGCATTATACAGCTGATGGAATTATAGTTCTGTACTTATGCATTATACAACTGATGGAATTAGAGTTTTACGCCATAGTCAGCTCTGGGATAGTGGAGGAAACCAAACCTAGGTGATGAGAAGCGGTCTGATGCAACAGACCTAATCATAAGAAAAATATATATATTAGACTTATTTTTTATTACAAAAAATGAAACGAGACATAACAATAATGTATTGCATATTATATACAGTGGAGTTCACCTATAACGAAGGCGGATGTGACGAATTTAGATATAAAGAACCTTGATTGTCAGATGAGTTAGCTACTTGTTTGGAGATTCTTTTTTATCATATAATATCTACATTTTCGATGATTTTTTCTATAGTCACATGATGAAAAAGGCATTAATGTTACAAGCAATAATAATTAAACATCACAGTCTAACAAGTGATCTTCTGCTTTTCGCGAGAGCATTGTTTAATAATCCGGAAGTGCTTGCCACATTTGTTGAGTTTGTCGAATTACTTCCGGGTCATTGCTAGTATAGTTCAGAGCGTCGGCATTCCACATTCCTACACCACGTAACTGATATGTTATAGCTAAGTCATACTTAAGTCCCAGACTGACCAAGTCATCATACCTCATCTGGTAGGTGTCGTTCTGTAAATAAAAAAAAAAGAATTATTTCTATCCTCTAACCCTAAAACTAATACGGTAGCTAAGTTGGCAGAGTGCTTGCTTCATATGTGGAAAGTCATGAATTCAAATCCCGGCCGTGTCTGACCAAGACATGTAAATATGTAGCGACTGTTCTTACGCAAGAAATTCTGCATTTAGAAATAAAAGTCACAGGGTCCTTCGGAAGAGACCTTTAAATCTTATGCCCTGTGTCACGGTAGGCATGCCACTTTAAATAAACCTGTACCCCTGCACATTACCCTGAGTGCACTGCAAAGGTAAACATTTCTCCCACTTCACTTATAGTTGGTGACGTTTCGATATAAGTGAAATATTCTTGACTGGGACGTGAAATCCCATTAAATAGTGTTGAAATGTATGATGCATATATGTCTCTGTACCCAAAGTTGCATTGGTTATATTAGACATGTTCTTTTCATTCCTATTAGGATGCGCTTACCCTTCCAGATCACCGGGCTTCAATCAAGTTTTGATTCAATGGCATAAATATTATTATAATTATGTAGTAATGAATGCCAATTAGAAGCATTTGACACGGAACGATAACAGGACCGAATTATTTTATTTTCAAGGTAATAAACTATATTTTAGCAACAAAAGACTGTTTCTTCAGACATTTTAACTGAATAAGGTAATAATTTCTAAAGATTAGGTGAACTCCGTGGCACCGTGACAACTAAATGCTCCGGTCCTGAGACTAATTCGCGCCAAATGTCACTCTTTGATAAAGCTTCCTATGGCCTAGGCACGGATCAATACACTCCTCATCATAATCTGGTTAATGTGTACTTACTCCTTTTTGATAATTAAAATACGGTGTTAGAGAGGAATCATCCCATGTTCTCCCGTCTGTTGAGTTCTTTATCACCTCCATTATATCGCCGTAGTTCCTCTGTTTACCTGCAGCATCACTACAATTAACATCTCGGAATGGTATCTTTTCTATTGCACAGTATCCACCCTATAAAATATAATCATTGAAAACTGGTATAATATGTAATTTACACCAATCCAAACTTTTGCGTGTCCAATAGAGATTACTTGATTGATTAAAAGGATGTTTACGTCTCAGTCAAGAGTATTTCACTTATATCGAGACGTCACCAATGGTGTTTACTAATGACTACGATCTATGTGAATAAAGCAACTGTACATTACATTAAGTTCAATATTAAGCTAATAACAAATTAGTGACGAATCGCCAGCTCATCTCGATCCATCATTAGATATCTGGACAGTTTTTCAGCAGCTCTCGGAGGTTTCTGGCCACTTACCTTACACATCTTGGCCACCAGGCAGACAAGGTCCGACTCCTTTTCGTTGGCTTAAGTGTTAACCTCGGTTAGGCATCTACTGAATGTCAGTATATATACAGTACAGACCTGTCGAAAGTTTAACACAAAGCTGTTATGTAGGACAGGTAATCTCCGCCATCGTAACTTATATCTCGACAGCTGTTTGCAGCTGCTGTATATATCTCGGTAGTTTCTGTCGATGGCCAGCTATCCTAATATCGGCCACTCGGCAGCTGAACGTCGACTCCTTTCCGTTAGCTCAGTGTTAAACTTTCGACAGATCTGTACTGTATATATAAAGTACTAGTGTTGCATTAACCTGGAAAAATCCAAGGTTAACTTACGACGTTCTTAAGTTACCATTTCAGTGTGGTTTGATGTTCAAAAGGCAACAACTCCCAGGAAAATGACCAAACCAATGCATTGAATGGACAACACAATTTGGAGACATTTTCAATTTTTCAAAAGATGTACAGCAGGTATGATGGGATTTTGTCCTTAATGGGCCGTTCTGATTTTTGAAAAATAAATGTCCAAGTATTTTTGCAATTAATTAAAAAAGCAACAGTATTATATGTGATGTGTCAGATTTTGGCGCATACCAAGGTCTATTTTAATTGGGCTTTTCTTAGGAAGCCCATCTTTGTGGTTCCATATGCTAAAATATGATAAATGAAGGCGTATTCTCGAATTTCTGAGATAACAAATGTATAGGTACTTTACCTTTGACACATTAAGACATTTGTATGAATAACCGTACCAGGGTATACCAAGTACCATTTTGTTTGATGGTATATTGAGGTCACGGTAGTACTGAATACCTGAAATACACAAACAAAATAATAATAATAATAATAAATATTATTATTATAATTTAGAAAAAAATTCATTGAATTAGGATCCCACTTTTTTGTGACTTGTACTTATATTCAAAAGTCATTAACTCCAAGGAAAATGAAATAGTGCTAAATAGTTTTAGAGAATTCTCCGGACAAGCATTGAATGGACATTACAATTTGGAGTCATTTTTAATTTCAAGGTTTAACGTAACAACACCTATTCCATTTTAAGAGCAAAGTTCATAATATGAAAACGTACTAGTTGTAGACTACAGAGTAGCCAGATATCACATCAGATTTTGGCTCTAATCATGTCTTTAAGAAAATTTAACTGTTTAGGGTTTTCACTCAAAGGGCCATAATTCATGAAAAATAAGCAAACCATCTCGTGCTAATGATATACGAAACTCTTACCATTGTTAATGGCTTACAGACATCAAGTTTCAGAGAATTACTCCGGACAAATATTGGGGTAAAATTCCCTGGGCCCGCGGCCTGGACCTACGGATGTTCCATTGGGACCCTTGATATTTTAACTGTTAAATTCCGATGGACCTGTCATTTTTACCAGAATAATCCTACCGTTTCTATTTGTTTCTATATGATAACACCATTGTACTTGAACTTATTTCAATTTTGGCACCCGAACTTTATGTGGGACTTGCCAAAAAGGTCCTGAATCTTCCATTACAAAATATCATTTTAAACCCCAGATTTCTTCGAAATAGGTGGAAGATAATAAAAACTTACCTTGTCGAGTTTTATAATATCCGGAGTTTGCTCCAGCAACACAAGGACCAAATATCTGACTTTGTTCATCATAGGACATTACAAATATAAAATCTGTGTAATTTGATATACCAGCGTAGTCATAGCAACGAGAGTCTACACAATGTGGTGACCAAGCAACATCAACTGTAACCTTTAAGACAAAAGAATAGTATGGTTATTTATAAGTTAACACCACCCAAGGAAACAAAAATATAACATCTTATACTTCAAGTAACTTTGTAAATTAAAAAAAAACTAGAACTGTCTCTTGAGAATCAAATATCCCCTGCCCCCAACATTTAATCTTTTCCCACGATTTTGACCTTTCCGATATGACCTTGATTCAAGGTCATGACATGCCTTTGGACCATGAAGATTATTTATGTGAAGTTTTTCATGACAGTCATCCAAAGCAATTATGAGATATGGCCTTCACACGATTTTACACGGACAGACATGGCGATTCCTATATACCCTCAAAAAATAAACTTGCAGGTTAATCATTTATACCTTCATATTATTCATGATATAGTTAATCTTTGATACAGGCTTCATTGTATAAGGCCACGCCAATTTAATTTGTAGATAATTAAGAAAAACAATTAATTTTCACTGTTTTAAATCGTTTTCCGCATGTGCAAAAGAAACCTTGACGTGTCTGTGGCATTAAATTTTCAACATTTTAACATCAACAGTCCATTGGGAACTACCTCGTATGTTAACCATGCCAGCGTTTGTTGTTTCGTTAAGTTCCACACTACCTGAACTGTGACATTAAATGGGATTTGCCAGAGCAACATATTCCATACTTTTACGAGATATGTTTGTACTGTTTTTCTTTCTTTTTTGCACCAAATAAATATCTTTTTCTGAATGTTTTCTCTTTCCTGCCTGATTTAAATTATGTGCTCTAGCAGTAGGAACGCCAACCCGGCTTTTTCCGAGAATTGTGTTTCGGTTTTACAATTTTTTATCCTTCCGCCGTTTTGAAAATCGGGATTACTTTTTGACAAGAGTCTGATGGCCGAAAAAGTCCCCCGCCTTTAAACGAACGATAAAATAATATAAAATAAAGTTAAGCACTGTGCACCAGTGAATTATATGTCGGAATAACCAATATTTTGAAATTTGAGTTTAAATTTGATATAAAACATTAGTTTTCACACAAAATATTCGATTTCTTGACGCCAATCGATGTCGCGACAGAAACACTACGACATTTTTTGTCAATCTTCAAAACTTGGACACTTTTTGTGTAAAGAAAATTATCACTCGATCTTTTGTAAAACATACAAAAACACATCCAAAATTAAATTCAACCTAAAATCTTTCTGGTGCATCAGGTGTAAATATCTTAAAGCGAAAATCTGGATGGTACATTTGGTTGTCAATGTAAACAAATATGGCTGCCCCCGCGATGATCGATGTTCCAATGTCAAGTTGAAAATGACATTGCAACGTGTTTAAATTATATTCACGCGATACCGGTTGGGAGAATCATTAAGTCACATGTTCAAACCACCACGTTTTACAAGTTTTCGATAAAAATCCTTAGACAAAGTAATACATAATCCAAACACTGATCGGTTCAGAACTAAATGTCAAACCCTGCATGCATACGGTATCAAGAGTTGTCTCTCTTTATTGCATTGCTTTTCTCTCTCTCTCTCTCTCTCTCTGTGTGTGTGTGTGTGTGTGTGTGTGTGTGTGTGAGATAGAGAGATGTTCATTCGAGCATATTTTGAATCATCACAAGTCATAAAATAACCTCCACAATCAATGCAACCAGTATATTCTCCAAGGAGTCATTTATGCATTGTGGTCATATTACCACCAACATACTGAATCTTTTAATAACTGGGTCCAACTGAATGTTCACATAAATATTGTAATAAATACCCACTATCCTAATTCAGAGTAAGTAACAAATGAGTGGTAAAATAAATTTTGCAAAACAGTATAACCTGCTATAAAGTCCACCTGTCTATAGCAACCAGTATAAAGTGTCCCCAATGGATTTTTACAGTCCCAAATGACTACTCAACTTGTATATAAAGGCCACTTTTTCAATCAACTTTATTTTAATTTTTTTATAATTTAAGTCTAAAAGTTTATGCAAAAAAAATTAACCAAGTACATTGTAATTAATATATCTTAATGCATTAAGATTAGAAATATATAATTAATAATATATATATTTGTTGCAAAATGTATAGTTGAGTTATAATAAGTAAAATTGAGGAATAAATTTGTGAAGTCCTTATTCTCATGTCAATGACTGAAGTCATTAAATCAGAAGGTATAACTAGTATTTGTTATTATGATAATAACTATATTAGCATAAAGCAAATTACATGCTTGTAGCCTATTAAGAATATTAGATTAACTAGTCTTTGTTATTTAGTGGTAGTAAGTTTACTATACCTTTTGTTTTAATTAGTGACACCCTGCTTCTTAAGAAACAAGGACATTAGTTAAGTGTATACTGATAGATCAACTCTAACCATGTAATCAGATGTACAGTCCATTAAGATTATAATGCACTTTTCAAATATTTTCTATAATTAATTCTAAATAATTATTTTTAAAAATAAAAATAAAATATTTTTAACAAAATTTATAAAAGGGTATTTTAGAGGTATTATTTTAACTGATTTGTATACCAGTATCAACAATACATGTTAAGGTGATCCTCTATATAAAGTCCACCACTTATGCTCAGTCCCCTGGGTGGTTTTAATACAAAGGTTATACTGTATACCATATTTCAGGTTTGATGGATGACATGATCTTGTTTTTGCTTGCCATAACCAAATCAAGTATTAACATATTTAAAATGTGCTGGCAGAAATGGACATAAACAGACCTAGCTATAGAAAAATTGAAACAAGTACATTTGTTGTCTTATTGCATTGGCTGCCCATGTGTGTATATTGGATGTGTGACCATTTATTCAGTAAAAATAAATTGTATATACACATTGCACATGTATGGAGCTGTTTCAAAAGTTGACACCCTTGTCACCCCCCACCCCCTTTGCAATATTTTCAAAAACAATACTTGAGGAGAAAAAAGAAGATTGTTTTACCTTGAACTTTTTTATGTTTGTATGGTTAATTTTTTGTAAGTGTAATTATTTTTATGATATGTGGTAAGCATATGATGTCTCTCCCTTTCAGTCTTGAAGCAATGATAGAGTATGCAGTCAATGCCATTTGAGCATATGGGTTTTAAAAACTGGCTATATATCCATAAGTAGCATTTTAGTAAACAGATGGTTGCATTTTAAATTTGAGATTAACTAGCCAGTCATATACTGTTTCAGTTTGGGTTTAGAAATTATTTTACTCATTTGTTAGTTTGAATACCATATGCAAATGCACATTCTACTTTTATCTGCATACTTGAAACAAAGGGAATATTGGGCATTGTGAAATGTGACAAATTGAATAGGAGTTTGTTGACTTCTTAGTTTATTAGGAGTGCAATTACTGACCTTCTAATCTTACATGGCTTTTGGTAATTTTATAATCAGTGGTCTCAAACTGGCAATTTAAGTGACATTGCCTCCTGTTTTTCACTTTTCAGTGGTTTTTATGGTTTGTTGCTAATTGATTGAACTTGAATGTTGCAAGTTTAAGCTTTTCAGCTACATATATTACATTTTGTAGTGGAAGCTCAAGTAAACACATATTTAAATCCTCTTGCATGACTCAAATGGCTATGTTCCTTGAAGTTTTAGCCAATATCTCAGTATTGTATTGAGTGCTGTAACTTTCTTCAAAAAAGCACAGAAATTTCTCCTGGAACTGAGATTTAATATTTTAGCTAAAAGGAAATCTTTATTAGGCTATGAAAGGCACATTATTTCAGTTTATCTGAAATATAAACACTAGACAACACCAAAATTAACAAATAATATTATATATTCTTACTAAATTATTTAACAAATTTATAATTTCTTGTTATATTTAAACAAAAATAGTTTATTGGCAAATCAGAATTTTAATTTTAATCAAATGGACTAAATTAGGACAGTATAAATTTTTCAGACATTTAAATTTTGGAATATAGTATATATCTTCACTTTCAAGTGCTGGTTTACTTGAAAAAAGCTTATCCAGCATTAATAGTTTAGGCAAACCCTTAATGGTTATATTAAAGTCTCTGTTTAATAATATTATTGCAATTACCTGCAGGAAATTTAACATGGGTTAGAGCCAATCTAGAGTGAACATGTATAGGCATGTGACAGTGGCCAAGCCAAAGTTTATACCAGGTACTTGTTAGGCTAGTGTTTGTACAGGGTATGTTTTCAAAGTAAAATGCACTCTCTGTCTTTGTCAGCTTAATATGAAAGAACAATTCACTCTCAACTTTACTGATTTGTGGTTAATATCAGGATGTAATGACTGAAAATAACAAGGCAAAGGTTGCCACAGTTGAGAAGTGAAGGGCCTTCTGAAACCCACTGGGGCCCAAATCGCATATCCTAAATAAACGGATTTATCTATTGTAATTAATTACACAATTCAACTAACCCCTTATAATACACCGTACGTGGTCAATCAACATAGATGTGCGCATGTGGTTGTCGTATGGATTTTAAGTTTGTGAAATGAACGGTCGAAGCGGCATATTGCCGAGTTTTAACATGGAGACTGAAAGTAGGCCCTAAAATCCGGCAAATTCTATGAGAAGTCTGACGAAAAAGATGATAATTTTAACCTAAACTTACTTTATTTCAATCGTAAATGCCATTCTGCGTCTTCTGTGTGTCCAAACTAAATATAGAACACAGCTAGGAAGCAGTACTTACAAAATTTATAGGTCAAATTAGACGAAAAATGGACCCGACCCGTATCCAAGAATCCGGATTGACGGCGATTTTTTTCGCCTTTAAAACTTGGACACTTTTTGTGTAAAGAAAATTATTTGATGAATTATAGATCAAATTGTGCATTGCAAAAAGATCTTTCTTTTGATATAAAAATAATTCTAGTGCACGCGCGTTGTGATAAATGGGAAGGAATCTTGTGAAGAACAAATTTTTAAAATTTAGCCAGTGACTCGTTTTTATCACTGAATTAAGATATTTAAATGTAACCGGACTTGTAAAAAATAGCTACAGACGAGTTTCATATATACTGATTTGTTTATGTTATAGCCCTGTTCATAACATCCGATGATATATTGAACACAATTCCCGATTTTGCCTCGTCCAAAGGTTCGCCATTTTTTGCCCAATTTTATCTCATTTTTGCAAGTTCACAAATTTTAATGAATCCCTACGCCAGCGGCTTTGGCGTTCCTACTGTAGTGCTCTTTAAGAAAATGTTTCTAGAAAAAAATAATTTAATAATCCGGCCCATCATACCTGTAAGTGTGGGTCATGTGACTTAAAAGCTTTATATGTTTCTGCGACTAATTGTGTAAACCCCAATTTTTGCTGAGGCATCGTCTGTGGTATCGCATCTTCATAATCTATGTTAATACCATCTAGATAGTTGTCTGTGACAAATTTGAGCTGTGTTTGAACCCAAACTGACCTCGCTGTGGCATTGGTAAGTTGATTTGTAGGAAAACTATCTGAAAAAAATAAGCAAACTCGCCTTATTACTTTTTATATATATCAAGTAATTACGGTAGTTCAGTCGGTAAAAACTTCGTATGTGGAAGATGGTTGATTTGAGTCCTGGTCGCGACCAGACATGGATTGGTATGTTTGTTTGTGACTTTTGGGTTCTGATTTAAACATGGATTGGGATGTTTGGTTGTGACTTTCGGGTTCTGATTTAGACATGGATTGCTATGTTTGTTTGTGACTTTGGGGTTCTGATTTAGACATGGATTGGTATGTTAGTTTTTGACTTTGGGGTTCTGATTTAGACATGGATTGGGATGTTTGTTGGTGACTTTGGGGTTCTGATTTAGACATGGATTGGTATGTTTGTTTGTTGGTATGTGATTTTGGGGTTCTGATTTAGACATGGATTGGGATGTTTGTTTGTGACTTTGGGGTTCTGATTTAGACATGGATTGGGATGTTTGGTTGTGACTTTTGGGTTCTGATTTAGACATGGATTGGGATGTTCGTTTGTGACTTTGGGGTTCTGATTTAGACATGGATTGGTATGTTTGTTTGTGATTTTGGGGTTCTGATTTACACATGGATTGGTATGTTTGTTTGTGACTTTGGGGTTCTGATTTAAACATGGATTGGGTTGTTTGTTTGTGACTTTGGGGTTCTGGTTTAGACATGGATTGGTATGTTCGTTTGTGACTTTGGGGTTCTGATTTAAACATGGATTGGTTTGTTTGTTTGTGACTTTGGGGTTCTGATTTAGACATGGATTGCTATGTTTGCTGTGACTTTGGGGTTCTGATTTAGACAGGAATTGCTATGTTTTTCTGTGACTTTGGGGTTCTGATTTAGACATGGATTGGTATGTTTGGTTGTGACTTTGTGGTTCTGATTTAAACATGGATTGCTATGTTTGGTTGTGACTTTGGGGTTCTAATTTAGAGAGGAATTGCTATGTTTTTCTGTGACTTTGGGGTTCTGATTTAGACATGGATTGGTATGTTTGGTTGTGACTTTGTGGTTCTGATTTAAACATGGATTGCTATGTTTGCTGTGACTTTGGGGTTCTGATTTAGACATGAATTGCTATGTTTGTCTGTGGCTTTGGGGTTCTGATTTAGACATGGATTGGTATGTTTGGTTGTGACTTTGGGGTTCTGATTTAGACATGGATTGGTATGTTTGTCTGTGACTTTGGGGTTCTGATTTAGACATTGATTGGTATGTTTCCAAGGCGAAACCTTATATGCAACTTGAGACAGTCCATTATACTTTGCAACTTCATAAAACATTGGAAAATGACCTTATTTCTTAAAGAGAAAATCGTAAGAAAAACGCCACTAGATACATTATTTTTGGCAGGAAATGTGTAGTGTTTAGGTAATTTTAGTTTGTTATGAATAAAGTAACTATATGAAGGATTCGCAATTTGTGATTTCTAAATGCAGAGAGCTCTGCTAAAACGCCTTTATTTGCGTTCTAATTAGATCCACCAATTGACAGAACAAACAACATTAAAGTGACAGAGTCTACAAAGATTATATGTCCCATAGTTCCATGTTACTTTCACTATCAATTCCGATTCGGACCTGGTGGGATTAGCGAGCAAGACAGGTGGTGTTTATCCTTCCAGAGAACCCGACCTCACTTTTCTGATGAAAGGTCACGTGTTTAACCTAACTTGTCAGTTTCAAAGTTTTTACTTTACTTTGACATTGTGATTCGGGCATGTATTAGTATGTTTGCTTTTGATACTAATGAGATCATTATTTCGACAGAGTTTGTTAGGTTTTTGCCATCGAACAATTTCAAATATTTATTTTAATACTGACAAAGGCGGGAAACTATTTCATACTTATCATGACTGCTCTGGCGCCATGCTTATGTGCAAAACACATGAGTTCCGGGCTGAGGTATCCTACCATCACTATTGTTGTGATTTTAGTCCAGTTGTACTTGCTCCATATCTCTGATTTGTTATTTAGTGAAAATATAAATATCTACAATAAATAAATAAATAAATAAATAAATAAATAAATAAATAAACAAACGAATGAGGGACATTTGGCGCGAATCAATCTAATGACTGAATCAACGAGTTGCAACGGAGTTAAGTTTAATTTATCTGCCGAATTCATAGGCATTACGATGATATTTTGTAGAAACGGGGGTTTTTTGCCGTCAAAGGCTTTTGGTTTGCAAAGGGGTGTCGATGGCCAAATGCACGTGGTCTAAAGCCCCGAGACCACCGCCAAGTAATATAATTAGAATTGAATTTGGACAGAACCTAGTGGAAAGAAAATGAATCTGCCTGCCGAAGTTTTCTTTCAAAATTTCGGTTTCTCCTACACTCCAAAAACTGCTTGGCTTGACAAGTGAAATATCTTAACTGTTAGTTTTTGAGAAAGTCTGCTTGTATCGGCGGGCTTCACCAAAAACTCCAGTTTGTTCCACCATTAGAAAACCGATCTTGCCTCCACCCCCGTGACAGATGCCCGGGGAAGAGATTTTATTTATCTATAATATTTATAGATATGTGATACGCTATATTTTATATATGTAATAAAATGCTTAAAATTAATTCCGGGGGCATCCTTGCATTGATTGCCTCGATATAAGTTGTTGTGTATGACCACACAATAAATGGAGTGTGCCAGATTGATGGAGGTAGTCCTTTAACAAACTCACTTTTTATTGAAACAAATTAGATTGATATTTTTGCGCAAAATTATAAAAATTGATACATTCGCCTTTTACATCACGTACACCAGTAAGTGGTCACGTACGCTCAAATAAAATATAGTTCAGCGTAAAAAACAAAATAAACAAAATGCAACATAAGTGAAATCTTGACGGGGCTTGAAACACCACTGCTATACCCGGAATAAATATACCAGGTGATTAAACTTAGCGGGACAACTAGAGTTATCTCTCTTTGGTTTATAAACATTTCACCGAGGCCGGTTACCAACTTACTTCTTTCCTCGTCGTATCTGTGATGGGTTTACAAAGTGACTCGTCGTCGCATGGACATTTCCCCGCCTTCCTAGACTCCAATATTCGAAATTCTGCATCGGCACTTAAAACATAACGATATTGCAGGAAAACTAAGGCAAATAAATAAAGGTTCCTCATTGTTGTGAGCACGTGATAGGTGTCATGTGACTTTATTTGTACCAGGTGTAATTTGAACCTTAAACTAAAAATCTAGACGAGTAAGAATCGACAATTTTTAAAATTTTGCTGAAAACACAAATCGACTGTAACATATAAATATTAACGAGATATCTTAAAAAATACAAAAATAGTTATTTGAGACGTGTCCGATTTCCAGATTATTATCTGCCTATTAGAATATTGTTAGTGTCAGAGTCTAAATTTACGTTTCAGTTCAAACTCTAAGTTTTATCATGTAACAACAACATAAATAGATTAAATAAATGACATTAATTAATATGCATTTCATCTATTATTATTATTATTATTATTATTATTATTATTATTATTATATGATTAATGGGGAGGGGGCTTGCCGCTGGTAGTAAAGAAAATTAACTTTCAAAGCAACCCTAGCCTACTTCAAATTTTTGTTTTTATTAATTTCGCATCACCGATTTTTAGCTTTTCGCAAGTGGAGCAAGTTTATTAGTATATATATAATCATTATTCAAGTTTACTAGATTTCTATGGGAATAAATCTTAATTTACTGCCGTGGATCGAAGAAGAAATATAAGCAAATAACACTGACCTGTTTGTTTGACTGTCGCAGAAATAGCGATTCGGATAGTGTTTGGTTACTCATTTATTTATTTATTTATTTATTTAATTTTTTTAAATTTATTTATTTTATTTATTTATTTGAGGGTGCGGTGGCCTAATGGATAAGACGTCAGTCTTCAAATCCAGGGTCTCTCACCGCTGTAAGTTCGAGTCCCGCTCGGACCACATATGGGAAAGTGAATTTTCCTTACCGTTAGCTTTTACTGATTCACCTGGTATCAGTATAATGGACTGGGGGAGTGGTACGCTTGTCTGCGGCGTATTGACTCTGTGAGCAAGCACGGTAAAGTCGCCCTGAGTGCGCGCTAGTACAAGGCAGACCATACAACACACTCGCACTTCACTTGCATACACAAAAGTGTTAATAGATTAATCCATAGAGATTAATTAAATAGTTCTCGTCGCGAATAGCTGAAAAATTGCTGATGCGACGTTAAGCAACATTCAACCAAACATTATTTATTTATTTATTTATTTATTTATTAATATTATTTTATGTTATTTATTGATATTTTTTTTTTTTGGATATTTTCATTTATTCAAACACGTTTCCAAGTTTTAGTCTAAAGTTTCAGAAAATTTAAACAAATCACGATGTCTACTGGGTTGGTTAAAATCAAATGATTATATAAAGTAATAATTTAAGGTTTATGAGTCTAGGATTCGTGGAAAATAAGCATTTGTCTTGGGCGGTATATTATTGAAGTTTAAAAGCGACCACAAGTTGTCTTAAAATATTTCCATCAGGATTGAAAAAATTACAAAATGTGTGATGTCGTGTTATAATTTTAACTTTCCTAATCACATGTAAACAGTGATAAATTGATGTTTAACTGTTATAAATCATTTAATATTTCATTCAGAAAATTCTAAGTGACAATGACCTTACTTTATAAAATATCTTGACAATTTTACGTTATTATCTATACTGACCTGCCGAAAGTTTAAGACCGTGCTAACTAAAAGGAGTCGAATCTCTGAAGCCGCTTGAATATTGTCAAACCTATAAAGGCCACTCAAGTGACTTTTATGGGCAGGTGGTCTTTATATACAGGTTCAAATTGTATGAATAAAGAACAATTGGGATACAATTCTACTGGCCTTTATAGGCAGGTGGCCCTTATATAGAGGTGGCCTATAAGACAGGATGGACTGTAGCTAGTAGAAGAAAAGCTAACAGATACTACAGTACCGACCTGTCGAGAGTTTAACACCAGACTAACGAAAAGAAATCGAAGCTCGACTTCCACATGACCAATATGAATAGGTATTGGCCAAAAAGTTGTCGAGAGATAATTAAATAGATGTCGTCGAAATATAGCTGTAAAGGGCGGAGAATAGAGTTGAGTAATGGTGTTTAACGTCCCAGTCAAGAATATTTCACTTATATCGAGACGTCGCCAGCTATAGGCGAAGGTGCAGAAATTTTGCCTGTGCGTTGCGCTGATGACATTATACAGCAGGGTTCTTTAGCGTGCCAAGCCCACCGAGACACGGGACCTCGTTTAGTTTTAGTTCCCATCCGAAAGAACCGTGACTTTTATTTCATAATGCCGAGTGTTTGTGAAAGAACAGTCACTACCCACTTTTAAGTCCCGGCCGGGGATCGAACCCACGACCTTCTCCTTACGGAGCGAGCACTCTACCAACTGAACTACCGCAGTGGTTGGGCGGAGAATAGCTGCCAGCACTGATCCGTTAGTTGATAGTTAAACTATCGACAGGCTTGTTCTGTATACGGATAACCACTTTCGAGATATACAGCTAACTAGTGGCCGACATGAGCTGTCGATTGGACAATTATTCGTTACTAAGTGTTAAACTTTCGTCGGGCCCGTACTGATAAGATAATATTGACATTGGCAAACAAGATTGACCTGCCCGCTTGACCTTTAATTAGGAATATTCATATACGGTCATTCACTTAATACAAAGGTATTGTTAGATGGACCATGCAGGTTCCCCAATTATGTAGACCAAATAAACACATGTGTCCCTATATGTAATTGAACTGGCCCATCATAAAAAAATTAATTAAAGATCAAGCGGACAGGTCAATGTTGTTTGCCTATACAATTCTGATTTTCATTGATCCGAGTTTGTTTTGATTTTGTGACCTATTTGACCATATTTTTATATATAATATAATATGCAAATATTATTATTATTCTTTTTAAAAATCAAAAACGTTTGCACATGGCACATATTTTAATTAGACCTCACGCATCCTCTAGGTCCTGCCAAATTAAGTTGTAGTTCATCCGAACCGCCCGCAGATTTGAATAAAGTAATGGGGATTTGCGTCTCAGACAAGATACTGTCTCTTATGTCGAAGCAGTAAGGCTAGGGACGGTAGAGGAAACCGGTCTGTTGGAAGAAAGCCATTGAGCTTCGGCAAGGGAATTGAAGAACGTTCATAATGTTTGATGTGCCTTTCATTCTCAGTTTTGAGGAGTGGCGGGTGTAACTTGCTAAACAAAAGGTGCGTACCCTTCCGGAGCACCCGGTCTCTATTCACTGTTTATCTGAATTTGCCAGTTTCAAAATTTTTACTTTGCTTTGGAATTGTTCAATTATTCAATGTTGAACGCTGCAATGTTGAATAAGTAACGTTCATGTACTTCAGATATTAATTATGTTGACCAACTTTGAGTTTAAGCGATGTCCTAGGTAATTCATATATTTTATAGTAATTATGTTGACCAACTTTGAGTTTAAGCGTTATCTTGGTGGTCTATATTTAGCGGACCTCCTGTTCTTCAGATAATGTTCGTGATAATTGTTACAAGAATTTACTATGATATGTATATATATAGTTCCGTAGGAAATGGTTTTCGCTTTGCAGTTTTTGTCTGTTGTGGGTATGTACTTTTCATATTTTGTTTTTAGTACAAATAACTTTACTTACGTTGAAGGTTGTGATTTTAACTTGGAAAGACTTTAAAAACTTGTAACAATTACAATTTCCTTAGAATTTAGATCATGACCTTCGACTAGTTACACCATAAATATAAATTAGTCTTTGAAGCTTTGATTGTGATTTCCTTTAATCATACCAGATTCGTGATCAGTTCATTCAATCTGAAGCATTTGGTGCGGAACGATACAAGGACTGGACCATTTAATTAATTACCAATGTAATCAACTATATTTTAACGAGAAACATCTGTTTCTACAGGAATTTGAATCACTTAATATTGTTTCAATTTCCAAAATTATTACACATTGATAAGGAAAATCTTAGCTAACAAATGTTTTTGAAACTGGTGCCTGTATTGTTAATAATGCATTGATGTATCTTTAATTTTGATACATGGAAGATGAACAAATTATAACACATGTACCTTTCAAATATATCAACAATTATATCACCATCAAAGTTTTAAATATTATAATTTTGTAATTATTTAGCCACTAGTCTGGTTGTAGCAGCAAATGGTCAAGCACTGTATAGTGAGCTTGCTAAACGAGTAGCACCTGCTGGTAAGTTATGTAATCCAATGATACACTAGAAAAAAATATGAGCCACAAGCTCGCAAAAAACACCCCCCCCCCCCGCTCCCAAAAATCCATCGGATCAAATTTTTAAATAGAAGGTGCACATCTACATTATATCACAAATTGTGTGAAAGTTTCATGAAAATCCATTGAAGGTTTTAGGAGGAGTTGCGGATAAGAGATAGGTACCCTAAGGTGTAACGGAAGGACGGACGGACACCCCTATCACTATATACCCCCCACTTTTTAAGCGGGGGTATAACAAGATGTTGCTGTTGACAATGATTTTGAAAAACTACCTTTGTGTTTTCAATTGGGAAAAAATGAAGTTTTGAAATACAGCAAACTATAATGACATGATTGCAAAAGCTTAGAATCCTCATTGCAAAAATGTTTTATAGTGACAAAATCTAGCATTTTGTGGGCAAGCTCAACTACAGACCTGTCGAAAGTTTAACACCAAGCTTACGTCGTATTGGCCGCTCATTTCGGTCCATATCTCGACAGCTTTCCAACAGCTGCTATCTATCGCTCGTCAGCTTTTCGACAAATAGCCACTTTATTTCGGCCACTCAGTAGCTGAGCTTCGATTCCTTTTCGTTGGTTCAGTGTTAAACTATCGACAGGTCTGTACTGTAGATTTAGTTTGCTTGTGTATCACTGTTGTTTGGGGGAATATTAGTGATCCAATTCGGTAGTAATTTTAGGTCACACAAAATCACTGGTTGGTATCAGATTTACTCAGTTTTATGGAGCTGTACTGATGTGAAGTGTGTTCTCCGAGTGTATGTTCTGCCAGGATTGTGTGTGCTCAATGATGTGTTTAGTGCCAAGAATTTTATTTGGTTCCTGTTTAACAACAACATGGAGATAACCGACCTGAATGGCTACTGACCCATCCCGTTTTTGTTTATAAGAGAAATTTACAGGATCTGACCTATCCTGCTTTTATTTACAATATTGTCCGAATCTTTGATATTGATAAAGGTTTGACCGAGTGCAGTACAGACTTTCAAATTGATAAAAATTGACCAACTTTTATAAATGGTTGAATATTATTAATTACACAGTGATTTAGTCATCTAAATCGAAAATATATGGAGTCATTAAAATGTATATTGGGCGACGCAATAACGGATTTATTCCACCGAAGATCTTGATCTTCAAGATCTCATCTGCAGAAACAGCAAATCGCTTTGACGATGTCATTGTTTATATAGGTTACAGGGGACGTAATCGCTACTGACCGAATACATATTTTGGGGACAAGGGAGACAATCACTAGTGACCCAATATAACCCAATATTAGGTTACTAATTAACCAATGGGAATAAGGGATTTTATCTAGGTAGGATAAAAGAGTACTGTATATAGTACATTACAGTAAGAAGAAAGTTCTATACTATGTTTGATGAACTTTATCAAACACAAACATACCGGTCATGTCCAAATCGTAATCCCAAAATAACAAACACAAACATACCGGTCATGTCCAAATCGTAACCACAAACACAATCACAAACATACCGGTCCATGTCGAAATCACAATCCTCAAAATCAAACACAATCACAAACATACCGGTCCAAATCGCAATCCCAAATCGAAATTCGAAGTACCAGATACAAGTGTTATTTTATTATTTTGTTTCAACAGATGAGTCGTTATACCTACGATGTATGCACTGTTTCTCAGAACACAATATTATCGACTGCCTTGGCGTAATTAAATGTTTAGCATCCAGTGAGGTAAGTCCAAATATCGAAATGAAAAAACCTGATCATTTTACAGTATACCTATTTAAACCCATTAACTTTATACCATTTTATATCATTATATCAAGTGTATACCCGAAGTAAACTAATGTGTGTCTTGTTTGTTTTATTTTTGCGGTTTTTATTAGTCGTTCTTACTGTTTTACGAACGGTTGTTTTTACTGTTTTATGATTGGTCATTTTTACTATTTTATGATTGGTTGTTTTTATTGTTTTATGATTGGCAGTTCTTATTGTTTTATGATTGGTTATTTTTACGGTTTTATGATTGGTTGCTTTTACTGTTTTATGATTGGTTGTTTTAACTGTTATGTGATTACGGTATAACTTTATTTTAATGATTTTAGGTTTGCTCAATTCAGAAGGTCTATGATCCGTATTTTAACCAGACATTTATAAAAGCAGGATGTACTACCAAAAGGGTAGGTGATATCAGTAAATCCTTAATTCATTGCCACCGTTTGTTCAGAGTAAAACTTCATTAATTGATACCATTTGGTCAGAGTAAAACCTCAGTTCATTGCCACCATTTGTTCATTTATTTGTGTATATGTAGGCTTTATTAAGAACTTTAGTGGTAGGTAATGTGGGGGCTTAAAAACATAATGAAGTAGATTTTGAGACTTTAAAATACTGTGGAGATAAGTCATGTGAAAAAGTTATCGATGGGCATTATTTTGGGATATTCCCGAATCTTGACTGCTGCTTAAAAACTATTGCAGTCAATCCTGTCTATAAAGGTCACCAAAGGGAACGAGTAAAAGTGTTCTTTATGAGCAGGTGGTCTTTATATTCAGGTTTAAATTATATGAATATAGAACAATTGGGATATAATTCTACTGGCCTTTATAGGCATGTGGCCCTTATATATAGGTGACATTTAAGGCAGGTTGAATTGTACTCCACTCAACTCAAATGTATAAGTGTACAATTTAATTACAATTTTGCATACATGGTGCCTTGATATTATCTTATAATGCTAATGACAGTATGGTTGATCAATATGCATTTCTTGTTTTTATTTTAGTACTGTGATACAACCGGGTGTTTTGAAGACACGGGTACACAAGACCCCAGTTTGATATTAGAAAATAATCAAACGCTAGAATGTAATTATTGTTGTGACACCGAATTCTGCAATATATATGGCTGTCCAGAAAGTGGTACGAAATCTCTCTCTCTCTCTCTCTCTCTCTCTCTCTCTCTCTCTCTCTCTCTTAGCACTGTGATACAACCACCTGGTGTTTTGAAGATATTGGTACACTAGACACCCGTTGGAAATTAGAAATAACCAAACACTTGACTGTAATCATTGTTGTCACATCGAAGATACATGTATATACATGGGTTTGTGATTTCTAAAATGATTCTAGAAATATACAAAAGAAAACTTAGAAAATATTTTAATTGTTGTGATACATGTTGTGACTGACGTATTTTCACAAGATTTCGGGGTGTAACAAGGCCAGGGTTATCAATGCCCTCAAACGTTTTATGACGTCACCACAATTATCCCTTTGTATCCAAAAGGACCCTGGATATATTTGACATCCCATAGTTTCGTATTTCATTCATTGTCAATTTCGATATCACAAGTGGCCATTGAAGCTAGCTCATCAGGAGGTGCTAACCCTTCCGGAGCACCCATCCTTACTTCGTTGATATTATGGCCGTTCACGTGTTTAACTTAATTTGCCAGTTTCAAAGTTTTTACTATGCTTTAGGATTGGGGTTTTATGTTTGTTTTTGATATTGCATTTTTGGAAAACTTGGACTATTACCGTTATCTAGGTGTCTACATCTATGTTTGTTTATGATATTACATTTTAGGAGATCTTGGACTATTACCGTTATCTAGGTGTCTACATCTATGTTTGTTTATGATATTACATTTTAGGAGATCTTGGACTATTACCGTTATCTAGGTGTCTACATCTATGTTTGTTTATGATATTACATTTTAGGAGATCTTGGACTATTACCGTTATCTAGGTGTCTACATCTATGTTTATTTATGATATTACATTTTAGGAGATCTTGGACTATTACCGTTATCTAGGTGTCTACATCTATGTTTGTTTATGATATTACATTTTAGGAGATCTTGGACTATTACCGTTATCTAGGTGTCTACATCTATGTTTGTTTATGATATTACATTTTAGGAGATCTTGGACTATTACCGTTATTTAGGTGTCTACATCTATGTTTGTTTATGATATTACATTTTAGGAGATCTTGGACTATTACCGTTATCTAGGTGTCTACATCTATGTTTGTTTATGATATTACATTTTAGGAGATCTTGGACTATTACCGTTATCTAGGTGTCTACATCTATGTTTGTTTATGATATTACATTTTAGGAGATCTTGGACTATTACCGTTATCTAGGTGTCTACATCTATGTTTGTTTATGATTTTACATTTTAGGAAATCTTGGACTGTTACCGTCACCTAGGTGTTTACACTGTACGTTTGTGGATTATCCTCATGATTGTCCGGCTATGATAAACTGTGCTATCGACTCGGTAAATATACAATCAACATTACAGAACTCTCAAAAGATTAACACTGAGCTAACACAAAGAGTCGAAGCTCGGCTCCCAAGTACTCGGGATATGCATAACTTGTGCAAAAAACTTGACGAGATGTAGCTAACAAGAGACCGAAAAGATCTGCCGATTTGACACTAATTCGTTAGCCTAGTGTTTAAACTTTCAACTGATCTGTATATCGATGATTGTACCTTGATCTTGATATAACATGTATAATGAGTAGACATCTCCGTGCGAACGTTCGCGGACAGTAATTCTGGTCTTTAGCAGGCAGGTTTAACTCAACAATCTAGTTTAATTAAAACTCGGTGGATGTATCGCGGACAGATTTGAAAATTGGCTTCTTCTGGACCTACGGTTTTACTCTTCGTGATTACTTAACGGATCGCCTGCATCTAATGTTTTGAGAGCCATAGGTTGACCCAAGAGTCGAGTCCCCCCACATTGTCCGTTCCTCCTCTTTACAGAGTTATCATAGGCCATAAAGAAGGAAAACGCAATTAATGCATCGAATTCCTCATTAACGTTGTCTTTTATTAATTTTAACAATCTTTTGTTCAATGCTCCCTAAATAATTATAACTGCACCAGTTTTTATTTAGTAGCACTAGACGACCGTTTCGGATTACTCGTCACTAGTTTTCTGACAAACATTGTGGAAATCGAAATTTTTCAAAAACGCAATGGTAAAATAGAATGACCAACATTTATGTTACCAAATCCATCTAATGCAATACTTTGAAGAATAGAGCATAGTTAAGTTCTCTTATTATTTCACAATTAACAAAGCATATAATAATGTTTATGGTTTTTAGATATGCGTGTTGAATGTGGTTGTCCATGGTGGCGTTGAAAGGTATAACGTTGGCTGTGAGAAAACAACAGTAAGTAACAGCCTTATGAGAACTTTATTCGATGTTTTCATGTTTTTCGATGGAGGAGGATTGAATTACTTACTTGTTTCGTTTTAGGGTCAAAATCAAACAAATATGTCTGTTAATTTCCACCATCTAAGATTGGATTTCGATTAAACTTGAAGTAAACGTATACCAACATCAGATGATGGGGCTCATACTGAATCCAGATGTAAGATAAGAAGCCAAGACAACGAGGAAAAATCTTAGATGTTGGGGACGGAGGTTCTCTCAATAAAGTGTTCTAGTTCATGTGGCGTGTTCTCTTTTTACCTTAATGTTTCAATAAAACCACGCTTATCAGTCGCAAAAGATATTCTGCATTTTCATATTTGTCGATACGATTCATACAGCGTCCAAGATCTGATGACAATACATATATAGAATCCGTCTCGTCTACGCTCTGATGACAATGCATATATAGAATCCGTCTCGTCTACGCTCTGATAACAATACATACACCGAAGCCGTCTCGTCTACGCTCTGATAACAATACATACATGGAAGCCGTCTCGTCTACGCTCTGATAACAATACATACATGGAAGCCGTCTCGTCTACGATCTGATAACAATACATACATGGAAGCCGTCTCGTCTAACATCTGATAACAATACATACATGGAAGCCGTCTCGTCTACGCTCTGATAACAATACATACATGGAAGCCGTCTCGTCTACGCTCTGATAACAATACATACATGGAAGCCGTCTCGTCTACGATCTGATAACAATACATACATGGAAGCCGTCTCGTCTACGCTCTGATAACAATACATACATGGAAGCCGTCTCGTCTACGCTCTGATAACAATACATACATGGATACATGGAAGCCGTCTCGTCTACGATCTGATAACAATACATACATGGAAGCCGTCTCGTCTACGCTCTGATAACAATACATACATGGAAGCCGTCTCGTCTACGCTCTGATAACAATACATACATGGAAGCCGTCTCGTCTACGCTCTGATAACAATACATACATGGAAGCCGTCTCGTCTACGATCTGATAACAATACATACATGGAAGCCGTCTCGTCTACGCTCTGATAACAATACATACATGGAAGCCGTCTCGTCTACGCTCTGATAACAATACATACATGGAAGCCGTCTCGTCTACGCTCTGATAACAATACATACATGGAAGCCGTCTCGTCTACGCTCTGATAACAATACATACATGGAAGCCGTCTCGTCTACGCTCTGATAACAATACATACATGGAAGCCGTCTCGTCTACGCTCTGATAACAATACATACATGGAAGCCGTCTCGTCTACGCTCTGATAACAATACATACATGGAAGCCGTCTCGTCTACGCTCTGATAACAATACATACATGGAAGCCGTCTCGTCTACGCTCTGATAACAATACATACATGGAAGCCGTCTCGTCTACGCTCTGATAACAATACATACATGGAAGCCGTCTCGTCTACGATCTGATAACAATACATACATGGAAGCCGTCTCGTCTACGATCTGATAACAATACATACACCGAAGCCGTCTCGTCTACGCTCTGATAACAATACATACATGGAAGCCGTCTCGTCTACGCTCTGATACCATTCATACACCGAAGCCGTCTCGTATACTACCACTGTATTTCCACAATGTGCACATAGAAAATGCAAGAATAAAGTAGTATTTTCCAACAAACTCACAAAAAATTGTCAAAACCTAATACAAAATATACTGACCTAATAAGAAGAAATATTTTTCATTCATGAAAAAGTGAACTTAATTCTGTAGAGCAATTATTGAACTTTTTTAAACAAAACAACAAATATGAACTTGAAACATCTATAATCGTTATGTTATAATTGGAATATTTCATGATGATCACACCTGGAAAAAACCCGAACAACAATGACCTACCTGACCCAAAATACCCTGATGTAACTTTGAATGAGGCCCAATTGGTGTAAAAACTTTATCAAATTTCGAAAATTTAAAATTAATATGTACAGGAGAACTGAACAATAATGTTTTTAATTATAAATATAATTTGGTTAGGTCAGTGCATTTTAAATGCATTTTATTGATAATTTAATGGAAACATTTTCATTTAAAAGAAATAAATAACAAAACCATGTGCATTGAATTTATGGAAATACAATGCGTCGTTTACCTATAGATTCTATTTTAACATTTGGGTTATTGTGACAAATAAAGCAAAGATCATGATGCGATTGCTTTTGAGTGATGCTTTTTTTTACTTATATTTATTATAGATTTGTGAACATGGTTTTAACACAACATTCAATCCTCATCATAAGCGCCAGGTTCTACATCATCCAGAGTTAGGTATAATGCTACACTCAGACTGTTGTGCTGACCATCTTTGTAACAGTGTATTCCCTATCCAATCAAGTAAGTCTATTTACTATGGTGGCTGGGGGTAAAACATTTGCATTACGCTTGTGTCGATTTCTTAAAATAGAATTTTAACTTTGACAGGCGTTCTTGCGTTTTCGATGTCTCGTTTAAAGGAAGCCGTAACATTTATTCTAAATGCAGAGTATTCAGAAAAAACTACCCATTTTCAATGTTTAAAGACAGGCTTGTGCTAGCTTTAAATTAAATTACAGTATCTGAAGTACTTCAGCATGTCTAAATCACAATCCAGAGGCAAAGTATACAAATTTGGAACTAACCGGGTGCTGAGGAAGGTTAGCTAGCTACACCAACCACGTGTGAAATCACAGTTGGGTGAAAGGAACATGGAACTATGGGACGTCAAATATATCCAGGGTAATCCTGGACACAGAGACATCAAACATTAAGACAAGAGAATGAAATGAAACACCAAATAAAATTGAACAAAAGCAAACGTTTTCAGAATAATTATACGCTTGTGAACCAGTTGTCATTAGTAGAATTGATCACAATAAAATCACTAACAGAATTAAAGAACGTACGAAAAATGAAATTAAACTTATAACAAATGCTATACAGTCAAACCTGTCTATAAAGGCCACCCAAGGGAACAAGTAAAAAGTGGCATTTCTGGGCAGGTGTCCTTTATAAACATGTTCAAATAACATGGATAAAGAGCAATTTGGATATAATTCTACTGACCTTTAGTAAGCAGGTGGTCCTTATATAAAGGTGGCCTTTAAAGCAGGTTGGATTGTATATGTGATAAACAGGAACGTTGGAGTTCCATTTTTAGTTGATGTTGAAGAACGAGCTGGTTTGTCGGGGCGATTTGTTGCAAAAAATTGAAATCCTGCAATGCAATTTCCTGCAATCTGATCAAGTTATGCACAAAAAATAATATCATGGATAAAATAGATGCGGCTTCCAACCTGACCCCTTTACTATATCTATAAATAGTTAAGCAAAACACTACTGAAATGAATATGTTTAAGTGATGTTTACAGTTTTTATTTTTAGATGCAGCGACGAATCATTCCAATTATATATGTCCACCCAGAACAACTTTACCACCAACGACGACAACAACAACTACCACACATAATACCACATTACAATTACTGACAACCTCACAAATAACTACACACCCGCATACGCCACCCACAAAACCACAGATATCACCCAACAATTCCAACGCTGTATCTAATGGTCATACCACCTCCACGACATTGTCGTCTGCAGCAACCCAAAATTCGCCATCGGTTATATACTCACAGATACAACCTTCTAGCTCATTTAATGTCATAACTGAAATTTCAAGTATACAGATTCGGACATCATATATACTACAAGCGTCCTCATTAAAGCAAGTAACAATACAGGTTTCACCGACCGTGTCTGGGATACAATCTTCTTCGATAAATCAAGGATCACTTCCGGCAACACAGAGCACTTCTGGGATACAATTGTCGTCGATAAATCAAGGATCACTTCCGGCAACACAGAGTACTTCTTGGATACAATCTTCTTCGATAAATCAAGGATCACTCCCTGCAACACAGAGCACTTCTGGGTTACAATTGTCTTCGATAAATCAAGGATCACTCCCTTCAACACAGAGCACTTCTGGGATACAATCTTCTTTGATAAATCAAGGATCGTCTTCGGCAACACAGAGGACTTCTGGGATACAAGCATCATCAACAAATCAAATATCTACCCCGGTATTATATAGTTCCTTATATATACAGCCATCTTCGACAATCCAAGTTAAACCATCAGTTTCTTTTGGTATGTCTGGGTCACATGTTTCAACAATAAGTCAGGTTACAATTCCAGCATCACCCAGCTTCTCTAAAATACAAACGTCTGTGACAAATTATGTGCTGCCATCGGTTTTAAGTAGCATATCAAATTCAACGACATCCTTTGCAAGTCCTGTACCAGTCTCCGTGTCAACAAGATATTTTACAGATTTGTCTAGTCAAATACTACAAACGTCTTCTCAAACACCCTTGCCGGCATCATCATCTGTAACAGTAAAAATGACGTCTGTATCACCGTCATTTGTGACGTCAAACAGAATGTTAGATTTGAGGTCATCATTCTTGGCAACAAATGTCCAAACATCCGCCACGCAGATAACGCCAAGTCAAATACTGAATTTTGCAACAACAATACCTTTACTAACAAACTATACGTCAATGACGCATGCTTCACCAAGTCAAATTTTCAAATCGTTCTCCACTATAAAACCAACGGCCGCAAATCTGGCATTTCCAACGCAATTATTACCAAGTTTAATGCAAAATTCAACATCAAGAATAAAATCTACCAAGGTTATGTCAACGTCATCGAACTTTAAACCGTTAGCAAAAAATTCAGATTCGCTATCTTCAATAAAAATAATTCCAACACAATATACGTCTTCCAGCGACCATCTTTCGCCATCGTCAGGTTTTAATTCAGCATCCATGGTTCAGTCATCACAAACAACACCGACACTTCAGACGTCTTACATGCATGCGATATCAAGCAGTCAGCTATTGCTGCCTTCAGGTATGCAATCGACATCTATGATCCAAGCGTCACAAACAACATCATCACTCTATGCGTCTACACGACATTATTCTTCAAAAATTCATCTTTTGTCATCATCAGGTGCTACTTCGGCAGCATCCATGATTCAGCCATCACAAACGACACAAGAACAGACGTCTACCAATAATGCGATAACAAGCAGTCAGATTTCGTTGCTATCAGGAGTGGAATCGACATCGACATCAACATTTCAGACATCAAATATGGCTGCAACAAATTTAATAAAGCAAGTTTCCACAATGTCGCCTTCCGTACTATCCGCTTCTCCTTTCCTAACAATGCCATATCCATCGATAGCTACTTCAATGCCAGTAACAACGTCTGCATCGGTCCAACCTGTTTTAATGTCACCATTATCAGTACCAAGTATGGTAACAAAGTTAACGACACCACAATCTATGTCATCACAACTCAACACTGTTACGCCATCACCGGTACTGAACAATGTCCTGCCACCACAGCAACAGACGACGTCGGTCATCAAGACACAAACCCAATTCCCGTCGTTATCGCGGATCCAAAATACACATCAAACAAAATTGTTCACTTCACAGCCTGCTATGCAGTTACAAACATCAAGTCAAACGTTAGATAATTCTATGTTAACAACTTCAACAATCAAGCTAGATGACTCTATAACGACGAGCGTACCATATGTGATGACATCTTTGCCGACTGTACTGGGTTCTGGAGTAATATCTTCACTGGTACCGACTATGACATTAGCGTCGCCCGTGGTTACATCAAGTAGGCAAATCATGAGTAATTCAGACATTTCCCTGAGTACAGCATCGACCCAATCATCAAAAAGCCAATCGATAGCTACAGGATTTGATCATAGTTCAGTTCCAGCAGAATCAACTCAAATAACGTCTTCATATGACTCTACTAGCACGATGTTTCCAAGTTCACAACAAAATGCTCTATTGTCATCAGAAAAGTCAACTTCAGCATTTCAAATGACAACTCCTTATGACTCGAGTATAACTACAACTTCTGCTGATATGATGAAACAAAATCAACCGT
Organism: Anadara kagoshimensis; assembly: GCA_021292105.1. Taxonomy (NCBI): domain Eukaryota; kingdom Metazoa; phylum Mollusca; class Bivalvia; order Arcoida; family Arcidae; genus Anadara; species Anadara kagoshimensis. Next base: position 5,289,695 of record CM037859.1, read on the forward strand.
CACCATCAATCAAGATATTACCAACCGTACTACAGACGACAACGTATGGCCAAAACACAATTGTTTTCACCTCAAACATTCGGTCGTCCACCAGGTCTATGTCGGATTCGCCACTAAGGGTAGAAACGTCTATTTTATCATCATCTCATAGTGAAGCAGCATCAAAGATGGCTGTAATACATCCAACAAAGGTAGCCGCCACTATAACAACTATGGCAGCTGAAAGTAACAACATGATGTCAACACATTCTGATCTACCAGATTTAACGTCGTCGGTGATATCACCTAGCGAAACTAGCGGTACTAGTTCATGGAGTCAAAATACAGACTCTTCAGTTATGTCATTACAATCTTCGATACCTGTAATAACATCTCCGAGTTTAACTCAACGACTTAAAACAATACCAGTGTCAAGTACAGAGAATACACTCATTACCAATCCAACACACACATTGCTGACGTCAGTGGATCAAATGCAGACAATGATTGCGACATCAATTTCTTCTGACTTGGGTACTACGTCATCAGCAATGAATACCGATATTGTTTCGTCACAAATTAGCAGTATACAGTCCCAGCATTCTATAATATCTGACGTAACAAAGCAATCGAATCATGCAGCATATCCTAAAAGTGGTAAGTTAAAGCTGTTTTAAATGGGGTTTGTCCCTCTACCACGTCATATCCGCTTACGTTTGTGCGGAACTCTTATTTCCAATGGATATGGAATCGCACAAGATGAGTTTTCCCGTAAAAAGACGTTTTTCGGGAATTTGCGATGTTTACGTTTTCCAAAACGTTCTGCACAAAAATTAAGAGGTAGTGATCACGTGTTACAGCGGCGAACCACATTATGTGGAAAGTCCCGGTGGCAGAGTGGTCTGAAACACGCATTAATGGATTACAGCGACTCTCATGTCATAGGTTCGAACTAACTCGGGACACATCCTAGTTTGAGTTTTTTTTTTCAAAACCAATGGAGTTAGCTAGCGTACCACATGATAAATACCACTTAACGTTTGTGCGGAACGTTTTTGAAAACGTTTACGTCAAAATTTCCCGGAGTAACGTCATTTTTACGAAAAAACGTGAGCTAAAGCGATTCTATTTTCAATGAAAATAATTGTTCAGCAGAAAGTTATAGGGTATCATACGGTATTCTGACGAACCCCATATCGATTTATTTATTTATTTACCATTTTTGTACTTATTTACATTTAATTTACTTATTCATTTATTTATAACTATTTATTATTTTTTATTTATTTATAACTATTTTTTCATTCATTTATTTATTTACATTTTATTTATCTTTTTATTTATTTATTAAATCATTTATTTATTTATTTATTAAATCATTTATTCATTTTTTATAGATTCATTGCCAATAAAAAGTGGTGTTCCTGTAAATATTCAGCCGATTGGTAAGTGTAAACTTGTCAATAAGATATACAATAGAATTACTTGCAATCGCAAACGAAATCAAATAGATAACAAAACAGAACAATAAAACATAAAATAAGTCGAACAATCCTTGAAGCAATTAACACTACAGTAGTTCACTGGTAAAGTGCTGGCTTCATATGTGGCAGGTCTGCGGTCTGACCAAGACTTAAAAATAGGTAGTGAATATTCTTTCTCCAAACACTCGGCATTTAGTGAATGAAAGTCGCTGTGTCCTTCAGAAGAAACCTTAAACATCAATGCCTGTGTCACGTCAGACGAGGCACGTTAAAGAACACTCACTGCACATTGCCCTAAGCGCACTACAAATGTCCAAAAGAATTGCTTATCCTTTCTAGCATCTGAACTCACTTCCCTGGCGATATTCACCTGTTCAACTCATTAGTCAGTTTCACACTTTTCACTTGGATTCTTTTCGTCGTTTGGGCATAGACCAGTATGTGTTTGGTTGCATAAAAAGTCATTTACGGGCATCTCTATGTGTTTTATAACATAGTTACGGACATCTTTATGAAAACTATTCACATGCCCAGTCCTTGTTACAGAGTGATGTTTGTGAAACCCATTCGCCGTTCCATTTTTATATAAATACCGAGATAATTGATGTGTTGATGTGTTGAATTAACCCTGCAGAATTTAAAATAAGAGGATTGAAGGAGAGTCGAAAAGATCAGGCTCCAATTCCACAACCAATCTGTCAATATGACAATTACACATTATACCAGTTTTAATTTTACAGCACTAGACGGCCGTTTCGGAGTACAATTCCTGAACAGTAGTACTTGAAATTGGACCAAAATTATGAAACCAAATTTTGACAATATCTTATGGTAATACAAAGTTGTAAGAAATTTATAATATAGATGTAATAGTAAAATTAATTAGAGTGATCTTCAAATGACATCATTAATTAGTGAATTTCTTCAAAAGTAAAAAAAAATATTCAGATTTCAAATTTGCTTTTTTTAGCTAAGGAAATCATTGTGCAACTGTAGCCTGAATCTACTGTCGCCATTTTGAAATATCTGTTACTATAGTTACGGTCATAAGCTTAACCCCTGTAATGTTTGGATCATCTATATGTTTATTTGTTTTATTTTCAGGGTGACCAGAACTAAGACTTTATATACAGCGATGTTGGTGTTATTTTATTTTTACATTTGCGATTATGTTTACTTACTGATAATAAATGAAGTGATGGAATCTTTGGGTATTTTTTCTTTGTTTGGAAAAGTGGGCTGATTAAATATATAAATGAGGAAGATTTTGTAAATTAATTAATTAATTTATTTATTGTGCACAGAATTTTTCATCTGTTCTGTAATATCAAAGTGAACTCTGTGACCAATGCAAGTGATCTACACGAGACCTCGTTCATTTTAGGTTTCCATCCGAAAGAACTGTCACTTTCATTTCGTAATGCCTAGTGCTTTGTGAAAGAACGGTCACTACTAAGTTTCAGGTCTTGGGTCGGACCAGCTGGTCGACCTCCTACTTACGGAGCGAGCACACTGAGCTACCGCATTGGCGTATTTAGGTATTTGTTTTAAAAAAAGTAATGATATGAAATGGATGGAGAAACTTTTGTATGAGTCTTGTTTTGAAAATCGCTTTATGATATACTATACGTTTCTTTATTTTTTTCAATGACTATTGCGAAACATATACCTTACTAAATGTATAATACAGACATATTAAAAGTTTAACACCGAGCTAACAAAAATTGTCGTAACTCGAGAAATGGATTCTGGTCGAAAAGCTACAGAGACATAAAATGACAGCTGTCGAGGTATTGCTAACGATGGGTCGAGATAAGATGTCGATGGGTCGAGATATTGCTAACGATGGGTCGAGATAAGATGTCGATGGGTCGAGATATTGCTAACGATGGGGCGAGATAAGATGTCGATGGGTCGAGATAAGATGTCGATGGGTCGAGATAAGATGTCGATGGGTCGAGATAAGATGTCGATGCGACACTAATTAAACGATGCTTAGTACATTAAAGTTTTGACTGTTCCGTGCTGTAACGTGTTACATATGGCAGCGTAGAATCATTGTACAATGTGGACCTAATTGGAGAATACTACTGGGTCACAGATGCGTCTCGTAAGGCCCGTGCGGGTTTTAAGCTTCTTTGGACTATTTTTACCATTTTTACTATACTGTATCATCAGGGCACCTCGATCTCCTCAGACAGATTCTAGTGTGAGATAGTTTTTCAGTTCATTTGCCGAATTTCCAGGGCACCCTGATCTCCTCCACCAGCCAAGAACTGACCGTCAGCTGGTAAGTGGGAGGTCGTGGGTTCGATCCACGGCCGGGCCAGGTCTGACCCAAAACTTCAAAGTGGGAAGTGACTGTTCTTTCGCTGCGCACTCGGCATTACTGTTCTTTTCGGATGGGAACTTACAATAAACGAGGACCCAGTCACGCGTGTCGCGGAAAGCTTGGCACGCTAAAGGACCCTGCTGTATGATACCATCAGCGCAACGCACAGGCAAAATCTCTGCACCTGCGTCTATAGCTGGCGACGTCTAGATATAAGTGAAATATTCTTGACTGGGACACCCATTACTCAACTCGAAGTTTAACAATGAGCTTACGAAAAGGAGTGGAATTCGGCTGCCAAATGGCCCAGATATAGCTGAAGTGGGGGCGATATAGCTATAAAGGGGTCGAAATAAGCGGCCGGATTAGCATTTAAATGTCTTAATGTAGTATTAAACTTTCAACAGTTCTGCACTGCACATTATTCCACTTTGTTATTTAATCTCTGCTACAAGTCCAGCTCGATTGTCGAGTGGTTCAGATATGGATATCTATAGACCAAAAAGCTGCAAAGAGATTTTAAAAAAACCAGCTACCAAAAAACTGTAGAAATATAGCAAAAATGAACTTCCGATACGGCACTAATTCGTCAGCAGAGTGTTAAACTTTCGACAGGAATGTACTATATATTGTATATACGTTCTGTAACGCTCCAGTAATTGATCCCGCTTTCGCTCAAGTTGTTTACCCGTAACTACGGAACCAGTCAGTCATGATCATGTGACATTCATGTAGATCATTGAAATAACTATAAATAGAAAGTATTTACCATAACTGACCCATGAAGTTGAATTATTAACCCGAGTATTTGTATTACAAAGTAAAAATGTTAAAGATTTATATAACGGGAACCTGATGTGTGTTTAATATCATAACACATTGGAATTTTGGTACGTAAACTCCTCTCTCTCTCTATCTCTCTTGTAAATATAGCGAGATATTGATAAACTCTGTTTGTCAACTCTCTCTCTCTCTCTCTCTTGTAAATCTCTCTCTTGCGAATATAGCGAGATATCGATACTCTCTCTCTCTTTTAATGGTGAGGTATCGATTAATGTTCATTCATGTCAAGGAAGACAATGGGTATTTAATACCCGCTGAATATACCCGTATTATGTTTATACTTACGACCATTTTATATCGATTTGGCATACTAGAATACATGTATGTATGGAAAGTGGTCGGGTAGTGACTGTTCTTTCGCCAAGCACTCGGCATTACGGGTTCTTTCGTATGGGAACTTAAAATAAACAAGGTCCCGTGTCAGGTTTGGCATGGCACGATAAAGAACCCTACTGTATATAATGCCATCAGCGCATCGCTAAGGCAAAATTTATGGATCTTCGCCTATAGCTGGCGACGTCTTGATATTGGTGAAATATTCTTAACTTGGACGTTAAACACCATTACTCACTCACTCAAGTATGTACGCACTTATAAGTATAGCTAAACAATATTGACCTGTTTGTTTAACCTTTGATTTAGATATTTACTTTAGGGAATACAAACACATAATGGGCAATTCCGTTCCTCTTTAAGTGTAGACACTTATATTTTGTATGTTTTTGGCGCTAGGTATTTGATCCAAAATTAAACATTTGAGCGACAGATTTTAATTATTACCTTATTTTACGATGTACATTTGAGCGGCAGTTTAAATCACTCTGCTTCCCTCCAAAAAATAAATACATAAAATAAAATAAAATAAAATGTGGACTGGAGTTCTATACGAAGCTAGGAGACCAAATGATGAACCAGAATATTTTTATGCACATTTCCATAAGAAGTTTTGCTGATATACACTTTTTGGATGCCTTTACCAAGATACAGACAACCAACATACATAAAGAGAACTATCGGGTTAGAACATTTATGTGAATTTACTCTAAGCTTTATCCTGTAAATTTGACCAAGTTTTAACAAATTTATAAAATGAAGTGCTAGAATTTTAATGGGTTTTATAAATTTTAATTTGGTGTTTTTCAAAAACTTTATCCTGCTCAAAATCCTACATCCGCATCCCCGGACCGTTGTAAGCAGGGGTAACAGACTTCAGTCTGGCTAAAGGAAGAGGTATAAGAAAATATGTCACTCAAATGTCTACAATATATTTAGAATTTCGCTCAAATGGGCTAAAATTCTGTCGCTAAAACGTCCGAATTTTTTTTGCTCTTTTGTCCTATGGTTTTGCTCAAATGTCCAACGCCGTATGTTTTAACTGCAGAATCCTAGCACTACCTTATATTAGGTTGGTCCTTCTATATGAATATTCCGAGTGGACAGGTCAATATTGTTTGCATATATTTTAGGCATTTCAATTAGCTATATGGCTAATCCACATGTATGATTAACATTATATATATATATATATATATATATATATATATATACATGTATATAGTATTAAAACACTTTCGTTTTGTTACAAAGGTTGGGACTCTTACCCAAATGTTTAGTTTGAACATTTGCACACAATTTTCGTCAAACCAAAAGTTGTTGGATTTATACATATATAAGGAACAAAAATGTTGAAATTTAAACTTCATAAAATTATTATTGGAAATTCCAGACATTTTTTACCCAAAACAGGACGGAAATTCTCCCGTTTTGGCTAAGAGTCCTATTCTGACGCATGCCTTATCTTCTGTTAATAGTTAGTACATGTATCTTGTTAGTTCGATCCCGTCGTTCAGCTGTCTTCTCTATTGTAAGAATTGGAGGGTGGTAAGAGTTCCTTTTGTACCCCAAAATTTTTAGTCGAAATTAAAATTTTAGTGGAGGGTAAAAATGAAACTCTTTCCGGGAGGGCTAGAAACTTTAGTATCTCTCTTGGTATGCCATTGTAGGTCGGACTTTTATCGTTGTACCTCTTCTTTGGACATTTTCTATTGATATATTTGTAAAGGTTTTCAGTTTGATTAACTCCGAAAATGAACGTTATATAAAGTATATCTTCTGTCAATTTGCGAGTGCCAAGTCATTCTTAAAAAATTCACCAAAACTTTTATTATGTGCACCTTATTTATGAAACATAATTTTTTTCACGTGATAACATTCTAATTTCAGATATTACATTCTTATAAAAATGGCGTCGACATCAAAAGGGGATGAACCACCACCACAACCCGTGCATCCAAATGATTTCCCACCGCCCTCATACGAAGAAGTGATGGGGCACCAGACACAAAGCTCGATCAACAAAAGTGTTCAGCAAGAGTTACCTCCTCTTGCCTATACAGATATAATGCCTCATTGTTTTAACCCGGGTAATATCAGAGACAAAGTTATGCCGAAGTTCGATAAGTTTAGGTAACCATGTTACTTCACTATCCAACCTAAAGTAAAGATTTAAGTTAAAAAATGAGTACTAGAGCTGAGTCGACTGTTCATTTTGAGACCCTTGTTAGCTCGTCTCGACAATTTTTCGGCAACTGTTATCTATCACTCAGTAGCCTTTCGGTAACTGGCTATCCCTATCTTTGCCACTTGACATCTGAAGTTCGACACCTTTTCGGTAACTGGATATCCCTATCTTGGCCACTTGACATCTGAAGTTCGACACCTTTTCGGTAACTGGAAATCCCTATCTCGGCCACTTGACATCTGAAGTTCGACATCTTTTCGGTAACTGGATATCCCTATCTTGGCCACTTAACATCTGAAGTTCGACACCTTTTCGGTGACTGGAGATCCCTATCTCGGCCACTTGACATCTGAAGTTCGACACCTTTTCGGTAACTGGATATCCCTATCACGGCCACTTGACATCTGAAGTTCGACACCTTTTCGGTAACTGGATATCCCTATCTCGGCCACTTGACATCTGACGTTCGACACCTTTTCGGTAACTGGAGATCCCTATCTCGATCACTTGACATCTGAAGTTCGACACCTTTTCGGTAACTGGATATCCCTATCTCGGCCACTTGACATCTGAAGTTCGACACCTTTTCGGTAACTGGAGATCCCTATCTCGGCCACTTGACATCTGAAGTTCGACACCCTTTCAGTAACTGGATATCCCTATCTCGGCCACTTGACATCTGACGTTCGACACATTTTCGGTAACTGGATATCCCTATCTCGATCACTTGACATCTGAAGTTCGACACCTTTCAGTAGCTCAATGTTAAACTTTTGACATGTCTGTACTGTATCTTGCAGGATTTTACTTGATGGTATTGTCCTGAAGCACTTCAACCTTCAATCTTATTGCCACTTTAACCAAATGTTAATGTTATCTCGTTATAAGTGAAATATTCCTTACTAGGACGTAAACACTATTCCGATAATCATTAAATTCTAAAAGTAATCAAAGACGATAGTTTACATATTCGACAATAATTCTTATTGTTTTATCATAATCTTTTTATTAAAAATAAAAGTAACACATCCTACAGTACAGGCCTGTCGAAAGTTGAACACGAGCTAAAGCTAACGAGTTATTACCGCTCATTTAGGCCCTTCGGTCACTGCTGTAGCTCAGTTAGTAGAGTGCTCGCTCCATAAGTGGCAGGTCGTGGGTTCCAACTCCGACCAGGTCTGACCCAAGACTTGAAAGTGGGCATTGACTGTTTGTTCGCCAAGCACTCGACATGAAAAAATAAATATTACCGTTCTTTCGGATGGGAAGTTAAAATAAACGAGGTCCCGTGTCATGGTATGCTTGGCACGACCAAGAACCCTGCTGTATAATACCATCAGCGCAACGCAAAGGCAAAACGTATGCACCTTTGCCTATAGCTGACGACATATCGATGAACTCACAGCTAATTTCGATCCATCGTTAGCTATACATCGACAGCTCGTCTACAGCGGATATCTATCTCTTGACAGCTTTTAAGTCACTACCTCGCCATATATTGCTCACTCGGTAGCCTAGCTTCATATCCCCTTTTTCATACCATTGCCTCAACGTTGAACTTTCGACAGGTCTGTACCAGATAAAAAGTCCTGTAAGAAGAAAGAGCAAAACTGCAGTGTCGGACCAGGGATCGAACCCGGGGCCTCTCGCACTATACTGGTGCTCTACCACTAAGCAACCCAAACCACTACAGTCCTATCGTTTCACTTCACTGTTGCTAATGGGGTATTTTAGACTGCCAAATATTATATCCACAACTCAAGTCAGTAGGGAGTGCTTCCGACATTTTGTATACCGATTTTCTTTAATATCATTTAATAAACCTTTATGGAACTTCACAGATACAATCTTCGGGGTGAAGTAGATGTGTCATTCGTTATTCGTATTTTGATCAGGCACATAGTTAGGAATTTGCCAGTCGGGATTCTATTCAGTTATAACGTGTATGTATTTTTCAATACGTAATTAACAACAATGGGAATTGATTTATATAATACTCACGACACTTTGATGATTTTGTTTATATACAGTGCTCTTATTGAAGCAGCTAACCACTGGCTTCGAGCCAATCCTGACCTTGCTGTATGGAAATGCGAAACTGTGGAGAGAAAATGTGACGAAGGTCCTATTATACAAATGGACAAGATGATATACCATCAATCAACATTTGGCTTTAATGTATACGTGCGAGGACTCAGGTACTAGTAACTTTACTTAGTTACTTACTTATTTGTTTGCTGACTTACCTATACTTACTCACTTTCTTACTTCCTTACTTATTTCCGCGCTTGCATTTGCTTGCTTGCTCATTCATTCGCCACTCACTCCTCACTTACTCAATCCCGACTCACTCATCAAGAATTCCAACAAGGGAAGACAATGACAATATATGAATCCTTATCTGCATGGTTGAATAATAGTTTTAAATCCAGTATTGAAGTTATTTACTACGTGGTCCGGGTATAGATGTCAGTCCACTGAAGATATGTTTTAGTTAAGTAAGTGCTTTACTTACTGGTCTTTGAGCATGCTAATAGTTTGGTTGGTTTCCTTATTTTGTTGATTTTTTAGACTTGTTCGTGTCTAGGTCTATTACGAACCTTCTAGATGTATAAAAAAGTATACACATGTACATGTAATTATGTTCCATTTGATAATGTTAAACGTGATACATTTGCCAGGTTATGGTTGACAAAAAATCCAAACCCGAATGCTCCACCTCAACAACTTGGACTTCTTCACAAGGTACCAGAAAAAGTCCATATACCTATGTCTTATGGCAGAAGGGGTATGGTGATTATTAATCCCATGTCGATGGGTGTTATGGACGATCCATTCTTTAAAGGAATGATGGTGAAGACTTATACCACATTTGAAGGCTTAAAGGAAACTATCAGTAGACTTAATGAAGACTTAAAGGCTAATCCATTACAAGGTAAATATCTGCCAACAAGTTCTTAAAGTTGTACCTAACCCCTTCGGTGGCGCAGTCGGTAGAGTGCTTGCTCCGTATTTTGGAGGTCGTATGTCCGAAACCCGTCCTAGATAAGATAAAAATTGAAGGATAGTGACTGTTCTCTTGCCAAACTCTGTTCATTTTCAAATGAAAGTTACGGAGCCCTGAGGAAGAGACCCTCAAAACCGATGTCCCGTGTCTCGGACGGCGTGGCATGTTAAAGAACCCTCCCCAAACATTTACCTGCCCTGAGCGCACTGAAAAGGTGAAAAATTCTGCCACTTCACCTATCTATAACTGATACACACAGATATACAAGCAGTGTAGCTGTAGTAAATGTTTTAAATACACTTTGGTACATCTGCACATTACCAGAAGCGCACTACAAAGGTTAAAATGTCTACTACTTCACTAAGTTGGCGACGTCTCGATTTAAGTTAAATATTCTTAACTGAGACGCTAAACCCATTCAATAAATCAATCAATCAATCAAGGCATCAACAAGCAATATCTACAACGGGAATAACGATTTTCACTTACGACTAGTATTAAACAAGCTATAAGTTTCTTGGATTGCCATTGCACATGTCACTGTCACAAATGTTAATACTGCAACTGCAATGTGCAGGCATTATAAAATATAAGGAATAGGGTATATGTACAGTCAAACCTGTCAGGCCACTCAAGGAGACCAGTAAAAGTGGTCTTTATGGGCAGGTGGTCTTTATATACAGGCTCAAATAATAATGAATAAAGAACAATTGGGATACAATTCTACTGACCTCTAAAGCAGGTGGTCCTTATATAAAGTTGGCCTCTTAAACAGGTTGGACTGTACAAAATAATTCCACGCTAATTTTCCACGTTTTTAATTTAATTTAATTATAGGAACCATACTCAATGTTGAAGCCGCTATGCACAAGTCATGTGAAGGATTTGGTGGTGGATTTGACCTTGATCCTGATATCACGGTATGGGCAGAGGACGGCAGTAAAATGAAAAGATTTACACAGATAATCAGAGTTTTCTATGTCATTGGTCAGCCTGCACATGAACAAATAGGTAAGGTTTAATATACCTGCTTCTCGTGCTTATATAATATTTGTGTCACAATCAATACGCAATGGTAGAGCTTGCTCCCAATACAGGCCCCAGTTTCAACTTTCACAATCATTTCCTAGCTAAGATTTTCCTTAACTTAAATTTAGCAAATTTTTGTAATCTCTTTTTGAAACTACTGATGAATATTTTTGTCAAAACTAAATGAAAATGTTTTAATCTAGAAGTGATCTTAAAAATGACACCATCAATTCCCGAATATCTTGAAAATTAACAAAATTATAAAGATCTGAAAATTTGCAAGATTTAAGTTAAGGAAAATCTTAGCTAAGGAATGATTGTAAAACCGGGGCCAGGTACCTTAAACAACGAAGCAAGGTGCTTACAAATAAAATATTGACTGAGGGATATTTTATGACCGTCATCGCGATATTGTTCATATGAATAACGTTTCTATATCCAAAATTACCCTGGATATATTTGACATCCCACAGTTCCATGTTTCTTTTATTCTAAATTTTGATTTTACATATGGCAGTTGTAGGTAGCTTAACAGGAAGTTCTTATCCTTTTGGAGCACCCGATCTTACTTCCCTGGTGGAAGTTCATTTGTTAAACATGGTTTGTTAGTTTGCTTTGTATTGTAATTTCGAAATGGACCGGTATGTTTGTTTGTGATTACTGTTATTAGGAAAGTTTATTCTTATAAGTTGGACAAAAATAAATTAAATTAACAGACAAATGAGATTCCCAAACACAGTATTCATAGTAAAGCATAACACTGACCTAACGCATTACTGTTGTATCGGCAACTCACCTAGGTCCCTCGTTAGCATTATCGCGACAGATTGTGGGCATATGCTATAACCCACTTTAGTTATTGAATGAATTAATGGAGTTTTACGTCCCAGTCAAACATATTTTACTTATATCGAGATATTCCCAGTTATAGGTGAAGTGACATTTGGACTTTTGCAGTGCGCTCAGGGCAGTATGCAGAGATAAGTGGGTTCTCCTGCCACACCTACCTTGACACGGGACATCAGGTTTTAAAGTCTTTTGCAAGGGACCCCGTGACTTTTATTTCTAAAATGCCCAGTGCTAAAAGTAGAAAGAACAGTCTCTAACTTTTTTCAAGTCTTTTTCAGACCCGGCTGGGGTTTAAACCCACGGCCTCCCATATACGAAGCGAGCACTTTACTAATCTTAGTGGTAACATTTTAATAAAATGCCATGAAATGTATTTCTATGATTAATTCACTCAGTCTAACAAAAATGGGTTGAACATGTTTTAAGGTAAAAACACACCATCTCATTAATAACCAAAAAATTCTATAGGCAAACAACATTGACCTGTCCGTTTGACCTTTAATTTAGATATTTATAATGCATCAGTTAATTTATGTGTAGGGAACTCGGGTGTTCATCATGAGTGATACTCACTTCAAAGAGTAGGCACGTGCACAATGTATGTATTAACTTGAATCTTAACACTACCCATTTATTGGGTGGATTATCCAATATGAATATTCCTAATAAAAGTTCAAGCGGACAGGTCAATGTTGTTTGTCTATACACGTACACGTTTATGGCCACATGTTAGGGTTAAAATTGAATTATTAACTAGAAGGTGTGAATTACCTTGACATGTCCAGCCTATTTTTTGGTTGTCCGAGTGAATAGAGTATAGTTTCTTTTTTTACTGTTTATCGAATGACATTATTCTTCCTGTCGTCTTCAAATGGGGGCGTGGTTAGACACTGAAACATTTTTTTCTTTTTTGAATGAAAAAGGTTTACAACAGTTTGAACCAGACATTGCAAAGAAAGGCGAATTTACAAGACCAACCATTTTTCAACCAATGGCGTCATTAATGCAAAGAGTAGCAATGTGGATACCACACCAAACAGTTTGTATTTCATTTAGATGACTACAAGACATCGTATATACCAAACACTTACTGTTCAAGTCAGTCTGTTGATGACAATGAATATTTCCATAGAATCTCAAATAAACTTGAATATTGTTTGATATCGTTAACTTACTTGTACCTAGTCGTAACTAAAAATCTGTATGCACATCTATGATTATCATAAAGTATTTCTTTAGAAAGGAAAATGTTGGCTCTATGGGGATTTTACATGGCGAAAATGGCGATGTCTACACCGGAAGTGATGTCCTTGGTGATGTTTTTCGTCATATGCGCAACATTAACCGCTATTTGCTTGGTTTCTCAACATGTTAAATCCCTATAGCGCAAACGTTTACTCTTTTGCAGAAGTATTCTACGCAAATCATACAGATTTCCTGTTACAACTAGGTACTTGTAAGTAAGTGAACAATTCCAATATCTATTCAAGTTTATTTGATTTTCTATAAAAATGAAGAGTTATTTACTGTCACAAACAGAGTGACTTGAATTGTAGTATAGTGTAACTTAAAATTTCAACAAAACACCTTATCGCAATGTTAATGTTGCAATTGTAGTATTATAAGATTGACAGTGGTTTGACGTCCCAGTCAAGAATATATAAACTTATATCGAGACGTCACCGACTATAGGTGAAGATGCAGATATTTTTAACTTTACAGTGTTCTTTAACGTGCCACGCCTGCTGTTACACGGGACACCGGTTTTAAGGTCTTTTTCAAAGGACCCCGTGACTTTCATTTCTAAATGCCAAGTGCTTGGCGAAAAAACAGTTGCTACCTTTTTTCAAATCTTGATCAGATTCCGGCTGGGGTTCTATCCCACTACCTCCTACACACAAAGTGATCACCGTCTACCAACTGAGCTACCTCAGTGGTAGTTATCTTGTCAAACTTGTAATATCAAGTAAATCCTATAACTGTTGTCAATATTCGTGAAATAATCTGAACGTTTAAGTCTTTATTTCTTCTCTTATTTTGCTCAGTCTTTTTTAATCGCTTCTAGTTTTAAGCGTCTTGTGTAGTGGCCACAGGTGTCTTACTCTTTTTCGTATACTCTACAGAGGTGTCTTTAGCGTGCACTGAGACATGGAGCCTCGGTTTTAAGTCTCATCCGAAAGACTTCTCTAGTACTAGTTTTTACAGCCCTGGGATGGACATGAGATGATAATCATATCAGAAACCAAGCTTTTATTTAGGTTCGAACCTACAACCCTTGACTGCAACATACGGTCATGTCCGCACTCTTTCGCTCTCATTATTTAAAGTTTATGTTGTATTTACAGGGTATGAGGGTCGTAAATATTCAAACACATGATGCTATGTACAAAGATGCTTTAGGTAAGTAGTCAATTATCCACTGAACTCTCCGGAAATGTCGTTTATAGCGCTATAAGTAAGTATTACAAAATTGCTTTGCTTCAAGTATTTTGATTGACCAGATCTTTTCTGTTACGTATTTATGAATGGATTGGCTCTCAGTGACGTCATCTTATGGGTGACGCACAGATACGCCATAGCGATGTTATATTTTTTGTTTAAATTGCTGATTTGTTGTTGAAAAATTTCTATAAATTGAATTAAAGAAATGATAATTTTTAATTTATTATGGAAGATTGTCCTATTCTTTCACGATTCCATTACACAAAAAAACTTAATGTCACTTCTTTAATAACTGTAGTAAGTAAGTAAACTACTTTATCAAAATGACATGTGTATACATATATATCGATATCATTAAATCACATAGAAAAGAATTTATGATACACCCGGTCCGATTGACCTATACCAAACTGAATAACGCAAAATAGAAACTATGATTAGTTTGCTTCGCACGGCAATATGAAAATATAGCACCATAAACGCCATTTCTAGACAGTTCACTGATTATATTTACATTTCGTTTTAAAAATGTTTTTTTAATCTTGAAAAATCTTGAAAACACTGTCTTGTACGACATGCATTTCCATTCTCAATAGCAGGAACAGTCAATCAATGACGATATATACGGCATAAACAAGAGATAAGTGACGTCACGTTTAACAATAACATATATACTCCTCTAATTACTTTTTATTCTTAAACAGAGTGTAATACACTAGAACATCACACTTTTAAAAACCATGGTCTAAAGCGCCGACTCACATGGCTTCTAATTGAACTTAGTGAAGTTCAGTGGTACAAAGGGCCAATGGTTTCCTAAACCATTCTTAAACTATCCAGTTGAACACAAATATCTGTCATAATGGAATATAGAAAAAAACATATTCCATAGCTAATTAATTATTGATTGATTGAATGGTTTTTACGTCTCAGTCCAGAATGTTCCAACGTATATCAATACGTCACCCACCATGGCTGAAGAGGCAGACATTTTAACCTTTGCGCTCAGGTCAATTTGCAGAGGTGGTTCTTTAACGTGCCACGGCTGCAATGACACTAGACATCGGTTTTTAATGCCTCATCCGAAGGACTCGGTAACTTTTGTTTCTAAATATCATGACTTTCATGTCTTGGTCCAACATCCGCCGGTGTTCGAACCCACGTCATCCCACAACTGATGAATCAAGCGCTCTAACAACTGAGCTACTTTGGTATGAATTTAATGGGTACAATGTCATCCTATGGGTCAATCGAGGCGATTTTGTAGATAAAAATAATTTTGACAAAAATACATATATATTTATATATACTGTATATAATACCTAGACAATGAAAACTATTAGACCAGACTTTGGTTTCTTCTCTTGATAACTGTTTCATAAGCATCCCGTTAAAAATGCCACAAACGTACTAATCCATGTTGAAATCAGAATCCAAAAAGCAGAGTAAAAATAATTTAAGTAGAACACGTGACTGAACTTAAAGTACGCCCTTTCAGTGGATTGGTGAATATTAGTTTACTCTTATCCTGGCAGGAACAACTGGAGTATCAGACGTTTTGAGTTTATTTTAATATTTTATGTGATGTTTTAGAATGTACTTGAGTTTTTGTTAGGGGACGGGCTGTTGTACAAAAATGTTTTGCTACAGGACAGTATTCATTTCATATACAGCATTATCTCGCTTTTTCAAATGTTATTGTTTTTTATGGTTTTTTTAAATTAATTTATTTGTTTATTTATTTATTTATTTTTTTTTGTATTTTTTAATTTTCTGTTGATTTCGCGTTGTATTTCAGGCCAGGTGAACATCATGTCTGATTCAACAGATGATTATATAACTGCTTCTTCAACTAAAAAATATTGTACAGTATTACGTGTATTCTATGTCATGTCCTCTGTGGTCCAGCCCCCAACACCTCCTGGTACAATAACATGGCGGACCTTTATACCGGTCCGAACCCACAGAGTGAAATACGAAACTATGTCACAGACAATGCACCGTATAGAGGCATGGTTAAAAGTCACAGGTATGATATACAAATATATACAGTGAAACCTGTATAAAGGCTAACCAAAAATAACCATTGAAAAATGAACAGGTGTCCCTTATATACAAATGGTCTTTAAGACAGGTTTGACTGTACAATAACAAATTTTACAGACCTTTATCAACAGGTGTCCCTTATATACAAGTGGTGTTCAAGACATGTTTGACTGTACCATTACAAATTTTACAGGCCTTTATCAACAGGTGTCTTTTATAGACAAGGGTTTGACTGTACCATTACAGATCTCAATTTAAGCCTTTTCAAAAACTCTAAAATGATGTTAATAAGCGGCTTTTGCAATGTATGCATTTGAAACAATAAAATTCTTTGTGGTTTTAGTCAAAACACACACACACACACACACACACACACACACACACACACACACACAGATGATCAAACATAATCCGAGCATTTACAATGAAAATTTGTTCTCACATGAAATTATTCTCCTCACATAATATCATTGTCCTCTCAAAACGTATTGACTTCCCATAATATATTATTGTCCTCACAAAATTGGTCGATACCATTGCAGGATTATTACTAACAAATCTGCCTTTTATCTGTTAAATGTCGTCATCTGATATTTTGTATACGCAGAACAGAGAGAGAGAGAGAGATACGTTATTATTTATTATAACATCCATGTTACACAGATTGTTCTGTCATTCTCTCGTTTTTAATGCCGTTATATCTTTTTCATTTCTAGGAATACCAATATTTAGTGTAGAGACAACGCAGTATGTTTTCAAAAACAACAACCTTACAGGGGTTGATCCAGACAAACCAAATTACACACTGCAGCCAAACACGGGTCAAGATTACGTCACTGCGGTCAGGTAAATATGATTGATTGATGGTTGGATGGATGGATTGAGGGATGGGGATGGACTGATTGATTGAATGAACAATTTATTAACTGACTGATTGAATAAATGAAGGAGTACGTCGCGCCGTGTCAAAATTATTTTACTTTTATTGAGAGGTGAAGTGGTAGACATTTTTACTTTTGCTGTGCGCTCATGGCAATGTGAAGGGATGGTTCTTTAACCTGCCATGCATGTCGCGACACAGGGCATCGGTTTTTAAGGTCTATTCTGAAGGACCCCGTGACTTTCATTTCTAAATGCTGTTTCGCAAAAGAAGAGTTGCTACCTATTTTTAAACTCTTTGTCAGGGCCAGCCGGCGTTCGACCTAAAAAAATGAAGCAAGCACCCTTTTAACTGAACTACCAAAATGGTAGGTAGATATGAAGAATTGAACAATAAGTCATTTACAATTATATGGAAATGTGATTGGAAGGTTACTTTTAAAAACGAACTCATGACCGTACAATCCAACCTTCGTATCTGAGCAGGACAAACACTCCAATCCATGTCCAAACCGCAAAAGTGAAGTGCAAATATTGAAGCTGGCAAAAACACGCGAAATTCGACCAGGTAAGTGACGCCAGGTACTCCGAAGGGTAAGCGTTCCTGTTTAGCAAGCTACACCCGACATGCGTTTAATCAAAATTTCATGGAATTATCGGACGTCAAGAGTAATGTTGGATAGAAATAGACAGCAATTTTGATGACGGTCATAAAACGTTTTTGAGGGCCTTGATAAGCACTTTGCTCCATGTAGACTACTGCAGCTAATTAATAATCTAAACACTAGATGGGACTGTAGCAGATAGGTATATGTTTGTTACATAAACGTTTTTGAGGGCCTTGATAGCACTTCGCTCCATATGGACTACTGTAGCTAATAAACCAAACACTGGATGGAACAGTGCGGATAGGCATATGTTTGTTACTGATATAGTCAGAAAGACTAATTTGCCTGGAAAAGTGTTCCTTTGTCGATACTGCAGATAAATAGTAAGGACAAATCACAAAAAATAACCTTTTGAGGGGAACCCAATTCACTGAAGTTAAATTTACTTGTTCAGATTTAGCACAACAGTGTATATAAACTTGTATTTAAAACTCAAAAATCATAATTCAGCAGTTGATCAGAAGTGTTTATTACTTCCGGTCGACCCCACGTGATCATGGCCGTGTCTTACTCGTTTGCTTTGTAACAATATGTCCATATCCCATTTTTTTAAAAAAAATAAACCATAAAATACATTTAAAAAATGATATATGACAGTATCATGGACGAAGTGATTTTTAAGTCAAATTTCTACATTATGAATAAGTGTATTATCATTGAAAAATGGTGATTAACAGTACACGCTTACAAAACACAAGATACTAGCACTTGACGTTTTCACTCATCGTGAGGGTCCTTGCTGATCTACCGGTTAAAAACAGTTCCCGGCGGCTAGGTTAGAATGTCACTTAGGCAGCGTCTAGTAAGAGATTACCAGTTTGGTAAGATTTTAGTTGAAGTTGAGTAATGGTGTTTAACGTCCAAGTCAAGAATATTTCACTTATATCGAAACGTCACCAGCTATAGGCCAAGAATTTTGCCTGCGTCTTGCAGTGATGGCATTATACAGCAGGATTCTTTATCGTGCCAAGCCTATTGTGACACGGGACCTCACTACCCACTTTCAAGTCTTGACCCAGTGGGGTTCGAATCCACGACCTCTCACTTACCGTGATCGAGCACTCTACCAACTCAGCTACGGTAAGGTAGGTGCTGTATTAATTTCCTTCACCGTCCAAGAATTTACCGACCCGATGATAATGGAAAAATCTTGATAAGAGAGCAAAAGCATTACTTCACTCTCATGATGACTTATGTCAAGAACAAAACATTTCAACATGCCTTAAAGGTAACCTCTATATAAGCGTTACCTGCTTATAAAAGCAAGTAGAATTGCACCCCAACTGCTCTATTCATATTATTTGAACCTGTATAAACTGGCCACCTGCCCAGAAAGGTCACTTTTACTGTTTCCCTTGGGTGGCTTTTATAGACATGTTTGACTGTAAATAACTTGCGACTTTATCTAGTCGCAAATTACAAAGAGAAACTAATATTTAAACACATTATAGTTAAAAGCATGTCGCCAAAACATATTATCATAAATACAGTCGAACTGGTCTACAAAGGCCACTAAAGGGAACCAGTAAATGTGGCCATTATGCACAGGTGGCCTTTATATACAGGTTCAAAAACTATGAATAAACAATAGGGATATAGTTATACTGACCTTAATAAGCAGGTGACCATTATATAGAGGTGGTCTTTAAAGCAGGTTGGACTGTATCTCTTTTTCTTTCCAATTTCAGGGTTTACTTTCCATATCCATACCAAGAACCACATCCAAGTTTTCTACCTTATGCCTTCCACTGGAGTCCGGAAGTTGGAAATGTACAGTCTGGTTCCTGTGAAATCCTATGAGGAAAATTATTGATGTATAAAAAGCAATACTGTGATATAGGATGACATTGCCAATATACAGTACAGACCGGTCGAAAGTTTAACACTGAGCTAACAAATCGGTGTCAAATCGTCAGCTCATCTCTGTGGCTCCTCGTTAGTTACATCTCGGCAGCTGCTATCTGTGTCTCGAAAGCTTTTTGGCAACTTCATGTACCCAACCATACTGCGGCTCCTAGGTAACTTAGCTTTGACTCCTTTTCGTTAGTTTATAGTTAAAATTTCGGCACGTCTGTACTGTACACTAAAAACTAGTTTACTTAGTGACAGTTACCTTCTGGTAATATTTAATCTTTTCTCTCATCTGTGACATGGAAATCCCGCGTATTTATCCATGTGGGATTTCTTTCCTTTCCCTAGGGTTGAGACAGGCTACACGCTGAATTTCCCGCGTAGTTATACCTGTTCTGGATTTATCGTTGAAAGTACTAATAAGTTGAGGTCCCGAAGTCAACCAACAATTTCTCAACGTCAAAATCACTTACACACCCTTGATTGATGACGTCATAATCATTTTACGTGAGAACGTTAACAAAAATCAATTACGTTAAAATCAGTAGGCATGGATAGTGACCTAACATTTAATGCAATTTTTTGTTTATAAATCATGTTTTATGTTGCGAATGTGTGAAAAAAATCCTACACCAGTAATAGGGTAAGACAGAGATATCTCAAACGAGGATAATATTTTCCTGTCCAGAACGATCTTTAGTTTGAGATATCTCTGTCTTACCCTGTTATCGGTGTAAGATTCTATTAATCTCTTCTAATCACGTATAGTACTGTGAAGTGTTTTAGTTGGTTGGAGTTTAAACATTTAATGTACATTGATTAGAAATATTTGTCTCTATATCCACCAATATGAAAGATGGCAGATGCAGCATTTAACGGTCGTTCCTTTAATAATCACTCAACCCTGAGGATAAAATAATTTGTTATCCTCTGTACCACGCGATTCCCCTTAACGTTTGTGCAGAACGATTATTATTTTATATGGAATTCCACAGTTCATGTTTTTCCGTAAAAAAAACTACGTTATTCCGGAATGTACGATGTAAACGATTTCCAAAGCGCCCCACACGTTTAGAGAAGTTGATCACGTGATACAGCGGCGAACCCATTGGTAAATTTAAGTTTAGATAGGAAGCCTCCAATTGTCCAGATCTACACTGACAATATATTTGATATTTCAGCGTTCGCGTATGCGAATTTGTTTGACAGTGTTGAACCACTGCGCACTTGTTAATTATATAAAAAGATTATGTCATAAATCTTTGTTTGTTATTATTATTATAATTATACCCCCGCTTAAAAAGTGGGGGTATAGTGATAGGTGTGTCCGTCCATATGTCTGTCCTTCCGTTACACCTTAGGGTACCTATCTCTTATCCGCAACTCCTCCTAAACCCTTTAATGGATTTTCATGAAACTTTCACACAATCTGTGTGATATAATGTAGATGTGCACATTCTATTTAAAAATTTGATCTGATGGATTTTAGGAGCGGGGGTATTTTTGTGAGCTTGTGGCTCACAGTTTTTCTAGTTTTAATTGCGGTAGTTAGCATATTTTAAAGTATACTAATGGCCTGGTCTTTCATTTCTGTCAGTGTTTCTCAAATAGGCATCAGATGTTTTCTCCAACATAGATTTTTACACACCTAGCTATGTCACTTTGACCTACGTTTGATAGACATTACAGTTCTGATCCTACTGACAAAATGACTGCCATTACTTTGCATGTTTTCGTAAATCAGTTACTTCATCTTTGACGGGGTAAATGGGGCCGTGTAACCTGCCAAAGCCCTGTATAACGTTTTTGTCGCCCTTTAAAGCGTTACCAGTTGGATCTTTTTAACTTCCATTTTGTATTTTGTGTCGCCATGTTACTAGAAGTTAGAGATGTACGAATTACTTTACTTTTACCGCTAAACGTCGCGTGCGTTCATGTACCCCGGCAGATTTCCGAACATAGTTCTATGTACCCCGGCAAAGAAACCAAAATCTATGCGAAAAATTTCTTTGAAGGGTGACAATACTCAATATAGTATATTAGCTAAAACTTAAGTTGTTGGAGGGAACATGGCTATTGAAAGTTGATAACTTGATAAGGTATATTTATCTACATACACAATACAATGTGTATACTCGATCGTTCACTACAAAATGAAATATATGAAACTAGAAAATTCAAGCTTGCAACACTCTTGCTGAATCAAGCAGAAAAACACACTATAAATCTTTAAAGGGACAATAAAAGACGATGTCACTTTTGCCAGTTTAAGAACACTGATTATAAAACTTCCAAAGATCATGTCAGAAAAAAAGGTTAGTTATTGCACTCCTAATAAACTAAGAGACCAACAAAACAGCTATGCAACTTGTTTATTTACGCAATGTCAAATTCCCTTTGTTTTAACTATACGGGTAAAAGTGGAATTCACATTTGCATTTAGTTTTTCAAAGTCACAAATGAGGATAATTTCTAAGTCAAAACCTGAACCAGTACACGACTAGCTAGTTAAATCTCAAATTTAAAATGCAACCAGTATTAAATTAAAGTTATGTACCGAAAAAGCTACTTATGGATATAAAGCCAGTCTCCAAAAACCAAATGTTCAAATGACAAAGTCTATCATTGCTCTAAAACTGAATGGAGCGAGACAATATATGCTTACCGCATATCATAAAAATAATAAATTATTCCAATGTAAGAGATGGACCATACAAATATTCAAATGGTTCAAGGTTAAACAATCTTCAACTGTTTTTCATTACGAGTATTATTTTTCAAAACTTTTGAAACGGCTCCGTACATTCATGTGTATATGATATAAACTGAATAGATGTTATGACCTTAAAAATATGCTCTGTTGAACACGTATTTTCACTGACATAAAGAATTGAGTAATGGTGTTTAACATCCCAGTCAAGAATATTTCACTTACATCGAGATGCCGCTAGGTATAGAAGAAAATGCAGAAATTTTGCCTGTGGGTTGCGCTGATGGCATTATACAGCAGGGTTCTTTATCATGCCAAGACTACCAAAGCACGGGACCTCGATTATTTTAAGTTCCAATCCAAAAGAACTGTGACTTTTCGTAATGCCGAGTGCTTGGCGAAAAAACAATCATTACCCACTTTTAAGTCGGCTCAGACCCGACCGGGGTTCGAACCCACGACCTCCACTTAAGCTTACGGATCGAGCATCAACTGAGCTACCGCAGTGGTCTGAGAGATGGAGAGAAAGCAAAAATGTAAAACACAGGTAACCGATTTCAGGGATTGGATTGTTATTTCTAAGGATTTTGTACTGAAAACTTAAAATACGTTTTGATTTGAAGGATATCTGATTTTTGTATCGCGTAGATATCAAAAGAACATGTTGAATTGTCATTTCAAACTTGACATTGGTACATTGATCATCATGGGGGCGGCCGTATTTGTTTTCATTGACAACAAAAGTATCATCTTTTTTCGCTTTTTAAAGATATTTAAACCAGTTATTGTTGGTAGTTATTTCCCTTAATCATTGTGGTTAGCGGCCCTGAGTTACCCCCCTCTCTTTTTGGCTGTCACGTTTTGCCTATGTGTTGCAATAATACAACCACAAGAAGAATATTGTGTTCCTGTGTTGTGTTTTCCTGGTGTGGTAACAGCGGTCAAAAGGACTCGGGTACATAATAGAACTACCATACAACATAACTGCTCATAACAATTGTGAATGTGGAAATTCTCATTAGTAAGTGTACAACACAACAGCTTCAACTATAGCTGTTGAACCGGAAATACGTCAGCTTACAGTCATTGTGAGTTCTTATTGTACAGCATTAATGACTATGGCAGCCACAAGAGCTTCCAAACAGTGGTCTCTCACCAAGCATGAAACATCGACTTCATATGAGGCTTTGCGACAAAATCTCCAATACACACTTTCTCTTGATGCCATGTTTGGTAGATGGTTTTGTATGGTTACGTAAGTCTAACGCCAACCAATTAGGTGGCGTAGTAAATGACAGAGAGGAAATACCAGAAGCCAAACAGCTGACGGACAGCCGCTCAGACATGTACAAATTTAGAACTGATACAGATAGCCAATTACGGTCCATTATACAGAGAGGTTGGACAATTATTTCGAAGCTAATGACATTGGCAACACCGAGCCACAAAACAAGGCTAAGAGGCGCGTAATTCTACTGACTGTCTGTGGAAGTAAGATTTATAATTTGATAAGTGATTTTCTTGCACCTGTGAAGCCAAAGGAAAAATCCTTTGAGGATTGGTCAATTTGGTCAAGGAACATTGAATTCTAGGCCATCGGAAATAGTCCAACGCCTAAAGTGTGGTAGAGTGAAAGAAAGAATGAATGTGTTTTAAATAGTATGTATGTTTTGATTAGTGTTTGTGTAAATAACAGGTGTAATATCAGGTGTATTGTTTTACCTGATAAAAAGTGTTCAGTATACTCACTGACTACTAAACTTACCTTAATCCTTTTTATTCATTTTTAGCAGGCCAATCAAATTGTTTATATTGGTTTTTTGGTCTGTTACTGGCAATATGGTTGGTTAATTTTTGGAGGTAAAGTTAAAACTTATTTTCTTTGTTTCATTCCTATCAAGATTTTTTCTTCAGGACTGTTGTGATTTGATTTTGTTCATTTCCAAATAATCTGAGACAGCTGTATTTATTTAAAGGTTAGTTCAATTTATTTACTTTTAGTCACTCAATATTCATTTCATATTTTATTATATTGCCAGTCAGTATTTTTCTATGTGTTTCATATTTTTGATTAAGGTACAGGGTGTGTTAAAAGTAATGGTGATTATGTTTGAAATAATATAATTGTAACTGGGAAAATATTATTCCTTATCTATAAATCTTTGATTTTATTCCATGACTGAATGTTAAATATGTTATTTTTGTCAATTGTATAGTTTTATATGGTGTTATATTGTATGTGCATTGTAAATTATCACATTTGTAGACCGTTGCATTGTTTCACACCTGATTGATTTTACTCATTGTTTTATATAGGTTACAAGATATCATGTTTTAATGGATCAGTGATGTAAAAGGGTTTTGATATCACAAATCAGGTATTGATTTTTACCTTTTATTCTTTTCTCTTTCTACTGTAAATCTAGTCAGTAATTATTTTCTGTGCAAAGTTATATTGCTATATAGTGTATTGTATATTGCAATAACAAGTATAATGTGCATAATGCATATTTTGCATTTTTTTCATATTTAAGTAACAAGTCTATAATTAACTAACTTCGGATATAAAGAAATATTCTCGTGTTTTTTTCTGTATTTTGTTACATCTTTTTGTATTTTATGTAATGCTATTATAAATACTCTATGATACTAGTATTTGTTTAAAAGATTTGCTTATTTAATGTATTTTCAGAACTATATATACAGTGCTTAATTATGTGTTCTCCCAGTTGCAACTGGATTATATGTTACAAGTATTCCATGGAATAAATATATGATATTCTGAATTTATTTGACTGTTATAGTTATTGCTTTTATAAACTGAACCAGAGTGGATTGTGTTAAAATCGTGCTCTACAACAAAAGTTTAACAGTCGCACTCGTCAAGGGAGAGAGTCGGTCAGCAATTTTGTTGCAGCTCTACGTAATTTCTCGGGACACTGTCAGTTTGGGGCAAACCTTGAAAACGCCTTACGAGATCGTTTGGTTTGTGGTGTTAATGACGATAGAATTCAAGCAAAGCTTTTATCCGAGAAAGAATTGACATTCAAAAAAGCTTATGAAATAGCCGTGAATATAGAAACGACAATGAAAAATGTCAAGGACATTGCTGAGTCAACTGGATCAGTTCATCGTATTTCGTCAGGGGACAAATCGAAGTCGAAACATTCGCAATCCAAAGTACCTCATAAATCATGTTTTTGTTGTGGAGGTGAACATGTACCACACTTGTGTAAGCGTAAGAACTCCAAGTGTTATTTTTGTGGCAAAGTGGGACACTTGCAGGAGAAATGTTATTCAGCCGCGAGAAGTAGATCATCTACTTCAGGTCGTATTGGTAACCATATTCGTCGAGGTCGTCACCGTCAGTCGGGTATGTCACCCACTAATGGTAATAATTTGATTAATACTGCCCAGAAGGCACCACCAATTGTTAGTAAAGTGAATTCGGTGCAAGTTCAGAATAACAGTGAATGTAATGACAATGTTTATTCGATGTTTCGTTTATCAGCTGGTGGCAGGCAACCATACTATGTGGATGTTAATATAAATGGAGTGACCACACCCATGAAAATTGACACCGGGGCAGCCAAGACAGTGATAGGAGAAGAGACTTACAAAAAACTGTCGAAAGTTGAACTTTGTCCGTCCAGTGATAAACTTTAAACATATACTGGAGAAATTACTTCTGTGTTAGGATCGTCTGACTTTTCAGTGGAGTATGGTGGTTTCCAGGGAACTTTATCTGGAATAATTGTACGAGGGAATTCACCCACATTGCTAGGCAGAGATTAGCTACATCAAATTCCGCTTGATTGGAGTGACATTTTTAAGTTGCATTTAGACTCCAAAATTTCAGATTCTAAAATGAGTGACATTGAACCTTTGTTATCTAAATATGAAAATCTTTTTAAGGATGGGTTAGGTAAAGTTCAGGGTGTTCAAGCTAAGTTGTATATTGATGAAAGTGCCCAACCCCGTTATTTTAAAGCACGACCGGTAGCTTATTCCATGCGTGATAAGATTCAGAGTTAGATAGGTTAGTATGTGAGGGTAAAATCGAACCCGTCCAATTTTCTGAATGGGAAACACCAATTGTTCCTATTACTAAACCTGATGGTAACATTCGCATCTGCGGAGATTATAAGGTTACCATTAACCAAGTCGCGAAATTAGACAACTATCCGATACCGAAAACGGAAGATCTATACACAAACGCATCAGTCACGTTTCAGCAGCCGGAACCATATGTTTTTTCCCAGCATGCCCTTTTATATAACATCAAAAACAAATAATGATGACGGACTATGCAAAGTCCGGAAAACACAAAATACACACATGTATTACAGAATGAACAGGTGAAACAGCACATATATCAAAATAAAAGATCAAATTCATTAATTACACTTGTTTGGTCTAGTTCATTAATGGATGAATCGGGAGGACCGTGGCACAACACGAGTATAAAACTAGAAGTGGAATAGCACCACCTCATACCACCAGGTTCATCCACCACATCAGCTTTCACGTCGGGAGCAACTATAAAAAACTTTGACGCAAACAGTAACCATCGGAGTAGCACCGCAAGTGCTCAGGTCAACGCCTGTAAAACTGGGAATTTATGATGGGACTGTTTTGGCAGCGTCAAGGTGGATGTTATAAATGTCGTTTGTGCGCCATCATCACACGACGGACATTGCGGCCATTAACTTGTTTCCGTTCAGTGTCCAATCGAATTTGACACTGGTTTTAAGGTGTCCGATACGGCATCATTAGTTGAACAATTCAAATCGTATTTTAAACGATCAACAATACGCTGCAAACCAGTTTTTCAGACGAAGCAAGAAACCACGGAGAGCTTGGACGATTAATTCTATCGAATCAAAAAGTGCACTGTGGGTAAAACCAGACTGTCTACGATGCTTATTGCCATTACCATCTTTAACAATGTATGCTATTATTATGATATTATGCATGCCGTATTACACCTGTATACATTGCGTTATATAGGGGTTATTTCCCATCAAGTGCAATAATGCTCCTTCAGTGCACTTCAGACATGTCTTTATTTATGGTCTCATGTGAGCTCTTGCTAGAAGCTTGAAACATCAAGGTAATATATGGTTTCAGGAGTCACAGATTAATGGCAAAAGACCTCTTAGGCATCCCGCAACCAGTTATGGACCGGAATTCGACAAATCTGGTTGATTCTTGGAAAACATTCAAGCAACATGTGTAACTAATTTTTGATGGTACCATGAAGATTTTCAAATGTCGCTACCTAATACTAAAGATAGGATACAGAAGCCGTGAAATTTTCCACTCATGAAATGTAGGTACGGAGGACGCTAAAAGCTTGAAATTTCTTGAACACGTGCAGCTAAAACTGAATTCAATTTTAGCGCATTACAAGTTCAACCACGAGGTACAGCCTACATGGAACACAATCGATAGAAGAATTTATAACAAGATTACGATAACTTGGTAGAGACTAATAATGCGGATATGGAGGAAATGATCGATGAGTTTTTGTTACTGCGTTACTGCCCGTGAGCAGGTAAAGGAGAAACTAAGAATCAAGGTGATAAACTGACTTCAATAAAAGCAATAGATACGCACAAGCATACGAATACGTCAGGGTACAACTGAAGTGTGTGAACTCTAGTCATTCAAAAGCAAAACGTTCACAAAGAATTTTTTGAAAACAGAAGGGACAAGGTCCTCAAGGTTGATCGGACAAGTCACGTGATCAGCAACACTGAGGAACAGGAGCGACTAGCAGTGGAAATAAGTGTGATTGGTGCAGGGACAATCATGGAAAAAGAGACAATTAATCGGCTAAAGGTCGTCAGTGTTACAAACGCAAAAAGATGAATCATTTTGCAAGTGTCTGTCTTTCCTTAACAACAACAGCTCGTGTTCATACGGCATCAACAGGGGCAGATGTCAGTGACTATTTAAGTGAACTCTTTATTGACAGTCAATATACTCCCTTAATCTTTATATCTTTTGCATACAGTAGTTCTGAGCTTGAGGCGATCGGTCATTGTTCACTTTACTGTTCTTTCAAAGATTTTAAGAACATAGCATGCTGTTAGATTTTTACATTGTCGAAGATTTGTTTGTCAACCCTACATGCGCTGATATCCCCCCGCTGGTAATTGTCCAAGGCCTGACAGAAAAGACACTGTAGGCTTACAATGCTAGTTAAGGTCCGATCGGCACCAAATTTATGAAACGAAAGCGTGGATGGAAGATGTTTTGAGCGTTAGTAGGTTTACAGACCATTTTTGAAATACTGCGGCCCAGAACGCCCACAAATCTTATTCTGGACAGTCACAGCTCCCACGAGATACTTGGCTTAATAAAGGCAAGGGAAAACGGTATTGTTCTCTATTCCCTACCTCCACACACAACCCAATATTTAAATTCACTCGATAAAACCGTTTTTGGACCTTTTCAGTGAGAATATAATCAACAATCAATGCACCGATTTAATGAGCATGTGGGGATATATAAAATATATATAAATATGTCAAGATTCGGATCCAATGCCAATATCATGTAATGCAGAAATTAATATTTTTCATTTGCCTGCGAAAATAGAAATTAATCACCAAAGACAAACAAAAAAGAACCATACAAGTCATAGGCATCTCGCGTGTGACGAAGTTAATTGCAATAGAAAGATGAAAAACGAATAAAAGAAGAGAGAAGGATTCAAGATTATGGAAAAAGCAATTAATAAAACAAGAATGTGGTCAGCTCGATAAAAATGACAGAGGAAAAATATTTGTTAAAAACAGTTCTGTACGAGTATAATAATAGTAAATGAATCGTTAACTTATACACTGCAACTTTATATATGACATACCATTTCTTATACTTGTACAATGCATCATTTTGTTTCATTAAACGAACTTTTCATTGTTTTCTGATTAAATGAACGAGCCATTGTTAATGTAAATTTCTGATATTACTTAATTCTTCATTTTGATTTGATATTATCCCCAGTTAAAATACACGTGTTAGTATCCAGTACATAAGTACCTGCAAGAAAAATATCGACGGGATAGGTATTGTTCATCATCACAGGTGACATTATAACGAAGTTTACCTGGGGGTAATATCACGAAAATTTATGATTTGGCAAGAGGCTTGGAAGATTCATTTCAAACATTTTTTTTTGGTTTCATATTTTTGGTTCAAGCACTCACTACTGGCGAGGAATTGTTTTCCGACACCGCCGTCTAGTGCTGTAAAATTAAAATTTGTATATGTAAATAAAACGATTGTCTATTTGCTAGCTCATACAAAGGAGGACAACTCCCACGGAAGCGACGAAACCAATGTAAAACATGTTGATTCTCCCATTAAAACCAGTTCGACAACCTCGCAAGCAACCCCAAAACGAACGCCAAAACAAAGAGTAGAAGCCTACCAAAAACTGCTAGACAAGAGACTTACAGACATGAGCAACGTCTTAAGCAATTTAAACTCTGCCATTGAATCAGTTTTCAACGTTATTCTGAACTTAATTTCAGAATCAAACTCTAAAAAGCAGATGAACTCTAGACATTAAACACCGTCATTCTGGATAATAAAAACAAACTGCAATAATTTATCAGCGCTTTCGATGTAAAACTAAAGCACACCAACCAATGTATAAAGATAACTCTACACACCAAACATAATATAATAGACACTACCATCAAAGCAGTTCAGGCAGTCTATCATTGACAGATTACGTAGAATGGAACATAACCTTAATAAATTGTTTCATAAAATAAATTCAACACATGCGACAAGGTAAGAATGCAAAGACATGGTGACAATTGTGATATCCGGAATTTATACTGTTCCCACATCCGGCAATTATATATTAATACACCGCGGATGAATACACCACGTGCTTGGTTGGAAGTTGCAAGGTAATAAAATACTATTAGCAAAGTCTGTTAATCATCACAAATATATTTATATAGCATCTTGGCGTCGAGAAAAAGGAACACTTACCATATACCGCATCTTGTGATTATGCTGATTAGTCAGATGCAGGCAATGGGTGAATCGCCTAGAACTTCTGTTTGTCGACACGGGCCTTGGCGAAGATGGTATTGACAGAAGTCTATGACATTTACGAGACAGAAAAGATAGAAACTGCTAACGATTAGCCTGCTACCAAAAAAGTCCTGAACGATTATTTTTCGTCAAGAAAAATACACAAATGGAGGTCTACGCATTTAGAAACTGCAAACAAAGTGAGTCTCAGATTTAAGATGAGTATGTTACCGAGCTTAGGAAACTGGCCAAATCATGCAATTTTCATTTGACCCAACTTTTCCAAAAGAGAACATTCTAGGTGTGTTAAATAATAGGTCGATTGACATGCATAAAGGAAATTTTTTCAAAGGTGCTAATAAAATAACTTTTCCTAATAAACAAAGAACGGTCGTAGTAAGGGTGAGGGACAAAGAGTTACTGCATCATTTTGTGCTTCACCAGGGATGCAAAAACGGGTGTTAATTGAAATAAGTTTTATATAATAATGTTCCAAGAGATATTATACTAGTTTATTTTTGTTCATACTACACTAATTGGGAATTGTACTGTGACGTGTATGATTATTATTCTGCAAAAGCAATTTTACCGGGACTGAGGCGATAAATTTGTCTTACACAGGTCGCCCAGGTAGCGATTAGAATTTTCAGTACAGTGTATTTGACATTCCGATCCGTTTACCGATCACCTGTTTATTTGTGACTGGTGGCAATCATAGTGAAATTGAAAAATGGGTATCATATAGTCAACACATGTAAATGGACCGGTATTCCGACCGGAATTCAAATACGGTACCATTTCGTTTTCTTCTCTGATATTTGTGTATAAAAAGATACTTCCGGTTCTCTGCCTTGTGGAAATTGTAGGAGCATCGGCTTCAAAGGCTAAAGAAGAACCTGCGGAAAAACGAAAGTACTATCAAGAGTATGATAACTCAAAACGCGCCAGAGCGTATAAAAAGTCATGGGAAGATGGCAGGCCTTGGTTGTATGATACGCAGGACGGAATGAAGTGTACCGAGGGTTGCACTAGTTATAAACAAGACTGTAAATAAACATGGAATTTCTGAATCGCACAAACAGGCCCGAGCCTTAAGCTAATGTTAGGTATTCCCACCCTCCCTTACCCAGACAACATTGCTTATAACATTTCTTTCCTCTTTTTTCAGGAAATAAGCTTTAGAGGAAGTATACAGTTGGTATGTAGCAAAGTTGCAACAGTTCAAGGCATCATTGTGCTTATAATTGGAATCGAGGAACATTGTGTGCATGCAGAATTGTCATAGGATAATCACAGATACATGACACATTCATTATTATCATTGGACTTTTGTTTATAGTATTCGAATTTGAAACATAATGTTCATGGTCATTCTTTGATAATTGGAAACATGGGACATTAGATAATTAGCACCTTATTTAATACTGGAGATACTAGTATTTTGCATTGAAAAAAAATAAAATTTATATGTGGTGGCTAATAATAAATATAATATAACCAGAAAATTTTTCAAAAAAAAGAAAGAAAGAAAAGATAAAGAGACAGAAAGGTGAATTAGTAGATGAGGTTAAAATCACAGTCAAGATTATTTCACTATTATCCAGCCATTGACGGTTTTTATTCAGTCCAGATTATTTTCACTAATATCCAGTCATTAGCTATTTTTATTTAGATGAAACAGTCATGGTTATTTCACTAGTATGGAGCCATTGGTTTTTTTTATTCAGATGGAATACAGTTTATGATGGATATTTTAAGAAATTTCATACAGGAGCAAACATGGTTGAATAATGACAAGTTAAGTTTTCTGCTGCAACTTTTTATGCCTCACTAAAGAAGGAAGATCTCGCGAGATCTCGTTCTTTAAATTGGCTACTTTACCGGAAGTCGGGGAGAAATACATGTAAATACCTAACATTATTCTACTCATAAAATCTTAATTTCATTGCGGGCGCTCTGCGCCCTGATGAAATTCCTAATTTCAGTCATTACGACGCTCATTTTCACAATTGCCAGATCCCCGGCCCCATTCACAAAAAAATGAGTTGAGTTGAGTAATGGTGTTGAACGTCCCAGTCAAGAATATTTCACTTATATCGAGACGTCGCCAGCTATAGACAAAGATGCACAAATTTTGCGTGTGCGTTGCGTTGATAGCATTATACAGCAGGGCTCTTTATCATGCCAAGCCTACCAAAACACGGGACCTCGTTAATTTTAAGTTCCCATCAGAAAGAACCGTGACTTTCATTTCGTAATGCCGAGTGCTTGGCGAAAGAACAGTCACTACCCACTTTTATGTCTTGGGTCAGACCCGGTCGTGGTTCGAACCCACGACCTCCCACTTACGGAGCGAACACTTAGAAACAGAGAGACCCCTGAAATGTTTCTAAATCATTGACTTCTGATAATGGTCGCCAGTTTATAAGCAAGCAACTTGCCATGTTTCTAACTGAAGAGGGAATAGAACACAGACTGTAACACCCTATGGCCTCAGGCCAATGGTGAAGTTGAACGACAGAACCGTTCTCTATTTAAGCGCATTAAAATAGCACAAATTGAGAAGCGTAATTGGCGCGACGAGCTTGATAATTATTTGGTGTTGTACCGAACTACTCCAAATAGTGTCACAGGCACAAGTCCTAGCGTGCTTCTGTTTAAACGGAAACTTCGAACTAAGCTTCCTGCTATAGAAGAGTATTCGCTCGATGACTTGGAAATCGTGATCGCGACTACGAAAACAATTGGAAGGGTAAAATTTATGCCGACAAAAGGAGGAATGCACAAGAAAGCGATCTATCTATAGGCGATTCCGTACTCTTGAAACAAAAACGCGAAGATAAGTTAACGCCAACTTTTGAGCCCGAGCCATATCGAGTCACTTCGCGTCACGGAAATAGTTGTTCAGTTGAGTCGAGCACTGGTGTAAATTACAAGCGCAATATAACGCATTTGAAGAAATACTTGAATAGGTCACATAGCCATTTGTCGGACATACGCGAAGCAGAACCGGAAATTGATGATTTGCCAATTAAGTCCGAAACACAAAAATTAAGTTCAAATGTACCACCAGCCTCACTACCAGACTATTAAACCTCTTGTGTCTGAAAATGAGTCTGAGGAAATTCTAGAGTTTAATGTTGATGATAGGCCAAAGTGTGAAATTAAAAATCTTTAAAAAAAATTTTAAGACTTTGTTACGGACACATAAGTGTGTTATTTAGGCCTAATCAGTAGGTGTATTTCTCTGATCTATAAGAAAATTTTAAAGTGTTGACATTATGTTTGCTAAAATATATGAAGTACATATATGTTATAACGGACTGTAAAAGTTCTTTATTTTTTTTTTTTGCTAATTTAAGTAGCAAGTTGTTGGTTTTTTTTTTTTTGCATTGGGTTTTTATTTGTTTTCTCAGAGACATTTGTACAGTGACATTTAAAACTATTTATAGTAAATGTTCAAAAAAGGGAGGAATTGTAATATACACATACAGTATATATATCGTGTATAAAGGGAACTAACTCTTATCACCTTAGACAACATGTATTTTTAATACTGCCATCTACATTATGTCCTTGTACAGACATGCGCAATATAGATTGATGTAACATGTGATGCCAGGAATGAATGAATGTCAACTGTGAATGTTGTTGTCAATCTGATGCCATCCACCATTGTCCAAGTTACGGACACTACACTTGGTAGTCAGAACACTGCAAAACACCTACTTTTATACTCGTGGATCTATCATCCATGACAGAGAAAACCAATAGGTGGTGACCTTGACTTTTGAACCCATGAGGTTCATTCATATATCAAAATGATCATAAGACCAATATTCTTATATAAATGCCTATACAAAAAAGTTTAAAGTTTTTGAGATAAATAATCATTTCAGTAGTTGTTTGTATCTATGACCTTGACCTTTGAACCCATGACCTTTATTCATAAATCACAATGATCATTGTGCCATTACCTACAATATTCTAATATACATGCCAATACAAACAAGAGGCCCATGGGTCTTAACGCTCACATGCAGAAGTTATCTAATGAAATTCTTACCAAAAAAACTAAATATCAACAATACTTTAAAAATAATTTCCACTCTTGAAAAAGTATCTGTAATACAATTATCACATAAACAGCTATACAAATCATATTAATTTAATACACACAGAAACCTGTATTCCCAAGTTTGAACATTATCACTGAAAATAAAATTAAATGTCGCCTTAAAAATAAGTTAAAGAACAAAGTTATAAAGTTATATTTAATGCACAACTATTGGTAAGGTCTAATGTTTTGTTTCACCCTTCAGTTTCCGAGAAACACTGCAGACTAGTTCATCGCGAAAAAAAATAATAAAAAAGTAATAAGAGACTTAAATAACAGTTCTTGAATATCTGTTTGATGAAGACTTTGTAAATAAAATTTATTTCATAAAGTTCTGATAACACTGATTATTTTATGAAACAATGCATCTACTTTACAATTGGAGTTTGAAAGTTGACAAGAAATGCACAAACAGTGAATACTTGTTCAGCTATATCCTTCATTGTAAGTTTTAAATGTGTATCAAAAATATGGTAAGTTTTGATTCGCTGAATCACTCTTTCCACATGAATCCTAACTTTAGAAATCATTTCTGACTGTTCTGCCTCTGATGCAGTAAACTGACATCTATCTGTCCCCTTAAAAGCAGGCTTATGAACTTTCACACCCATATCACTCATTATTCCATGGACTAGAAATCCCCTGTCGGTCATAATGGATCCTTTGCTAGTTTCCAGGTTTTCAAGCAGGTCAGCTGAATCAGATGTTATGTATTGATCTGATGCCTTTCCTCCATAAATTCTACTAACATATGTAACTCCCATTTGTGGACTTGTGCCAATCAGAAATTTAAATGTATAATGATGCTTATAATGTGAAAACAATTGTTTCTCGTTTTGTAGTTTACTGGAATTCTGAACAAACAATTCTGTGCAGTCCAATATAAGTCTGACATAAAAAATGATCTCATTGCTGAAGATTGATTGCTCTCAACGACTGATTTGGATGGCAACTGACACAAATGCTTTAAATCTGAATACATTAAATTTATCCATGAAGTTACGATGGAAGAAACTGTACCAACTGAAACATTAAACCTCCTTGCTATATCTTGTGTAGGAATTCTGGAGTGGTGCCTGCCAATAATAAAAAAACTAATCCCACTTTAAGTCTCACCACTGTCAAGAAAAAATCCTCTATCAATGTTAATTTTCTTTCTGGTCCTGGTTTATTCTTTCTTATGTTTTCGGGTCTTGCATTAGATGAAAGTTGTCCCCTCTAATAATGCATCATTTTTGCTCTGGGCTCAAGATACTTAAATAAAGCACAAAACGTTTCATAGTTGGGAAACCCTGTCCAAAACTGAACTTCACTTGGATCTTCTTTAATGTTATCTAAACTTAGTAACTGGTACTTCATGTACTCATTGATTTCTTTTAATTTCTCTGTGTCCAGGATTGCCTTGGATATATTTGACGTCTCATAGTTCCATGTTCATTTCACACAATTTTGATTACACACGTGGCGGGTGTAGCTAGCTAAACAGGAGGTGCTTACCCTTTCAGAGCACCCGGCCTCACTTCCCTGGTGGAAGTTTACGTGTCTAACCTAACTTGTCAGTTTTTACTTCGCTTCCGGATTGTGATTCGGAAATGGATTAGTATGTTTGTTTTTGATTTTTGTTCATTAAGATATTTTAACAATGTTCATCATGTATAGATTGTGTTTAATGGTTGACATGTTAAGTGGTGCTCAGGGACATTCCTAAAATTGGTGCTAAAGCTTTAAATGTACAATGATTTATATTTGTCATAATATTTGCTCAAATTGTTATTTATTGTTTTTAAATTCTTTATTATTAGTTAATGACTTCATAGGTTTCAGATTTTTTATTTTAAATGTGGTTTTATACTCATTATTGACCGATATTGTAAAAATGCAATTGAGATTTAAATGATCTCTTTCCATATTTTCTATCATTTCTCCTGCTTCGTTGTCTTCTATGGATAGCATGCTGTGTTTGGTTTCGTGTCCGATGTCCACCACGTTCTTTACTACAAATAAGGTGAAACGATGTGGTTCGCACTTTTATCTGTCTTTACAAGGGGAATACCTTTGCGTCTATTTCATTAGTTTCACCAATGATTTCAGTATCCAGGGAATCATGGCTTCATTTTTAGCTAAGAGGTCGATTTAGATTTGATTTTTGACATCCCGATCATTGATTGTTTTTATATCAATACAACTTATCGATATAATAACGAGATAAGGAAAGTGTACCTTTGTTGACGTTATAGATCACTTCACATAACACTTTTAACTGTTTGTTTGACATGGTATGTAACATATCCTTTCTCTGTTTGATGCTAGTTGTTTGCAACAAGTGCAGAAAAGGCACATGCGTCCGAATACTACGATCCATGATCTTAAAAATGGAACGATCGCATGAAACAAGCCATTGTATAGACAGTCAAATTGTTTTCTAACATATTGATAGACGTATCGATCAGAGGATGGTTTACACTTCAGAAGCCTTACGATATCCTGCATGTGCTTACATTTCATGAGCAAATAAAACACGACGTGATAGCCACAAGTCGTGGCATACTTGTTTTGAAGTGGTACGTTGTTATATCGAAACGACGCCGCATTATTTTTAGCTCAACCGAGTTAAAGACTCATTTGAGCTATTGCAATCTATCACCGTCCGTCGTGCGTCGTCTATTTTGTTGTTATTCGATCGTCAGGCGAAAGACCAACTACCTGGTGGAAAATATGCAGATCCTTCTCCAGAAGTAGTTGCACAGACGTCAGCAGTTCCAAAGACCAATAACATATCAGAAAGAGACTTTGGTAGTCTGGATATATTTTTTAAGAATGAAGCCTGCTGCCTCAACCACTTGCTATGAATCTATAATTTTATGGTCTAATAACAAAACAGTGAACTGGCTTAATTCTCTTGGCCAAGAGGACAAGAATAAAGTTCTGGATCTTGTCAGGAAAAAGGCTCCTGAATTGCAAGTTTCTTTTGTTAAAAGAAAAAAATAAATTAAAGAGCAAAAGCTAGAAAATATGAAAGAAAAGCAGGAAGAAAGAAGAGAAAGAAACAAAACAGAACAATGAAATAGAATTAACTAATAAAATAGCTGTGGGTTGTGGCAAAGTGAAGACATCGATGCAAAAATTCAAAATCTAAGGGAAAGGGGTATCAATAAAATATCCAATCTTGTATTGTCACAGATAAAGTTTCACAAAGACGTGTTAAATAGCAAGGGACCAAAAAAGCGTTTTCAGAAATCTAACAAAACGCAAACCTACAGTCAGTACGAGTTCATTTAAAAATTAAAACAAATATTGGCCCTTAACTACAGTATTTCTCATTTTCAGATAGTAACTCCCTTGCAATGAGACCCATCCATAAAATTAAAGAAATTATTGATTTAATTAAAGAAAATGTTATGAAAAAGATCAGCAATCGGAGAGAAAAAAAGGATAATTGAGCAACAGAAAAACCTATTGCCCGATTATCTTTCTTTCCTGGAATGCTGGTCCATAAAAGGATTAAA
Source organism: Anadara kagoshimensis (assembly GCA_021292105.1). Lineage (NCBI taxonomy): Eukaryota > Metazoa > Mollusca > Bivalvia > Arcoida > Arcidae > Anadara > Anadara kagoshimensis. The sequence goes on from CM037859.1 coordinate 5,328,019, forward strand.
CATCGGTGTAGGGAAACGAAAGATGATATTTGGGAACAGTGGGTTAGTGCTGATGGTGAAGGTAGACAAGAACAATATAAATCCGTTGAAAATACTTTATGAAGTTCACTATGATGAAACCCCTGTAGATGAACTTCATGAATCTCCTCGCTGACATGAAGAAGGGAGACTTGATAATTGTATCTTGAATACTGTTTTACTGAAATTTTTTAAAATGATGCCTATATAAGGTAGCTTTTAGATTTTCTGCAATGTCCGAAGCATTTCAAGATGGCCACCACAATTCAAAATGTTTTCCAAAGAAAAATATACAGACCTAAACTTTTTTCCTGCGAATAACTGTAATACATACAAACAATTAATGTCACACTGAAGTGCTAGCCCATTTAAACTGCAATACATTTAAATTAACTGTGTAAGCAATTAAATATTATAAATTGTGGTGTTTTATGCTGAGTCAAGACTAATTCAGTACATCAGAACAGTCAGTTATTGGATGGTGAAGGAACCTCAAGTGTTAAGAGTTCAGAGAAACCCACCATCATCAACAAGCAAATTGACAAAATATCCACTACACCAGATACTAGTATATACTACAGGGTGGTGTCTTTTGTATTTATAGTGTTGAAATAAAACTTTTTTTAAATAATACTAAACAACCAAAAACCACAGAAACATTATACTGGAAAACAATACCTAAACATTTACCGGTAAATTGAGACTACTGACTTTGGACGAACACTTAATAAATATTTATCCTGCAGTTTGATTTAAATACTTTTTATGGCTGTGTACCTACTTCACTTACATTACAGATTTTATATGTAAAATGATTTTTATAAAATATTTGGTAGAAAATTAAGCATAATTTTTTTTCGAATTTTTAGGTCGTGAATAAAATGGTGGAAATTAAACAAACCCGTTTAAAACATATTAAAATCATTGAGCATGGGGAAAAACAATATATTTCTTTTGAAGATTTCATCAAATATCTAATAGAACATCGAAAAGAGGGTGATGTCAAGATAAGAACTGATAAAGTTCAAGAAGAAGTGCTTAGGCATAACATACACAATATATTTACTATAGACGGCAAGAAATTCTTATCTTTTGAGGCAGTGATTTTATATACAGCCAATCATGCCAAAAACATTCAAATATGCGATTCCTTGCTCAAGGACATGGCGTCTTGTTTACTTGGTAAACAAAATGAATTTCCAAGAGACAGTGTGAAAACTTTGTACAAAGAAATAGTTAAATTACTCAGTGATGATGCAGGCTTCTACTCCGGTTTTCATCTTCTCCTTTCTGATGTGGATTTCCATCATACACCCCAAGAAACATTATACCTAAACTATAAGGATGATTTTTCTCCTGAACAATGGAATTTTAAATGTATTTTTGAACAAAACTGTTCACTTTATAGCAAGACAAGCCAAAGTTACGATGAACAATTAGCATCTAAATGGGAGTTCCTATATAGTCTCAAAGAAACAATTAAATTGGGCAATTCATTGAACAAAAAATGTCACAATTCAATTTCCATGTACCACAAACGTCAAATTACATCAGAATATTTGTATGAAAAGCCACATTTACAAGCAAAGAGTGAAAATGGAGTGGTACATCTCTTTGAAAAGCTGGAAGAAGATGCCAGGCTGGAAATAGAGAAGACTTTTCATACAGAGTGTCAGGTAGTTAGTGTTGACTGTTGTCCAAGTATTTGTTGTCATGATAACGATGTTCATGTTTTTGTACATATTGCATGTGAAAATGATTTGAGTCATGTAAATGACATTGCAACCATTGTTAGATCTGTTTTTGAAACCAAGCATGGCTACCTGAAGTCATTTTTAATAATTCTTCATTTTCAGATGTAAATAAATGTAGTCAGTGTAAGGGTGAGTTTGATGTCCATAGGTTTCATTTACGAGATGATTTCTACACAAAGAAATTGTCAGATAATGTATTATATATATCTAAATCTAAAAATGAAGACATTTTACAACTACCCCCGTCTACTATTCAGTCTGATGGAAAGTCCCTATGTCACAGCTGTTGAACCTTATATTACTAAACCACTGAGTTGGCAAAATTTTGATATCATACAAGAATGGTTAAAGGAAGGTCCCCTTTAAATTCAGCGTCTCCTGTCCTCTATGTTTATTAACAGAATTACTTTGAAAAGATCTGATGAACCAAAAGATATTTTTAGGGAAAAAGTTGTCCGATTATACGGCTGTCTGGAAGCTTTTCTCGGTATACTTAATTTAAAATTTACTGGAGTTTTGCAACTGATGAATACAGAGGAATTAGTGGTAGGTTATCATGCTGTATCTACAGTTTTCAATGTAACATCACAGTGTGGAATATCTCAGAGTCTGAGATCTGCAGACAGGTGGTTACAGAAGGCTGCAGATATAGAACTTTCCCATTATGAGACCTATCTCAAAAAGCATCCATTGTTTTATGAAAAGAAGGGAGACTGGGATATTGGATGGCATTCTGTTGCAATGCAAGAGTGTTTTATCATTCTATTTTTAGATAATCTTGTTCGGTTGACTGTACATCAAGATTCATCACCAGGTCAATCTAAAACTTCCCAGATTTGTACACTACCTATAACACTGAAAGGTTTACCAAAAGACTGATATTACACCCAAGAATGTAATGACCCAGTGTATGGAAGAAAACGAGTTAACTGAGAATGACTTTGAGCTTTTAACACACTTAACTACTCACGAAAACAAAGCACTGACAAAACTAACTACACAAACACTTTGGGATGTCTGTACTTTGATTCAAAAAGAAAACATTGCAGAATTTCAGCAGTTGCAACATTCAAAAACAAATACTTTCCAAGACATTGAAGAAGAACTTGATTTGTTCAACTCTAAAGTCCCTTGTTGAAGAACATGAGTTGGAACAAGATGACGTAAATGTTAGTACAATAGGGGACAAAGACTTATATGAAATTCAAACAAATGTTTTAAAAACACAGAAAAATATAGAACACTTTAGAGATATAGATGATACAGAGGAAAGTAATTATATTTACCTTGAGTCAAGTCTCACAGAGGATGCTTTTATTTTGGGACTTCAAGGTCAAAGTATGCAATCAGATGATGGTAATATAAATATAGACTTATCAATCAGTTCAGACCAAATTGAAAATGACACTTCAACACAGACAGAAACAAAAATGAAGAAAATACAAGTTACATTTATTCTCATGCTAGTTCTATTGACCATATTGACACCCACTTGTTTACTGAATACCATGTTAGTCCAATGTTATGTCGCCACCCTGTACCGGCTACTGGTCGAGATGATGACAAAGCAAATCTTAGAAAAATACTTTTGGATATTTTAACAAAATTAGGGAGATACCCAACTGTATTTTCTAAAGAAAGAATATTATTTGCCCCTGACTATAAAATTTCAAAAAATGTTATTGAATTAGTAAAGGAAGGTGGAATATATAGGCAATTTCTTCCAGATTTCCACTTCTGCACTTACGAAAATCAAAAATTGTTAATTTATTCAGTGCATACAAAGATGCAGGCTTGTTTCATCTATTTAAGTACATGAAAGATGATGAGCAGGAAAAGGAAGGATGAAACTTATAAGCATACAACACATTGAAACAGCAACCAATAATATTAAAAGGATGTCTATGGGGATACATTTAGCCTTTCTGATAAAATTCCTTGACTATTTGCCAGAACAAGAGGCAACACTTTTTGAAACTGATGTTGAATCTGGGGACATAACCATATTGAACTCAAACTGGAGACAAAATTCAATCATTTTTTGGAAACAGGGAGACAGACAAATGCAACGTTTGCCCTACATTTAGATATAATGCAACACACTGACGAGATTATTGGCATTTCATTGTCTGAGCGCATTGGGGGCCTGAGGGATATAATTTGCTGCTTGGGTGTGTCAAAACACCTCTTCCCTTTTCTTTTTTAAACGGAGCAACTTCATATGCCTCGTTTTGTGTGGATCTCTTGTATCTGCATTACTCCTGTGGTATTTTCATCAAATTTGAAGAATGCACTATATACCACACCACACAGGGGAAGCGTCACTAAATTCGCTTTAGATACACAGAGGGAGATAGATCATCGGGATGCTATAAAAAGCTTTAGACCCCGTTCTACCGTAGGCACTGTTGTTCCAAGGATGGCTATTGTTGACAGATTAAGTGCAGTGCAAGATGTTCGTTCTGCCCTTTTTGGAACAAAGGATGCCAATGACACAAATTTGACAGATAATTCAAAGAGCCTGACATTACAATATGACTTAACCCAAAAGACATGAAATTTGTCCTTCCTGTTGCGAAGGTTATTCTCCAGGAAAACGGTCTAAGTATAGAAAAAGACAACATTCCTAGAAATATATATCACACAGACAAGATTGCTTTATCACCATCTATATAGACACAGAGTCATATGACCTTGGTAAATATCTAATACACAAATATGCATGTCAACAAGAGCTATTCGGATTTTCAAAAACTGATATACCAAATTTGTCATCTGTCGAAGGTTCAAGTACATTAAAATTGAGCCAAGAAAGCAAAAGGAACGACCATAAGGCGATCCACTATTAAATTAAAAGATCATAAAACAGAAAAAGACAAAAATGAAGAGAAGAGACAAGCCCAAAATAAAAAATAGGGAGAGTAACAGACTGTATGAGTTCAAACATGAATGCTTGTCAAGCTTTACTTAACCCAGACCTTTCCAAACCTTTAGTGTCAAAATCACTGGGAATCAAGAAAGCTATTTTTAAAGCCTTGTCATTCTTAAATTCTGACAAAATGTCATCTGGGTTGAGTGATGTTTTACTAGAAAATGATCTGATTTACTCTAATTTGACAAAAATTCCTACACATATAAGCCAGTCAGTTACATTTGCTTCCATTGAGTTTGCTGGTGTGAAGTTCAAAAGTAAAGCTCTCTCTGGAAAGGAATACTTATCACATATTCAGAGCAATGTTATTAACAGTTCGCTTCATTCTCCAAATTTCCAAACATAAAACACCTTGTAATATGTGAAGAAAAGTATTCCTTCACTCCAGATGATTTAAAGCTGCTACAAGGCTAAAAAGACAGAAAACTTCTGAATATTCGATTATACATTTAAAACATGGACAGGATATATTAAGTGAAGATAAACTGTCCAAATCAGCAGTAATTAGTACAAATGAGGGTAAGCGATTAATAAGCAACTTTCTTGCTAGATATATAAATCAGCTTACTATCAAACATGATATTATTATTGACGTAGACAGTGAGTTAGTATTCTCTGATGATAAGAGCTACTGTACTCCAATTAGAAGCATCTTTTCAAAAGAAACTGGGTTTTCCAAACAAATACTCTTGCCTAGCATCAAACAATCTAAAGGTGAGGCAGAGATGTCACAGGTAGATTGGTTGGTCAATTTGAAAGATGAATTGCAAGAAAATGAAGCTGCATTAAGTGTTGTATCATCTGCTGATATTGATAGTATTTATATACATCTATTTGCTATGTCATTGTACTGGCCAAGAAAAGATGACAATACTTTCAAAAATCCTGTTTATGTTTTGCTTCAGAAACAATCACCCGAAATATATAACATCACAGGAATAATTGAGAAGATTGAACAAGAATATGGACATTTCATAGGTGTTTCATTAGCAATCTGTCTGTGTCTAGGTGGCAATGACTTTTTACTAAAATTTAATCATATAACCCATGAAAAATGGCTGACAATGCTTCTGATAGATGAACCTATTCTGTTGCAAAATTTACTCAAATTTGAGTATGGTCAAAATGACCCTGTGTTACCAGTGGGTGCAAAAATTGACACTGAAATCTATCTAGAAGTTGTCAAACGATTATATTGTCCAACATCTCTTGACGCAAGTAAACTTTCGTTTGAAGAAGTGCGACAATTATCGATCCAACAAATAAGCACAAAGGCACGCACAAAACACCCTACACAGTGGATGCCACCAAAATCAGCCTTGTTGCAAGTTGCTAACTTATAAACTGCCAGATAGCATACTTATTTAGTGTGGGAAACTCAAATAGCAAGCTTCCAGATTTTTTTAACTCTTGGTCCTTTCAAGAAAGATGTGGATGGTATATCATATGATCTTGGTCCTGATGTGAAGGTTGACAATGTACAGGAAATTTTAAAAATACCAATTGATGATTTAAAATCATCTGTTGGTGTTGCAAAACTGTCTAAAAGAAAAAGAAAATTGTCTAGTCCAAGTACACCTTAAAGCAAAAAAAAATATATCTCGTCCTCTGGTTTCAACACCGAAGGCTTCTTCGAAATATTGACATTTCACAACACATGTAAGTAGTACGAGTTGGTCTGTTATAGTTATACATCCTGGCTTTTTATACATAATTGCCATTAATTGTTTATGAGGCTAATTGTTAACTCTTGTTTTACATCTAAAATTTAGATATATATAAATCAAATGGCTTGGTAGACATTGGTAATTATAAACTCTGAAGTCAAACTCAGTCTTTCATTGTCAATTTCCTATCAATTTAACCTTATTGTTTTTTGCTCAATATGGAGGGTGTTGATAAAATTAGAAATTGCTCAAACACATATATTTATGTATTTAAACAAATGTATTAGATGTATAAACCATGCTTGTGTTGTTTGCTAATTTATACTTTTATGTAATAAATTCAAATATCATATGACAACTTTTACATTTGAAAATTTAAAAAAAAATACATATGGAACTTTGTTTAATATGCAATCCAATAATGGCTTGAAGTAGAAATGTTATCCCTTTTTCAGTTTTATGATAAATACAAATAATAAAATTAAGTATATGTAATGTTGAATAATCACTTTTTACATTTATAGTTTTATACAGAACAGTTTTTTACTACTTTGTCTAGCATTTTAGTAGGTGAAAGTGAATGTATGTTCAGTTTTAATATGTGTGTGTGTGTGTTTCTACATATGTATAATGGTAACTTTTAATCAGCAAATTTACTATAGTTTATTATTTAATTTTTATTATTTCAGTTTGTATTCAATTGTAAGTGAAAAAAATTGTATAAATTTTGTAAGAATTTTGTCATTTTGAATTGCAATGTACAAGCTGAATAAAAACAATGATTACAACATTTTCAAATTGTATTGTGTTATATATATATATATATATAATATCATCATTTTATGTATTAGGGTCATCTCTCTCTCTCAACATACTTCAGTAGAAAAGACCAGGTAAAATTCAGATTTAAAACTACAATGAGATGAGAATACTGAAAGGGATATTTCTAAATCCTATAACAATGACCTTGTTTGACTTAAAGTGATACTTCAGTTTGTATTGACTTTAAAGATGACCACAAGTAATTAAATCTAATGTAGCGTAAACTAGTGACACGCCTACAAAAAATTCTGCTCTGCGTTAGTCGTAGAACTGAATAAGGTAAGATTATGGAAACTAATTGTATCTTGAATACTGTTTTATTGAAATTTTTAAAATGATGCCTATATAAGGTAGCTTTTAGATTTTCTGCAATGTCCGAAGCATTTCAAGATGGCCGCAACAATTCAAAATGTTTTCCAAAGAAAAATATACAGACCTAAAGTTTCTTATATAAGTTACATATTATACCAGTCTTTACAATAAGGTAAGATTATGGAAACAAGTTTATTATCAGAACCATAAAAATCAAGTCAGTTTAACAAGATTAAAAACTTAGTTTAGTTTCAAAAACTAAGGTATACTCCCTCATGCAAAGTATTTCCTTAGCTTAATTTGGTAAAATATATTTTGGGCGATAATGGTGCTCAACTTGTTAGTTCAGAGTTTCATGATTTCGCTCGCAATTGGGAGTTTGAACACGTAACCTCTTCGCCATATCACAGCCAATCGAACGGCAAGGCGGAATCAGCTGTAAAGATTGCGAAAAATATTCTCAAAAAATCGAGTCGCAGTGGTAAAGATCAACGGAAAGCACTTCACGATTGGCGTAATACGCCGAACGTAGACATGAACAGTAGTCCGGTTCAGAGATTGATGTCGCGAAGAACTAGACACACACTGCCGATGTCAGATTCACAATTGTCACCGAAATTTATCGATGGTGTAATGGATAAATTGATACATAAGCGAAAAAAGACGAAGTTATACTATGATCGTCACACGAAAGATTTGCCCGAATTAAAAATTGGACAGCCTATAAGAATGGCTCCATTTTCTACAGACGCGACAAAAACGTGGCGGTATGGAAAATGTATTGACAAAGTATCGTCTCGTTCGTATATTGTTGACGTCAATGGGCATCTGTATCGACGTAATCGCATATATTTAAGAAACACACCGGAAGTGTTACGAGATACACCGGAAGTGAATGAGTCGCAGTTTAAAACTGAACACGGAATTGACATGACTAAAACCGCAGTCAACCAATCGAAAACTAACTCTGAAATCGCTGTTGACAAACATATGGTGACGAGTGACGAAAGTAATAAGTTCACGAAACAAGAACCGGAACAGAAAATGCAAACTAATTCATTAAATTCTCCTACACGTTCCACCAGGCGTCAGATCAAAATACCGTCTAAGTATAAAGATTATGTTATGGACAGTTAAAAATGTTGTAAAGGACATTTGAAATGTTCTATATGTTGGTATCTATTAGGAACTGTATTTATTATATTTGTTTCAAAATATATAATTTATTTTGTATGCATTTTCTTTGTTCACTTCAAAGAAAGGGAAATGTTACCATATCCGGATTATGTTCAAACTTGTACCTATTTGTAGATTATTGTAGTTTGTGCAATACGTCACTACTTAGTGTGCACATGTTATGAATACATGTATAATTATATCATGGAGAACACGCTGGTTATAGTTGTCACTAACAACTAGTAAATGGAATCATCATCAACAAGATAGTCAGGAACCAGGGCCAAGTAATATCAAGTCGGATGGTTGGATAACATTTAATTTTTATGACTGCATCTGATGATAATTATTTCTTGTATAATGTGTACTTCACTCCCCCAGATTTTCGTAAATCAGTTGTCTTGGAACTGCTTAATTGGGCAAAGTGTGATGAATGTCATGGTTGAGTGCATTTAAAATATTGTACTCGAGTAAATGTTGCCCATGGAGAGAATTTCAAATGCCCAAAATGTTAAAAAACTTACTAATTTTTTTTATTAATTTGTTTCATATTGTGTTAATATATTTTTTTATTTTGAAAAAAAAAATTATGAAATTTTGCTTTCTTTGTGAGCAATTCAATCAAAACTAGAAGTGACTTTAAACTGTGAATCTTTATAAGGTTTTCTATAGGTAACTGTGAAACTAGTTTTTATCTCAATGGTAACATGAAACAGACTATAATTTATATGTAAATTAGCCCTATATATAGACGAACTTTGTTGGTCATCATTATTTCATTTGCATACAGGATATTGCAAAAACAAACAATTTTGTTCAAAATGCGCAGAATTAGCCGAAAATATGAGATCATGAAAATGTGGGGGGTACCACACATTGGCGACCGACAATTCCCAAGATATCAATTGGATTTTCTTAGACTAACGGACAAATAAAATGTAAGAATATAGTTATTACATGTTAAAATCTTGCTGTCTTATCTCGTGTATTAATACCTCTACGGCCGGTTGAAGTGTTGGGTGCGCAAAATGACCCGACAACAGTGTATGTACAAGTAATTACCATAAAATTGTTATTTGTTGGCCGATTTTTAAAATTTTTGTGTCATTGAATTTGTATTGACTAGCATTATGCATTGAAATCATCATTTTTGCATATATGCAATTTTGACCTGAAGTCTCTACTACAAGGTAGTGGCTTACTGTAGCCCATGAAGGGAAAAAACGATTGTCATGCCAAGTAAAAACTATAAAGGGGTGGAGGGATATTACTTATCCAAGACTCACTTCAGATCGAAGACTTTTGGATCATTTATGAATTCTTTAAAGAGGAAACTCTCCTATAAAAAGGAGATTATACGAGATCTTCTCATAATGGAGGTGGGAGATTTGAAAATTGACAGATTGGTCATAACAACCAATTTTTTTTGTCAAAGTTGAATACTACCTCATTATTTGCTATAAAAATTGGCATGGTTATTCATCTATCTACCTAGAACACATATATTAAATTTCAACAATAACCAAGGTGTAGAAAGCAATAAATTTACTGTTGAAAATTTGAATCTATGGGGAAAGTTGTATGTTACACATCAGTGATTTGAAATTGAATGACATGTCAAAGGTTATGTTTACCCTAGAAATAGCCATTGACCACGCCTACATGGCGGGAAATAAAGATACAACACAAAAGTAAACACGTACCTTACTTTAATTGTTTGATGCTCTCTTTGAAGTACATTTTTATCCAGAATAAAGAATCAATTTCACAAAATAAAGACATCCTGAATTCTATATCCCATTATTACCTTGATAGAATGATAATTGTTGACAAAAACTTTATATTATTTACAGTTTAGGGGAATGTTGGCATAAATTTTATTTTGATTTGACTGTAATAGATAATTATTCCCACCTATGTCCCATATAAGGAACACCAGCTGGGTTTGGGTATAATGATCTTACAAGTTCTAATACACATAAAGGTATAATTTCTCTCCTAGTAATTACAACATTTTCATTTCCATTCAATAGGGCTTGTTTTCTTTCTAAGTATCGGTGATCTCTCCAAACATTCCGATCATGTAACATTTTCCAAAATTTCTTATAAAGTGATTTCCTCAATAGATTGTTTCCAGGTCTTGGTATCTGGCCCTGACCTAACCACCCTTGTCTGTTTGATGTAACACATGGATCACAGAAACAATAATTACAAAATTGTTCTTGATTAGTATCTGCTTCATTTTGATTTCTATTGTCCATATCATTTCTGTTCTGGTCTGGATTTTCATCTGAAAATTCTGTAATATTAACATGATCTGGATTTGATTCTGATTCTATTTCTCTAATATCATCATCTTCATATTCTCTTTCTTGGATAATATTTAGTTCCCAGTTGCTATGAGCAAAAAATGCTCTTATTGCTTCTTTTTGTTCAAGTGTAACAACTATAGATATAACCTCTTTCTTGCTGTCTGCCATTTTCCTTTTCTGATTACAGAATAATACATTGATATTCCTAAATGTTATAAATTTACATTGGAAAATGTTAAGATGACCAATGGATACCTGGTAATGTGTTTTACATTGGAGAAAGTGGTCATTACTGTTGGTCAAGGACAGAGTCAGGGTTAGTCTTGAATTGACAAATCTGGATGATGAGATGTTAATTTAAATTTATGTTCATAATTTTAACATAAATATAAAATGACAAAAATTGAACTACAAATGACACTTCCCCTCTTACAAAATAGTAACAGATAACAGTACATCAAAGCCTGAAAGTTGTATAATTTCTTCCACATGGTCCTGTAAATAATTTACCATTTCAGTTAGTCAATTTTCATTCAAGATATAAGCTGTAATTTTTACTTATAATCGTAACTAATATAAAAAACCTATAAAATGGATCAAGCAGGTGGCAGTAGAATGAGAGAGCAACAGAGAACCGAGAGACCACGTTATCCATCAGATATGCCGGAAGCAAGAAAAGCAAGAAATGAGAAAATGAAGCAAGTTCAATCATCAAAGAGAGGAAGACTTGATTTTTATTACAAAGTGAGTGAGTGAGTGAGTTATTGTTTAAAGCCGCATCAGCATTATTGCAGCTATTCGCGGCTGGAAAAAGTAAAAGATACAATAGTATAAATAACACAAAGTATTAAAATGTAAAGTTAAAAATAACAACAAATACATTTTTAATAAAACTATTGCTAAACTGATAAAAACCAGTTATATCACAGACAATTTATAAATAAAACACTGGGTTATATATATTTATTACAAAGATGAACAGGAAAAAGTTGAACTGTTTGACAAAATGGACCACATTAAACTCTTTTTAGGTGAAGAAAAATTTAATAGAGTGTCAACTTTTGAACTTTTACACAGGGTCTTAGACTTTTTCATTGAGTCAAACTTACCAACACAACAAGAAGAACAAATGGAAACTGATCCAAGTGATAATGATATCAACGAAACCATCAGATATCACTATGTAGAAGAAGATGACATTGCAAAGGAAGAATATTTTCTGATCACTGTATCAGCAATAGAACTTTGGTAAATCATGTTAAGTATCACTCCACAAGATGCGATGGCAATATGGTTGTACATAATTCAATTAAACTGCGACATGCTGGACACTTAACATTAAGATGTGACAAGGAACATTCTTTCAGCTGGACCTCTTCCCCTCATACTGGAAGTGGAAAACTACTGGTGAATCTCCGGCTTGCTCATGGGTATTTGTCTTCCGGAATGTTGCCAGAGAAGTATCTAAATGAACTTGAGAAAGTGTATGCTGATACTGTACAGCAAGAAGCTTCGCTGTGTACAGAACAAGCATTGATGGAAGAGGTTGCTTACACAGCTGCTGTCACAGATAATGAAGAAGAATTTTCAAAAGGCATTAGTATTTTAACAGATGCGAGACATTGTTGGCGAAAAAATGCTAAATTTAGTGACATTGTTTGTATTGGAAGCGGGACAAGCAAAGTTTTAAAAATTGAAACAGTTGACAAGAATGATGATCCATCTTCCCAAAGGCATGAGTTGTTAGGAGTTAAACGATTGTATCAATATTTTGAAGAACACGACACACCGATACATCTACATGCACATGATACAAATGAGAGTGTTAATAAATACATACGAACTGAACAACATGCAACTATCATCGCTAGTGACACATGGCATTTGACAAAAGGCATTGCAAAAAAAGCTAAACTTCTCGGTAAAGGAGACAAGAAGAAAAGAGGTGTTACCTGGCATGAGGAGTTGGCAGACAAAGCTGCATCAATCAAAACACATATATTTTGGAGTATGAAAAATTGCAATGCAGATGCTCAACAACTAAAAGATAACATTCTCAATTTAATACAACATTACAAAGGTAACCATCAAAATTGTTTTGAAACTGGACGCTGTAAAACTGATGAGTTCTATGAACCATCAAAATATCAAATAACTGATCCAAGTGCTGAAATTGTTTTGACAAATTTTTTGAAGAGTCTACAGATATTTAAGTATGCAGAGCGCTACCGATATTGTTTAGATACACATTTTGTGGAATCTTTTAACAATGCCTTATTGCAATTTCATGATAAGCGTATTGTGTATGGTAAAAATTCATATTGCATGAGGACATGTTTAGCAATACTTGATTGGAATGAGAATGTTAACAGGGGGCACACATCAATAAGGCAATTTCAAGATGTTTTACATCCAAGAAGAACTGCAGCAATACCAGTGAGAGTTAAAAAAAACATACAAATATAAAGATAATATATGGGACAAGTGGGTCCACCACTTTTACCAGTAACTAAATCTTATGTAATTTTTTCCCTATTGTGACACTTTGATTTTGGAATTTATCATTTGTGTATAATATATACATCAAGGAACATTGTCATAATAAAAACAAACACAAGGTTTTATTGCCAGTTCAAATTGTGTGTATGATTGTTAAAAGTAAATGAATTATATGGATCAATGAAACGGGATGTATTCAAATTAAATTGGTAAGTCTTTAAAACCACATGTAGTTGTTTTGATCTTATAACACGTGTTTATGGTCAGTAGAGCTATAAATAGGTTACAGGTAGTGTTTACTTTACAATAGGTCACGCCTCTTTAACTCGCTGCCGGGGTAGCGAAAGTTGCCCCTTTAAAGATAATATTGAAACGACTTTACTATTGGAACGAGTTTACTCTGGGAGTGTATGAAAGTACGAGTTTACTCTGTTATGTGAGAATGAGGTTCTAGGCGTGTTCGTGTTAACGTTAAAACTATGGACGAGTTGCTACAAACAGATTGAGGATAAAATAAAACTTTATCTTTAAATTATTACATGAACCAGTTCTTTAAAAAAAATGATAAAAAATGAACAAGACAAATTAACAATAGTCTAATATTATTTCATGTTTTACCTTTTATTAAAGAAGAAGGACGAAATGTTCGCCATATCGTTGAGGTGTGGCCATCTTAAACTGAGTAATAAGTAGTCGGACTAATCAGCCCACTAAACCCCCATTTTGATTTTTTGACTTTTTGGAGGTTTGTGGTCTGACAGCTTCCATTATTGAATTCTTGAAATTTCTGGCGAAAACGGCAGAAACGAAAACACGCGTCGATAATTTTCATTATTTCCTTACCTCGCTCTTGTTGACAACATGGAACACTTCCTAAAACATTATTCTACCGATCCATGCTTAAGTTTTAATTAAAATCCATCGATATCGGTAGAAATACAAGGCTTTCTGATGTCTCTTCAGCTCTCTGTCACTTTCACATCGTGAAGACATTACTAATTTGCATTGACCAATCAGATCGCGCGTTGCATTAGAAAGCACATGGTGATGTTTATTTACATTAACGATTCGCATTATTAATGATGTTTTCACGCGTATAACATATTATTTTAGTTACTTTATTTTTATCAATACCATGTGAAGACATGTGTACTAATTGCAGTGAAGATTTCTCATGTTTTTTCTCGTTTATATCTACATAGGCGTAGTAGCAGGGGGGGGTGGGGGGTCAGGCCCCCGCAATATATTTGTGAAAATTTGTATCGTATTTTATGTATAGTGTATAGTGCTAAAAAAAACCAAGAGCTTTAACAGGAAATGTTCATTTGGTAACCAATCAATTATCAATTTCATCATTATACTTGTAAAAAGGGCGTCTTGAAATTTACCCTTAGAAACGACTCACAGCACCTCCAATGGCAGGGGCGGATCCAGGAAATGGGGAGGGGTGAGAATTATATCAATGCTAGGCCCATGGCCAACTTAATGATGTACATCAAAGGTAAATGTAGATTGGTGTGGTTAATTAGTTTATTTATATGGCACCAAACCTTAATCTCCATGTAGCCAGAAGTCGTGAGTTGAGTACCGTGTGTTTGAAAATTAATCATTGGACTTAATTATGTCATGCAGTTATTTGTACAATTTTGTCTAAATATTTCACTGCTTTTCAGTCTCTCACTCAGAACGCTGCAAAATGTTCTGGGGTAGCCCCATATCCATCTCCAATGAGAGGGTTGATTATGGAACTTGTGTCATACGGTTATTGTTTTTAATCTTGCCTTGATATCACAGTATTTTAACCTATCAAAACGCTGCAAAATACAATGAAGATGCGTCTAGACAGGGGTTAGTTTTGAAAGTTTTCCGGGGAAGGCCCCTGGACCCCCACCTATGCGAGGGTTTAGCACCCATACTCCCCCCCCCCCCAATATTAAAAACCCTCCTACGCATATGATCTAAATTATTTTTTCTTTCAAATTGGGTAATATTCTATCATATCTGGGACTTGCGTGTTCTCCTGAAATGCTGTCAAGTTTTGTCCAATATTTTGTAGATCGTAGAATTATAAGGTTTTAAACCAATTGTAATATATAAAGTTCAACACAAGAATACTTGTCCGCAAGGTCATTAAAATTAATTATCTTATATTCATCCCGACCACACTGTAAATTTTGTCATAGGGTTCAATTTTAACTGTATTTTGCGTGAACATACATATATACAGTGAGGTGCTTAATTTCTTCTCTCCAAAATTACTGGAATAATATTTCTAGGATACTAGTTCAGAAAAATGAGAGGGGTCAAGAATGTAAAAATATATAGAGAAGATCGCGACTGCTCTATTTGAAAGTCTACATATAAATTCTAAATATGTTTAATACATTTCAATGTTACCTTTTGTAAGTACATGTATTAAACACCATGTAAAACATCCTTAATAACGCGAATTACCAATGTAAATAAACATCACCATGTGCTTTCTAAAGATAGAACTGCGAGTTTCACCATCCAAATGCAACGCGCGATCTGATTGGTCAATGCAAATTAGTAATGTCTTCACGATGTGAAAGTGACAGAGACCTGAAGAGACATCAGAAAGCCTTGTATTTCTACCGATATCGATGGATTTTAATTAAAACTTAAGCATGGATCGGTAGAATAATGTTTTAGGAAGTGTTCCATGTTGTCAACAAGAGCGAGGTAAGGAAATAATGGAAATTATCGACGCGTGTTTTCGTTTCTGCCGTTTTCGCCAGAAATTTCAAGAATTCAATAATGGAAGCTGTCAGACCACAAACCTCCAAATAGTCAAAAAAATTAAAATGGGGGTTTAGTGGGCTAATTAGTCGGACTAAGTAATAAGGTAGTCAAGTATTTGTGTAGCATTTTGGTAGCATTTGTGTACCATTTTAAAACATCAATTTCACCTGAAGTAATGAATACTGTGATCGTATATTTTCTATAAACGTGTTATTATATGTTTATTTTACATATATCATAAAAATATTTGTTGTTATGGCGGTTTTAATAAAGAAATCAAACGAAATCATAGGGGTGTTTACCGACTATATATCATAATCCGGCCATTTTGGTAGCATTTTTTAACATTTTCTAATGGTCAATTCTCTAAAAATACAAAATGTCACATTTTTATATTTGCTATAAATGTGTTATTATATGTATATTTTACATGTATTATAAGAATTTCCATTAAGACGATACTTTTAATAAAGAAATTGAACGAAATCGTAGGGGTGTTTACTGACTTCGATTGAGAAAATATATCGTAGTCCGGCCATTTTGGTAGCATTTTTAAGGATTTTCAAATGCCTATTTCTCTTAAAATGCAAAATTTTATACCTTTATATTTTATATAAACGTGTTATCTTATGTCTATTTCACATATATTTTAAAAGTTTTCATTTATATGGGGATTTTAATAAAGAAATTTAACAAAATCGTAGGGGTGTTTACTGACTTCAGTTCAGGAAACATCGTAATCCGGCCATTTTGGAAAATGATAAAATGGCCGGACTTCGATTTATTTTCTCCACCGATGTCGGTAAACACCCCTACGATTTTGTTCAATTTCGTTATTAAAACCGCCATATAAATGGAAACTCTTATAATCTGTGTAAACTGGACATTTAATTACACATTTATATAATATATAAAGGCATGGCATTTTGTATTTTTAGAGAAATGGTTATTTGAAAATGCTACCAAATGGCCGGACTACGATATATTTCCTCAACAAAAGTCAGTATACACCCCTTCGATTTCGTTCAATTTCTTCATTAAAAGTATCGTGTTAATAAAAATTCTTACAATATATGCAAAATTTACATATATAAGCACGTTTATATAAAATATAGAGTAAAAATATGCATTACTTCAGGTGAAATCGATATTTAAAAATGGTACACAAATGCTACCAAAATGGTACACAAATTCGTGACCACCCAATTTAGACATGAAAAGTCGATTATTTTGCTTCATTAAAAGTTTTAAGTCAACTTGACATAGCACAAATAACATTTATGTAGATTTCATTTGACTTGGTTAAAAATTTAACTCCATATAATAATGATTAAATACAGATATGTAAAATATTTAGGAATTTCAGTAATTTCTGTAAAATTGTAAAATTCTAATAAATAAATATCACCTTCTTTTAGGAAAATTCATGGGAACTGGTTTTATAATAGCATTAAGAAATAAGTTGATGCAAATGCAGTGAAATTCATGACACAGTGTATCCAAATGGGCATTATTAGTTTGTAAGAATTCAAAATAATTGTAACACACTAGGCCTATTCCAGATTTATTGATTTATCAGTTAAATTTAGAATTGATTGGTTGGTATACACACCCCATTCAAGATTATTTCAATTATAATCAGGTAATCAAAAACAAACATACTTATCCATTTCCGAATCACAATCCAGAAGCAAAGTAAAAACTTTGGAACTGACAAGTTAGGTTAGACACGTGAACTTCCACCAGGGAAGTGAGGCCGGGTGCTCCGGAAGGGTAAGCACCTCCTGTTTAGCTAGCTACACCCAAATGAGATTAAGGAAGTAAATAGGTACAGGGGTGAAGATTTGCAGGGGCCCAGTAGCCAATGGCTTCTAAATTCGAGTATGGGCCACTTAATGTTTACACATTTAAGCACCCGGCCTCACTTCCCTGGTGGAAGTTCACGTGTCTAACCTAACTTGTCAGTTCCAAAGTTTTTACTTTGCTTCTGGATTTTGATTCGGAAATGGATAAGTATGTTTGTTTTTGATTAAGCCATTTAGTACTGTTACAAATTCTTTTATGAAGTGAGCTGGCCCCAAACTCAAAATATTCAGGCTTCATCCCTGAGGTAAATCACACCCCTCAACAAGAGAACTTGCAAACTTTCTGACATAGTAAGATTTTAACCTATGCTGTTACCTGTATGCTACACTTCAGGCAAGGGTGCATGAAAAGCATTTCATGTGGTGAAAAAGAGGTATTCAGTATCAAGAGAAGCATTCAATTCATAAATGGGTAATGGTATATAATTCCCAGTATGTTAAGGATATTGATATGTGTTGATTTTTTTAATTCTATATAAAATGAAACATTCATAAATGTCTGATGATATCTAATTCCTAGTGTATTAAAGATATTGTTATGTTTTAATTTTACATGAAATGAGACATTCAACATTATTACAATTTACAAAGTTGGTTTAGACACACATAATGCATTTTTCTTTGAAAAATGTTCCATTATGTGTAAATAGTAATAACCATGAGTGTTCATTCTAGGATTTTTTCAGATGGGTTCATTTCTAATAAAATTCCTCTAATAACAAGTTGAATACATCAATGATTTTGCATACATCTAATGTTTGATGTGACGTGTAGTCTTTTAGGCTGATGTAAAAGCCTTTGTAATGAAGTATTTAAAAGTTTCATACAATGTAGCTTTTATATATGACAATGCTATCAAATATTTTGAACTTGCATTTGAAATCTAATTTCAAATGTGGCCAACTATGGCCTTTACAATGGTGCCATTTGGCAAAATAAAGGATCAACAGCCCCTTTCTAGAATGAACACTGCCATACGATCCCATAGTTTTTGATTTATTTGTAAATGATTTATCTATTTATCACAGCCAGAACAACTAGAAAGTACCTGTCCCCCAAAAAATCACTTGTTTGTGTAGTTTCTAAATTAAATTTGATAATTTAGACAATTTTAGTCCTTTTAAATGCTATTATGGCCCACTTGTCATTCATTTAACAAACAACAATATGACAAAATTTCTAACTATCTGCCTGTTCATAAATTTTTCTAAATTTTTAGTAATTCAATATCTTTTATTTTTTAAATGTTAATTTTGTTCATTTAAAAATATTTGTTTTATTTTTCCAAACAATATCTGGGTTACTTTCCATGGTACCCATGCCACATTTGATGTTAGTACCTTGAGGAAAGACAAAATGCAACTTATTTTGATCTCTTTTTATATATTTACCCTATTTATCATCACTAACCTGCTCAACATACTGTGTCCCAGCTCTAACTTATTTCTCTGTAGAAGGTATGATTGTTTGATTGATTGATTTATTTATTATCATCTCTAACCTGCTAGACATTTTGTAACCTGCTCAACATACTGTGTCCCAGCTCTAACGTATTTCTCTGTAGAAATTTTGATTGATTGATTTATTTATTTATTAACAACTGCTGACATATTGTGTCCCAGCTTTAACTTATTTCTCTGAACAATTTCTGATTTATTTATTATCATCTCTAACCTGCTAGACATTTTGTAACCTGCTCGACATACTGTGTCCCAGCTCTAACTTATTGTCCTGTAGAAATTCTTATTTATTTATCATCACTAACCTGCTAGACATTTTGTAACCTGCTCAACATACTGTGTCCCAGCTCTAACTTATTTCTCTGTAGAAATTCTGATTTATTTATTTATCTTTTTTTTAATGAAGGCCCTATTTATTTATTCCTGTTGGGGTCCTAAAGTATCTCCATCAACAAACACATGTCATATGATGTGTGCCAGATGAGGATGCCTGTTGCAAAAAAAAAAGTAAATACAGTACAGACCTGTACAAAGTTTAGCACCCAGCTAACAAATTGGTGCCGACAGTCCATATTGGTTCCTCGTTTGGTGTTTACATCGACAGCAGTTGCCATCTATCTCTCGGCAGCTTTTCGACCGCTACCTTTCCATACCTTAGGCACTCGGCAGTCGAGCTTTGACTTCTTTTGGTTAGCTTAGTGTTAAACTTTCGACAGGTCTGTACTGTACATTGCGTGAACTGTGTATACAGTAGACAGTTGACCTATAGATATATTTGACACGGGGAACGTTGTTTACGTCACTACGTTAGAACAATGTTTATCAAGGTCGCGGCCATATTTGTTTTCATTGACAACAAGACGTAATGAAATCATGCTGTTGGATTTTTGCGATTTTCGCATATTTAACCCTCATGCACCAGGTACGATAATTTACTGGCGTATACTGTAATAATTTTCTGACATTGTATTAAAATTTCTATGAAAAGTATTCTTTACACAAAAAACGTACCAGTTTTAAAAATGAAGAAGAAATTTCTGATGATTTTCAAGAGAAATCGGTTATTGTCGGGATATCAGTAATTTTAAATAAATGTGGCGTTTTATCTCGGACTTTTTGATACATGTAGAAAGTTTACTCAATTCCTCGCACGCTTGCATCATATTCGTAGCTAAAATGTTAATTTTATGGTATAAAAACGATTCTGAAAATGGCGATTTTTTTCGGGTTCAGACACTTGCCAAAAAATAATCCCTTTTTATTTACCGCGGAAGGTCTCAAATTTTAAAACCAACGCACATTTTGGACTTGGCTATCCTACTGTTAGTTTAAATGCCTATACATTAAACCACAAAGAGTGGAAAAGGCCAAAGGGATTATAGTAGTACAGGTCGTTCGCGAACCTTTTGCCACCGTTCAGCCGGCCGAAAAGACAGTTAGAGCTTCTGTTGGATTGGTTTTACGACTGCATGTTGGCTCATGCCCAATGTGCGGTCTTTGATTTTCGCTGTTTCTTTGGATGTCTGGTAGGTTGAGGTAGCGGCGGTGGTGTGGCTGGTGGCGTCGCAGGAGGTACCGGTGATTTGTATATCTTGGCCATTATTTCGTTGGTTGTTACTTCTATTTCGATCTCTTTGGAGCTGGTGTTGTTGGAATCTCTGCTGGAGTTAGGCGAGGTGAGAAATCTGGATATGTCTATTTTGCTCATGTCAAATGGTTCTCTGGACGCCGAGGATGTGGAGGAGCCTGAGTAATTGCTGGCCGGACTGGTCGGTGGTCGCTTGGTAGGCTGGCAACCTATTGGCGATAACTGGCTGAATTGACTTATAAGTTGTTGTAGCTGACTGGGTTATCCTGGCTGGCGCTGTAGCTGGCTGGGGAGGCCTGTACCTGGGTGTTCCCTGCTGGCTGTGGAGTTGGTCCTGGCTGACTCCTTCCTATTCTTCTGCCTCCAGCGAGTTCTATTTCGCCGGAGCGTGGCGGGAGACTTGTACTTTTTCTTCTTTTCAACGGCCATCCGTTCTTGGCTGGTGGGATCGGCGTGGTCCTTATCCTTCCGAGCCTGAACAACTGAAGCGAATTCAATTAAACTTTACAGGAATAATGTATGAAAGGTGTTTTGCAAAGATTGCCGAAATTTTTCTGATCCGCCTAAAAATATGGCTGCCAGCGGGGAATATAGTTTAACATTGGACCCTATGGGAAAAACACGTTTTGGCTATCTCCTCTGAAACTATTGAAGCAAACTTAACAAAACTTTTGAGGAATGATGTATTGGAGGTCCTCTACATCGATTGCCAAAATTTTTCTGATTGGCCAAAAAACATGGCTGCCAGAGCAAAAGGTAGTTTAACATTGGACCCTATGGGAAAAACGCATTTTTGACTATGTCCTCAGAAATGACTGAAGCAAATTGAACCAAACTTTACAGAAATGATGTATAGAAGGTCCTTTACTTAGATTGACAAAATTTTTCTGATCCACCAAAAAACATGGCCGCCAGCACAGAAGATAGTTTAACATTGGACCATATGGGAAAAGCACATTTTGGCTATGTCCTCAGAAATGACTGAAGCGAATTTAACCAAACTTTACAGAAATGATGTATAGAAGGCCCTTTACTTAGATTGTCAAAATTTTTCTGATCCACCAAAAAACATGGCTGCCAGTACAGAAGATAGTTTAACATTGGACCCTATGGGAAAAGCATATATATGCTATTTCCTCTGAAGCTTGGGAATCAAATTGAACCAAACTTTACAGGAATGATGTATAGAAGGTCCTTTACTTAGATTGCCAAAATTTTTCTGATCCGCCGAAACACATGGCAGCCGGGGCAGAAAATAGTTTAACATTGGACCCTATGGGAAAAATATATATGCTATCTCCTCTGAAGCTAGTGAAGCAAATTGAACCAAACTTTACAGGAATGATGTATAGAAGGTCCTTTACATAGATTGCCAAAATTTTTCTGATCCGCCAAAAAACATGGCTGCCAGCAGAGAACATAGTTTCACATTGGACCCTATGGGAAAAGCATATATGCTATCTCCTCTGAAGCTAGTGAAGCAAATTGAACCAAACTTTACAGGAATGATGTATAAAATGTCCTTTACATAGATTGCCAAAATTTTTCTGATCTGCCAAAAAACATGGCTGTCAGCGCAAAAGATAGTTTAACATTGGACTTTATGGAAAAAAACGCATTTTTGACTATGTCCTCAAAAATGACTGAAGCAAATTGAACCAAACTTTACAGGAATGATGTATAGAAGGTCCTTTACATAGATTGCCAAAATTTTCCTGATCTGCCATAAAACATGGCTGTCAGTGGAGAACATTGTTTCACATTGGACCCTATGGGAAAAAGCATATATTTGCTATTTCCTTTGAAGCTACTAAAGCAAATTGAATCAAACTTTACAGGAATGATGTATGGATGGTTCTTTACTTAGATTGTGGACATTTTTTGATCCGCCAAAAAAGATGGCTGCCAGCACAGAACATAGTTTAACCCTATGGGAATAGCATATATTTGCTATCTCCTCTAAAGCTACTGAAGCAAATTGAACCAAACTTTATGGGAATGATGTATGGAAGGTCCTTTACTTAGATTGACAAATTCAAATTCCCCGTTTCATTTACAATAAAGGCAAAACACTTTCAAAATCTCGGAAGCTGAAATTTCATTGGACAATAAATGTTACAACAATGGCTCATTCACATATGCCCCTAAACGGTGTTTCCTCAGATCTCCCACTCCGCGCCTATATCAAAAATGGGGGAGCAAGTGAGAGATGTGATTTTAATCAGATTGAAAAACTGTGAATGGTAAATAGTTATACAGTGATTTCCTTAGCCATTCTGTCTGATATAAACAGTGCATTTTTTCATCACTGGAATACAAATTTGCTTTAAAAGCATTTTAGTCAGGTGAGCGATACAGGCTCAGCCACACTGAGCCTCTGGTATACTATTTTGCCAGGGTGCGTAAATAAATAAACCAGTCAGATAAGCGAAAACAAGGCTGAACTTAATATAGCAAGATCTATTCTGATTGGCCAAAAGAAATAACTTTAACCAATGAAAATGTGTATTATAAAACGGGGTTCTCGCAGAATTTACAAAATGTCTGTCACAGTGCAATAACAGATTAAAGTAAAATGAAAATAACCAACTGAATTTAAAGTAAGTCATGGCAGCTTTAGCTGACTGCATAAACAATAAATATAAGTGAAATAGATACTGAAAGTGCGAGAATAATTAAACTGCTGCTGCCGATACTCGGCTTATGTAGAAAAATAGTCGCCGTTACACTCCCCCCACCTTAAGAACAAATTTAATAAATTTGATCATAGAGAAAATATTTGTTTACATATCAACAATTGTAAATTAATATCAAAATATAAAAATAACATGTATGTAAACATCAATATCATAAAGCATTGTACCAAAATGTAATGGAAATAAATAAAAGTTCATGTATTAATGTCCATTTATAATCTTCATAACTAAAAAAAACATAATAACAGTAACAACGGTATAAGTAAAATAATAATAATAATAAAAACACTATCATAGTCCATGGGAACAAAACACAGTTACAAACACAGGATCAAATATTGAGTCGCGCACAAAAACATCCAGGAATGGTAAACAAAGTCACTAAAAACAATACAAGTTCACTTCCTATATTTTTTTCCAATAGAGAATTCTATCACCTCCCCTTCTTCGTTGTACTTTAGAAAGACCTCTTGGTCTCTCGCAACAGTATGAGCTGGGAGAGAGAACAAAGGGTCCAAATTAGCAATCTCCGCCTCCCTTTGCGGCCTCCATTGCCTCCACATGGACCACCTGATTCCTCTTGGGAGGAAATACATCCCCCGGAGGGATGTATTTAGGGTTTGGCCGCTCCTGGGCCACAACCCCCGCACACATCTCTTTCGCTAGATGATCTGCCATCCGATGGTGCTTTTTGAGATGCCTTGTAACTTCCCATCGGAACTCAAAACTCCTTCCACATGCCGGGCAACCATAAAAACTGGCAGTGGCTACATGGAACTTATTCCAGTGTTTCCTGTAGAGAGACAGGGTTCTGAAGAGCCTCCTTTCTCCACAACCAGCAACCCTGCACTCCATGCCACCCTCTGGCCACACTTCCCGTAAATCATCGTTCAGAGACAGCATCTCATCAGCTGTAACGTCCAAATATAATACATCTGCCATTTTCTGAAATATAGTAATTATAAGACTGTTAGTAAAGTTTATCTTAGGAACACCTCAACGAATTACTCCTACTTATGGGACTACGAGTAGATGTTCACCAAAAACTTTTTATTAACCACAATCCTACAAAAACATATGTATGTATATATGTATTGTAATGAAATATATTATGTATATATTAATGAGTTTTATTTCTATTTCTGTTAAAGAAACTGAAAGTCACAATATCAATGATAATGCTGTAGTAGTCAGTTACAACTCCACCGTCGATATTGATAATGTCCATTAATGAATAAGCAGTGCCGACTAGACACAGCTCATTAACCAATTGAAATTTACTAAATTTTGGAAAATAATAATATAGACTGCCACTGAATATGAAACTCAACTCCAATAAAGCCATTATTGGTACAATATTAACTAGTGCTGCAGCGACTGCAATCAATGACCCTACCACAGAATAGCTACTGGTTACGAAAACCCTATATTATATGTGGCAAACGATCAATCATTATACATTTATACCCACTAGCTGTCCGATAATTGTTAAATAGT
This sequence comes from Anadara kagoshimensis, assembly GCA_021292105.1. Classification (NCBI taxonomy): domain Eukaryota; kingdom Metazoa; phylum Mollusca; class Bivalvia; order Arcoida; family Arcidae; genus Anadara; species Anadara kagoshimensis. The sequence continues at coordinate 5,353,380 of CM037859.1, forward strand.
GACCTACTGAGACTAAATGATGGTGGACTATAATCAAAGTACTGAAGGAACATTTCAATAGCTGAACTGATAGAGGATCTTATACTGGTGCACAATTTTGTAAACTAATAACTGAACTTATTTATTTATTTACTTAACTTCCCATGGACACATTTACAAAAATAGACAAGATTACAACAAAAATTTATTTACATATTTACAAGACTGACAGTGGCAACCCTTATATTGATGGTGAATAAGGTACAGGTTTTCTGATTTGTCTACCCGCCCTGGTTCTAGGAGGTGTTGCATATTGGGGGGGATGGGGAGATTAAAATGTCTGCTCCATCGCCAGCATCAGAAAAATTATCAGTCTTATACTCCTGAGAAGAATCAAGAATATCACCACCCTCATATGGTCTTAAGTAGTCTACATGAACAATAATTGATCTACCATGTGGATCTTTTTTAATCTTATAAGTTACTTGTGACAACTTCTTGAGAACACAATAAGGACCTGTCCATCCCAAACCAAGCTTAATGTTTGCCTGAGGGGGGTACCACCTCCAAACAAAGTCTCCTTCATTATTAGCACGAGGTTTCAGACCCCAATCATAATAATTTTTCTGATGAACTGCAGCTTTCTTCAAATGACTATGAGCTAACTCGTGAGTTTTTGACATAGTAAACTTAAGCCACTCAACATATTCAACTGGACATGTCTCGAAATAAAAATCAGTTGGGCTGCTTACCATGAGATCCAAAAGGCACAAAGTTTCCCTACCAAACATCATATTAGGTGTATAGCCGGTACTATCATGAACACTAGCACGATATGCCATCATCAAAAATGGTAAATAGTCATCCCAACTTGAACAATTTTCATTAACAAAAACCTAAAGCATTTGAATTAGAGTTCTATTAAATCGTTCAACTAAACCATCTGATTGAGGCCTATAAGGTGTAGTTCAGGTTTTCTCTACACCAAACTTTTCACACAAAATTGAAAACAATTCTGACTCAAACTCAGAACCCTGATCAGAGTGTATCTGCTTAGGTACTCCGAATTTACAAAACAATTCAGTGACTAACTTATCAGCAACAGTTAATGCGTAATTGGACAGATACCAATTTTGTCCAACGAAGTACTCACAATAGAATGTTGTAAAGGGGACCGACCAAGACCTGGGCCTCTCTTAGACCTAGCACAAAGATTACATTGTTTACACCACCTTTTAACATCTGAACTCATACCAGGCCAATACCACCGACGCTGAACTGAACTCAGTGTCCTATCTCTACCCAAATGTCCTGCAGTGCGTTTGTTATGAAACTCATAAAGAATTTTGTTTCTAATTTCCCTTGGAGCCACTAAAACTAGAATAAACTCCCCATCTCCAATATTACATTTATGATAAAGTAACTCATTATCAACTACAAATAATTCCCAAACACTCCAAAGTTGTAGAACCTCAAAAACCGCATTTGCAACATGACACCGTTCAGGTTTTCTCTCGAAATTTTGTTTTAAATCCAAAATCTTTCGAATGTTAGAGTCATTTTGTTGATATTCTTTCAACTGTTGATTCGGAACACCTACAACCTCTGAACAATCAGTATCACTATCAGAACTGAAACGTTCAATACTTTCATCCCTTTGATTACCAGCAAAAAGTGGAGTAATATAAAAAGACTTTAGAATCTGCTTTACCTGCCAAACTTAAGACAGAATGGGACAAATTACAACAACCTGGACAATAATCACGTTTACAATGACTATATTGTCTTGTGGACAAAGCGTCAGCATTTGAATGTTGATAACCCCTACAATGCTGAAGTACAAAATCATAAGTATCCAAAGAAGCTATCCATCGCGCTAACATACCCTCTGGATTTTTTAAATTCTTAAGCCAAATTAGTGAAGCATGGTCTGTCCGAATAATAAATATTCTACCCCAAAGATAATGCCTACACTGTTTAACAAAACTAACAACAGCTAAAAGTTCACGAAATGTAACACAATATCTTCTTTGAGTTTTGCTAAGTGTTTTACTAGCATAAGCTATTACTTTTTCTTCCCCATCCTGTACTTGTGATAGAACAGCCCCAATACCATAGAGACTAGCATCTGTATCCAAAATAAAAATTCCTTCACCTTTGGGATAAGCCAAAATAGGAGATGAAATTAATAGAGACTTGAAACACGTAAACGATTTCTGACAATCAGATAACCAAATAAAAACTTTATTTTTCCGAGTAAGACTAGTTAATGGTTTTGCAACCGTGGAGAAATCTGGAACAAACTTCCTATAATAACCAGCAATGCATAGAAAGCTACGTACTTCACTGACATTTGTAGGTGCAGGCCAATTTGTAATAGCCTCAATTTTAGCTGGATCACATTTCACCCCATCATATGAAACATGTCCCAGAAACAAAACCTCAGTTTGAAATAATACACACTTGCTTGGTTTTAATTTCAAATTTGCACTTCTAAAGCGATTGAAAACTAAACGTAAATATTTGATTGTATCTTCAAATGTAGCCCCAAACACAATGACGTCATCGAGGTAACACAAACAATGTTTCCACTGTAAACCCCTAAGCACTAATTCCATCAACCTCTCGAAACATGCAGGTGCATTGGATAACCCTTATGAGTCGTAAAAGCTGTTTTAACCTTATCCTGTTCATCCATAACACATTGCTAATACCCAGAAGCCAAATCCAAAGTGTTAAACCACTAGGCAAAGGTATTAGTCACAGAATTCAACTTCCGGTAATCAATGCAAAAACGTATTTACCAATCCTTTTTTGTAACCAAGGTGACTGGACTTGAGTAAGGACTTTCACTAGGCTCTATAATATCATTGTCCAACATTTTATTTAACTCTTTCTCAACAATTTTTGAAATAGGGAATCTACGAGGTGAAAGCTTAAATGGAGCTGAATCCCATGTATCAATCTTATGCTTAGTTAAACTAGTTCGACCAAGCTTCCCATCAGGACCAAGAAAAGTATCTTGAAATTTCACTAATAAGCTAGCCGAACGTGACCTTTGCTCGCCAGTCATGTCTTTCGAAGCATTATCTAATAAAGCTTGGAGATGCTCAGGCACAACAGAATCCTTCAAACTTAAAATATCATTTGCGATATTGGGCAACAGATCAACTGACTCAATGCTAGATATAGGTATGTGCTTCCTTAATTTTACAGGCCTGTCAGTAATGTTAATCACTGATAAAACAAAGTCGGCCTTATAAGGGTCAACTAAGGTTCTAGCCATCAACACACCCCTATTACCCAAAGAACTACATGGTTCTATTAAAGCCTCCTGTTCACAATCTAAATCACCATCAGCATAGCCCTTAACAAGCAACTTAGACTGTGGAGATACTGTGACATTCTTAGACACCTTAATTCTGAAAGTGGTACTTTCTAGCTTATGTAAATGTATATGTTGGACAGCAATACGAAACTGTTTTTGTGAAGTGTCAATTGTGATGTCATTGTCCTCTAAAAAATCAAAACCTAAAATACCATCCAAACCATTCAGATCAGACACAACAAATTCAAAATTAAACTCAAAATCTCCTATACCAAACACAAGAGGAGCTATGCCTAAAGTATCCATGACACTTCCATCGGCTGTGGTCGGGGTTCTCAAATCCCTTTTAAGCATGGTTGAAGATCACCTAAATCCAAATAAATATCCTTAGCTAGCACACTAACTGAAGCACCAGTATCAACTAAAAAATTTAAATCCTTATCCTTAACCGTTATAGGGGCAAACAAACAAGATTTTGAAATACGACTGATTGAAAATTAAACATAAGGCCTAGAGCCAGACTGCTCATCAACTACATGGGCTAAATCTTTGGCCTTAAGTGTAGCCCTGTTTACTTTCCCTGACATTATTTAAAGGACAACTAGCAATAAAATGATCCGACTTGCCACATTTAAAACAACCAGTATTCACAAGTTGACTTGAAGCTCCCTTATTAGACAAAAGTCTATCGCTATTCTGTTGAAAATCCTTATACAACTTTTTAATATTTGCCCTTTCAACTTTAAGCTCATTACAAAGCTTTTGAAATTCCTTGACCATCGAACCCATCATGCTTTGACATTCAACATTTTCAACAGCTGCTTTACGTTCCCTATAGGATTCAAGCTTAGAAGGACGAACCGGCTTAACCAAACGCGCACTATCAGGCCTATCGTTAGAAGACTTGGGTTAATCGAATCAATCTCAAAAGCCTCATATTCTATCGCAAAAGCAAATGCTTCATCTAATGTTTCAGCATGTTTGAACTGAATGTGTTTGCTTAACTCCTTATTGCCTAAACCTTTAATAAATTTATCAATAACATTTTCCTCCCTAGCATCGTACTGTACATGAGGATAAGCTAAACTACCAAGACGCCTTAAAGCATAACCAAATTCCTCAGGTGTTTCACCCCTTAACCGCCTTCTAGTTTTAAATTCTGTTTTGTAAGCAGCACATCTCTCTTTTGGATTAAACCTTTGTTCTAAAACGCGTTTAAGCTCTGAATAATCATGGCGTTGAGCAATAGATAAATCACCAATCAACTTTTGAGCAGCGCCCCTTAATGACATGCAAAGTTGTTGAGCCATTTCATTTTAAGTCCAGTTATTCCAACTTGTTCAAACTGAACTATATAATCTCTACACATACAAGAACGGCCATCGAACTTATCGGGTTCTTTTTCACGTCTTACTAAACCAGAATTGAAACTACGACCAGAAACTGACATGTGAATCTCCAAAATTATGCCTTTTAGAATAAGTACCAAGTCCCTTGTCACTGTCTATACCGGACACCTTGTATGAACCATCGCAGGAATTGTTACTCCTATTAGTACCCGACTGTAAACTACTAAATACATTTGACGCAATATGAGATTTTTCTTAAAGTCACATCTGCAAGTTATGATTTAACATCATTTAACCCCTTATCCAACTTTCCACATACAGTATAACATGTGTATAAAGACCACCCAGGGGACTGAGCAAAAGTGGACTTAATAGACAGGTGGACTTTATATAGGGGTCACCTCTTATGAACGAGTAAACATTTATTGTTGATACTGGTATACAAATGAGTGAAAAATATGTGGTACCTATTAAAATATTTAAATACATGTATTTATTTATTTTTTTTAAAGAATTGTTTTTTTAATTAAATAATTATAGAAAATATTTGTAAGTGTACTTTAATCTTGAGGGACAATATTTCTCATTACATGGTAACAGTTTATCTAATCAGTAAACACCTGACTGATTAGTAGTCATCGGCGAAAATAACCCCGGTATTGTTTGCAGTGTGTAGGACAAAAGGGGTGGTTCGCACCTGACGTGCACGCACGTGTATGTTAATTAAATGAGTTTGAAACAGAGGGAGGGTATCACCTGGCGTACTTGCAGATGTATGTAAGACAATGGGGTTGTGGGGAAAGCATATGGTAGATGACCAATCTAATTATCTAAGATAGCATCTGCATGATGATATTTCATTAAGATATACAATGTAAGGGTATTTTTGAAAAGGTTAGGTATTGAATGAAGTTAATGAAATATTATAACGCAGATGTCATAATGACCCTATGTTACTGTTTGAAAAAATCAAGAATCAATGGTTTGGTTCAAAATGAATTGAGATCAAAGTGTTCTTGATATAATGAAAATCATCTGTATTCAAATGAGGTTCGAACCCCTGACTAGATTAAAATTAAATCTGTCTTTATACTTTTATGTTAAGTTTTTAAATATAAAATGTCAAGCGGGTTGCTCTGTGTTATGACACTCTGACCAAATATAATAATGCAGTTTAAAACCCGTCACCTAGTATTCAGGTGTTTTGGAATTTAAATAAATAAAAAAAAGAACTTTTTGAAAAAACAATACCTTTATGTATAAAAATAAAGTAAAAAATATAATTTATTATATAAAATAATTTTTTACTCTCTCCCTCTCCCTCTCTCTGAAAAATCAAACACTTTATTGAAGTGTAAATTAACGTTAAATAATTAAACAAAAAAAATAAAAACTCAAAAACATAATACCTTTATCTGAAAAAAAAAATAATTCATTGTACAGAATAATTATTAACTCTCTCGTTCTCTCTCTCTCTCATACAAAAATTACAAAAAACTCTACCCAAGTATTAATCAAAGTTAAAAAGATACAAAAAATAAAAACTCAAAATAATACTTTTATCTGAGAAAATAAAAGAGATTCAAAAACATAATACCTTTATCTGAAAAAAAATAAAAAATAATTCATTGTACAAAATAATTATTCACACACACACACACACACACACACACCAAAATCATTTACTCTCCCTGAGTATAATCAGTGTGAAAAATAATAAAACATCAGAATAGATAGACAATTGAGTCTTTAAAGTTTATTCCTTGATTTCTGTGGTTTGACTTTCATTAATATCCAACATTGTTGACGCGGTAAGTTGTCTATTCAATTTTATTTCCAACCTAGAAATTTTATCATCAAAATCGCGCAATATTGTTCTTATTCTTGATATTCTACCCTGTAGGGTATTCCTCGATTTGCGAATTAAGACAGATCCGACAACAAGGGTGATTATTATGCCCAAAGAAATTAATCCTTCCGTAACACTTGCTGCTACAAAGTCATAATAACTGCTAGTAACACTTTTCTCATTCGATTTTTCAAAATCCTGTCCATTTGAGTCACGGCTATCGGTGTTGCTTACTTATCTTGCATCACGCTTTTCGTTAAATCCACAAGCGATGTCGTTCACTGTTATTCCTTTAAACATTTTCCATTGAGCGCAATAAGTAGCACCAGTTTTAAATTGGGAAATATATTTGGGTTTACCTAGACCTGTTCTACCCATACTGACATAATTATATGTGTAATTTTTCTGTTAATAACTCCTGTTCCAAAAATTCTGTTTGAAGGTTTTCCGATACAGTTGAGTGTCTGCTGGCGTCGATTACACATTTTTCTGTATGGGTCAGTATACACGTTGTAAATCAAAACAAAAAATATAATCTTAAAAAGTACACTTCTCGTCATGGTGTGTAATATGATCTAGTCTCATTAGATACAAAGCCAAAAAGAGCGGTTAATATACTGGACAAGTCCATTATATAAAACATCAAAGGGATATTCTACCTCAAATGACCAACAGAATCTCTAGATTCATCTATCAACATTCCAGAGTCAAAAATAGCCGTGGTCACGAGCTGACCGAATTCTCTAAACTCATGTCCAATGAAAAGAGTTAAATGACCACTTACGAATCCCTTTTGATCATTCCGAGAACAGTGTCTTGATCTTGCCGATAAATTTTATTTTCGTAAAAGTCATGTTATGTCAAAAGTTTAGTCATGATATATATTTTAATTTTGATTTATTTTAATAACGCTTAAACTGTGTGTGTGTGTGTGTGTGTGTGTGTAAAAATAAAGAGTGAAGTGGTATACATGACTGATAATGCTAGCGACCACATATAAACATAACATGTATAGCACCGATAGGTTAACGTTTATGAATGAAGTTTATGACCTACATACGACCTGACAGGGCAGGTAGATCATCATAGGCTACATTCTTTCTAAGGTTCATGAGTGTATTATCGTAAACCTGTAGTAAATAAGATACCGTACTCACTCTAATTGACGCTCGACACATTGGTATTATAAAGCGACACCATGGAATACGGGCTTTAATAAAATACGTGTTTAATAAGTAAACAACTGTAAATATATTGTACTGATACTATGAATGTTTTGTACAATATAAATCAAAACATTATTTTTTAATTAATCTTTACCGTGTAGAACAGTCATTTTGTTACAGAAAACGTCTTTGTCCACCATCATGTTAATACGTGTACGTGCATGAATTAGCAACACGCACGTGCATGAATCGATATAGACATTTTAATTGGTAAGTTATGGACATGCGCATTGAACTATTTTAGATGTATAAAACGCATGCGATTTCATTTAAAGTATCATTTCAGTTGTTTCTTATCGTGTTGATAAGTAGCTCGGATAAAATATTTACTTTACTTTACTTTGGATCAATTCGGCAGTTGTCAAGGTATGTCTGTTAAAAATATCATTAATGCTAACTTTACATTTTTTGAAGATCGGATAAATACATTTAACACTTGGCCACAACATAAACCGTGTAAAATGACAATGGCTCGTGCAGGATTTGTTTTTACTAGTCATAGTGATATAACTGAATGTTAAAGTTGTAAAGTGAAACTACATAACTGGTTATAGAACATTTAAAGTATTCATCGGGGTGCATTTATTTGAAGGTGTACGGTATTGATGACTTTGATATGTATAATGCTACCAATACCGAAGTTGACATGATATATTGAAATCTTCTTGATATTTATGTGTTGTAGAAATATGGCCCAAGCTGCAATAGATAACAATCAGATAGGTTATTAACAAAATAACGGTGCACGTAAATATTCAACGTTCATAATAGACGGATTGCATTATGTAGAAATATATACAAAAAAGAATCAAAGTGTTATCAAACTTAGAAAAGGTGGAGTTTCATTTACACTAGATATAGAAACATATTCAAAATTATGTGAATTAAAGGAATCTGTATTATACGTTTGCTCAGTGTTCGATAATAGTAACTCTGTTCCTGTTTCAGAAAATGGAGTCAAAAAACAATGAAGTTACAGTTAAGAGGGAAATGGATGAGGAGAAATCTGTTAATGTGAAAACAAGTGTGTCGTCTGAAGTTGAAAATCAACAGAAAACCCCTATTAATGTTAGAGCCAAACTTTATAACTGGAATTTTATTAAACGTCGACCCAACGGAAAAGAAGTTGTAGTGGCCCAAGGAAAGAAGTGGTTTTCGTCTTTGTTGGAATGCAGAAGGGAAATTTTTACCAGATTTGGAGTCATTTTAAGAAACGTTTCAAATAGTAACGAAAGTAGTAAGGAAAAACGTGATAAATCTTTTGTACGCATTATCGAGGAACACCTTGATGTACCATTTAATGTTATTGATTCAAAACTGATTATTAGTAAACTTGAAAATGTTTTGAATATTTGTTATGCAGAAGTGTTCTTAAAATTATTAGAACTAAACACTCTTCAAACATGCTTTGGATGTTTGAACAATAAACCAAGTCTTCGTGATCATGATTGTATGAATGAACATTTGTGCTTCGAAATGACATTCGAAGAGAAAACTCGTTTGTTTTTTCACACGGTGCTACAAGAATAAAGTCAAGATGAATCCGAAGTCATTGAACTATGGAATTTCTATTCATCTAATATTGTTTCAGAAAATGACACTCTTTTTCGTCAGAATTTTTTATGTAAGGATTGGCGAGAAACAGTTTTAAAGTCTTATGATTAGGAAAATAGAATTAAGATGTTAGTACTTAAAATGAACAAATTGAAAGAAAGATTATAATATACTATGTTAATAAGTGAATTGTCTGTAACAGATACATTAAATGTAGTGTCAATAAAATATTGTTATGTATATTTTTTATTTACGGTAACTATATATAAATCCTCTGAAAGATAGAAACGATTTCACTGTTTTAATCCAAATCCTTTCATTTAAATCTCGGTCAAGATTCTTTTCACTGACTATCAAATACCTTTAATCATTATAGTCAAGATTATTTCACGTATAAACACATTTATCACTTTGGAACGCTTTTTTTTCAATTACAGCGGGTCCACAGACAACTTATATGACGGCTGTAAATAAATACTATATATAAAAGCTGTTCACAAATGTGTAATGAGAATAAAAACATAAGGAAGAAGAAAACAAAATAGTTGGATTATAAAGAAAATCTACTTTAATCCTAAACACCCAGCAGCATTCTCGGGCGTTGAACAACTCTATACAATTGTAAAAGACGAAGGAAAATTTAATATTGGAAGATACATAATCAAAAAATGGTTACAAAACCAAAAAGGATTTTCACTTCAAAAACAGGTCCCAACCAAGTTTAAACGTAGGAGAGTTATCTCAGGTGATGTTAATAATATATGGGATGCGGATTTGCTCGACGTCTCAAACATTTTTCGTATAATTCAGGAATTCGATTTTTTCTAATGTGTATAGATATCTTTAGTAGAAAACTCTACTTAAACACTCTTAAAAATAAACAATCTAGTACTGTAGTTGATGGTTTTAAGAAAATATTTGAACATGTAAAACCAGAGATTCTCAGAACAGATAGTGGAGGTGAATTCAATAATAGAGTTTAAAGAAATATTTAGATAGTTTAAGTATTAAACACATTATCACTAGAAACTCGACGAAAACAAAATATGTAGAACGTTTGAATAGGACATTTTAAACATTATTATATAGATTCTTCCAACAAAACAATACTTATAAATATTTAGATGTGTTGGATGACTTAATTACCACTTACAACAACAGACCTCATCGTAGTTTAGATTACCACACACCTAACTCTATAACTAAAGAAAATTCATTTAAATTTTGGCATACACAATATATACCTCCATTAAAACGTAAACTTAAATATGGTTTGAAAATTGGTGATCATGTACGTATATCACTCCTGAAAGATAAGTTTACCAGAGCATACGATCAACAATGGTCCACAGAAATCTTCATTATCTCAAGTCGTTATAGAAGTCAAGGGATACCTATCTATAAATTAAAAGAATATGATGGGGAACCATTAATTGGATCTTTTTACGAATCTGATCTACAACCTTTGAATCCAGACGCAAATACCTTATGGGAAATAGATAGAATCATAAAATACAGAGGTACTGGTAAAAACAAAGAAGCTTTAGTGACATTCAAAGGTTGGCCTGCTAAATATCAATCGTATATTAAAGTTTCGGAGCTTAAAGACATATAAATACAAAAATGGATCATGTTATATATGTAACAAGTAATAATTCTAAAGAGTATTTTCCTGAAAATAATACAGTCGAATTTAAATCTCTACTTAATTCAAGATTTGCATTAAGTAATTCTCAGTGGTACGTTGGTCTAACCGAAGTGATCATTGATAGTATTTCTGCGGATGGTGTGATTGATATCTGTACAAATATAGTTGGATTTAGTCATCTGGCCAACAAGAAGTTACCCATTTTGAGAAGAATTCACGTTAAACAAAATACTGTGGTAAATCTTAAATTTTCACAGCCGTTATATTTACCAGTTGTTTTAAAAAACTTGGGACACGATAGAAGTAAATATATTTGATTCGAAGGGGAATATACCTACATTTATTAAAGGAGCAGTGTATCTGACACTTCATTTAAGGAAATACCCGTTCTTCATTTAAAATACAACGTGAACTGTATATACCAAATACTAATACTTGGATAAAATATTTTGATACCGTGCCTGCGTCAAGAAAGAATAACAGGTATCAAAGAGGTGGCAATAAATCGAATATATCAACAATAAATTCTGAAAATACTGCAACCAAAATACCCGACACAAAAGATAGACCAAAAGTTCAAATGATAACAGACGTGGCTGCAAATTTAGATAGAGCTAAAACCTATGTAAAATTAGAAAAACAACAGTTGAAAAAGTTACCATATAGCAAAAAAAGGAGATCCGTGTCTCAACTTGATAATAGATCTAAAAAGATTAAAAGTTAATAGACGTAAAAAGTCTAATGTGAAGAAAGCAAGTGGTAAAAAACTCAGAAAGCCTCGATTAAAAAAACAGTCATTAAAAGAACAGAGAAATCTCGAGTGAAGAAAACAGTTGGTAAAAAGTCAAAACCTAAATCAGTTAGAAAAACGGCGTTTGACAATTGAAAAAAAAATGAGTTGGCCATATTCATCTAGTATACCACACATTGAAGGCAGTCCTAAAGAACTGGAATTATTTTCGTTACCACCGGTTCAGTCAGCTGTAATGAAAACACAATATATTGACTACAGGCCAGTTAGTAATATTAGTCAAAATGCTCCAATTGAGTTTCATATACCTGGCCAGTCACCACAATATACAGATTTACGGCATAGTAGATTATACATAAAAGCCAAGATAATGAAAGGAGATGGTACATCAACATTAATAACAACAGAAGTGGCACCGATAAATTTTTTACATTCAACCTTATTTGAACAGATTGATATAAGAGTAAATGGTGTATTGGTTTCTAGCGCTGATGGAAATTTTGTTATAAAACATATATTCAGACACTCCTGTCGGCGACTAAAGATAAAGTAGAATCACAGTAACTGTAACAGAATGCTCTCTTTTACACTGAAACAAATGTCTTTGTCACGGACCCTGTAGGTGGTTCAAATCCAGGGTATGCTACACCTTTAACACGTACCAAAGGTTTCAAGTCTTTTGAAATGTGCCATTATTAATTACAAGATTTTTTACAATGCGAAAAATATTTACTGAACGGTTGTGACATTGACATAACATTATATCCAATATTATGTCCAATATTCTACTTAAAAAGTACTGAGGCGAAACCAGACTTTCAAGTTGTGATTGAAGATATTATATTTCAAGCTCTACGTATTAATCTTAATCCTGCTGCATTAATCGGAATACAAAATAAATTGGAAGAATCCCCAGCTCTATATAACTACACAAGCACTGAAATAAAAACTTTGAATATAAGCACTGGTCAGAATTCTGTTACATGGGACCAGTTATGGACACAAAACTTACCGAAGAAAATAGTCGTTGGTTTTGTGAATAGCTCAGGTTTTAATGGGGACTGGATAAAAAATCCTTTTAGATTTGAAAATCTTGGATTACGTGAATTAGCTATATTCATTAATGGTGTTTCTGTTCCCGGACGCCCACCGAAGTTAAATTATACGAATAATGAATATGCTACAGTTTATGCCAATTTATTTGATGCACAAGGAAAGTGGTATAATGACTCTGGTTTGATCATATCTTTAGAGAAATTTACTGATGGATATGCATTATATTGTTTTAACTTGGAGACTCTTTTCCCCGAAGAACAATATTTAAATCTACTAAAAACTGGTAATATTCGTCTGGAAGCAGCTTTTGATACAGCTTTAACTACACCATACACTATTATAGCTGAATTTGATAAGATTGTACAAATTGATAAAACAAGAACTGTCAGCTTTTTGTGAAATATGAATGGATTACAACTTCATTGTGCTATCAACTGTGACTTTAAATTGAAACAGCTTGTTCGTGGTGTATATGCTATAGATACATTACCTAATAGTAATGAAATCAAGAGAACACCTTTTGCAATTATATTTAATAATTTACCGATTTCATCTTCTGGTCAACATTGGTTAACACTTTTTGTAGATGAAAATAATATTGCTTATTTCTTTGACTCGTTTGGTAAGTCTCCAAATGAGTATGGGTCTAATATAACGTCATTCATAAAGACATTTTCAAATAAATGTTTGTATAATAATATTAAACTTCAAAATGATAATACTTTTGTATGTGGCTATTATTGTTTATATAGTGTCGCTTTAAAAAATGATTCATTTGTATATTCTGTAGTGAGTAGATATTTTCACCGTTGTAAATGTTAAATATCGTATTGTAATTGTAATTTGAATTTGTGTAAATAAATATTGCTGTATATGTAATTTTTGTGACTTTTAATTTAACTTAAAACCTAGTAGGAGCCGTTAAATTTCCTAGTAGGAGCCGTTAAATTTCCTAGTAGGAGCTAGTAGGAGCCGTTAAATTTCCTAGTAGGAGCTAGTAGGAGCAGTCAAGATTTTGGATATCAATTTAAAAACGTATAACGTTATAGTACAACTTTTGTTAAACAAAATGTTACAATGTACTCAATGTTACAGTTTGAAAAAATACAATTTAATAAGATATATTTGATGTCTCATAGTTCCATGTTCCTTTCACACAATTTTGATTACACGTGGCGGGTGTAGCTAGCTAAACAGGAGGTGCTTACCCTTCCGGAGCACCCGGCCTCATTTCCCTGGTGGAAGTTCACGTGTCTAACCTAACTTGTCAGTTCCAAAGTTTTTACTTTGCTTCTGGATTGTGATTTGGAAATGGATAAGTATGTTTGTTTTTGGTTTGATGACATATCAAATATTTTCATCACAGTTATTACAAGCAGTTGGTTGAATGTTGCTTAACGTCGCATCAGCAATTTTTCAGCTATTCGCGACGAGAACTATTTTATTAATCTCTATAGATTAATCTATGAACAATTTTGTGTATGCAAGTGAAGTGCGAGTGTGTTGTATGGTCTGCCTTGTACTAGCGCGCACTCAGGGCGACTTTAACGTGCTAGCTCACAGTCAGTGCGCCGCAGACAAGCGTACCACCTCCCCAGTCCATTATACTGATACCAGGTGAATTAGTAAAGGCCAACGGCAAGGAAAATTCACTTTCCCACATGTGGTCCGAGCGGGACTCGAACTCACAGCGGTGAGAGACCCTGGATTTGAAGACTGACGCCTTATCCATTAGGCCACCGCGGCCTCTCATTACAAGCAGTGAAAGTGTACTTTTTGTTGGTGGAAGTTTAATAGACACGGTAATTTAATTTCTCGCATTAGGAAAATTCATGGATATCCTCTGATGGATTTTACAGTAAAACTTCAATCTCCAACTACTATTTTTGTGGTTTCACTCACATCAGGAGGCAAAACATATTGGACAAGACGGTTATTAGAACACCAGAGTGAAATGTTTACACAACCAGCAAAACAGATAATTTATTGTTATAAAGCACATCAACCAATATTTACAGAAATAGAAAACACCATACCAAACATAATATTTGTTGAAGGAATGCCACTAAAAGAGCAAATCTTGATATGGTCAGAAGGTAGTCAACATATGATTCTTGTTTTAGATGACTTACTTTGTGAAATAGATAACAAAGATATGGCAGAATTATTTACTGTATTTTTAAGTCAAAATATATTTCCAAAAGGAAATTATACCAGAACCATATCATTGAATTGTCATATCATAGTTATGTTTTCCGCACCTAGAATGAAAGATCAAGTGTTGAGATTAGGTTCGCAGTGTTTTCCAGGTGATATGAAATATTTTAAATCAGCTTACGAAAGTTGCACTAATGAACGTTTTAGTTACTGTTTTTTAAATCTCTCACCATTTTGTGAAAAAGAGTTCAGAATCTCTACAAAGATTTTCCCCGGTGAAATCACAGAAGTTTATTTACCAAAGTAAAATAAAACTGCTATAAATTTTATGTATACATGCTGAAACAAAAGAGAAAAAGATTTATTTTCAATATGACTTTCAGACTAGAAACACACAAAGCGTATCTATCATTACTTAATCAAACATCAAAAGAGCAACGGATAGCCATTATTAAGACCTCTTCGGAACAGCAGTTAAATAGTATATTTGAAGTAGTTTATAACATTATAGAGAAACTTAGGCTTTACAAAAAATTATTACTCACTTTAGTGAATAAAAACGTGGGATATGAGAAGAAACGTCGTCTTTTGTTAAAACGTATTGAAGTGTTAGACATATTATTAAAACCTGTCAAACCCATGCTGAGGGAGTAAACTCAAAAAAAATGTCTTTAGAATAGAGAGTGCGAATGATCCAGATGACAACCTGAATAATGACAAGGTGGAGGAGACAAAATATCATTCTGAAAGTTGATTGTGTGATAACAACACATTAAACAAAGAAGAATTAGACGAAAAAGGAAAAAAAATACATGACATTTTGAACAGTAATCGTAATAAACAATTTAACTGGAATGATAAAAGTGAATTATTAGTGAATGGTTCTGTCATTTCAGATTCTTGTATCAAAGATTTAATCAAAGATGCGGTTTGTAAAGAAAGTGAAAGTGTACCGCCTAAAGGGATAACAATGTTTTTATTATGCACTTAGAGATATGCATATCCCTACAGAATTAATTCCTGAAGGTCAAAAGATGTTTCTAAATGTGTGTTATGTTTCTAAATGTACTACTAAATCATTATCGGTAACTCTTACACAAATTTTGACAATCGTCAAAGATGGTCTTCAGTCTTATTCAGAAAAAGTATATTCTACATCTGGAATCAACCAAATGTGGATTCTAAAAAATTCTAAAGAATTACTTGAACATCTTGCTTCTAATACATTATCTCATGTAAAAAGTATAAAAACATTTGATTTTTCTACACTATACACCACAATCCCTCATTCTAAATTGAAAGAACGTCTTAAAGAAATTATTCACTTGTCTTTCTTCTACAAAAACGGTAAGCCAAGATACAAATATCTGGTGCTGAACAGGGATTCTGGTTATTTTGTCAAGCATCATACGGATTCCAAACAAAAATATACTGAAGATACCATCAACAAAATGTTGGAGTTTTTGATAGATAACATATTTGTTGTGTTTGGTAATATAGTATTTCAGCAAACAATCGGTATACCAATGGGTACAAACTGTGCACCATTGCTTGCTGATTTGTTTCTTTATTCTTACGAAGCAGAATTTATGCAGAACCTTGTTAAATCTGGAGAGAAAACTGTCGCCAAATCATTCAACTCAACATACAGATACATAGATGACGTTCTGTCCCTTAACAATCCTAAATTTGGAGACTATGTAAATGTCATCTATCCTAGTGAGCTTCAAATAAAAGACACGACTGATTCCTCAAGTTCTGCTTCATATTTAGACTTATACCTGAATTATGACGCACAAGAAAGGCTACATTTGAAACTTTATGACAAACGTGATGACTTCAATTTTTCTATTGTCAACTTTCCTTTTTTATGCAGCAATATACCTGCTTCTCCTGCTTATGGTGTATTTGTTTCCCAATTAATACGCTATGGTAGAGCTTGTTCCCACTACGGGGACTTTGTACAACGAAGTAGGCTGCTTGCAAATAAATTGTTGACTCAGGGATATTGCAAGCCTAGGCTTACCAAGGCCCTCAAAAAGTTTTATGGCCGTCATCACAGTATTGTTGATAAGTTTGATGTCTCTGTGTCCAGGATTGCCTTGGATATATTTGACGTCTCATAGTTCCATGTTCCTTTCACACAATTTTGATTACACACGTGACGGGTGTAGCTAGCTAAACAGGAGGTGCTTACCCTTCCGGAGCACCCGGCCTCACTTCCCTGGTGGAAGTTCACGTGTCTAACCTAACTTGTCAGTTCCAAAGTTTTTACTTTGCTTCTGGATTGTGATTCGGAAATGGATAAGTATGTTTGTTTTTGATATGTAAGGTGGTCAATTACAACAAAGTCAGAAAACTTTAGGGATAAAGCGTAAAGTTAAAAATAAATTCCCAGGTGACTTTTTAAATAAACCTTTTAAATGGGTTCGTTATTGAATATTATGTCTTATCTGTTTTATGTATTGATGTTGTTTGTAATGAAAGTCTTTAAATGTCAATCTTTTGTTGCTTATAATTTGCCAAGAAACTAAAGCGAAAGACTACCCGTAAGTTTAAATGTTTACAGAGGTGCCTGACACTTTAATCTTTTGGCTCTCTAGAGCCTTTATTTAACTACAATACAATAAACATAATATAAAAATATACAACATATAAATATATACACTAATTACAAGTGGATTTCTGAAAGGTGTTGCAAGATTTCATGTGTCTTTCTAAACAATAATATTAAAGGGTCTCAATACCCGTATGGTATAGTGAAATAATCTTCACATATAACTCGTTTGTTAAACACAAATTTAAGATGCTTAACTTCCCTTTTATTATAAATTAGCATTTTCTGTTTATCTCTTGTTATCTTGTGTTCATTTTCAGTGACAATTTTTTCAATTTTATTGTCATTACAAAAGGAATGAACAAGGTATGATAAACTGTTGAAGTTTATCAACTTTTCATTTTTATGGTTTAAAGTAAAACCTTTACATTTAATTACTTCTGTATCAACTTTTCATTTTTATGGTTTAAAGTAAAACCTTTACATTTAATTACTTCTGTACCAAGTGATGTAACATAAGCATATGACTTTGGACCGGGGAAAATACCTGTTATAATTATTTCATTGGGTTTAAGTTCATTTTTAGCATACCTAAATATGCACCCGTTATTGGTTGATATGTGTTGGGTTTTTTAATCCAAATCACGCTATCTGTATCGCAGTATAAACAATTGCGATCAAGTCTATCCAACTCATTATATAATTTCAACCTTGCATGTGAAGTAGTAAAGGCTGCTAAATAAATATTGGTTGACCCCAAGTCATTAATAAACTTGTTTTTCTCTTCGTAATGAAGCATGACATAATCATCGGAGATCATATTGAAATCTTTCGCTATAAGTGTTTTGTCGGTTAAAATTTCAAAAAATTTGGCTGGGGATTCAGTTATAATGGTTGTCCAAATTTTCCCCATAAACTATTTAAGCACATTTTAGCTAAAGCTCTTAAGCCAGAATTTTTCTTAATTTTAGCAAGATCTAACTTTATTCCTTCATTATATTGTAGTTTTTCTACTTCGGTTTTAACACTCCCAGAGAAACCACTTTTGCTTTGATTTGCATAAAGGTATTAATATATTCAGAAAATAAACTACCCACTCCTGTTTCTTTATTATACGAGTTGTTTTTGGGAAATGGTAAATTTCGTGAATTTTTTGATAATGTAACCTTTGTCTAGTGCTTTATGAAGTTCCATGTAGTCCAAGTACCTGTTAGACTTCTTTGCTCATTTGTATGTTGACAAGTTTCTTTTTGCTCAGTGGTAGCACATTTATAACATAAAGGAAATAGTAATTTACCATTGAGTTTCATAGGTAAGACTGGAAAATATAATTTCTTTGGAGGTAGAATTGTTACAAGGCCAAACCTATGTATTCCCGAATATCTTTAAAATCTTTTATATAATTTCGGGTACACATGAAACAGGGTACTCTGCATAACGACATATACTTGGATATAGACTAACAAAATCACTATATTCTATTGATTCCCCCTCTTTGATACTGTACGATAGACAAAAAGGTTGACATCTACCACCAAAAAAAGCTTCTCTGGGATTAAGTCTCCCAACATGTGTATAATTATTGAGAAAATCTTTTAAGTCCGATTCATTTTTCATTTGTTCTCTGAATTCACATTCCCAAATTGATCTATATAAAAAACCATCATTTTCTAATTCCTTTTGTCTCTCAATGGTTTTAGTATAAACTTCTTTTAAATATAACTTGTTTTTAGTATTAACACATTTAGGATGTGCATGAAATTTACAACCTAAAAATTCATAAACGGTACCTTTATGTTCGTTCTCTACATTAGGTGGAACATAACCATCAAATCTGTAGTTCTTATATCTATGTTCAGATGCATTACCAGCATGTTGTATTTTAAGGTTTGGATCTTTGAACATCAAATAATCTAACCAACAAAGTGAAATTTTAGAATATTGATCTTTACAAATCATTCCATCATTTGGCACTAATGGTATAGTATTAGGTTTTAAAAACAATTGTTTATAAATAGCCATACATGTTGAAGCCACTGTACAAAATTTCAAGGAATCAATACATTCATTATTTCCATTTTTTGTAATTTCCATAATTAAATTTCTGTATTTCAACATTCCTAATCTTGATAATGACACATCAGAGACACAATAAGCAATAAGCTCATTTTCATGATTTATACTACGTGATTAAGTTTTTGTTTTCCATACCATTCCAAAAATTCATTTCGTACACTTTCGGACATAGAATCGGGATCTGGTATATCCTATATAATCTTGATTTATCCAGGTATTGAATAAATGAGGAAAGAAACCTTTGTGTGCTTCAGTTATTTCAAACATATAACTAAACTTGCGTAATGGTGAACTTATATGATTGTAAGAACATATGAATTTCATTTGATATTTAGATACAATAATCTCAAAAATTTTTCCACCATTATAAATAACCTTAGGTAAAATAGAGTTAGATACTAAATAATTCAAGATAAATGTAAAATCAAAAGCTGAACCATTATGAGCTACAGCTGTATAACCTTTGTTTTCTCTACTGAATAACCATTCACAAAAATCACTTAAATAATTGTACCCCTTAAAAATAACTTGACGTGTATGTGGAGAACAATCGTTATTAATATCAAAATCTTTTTCACATTCAGTACATATTTTTTGAGCAACAGCCAAATTAACTTCATGAGTACCCGATTCTTGTACCGTTTCAAAATCAAAAAATATATATTTATCTGAATGTTTAGGTAAATTTCCTTTCTTTAAAAAACAAACGTGGTTTCCAGTAACATAAGTAGAACAATACGTACAATATACTTCATTACACACATGTTTGGAGAATTCTCTTTTTGAGCAATTTATTACTTTTTTACATAAAGTACATAATTTAAATCGTTCACAAATACTTTTACACCATTTCTTGTGTACTCTATCATAAGGTTTTACCCTGTGAAACGTATAACAATCATTATTTCTTACGGTCCGTTTACAATCATTACACTCAATAAAACATCTACACATACACTTTTAGATCTCTGACATACTTTACATGTCCTTTCACATCTATGGCTATGTTTGTCTTGATATGGCGTATCACATTCATAACAGTAATATGATTCGAAAAAAAAGCATGAAGTTTCCCAGGTACAATTAAATTATAATGATTATCTATTAAATATAAATACAACATTTCTGTTTACTGTCACCTTTGTAAACAATTTTGTTAAAAGCATTCGCACTGACAATTTTTATCTGTACATTTAAATGATTTTCAAATAGAGGAATGTCGTTTAGATTGACAGGTTTATTTATATCAAAATTCATATCTTGTAACAAGTCGGTTGCTTTTTGAATTTGATATGTTTCTTTCTCTTTTATTTTTCTTTGTTCTTTTTTCGTTTTGTTCAAATATGCTAAACCGACGACAAGACTACGGGCGAAACATAAATGACTTGCATCTCTTTTTATTTCAATAATACAATGTTTTTTTTTACTATCAGCCCAGGGACCAACTCTATGTCTCACTTTTTCCGATAAACCGGAACCTTTTGGCAAATTAATTGTTGCTATATGAATGTAAAATGTTTTATCAAAGATTAAATTTTTATAACTTTGAAGTACTTTTTCTATTTCTAATAAAATTTCGTCAGCTGTCATTAATTGCATTGGACGCAATGGTATGTTTATAGGAGTTTGTAAACCTTCTTGATTAATGAAAACTCGGATTAAATCTTCATTTGAATCTAAACCTCTTGTAGCATGTTCTAAACATTTATCAAAAATACTGTGTAATGTGATCATATGTTCTAACCATTTTTTGTTTAATAATGTATCTTTTAACTTTATTTCATACATAATTTCTTCTACATTAAATTTTCTTCGCAAAATACGTTTCTTTTCTTTAAGAATAAAATTTTGATTATCAAGGGTCATATCAGGAAGATTTCTTTCCATTTCCTCATTCAGAGACATATTGTCGTCATCATTGTTATCTGATATGTGTGGAGAATTATCAAGGTTATCATTATTTTGGTTTTGTTCGTCAGAATTATCATCACCATCTAAATCAGAATTTTCATCGTTATCTGATGGCGATGATAAGTCAGATTCACTTCTTTGTGAAATCCTTATTGATATTTTAAGTGTATCAATAAATGATACATCTGGTGTACTATTTAGTACTTTCTTTAGTTGTTCGACAACATAACTCGATTTGAGTTCACCAATTTTTCTAAATTTCAAAAATAAAGGATTCTTAAAACCTATTTGATTTATTGATATTTGGATAACATCCTCATTAGGATCAGAATTAATGGATATATTAATTAATACATTATCAATCACACGTTTCAAAGCATGAAAATATGATTTTATCTTTTTATTAGCTCACCTGGCCAAAGGCCATGTGAGCTTATGGCATGGCGAGGCGTGCGTGCATGCGTGCGTCCGTGCGTGCGTCAGTAAACTTTAATCTTCTCCTCCGAAACTACTGGGCCAAATGAAACCAAATTTGCCATGGAAGGTCCTTGACAGAGTCTAACTATAGTTTGTTCAAATCATGACGATCGAATATCGAAGATGGCCGCTGTTACTAAAAATAGACAAAACCTAAAATCTTCTTCTCTTGAACCACTCATTGGAGGCAAAAACTGATGTGATATTTGGATTCTACATAGTCTTAACCTTTAAGTTTGTTCATTTCATGAAATTTGGTTTAAAAATAGTTTACGCGTTTTTGCGTTTAAATTTGCAAAAATCGTAAAATATTTTTAAATTGTTATAACTTGACTATATGACCAGATAATGACATGGGTTTTCAGTTTTGACATATTCTTGTAATTACCTTCAAAATGGTGTCAAGGTCAATTATGAAGGTCATGACCTAATTTTTTACCTTTCTAATATTATTTATTATCTCGAAAACTATAAACTTTTTATATAGGCATGTATATTAGAATATTGTTGGTATTGATGTAATGATTATTTTGATATATAGATTTAGGTCATTGGTGCAAAGGTCAAGGTCACAGACGCGAAAGAAAACTGAAAGGGTTCATTATCTTGAAAACTATTAACTTTTTGTATAGGCATGTATATTAGAATGTTGTAGGTATAGATACAACGATCATTTTGATGTATAGAAAAAGGTCATGGGTCCAAAGGTCAAGGTCACAGTAGCAAAACAATACCAAAGTCGTTAATTATCTTGAAAACTATAAACTTTTTGTATAGGCATGTATGTTGGAATGTTGTTGGTTTTGATGTAACGATCATTTTGATATATAGATTAAGGTCATTGGTTCAAAGGTCAAGGTCACAGATGCGTAAGAATACTGAAATGGTTCATTATCTTGTAAACTATGAACTTTTTGTATAAGCATGTATATTAGAATGTTGTAGATATTGATACAACGATCATTTTGATGTATAGAAAAAGGTCATGGGTCCAAAGGTCAAGGTCACAGTAGCAAAACAATACCAAAATCGTTAATTATCTTGAAAACTATAAACTTTTTGTATAGACATGTATATTGGAATGTTGTTGGTTTTGATGTAACAATCATTTTGATATATAGATTTAGGTCATTGGTTTAAAGGGCAAGGTCACAGATGCGAAAAAATTCTGAAATGGTTTAATATCTTTAAAACTATAAGCTTTTTGTATAGGAATGTATATTAGAATGTTGTAGGTATTGATACAACGATCATTTTGATGTATAGAAAAAGGTCATGGGTCCAAAGGTCAAGGTCACAGTAGCAAAACAATACCAAAATCGTTAATTATCTTGAAAACTATAAACTTTTTGTATAGACATGTATATTGGAATGTTGTTGGTTTTGATGTAACAATCATTTTGATATATAGATTTAGGTCATTGTCATTGGTTTAAAGGTCAAGGTCACAGATGCGAAAAAATTCTGAAATGGTTTAATATCTTTAAAACTATAAGCTTTTTGTATAGGAATGTATATTAGAATGTTGTAGGTATTGATACAACGATCATTTTGATGTATAGAAAAAGGTCATGGGTCCAAAGGTCAAGGTCACAGTAGCAAAACAATACCTAAATCGTTAATTATCTTGAAAACTATAAACTTTTTGTATAGGCATGTATATTGGAATGTTGTTGGTTTTGATGTAACAATCATTTTGATATATAGATTTAGGTCATTGGTTTAAAGGTCAAGGTCACAGATCCCAAAGAATACTGAAATGGTTCATTATCTTGAAAACTATAAGCTTTTTGTATAGGCATGTATATTTGAATGTTGTAGGTATTGATACAACGATCATTTTGATGTATAGAAAAAGGTCATGGGTCCAAAGGTCAAGGTCACATTAGCAAAACAATACTAAAATCGTTAATTATCTCGAAAACTATAAACTTTTTATATAGACATTTATATTAGAATATTGTAGGTATTAATACAACGATCTTTTTGATGTATAGAAAAAGGTCATGGGTCCAAAGGTCAAGGTCACGGTTGCAAAACAATACCAAAAAGATTCATTATCTCAAAAAATATGAACTTTTTGTATAGGCATGTATATTAGAATATTGTTGGTATTGATGCAATCATCATTTAGATATATAGATTATGGTCATTGATTCGAAGGTCAAGGTCACAGATGCGAGTAGCAAGTTTCATAAATATCTAAATATCCACATCAGAGTTATTGCTCCTTAAATGTAGTATTTATTGTGTTTTTGTGCTGTTAATGGCCCAGGTGAGCGGTACAGGCCCTATTGGGCCTCTTGTTTAACCACATATTGGTTAACTTTACATCATAAAGTATTATAAAAGCATTTAGTTTTGGGCTAAAGATATTGTCCTTTATATCTAACAATATTCATTTTCTAAATTTTGGTCTTTTTTCTTCGGAATTCTTGTGGAGTTGACTGTATTTTCGGCGATTGTCTTGAGTGGGGTTCTTGGATTTTTTACAGTGTTGGTTGTATTCTCTTCCGATTTCTTGGGAGGTTTTCTTGTATTTTTTCTCTCTTCTGTATGGACTTTAGATCTTTTTCGACGTTTAGGATTACCACCGGTCTGAAATTCATCCCCACTATCATACTCGTTGGGTAGAGTACTCTTAATCAGGCCAGATCTTTTTCTTGTTGGTTTGATATTCTATTTTAGATTTATAGATATTAACAATAAATCCCCTAGATATTTAAAATATTTTAGGATAAAACAAAATTAAACAAAAGTATATAAATTACCTTTGAGGGGGTATGGGTCGGACTTCCACAAATGTCTTGACTCACAAAATTGAAATTAATAGAACCATTTTGGCTGAAATCCATAAGGTCTGTTTATTCCTGGCTATCCAAGACCATATTTTGTGTATCCATCACTTCAGATTCGATATCTGTAATTGATTAAAGAGATATATCACAAAACATGTAGTTAAAGGCACACGTTGATTAATATTACATATATAAAGTTAAGATTTAAAAGTCAAACAACTGTTGCAAGAATATTCAGAGTTTAGTAATTTCACAAATATTGAATTTCAGAGATATGTATGCTTTAATTGTTTTTATGTTTTTTCCTGTAATTCTATGTGATATTCATTGCGTAGATATTAATAATGCATGTGAAGATATAAATCTACAGATAACTTTTTTATCATGTAACAAAAGATTTTATTATTGTTTGAAAGGGAATGGAAAAATCTATAAAAATGTAGATACTTTCTATACGAAAATGCCTCTTTCATATGTACGTTTAACTCAAATAGAGTTTCCAAATTTGAAATATGTTATTGTAAAAGAATTAAAATGTGAGAATTGGGTACGATTTCCAAATATTTTTGTTAATAAGGAACAATGTTTAACGACTACAATTTCTACGTTTACTACAAAAATGAAAACTAATAGAGGAGGACAAATCAATTATTCTACAACAACTACTACGACTACTACTACAATTTTGTCTACTACGGGTATTCAAACAGCTAATGATACCCTAGAAGTGAATGGGAAAGAAAAAACAAAATCGACTAGTAATATCATTTTCTCTACGGAGGTTAAAACAATGAGTAACATTCAGTCTGAAGCAACAGCTCTAACTACTACATTTAGCAATCTAACATTAAGTAAGGATGATAGTTTCGTGAATGGAACAAACAGTGACAAATTCTTCAAACACGTGTGAGTTTAAAAGCAATATATTGATAATTTCATTATGTTTCAATATGATCTTAATTGTTTGTATTATAATATTACATGCTTGTTTAAAATATAAATATAGTAGAATTAAAAAACAACGCGATTGTTTGTGTCAGGGTAGAGATGGCTACTTAATACCTATGCGTTTATTACATCCCCAAATAGAGGAAACGGAATTTTTCAATAATTCTGATAATAGAGAACAATTAGAAAATTCCATCGATGAAGAATACGATAATGTTTATGAACCTTACGTATTATAATTTTAATTTATTGCAGTGTTTCTGGTCTTAACTGGTATAATATCAACTTTAATTGTGGGGATTCTATGTTTAATTTGTGTAATTATAGTGAAGAAATGTTCAAGAAATAGACTTGTGTATCAGGATATGAGTGAAATGAGTGTAATCAACGACAATTTTAAAAAGTCTACATGTTAATTGGTAAGTGTCACACACACACACACACACACACACACACACACACCCTATATATTTGACACTAGTTACTTATTTTAGATTGTTTAGGTGGACCATTAAAATGGTCCTGAATTTTTTACTATTCAATAAAAGACTATTCAAGCAAAAACCGCACATAGTCCCCTATAGTAGGGTAGCAACGGCAAACCGTTGCTTTCTGAATAGGTACATATCGAGAACACAAAATTGCTGGTTGGGGGACAAATTTTTGAATCATGTCAGGTAATGTTTTATTACATTGCTGACATTTAGGTAAATTTATTATTATAACAGAAACAAATTTTTTGGACTCGGAGGTTACTATGGTAATCGCTGGTCGTCTTTCCATGATAGTTTATTTGTGATATAGAAGTAAAACAAACTATACATAAATACACGTTTATAAGGAGGTGTGTTAGAGAAGTGTGTTTCAACATGATATCTGATAGTAAAAGACGAATTAGAGAGACTTTTTTTTAAATACAGGGCGTGACTTTTAACATTATAAGTCTTAAACGATAACTAAGGAATATCTTTTAGTGATAAATAGTAATAAATTTAAGCGAATGAGCTAGAGTAAATGTGTAAAAAACGAGTTTCAAAAATTAAATTTTAATACAGGTGTTGACCAAAATTTTTTAAACTCTTATTATCTATTAAACATACTTATGTCAATCATCATTTTAGTTTTTTCATATGTATATTTTGGGTTAAACCCTCAAAAAATGTTTTAAAAAGTTATAATTGTTGAGTTTTTAAGATATATTATTATGTAAATATTCTCAAATGTATATAAGGCAGTAAAAATCGAGATTCTTTCCCGCACTTTTTAGTTGCACTCTAGATTAAACATTTTTTACTTAACAACTTTTTTCAAACACATTATTTTATTATAATGGCATTCAACGTGTTTGCATCCGTTAAAGGTAAGAAATTTTAACATCTTGTTTCATTTTAGGTAGAAAGTATATATATATATATATATCTTGGTTAGGTTTTTTACAATTTTAGACAATTTTTTCTTATATTTTTTCTCTTGTTTTAAATATTTACAGCTAGAAGATCAAACATCAAAACGTTTGCTACCTGTGGTGGCTGTAATAAAGAAATTTCAACAGAAAGGTGTCTTAAGTGTAGACACATTAAATCTACCGATTAATGACACCGAAAACTTACATGATGTTATGTATTACTCTAAACTTACTAAAAAATGGTATATTCCAAGCAGAACCAACATCACAAATTGTGTAGCGTGGAGACATTCTCGTGAATACACGTTACCGGAGGATGTAAAAAAAACATATGTCATCAGACCGCGTATACCAGATTTAAGTGACAGTGACTAGTTTTTTTGGTTTTTTTTTTCTTTTTCAGTGGAAACCCTACAGGAATTAGCTGGAGACAAATTGTTTTTCCATTTAAAAAGGATTGAACGGGAATTGGCTGAAACAGTATTCTATCTTCATTATAATTAAAAGGAAATGAACGTGGCTGATATTTGGCAAGAAGATATTGACAATTTATATTTAGCAATTAATAAATTAAAGTATTTAAAGGAACCTTTGGAATTCATGTTCTATGACATACAATTACATACAACAGCCCATATTTTAGACTTTTTGGAAGAGGGAGAGACTAATGTAAGAACAATGTTTGAAAACTGCACCCAATGTGACGAATGTAGAGAAATGTTTCGGATATATCTCAATTTAGAACGACGGGGCTGTTGATTATTTATTTTATACAGGTTTGTTTAATTCAACTATTGTTTTATTTGTATTTTAATATTCTCCATGTAATTCCTGTAAGGTTCCCACTGTATTTTATACAGGTTTGTTTAATTCAACTATTGTTTAATGTGTATTTCAATATTCTTCATGTAATTCCTGTAAGGTTTCCACTGTATTTTATACAGAATTGTTTAATTTAACTATTGTTTAATGTGTATTTCAATATTCTCCATGTAATTCCTGTAAGGTTTCCACTGTATACATAAAATAATTTTTTACCCTATAACAAAATGTTATGGTTTCTATAATATCATTACACTGTATTATCATCAATTCATTTAGGTTTGAAAATATATATTGTTTCATAACAGTTGTAACAGTATAGTTATTAAACAATTGTAATATTTGAACTATTTAGATATGTAATAATTTGATATAAAAAAATTTATTTACTAACCAAGATTGTCCATGCTTTTCTTTTTGAAATATTTGCTCCGACGAACGTACGAAAGTTCACCAAAGTGATTTAGTATCTCAGACACTTGTAATATCTTTCAGAAGACATAAATTTGTTAAAACATTCGGTTTTATATAATCTAGACCAACCAATGATTTTTAGACTCAAATCGATCTCGCAACAATTCGACCGTTTCAGAAACGTAGGCTGTCCTCTGTAATGATTGACAAGTGTTTAGGACAATAGCCTCCTTGTAAATCATAAAAAATTATGAAAAATTACACATGCATTAATTATTAACTTTAATCTAGTCAGGGGTTCGAACCTCATTTGAATACAGATGATTTTCATTATATCAAGAACACTTTGATCTCAATTCATTTTGAACCAAACCATTGATTCTTGATTTTTTCAAACAGTAACATAAGGTCATTATGACATCTGCGTTATAATATTTCATTAACTTCATTCAATACCTAACCTTTTCAAAAATACCCTTACATTGTATACGTTAATGAAATATCATCATGCAGATGCTTTCAGAAATACCCTTACATTATCTTAGATAATTAGATTGGTCACCTACCATATGTTTTCCCCACAACCCCATTGTCTTACATACATCTGCAAGTACGCCAGGTGATACCCTCCCTCTGTTTCAAACTCATTTAATTAACATACACGTGCGTGCACGTCAGGTGCGAACCACCCCTTTTGTCCTACACAATGCAAACAATACCGGGGGTATTTTAGCCGATAACTACTGGGGGTTAGGGGCGTCCTGACTCATTGAGCTAGCACTTTTGAAAAGTTGTTCCAAATGCCTGTAAGTGTTATTTATTTTTTAAATTTGCTTTTTTTTTACATAAATAAGTTGGCGAATAGATTGAACTATCTGTATTCCAAACGTGGCGGATTACACATGACCATGTCTCATTTCTTGATGAAACTAATGAACATCAACAAAAAAAAGTGAAATTTCTATGGAACTCAACATTATTATTAAGATATGTTTAAAAGTTTTTGCTCCGAGAGTTTTTAACAGAACTAATACATTCACTGATATCTCGGAAGGATGCATTATAAATTTGGGACAATTTGCCATACGTAGAAGACTTCACATGACGATTTTATTTATTTAATAATTTTTGCAGAAATAATTGACGAATAGATTGAACTATCTGTTTGCCATACGTGGTGGATTACACATGACGATGACTCAACTCTCGATCGAACTTATGAACATCGACAAAGAGATGTGAAATTTCTGTGGAACTCAACATTATTCGGGAATAGACTTATTAAGATATGTTTTAAGTTTCCTTTTGGAGTTTTTAACAAAAATAATTATGGAACTAAAATTTTTACCGATATTTAGGAAAAACACATTTAAATTTTGAGACAAAACGTCTTGGAATCGGTCATTGACCTGGATATTTTAAAGTTTGCATAGATACATTAGTAAGGTTTTTACACCAATAATATAGTACATAATTCTGAATTGAATATAGCATTGATTCATTCCTTTATATATATCTTTTGCCGGTATTTAAATACAGTGAAATTCATGTATTATCATTATTACTACTAATATACTGCTTTAAAAGCACGAACCTTTTCGATCTATTCTTAAACATTCTCTTTCCCGAACCTTCCAATGACTTCATATTGTATTGTTTTCTTTTACTCTTTTAGTAAATATTATTGGACTTGGTTTTCCAATTTTTATAGCCGTGTCTTTATAAAGAATTTCCTTGACATAAATCCGGTAAATGGAATAGCTTATTATTTGCTCTTAAGTTATATATATTATAACCACCCGTGAAATTACTAAACCTAACACGTATTTTATAAAAAAAAGTTAAAGAAACCCGAATTTCGAGATCCCATTTTATCAAATCCATTTGGAAGTAGAACAGTAGCCAAATATTAAAAAAAATCCATGTAAAAATACTTTTAATGGGTTCTTGTCATGTAAAAATGATTAGAACTAGCGTGTTGAGTAGTGGTTTTATATACAGTCACTAAAGACCGGTAACAGTTAATGACCATGTGACAGTCTGGGAAATGTAGATCTATGCATATCAATGGGGCAAGTCTGTAAATAGCTTTTAAATTCATAATAAACTGTAGACTGCACTTGCATCTAATGCGCTTAGTTCTGACATGTTAAACTGAATGAAATGTTATTCATAACTCCTAATCAAGCTGGCCAAGCAGAAATGGAAGGTGTTATTTAATTTCTGCAATATAGCAGTGTTATAGTATCATTATTCATAGATTCCAGATTTAGCTCGATCAGGATTCTATTTTGATGAAGTGAAAAACTTTTTAGCAAGTTTTTGTTGCTACAACTTTAGAGAGGAGAAAGGTGTAATGTAACTCCTGCTGAAAACATCAGGAATATTTGCCTTAGTGTGCCTATTTAATTATGACTGGACAAAACCACCAACCTATGGAAGTCAATGTTGAAAAATGTACTATATGTGATAAAAGTGACATTCACGAATGTGTTTGCGATGATTTATATTGGTGGGAAGACTGCGAAGAGTATCACTTAAGAGGACCAAATGTGAAAATGAGACTGGAGAAATCCGGTATAAGTATCATGTTATATTTTGATACTTTTGAAGCCTTGTGTGATATGAAATATGCGATATTGACGTGCGATATGAAATATGCGATATTGACGTTAAGTTGATGATTCAGTGAGGAGTTTCCATATTGTAGACTATTAACAAGAAGACATCCAATATGTTTAAGCCAGTTGGAAGATACGTTAAATTTAGCTTATGCATTCCGTATGAAAGAAAAAATTAACGTTAAAGGAAAAGATTTATCTTACACATGCCAGTAACGATATCCTATATGTATTAGGATTATAACCTTGAAACCTTTCACGAGCTTTGTAGATGCGTTCTTATGATCTACTTTAGATATATGTCTTCAGGCAGTCTTCTCGCGCTGATTTCTTGCATGTTAATGGGGTTTTAGAATACAATTTTACAAAGGTTAATTGTATCGTAAGTCATTATTTTGCCACGTGTATGGAAGAAAAATGTCCCTTTAGATAAGATATAAAATTTGTATGATTTCAAATGACATAAGATTCGATATATTTGTCTATATACTTAAAATATATTGACGTTACTAATCCGAGTTTTAATTGATTCACTAAAGACACACAGCCTAGTATATTTGGCTTCATTTTAATATTGCAATATTAAATAACTAACGCGTTTGGAAAATCGTTAATTTAAAAGAACTGTATCTAAATGTACTAATCATTTAGTTTTTTTAAAATATCTATGTTGTTTATTTATAGTTACAAGATCGGTTGATCCGAATGTAAACGTGAAAACATATATCATGCAGTAATATAATTATGGATAAGTATGTTTGTTTTTGATAATTATAATAGCATACGAACCGAAGTGCATACTTTTGAATAATTTCATCTTGGAATTATAAAACTCAATAAAAATTTAGAATAGACTATCAGAAAGCAAAGATAGAGTGAAATCAGTTATTATAATACATTAGTAGATCAGTTGAGAGAGCATTAAACTGAAAGGTTTCTGATTCAATCCTAGATCATAATTTTTACATTTCTTGTTTGTGTTTACTCTTATACACACTAAGTTAAGCTTATTTTTTATATCGTCGCCTGAAAACTCGGTTACTGCCCTGTAGACAGTATATTAAATGCATAAAATGTGTACATGTCTAACTTTCGCAGATCGTTTAAGTTAACAGTTATGACACCGGAACATGTTTTCATTTAAATATACGTATTAATTACCTGAAAAGTAATGACATTTTTTGCTGATGTATGCAAAAAGTTACAACAATACTTAATAATAATTTTTTTCTGGGTCAGGGTCTTTTCTGATGGATCTAATTGTAATGGAGTGCTGGTGGTATACATATTTTTTGCTAATGTAATCATAAAGAAGAATAGCAATTTAAATGTTTTGGTGGGTCACGGTCTCTGTTGATGATATGATGATGGATTGCGGTTGACATACAATTTTGCTGTGTAATCGTAAAGTAGAAAAGCAATTAAAAATTTTTCGTGGGTCACGGTTTTATTCTGATGATCTAATTATGATGGAGAGTGTTGGTGGCATACAAAAAATTAAATCCGTAATGACGAATACATAGAGCAAGGTCCATTATTTTGCTGATGTAATCATAAAAGAGTAGAAAAAGAATTTTAAATTTTGAAATCCAGGGTCAAATTTTTACTTATGTCATCATTAAAATTAAAACGTGGCATCGAAGTATCACCTTGAAACATGGTATAAAAGCTTTCTGCTCACAGTGGGAAAATTCACATTTAACATGGATGACGAATTTGCCTCCGATCTGTAAGTATATTTTACCTATATTTATTATTAAATAATTTATTTTTGAGCGAGGGAGGGGGTTAAATTGCTAATAGTTTTTAATACTGAACATTTTTTTTACGATTTTGAAAATATTTTTTTTTAATGTATCGGAATTTTAACATTTCCAAAAACAATCAATCTAATAACAATTGCTTTAACCTATAAGTATTTGAATTTAAAGTAGCTGTAAGTATAGCTGAAGGTAATGTTTTTAAATACCTCATACTGTTACTGCTAAACTTTTTAAGAATTGTATCTTGTGCAATGAATTGTATCTTGAGAAATATTTGGTTTTAGTGAGTGATGTGAGTAATGGGTTTTAACGTCCAGTCAAGAATATTTCACTATATCGAGACGTCGCCAGCTATAGCGAAAAGTGCAGAAATTTTGCCTGTGCGTTGCGCTTTGGCATTATACAGCAGGGTTCTTTATCGTGCCAAGCCCACCGTGACCTCGTTTATTTTAAGATCCCATCCGAAAGAACCGTGACCCGGCCGGGATCGAACCCACGACCTCCACATACGAGCACTCTACCAACTGAGCTACCGCTATTTGGTTTTAGAATAGTTGGTGAGGACATGCAATAATCTTTAATAATTTTGTTAAAAACTCCTAATTAGTATTATATTTATTTGTAGATCTCTTGATTATTTTCAAAATATGGCTAATGAGGCCTGGGAGTACTCCCAGGCCCCTCCAGACCACAAGAGCTGCCTACGGCGGCTCAGGGAGGGCCCTCCAGACCACAAGAGCTGCCTACGGGGCTCAGGGAGAGACCTTGCAGGGGCCTAGACTCAAATTTCTCTTGGGAGGGAAAAAGGTAAGTTAATAATATTTACATGTGTGTGCGATACATTCTATGCGTATGCACTGATAAGAAAAGTTTACATTCTGGATCTGTTTTAGACAATTTTGTTATTTATACATTGCTTGTGTGTGTACATTTTGCATTCTGGATCTGTATTGCATATCATTTGATTTTTTACATAGTATGCATGTTTGGGTATCGATAATTAACTGTATATATTCTGGATCTCTCTTTTACGTATTGGTATTTTAAATAATTTGTGTTTTGTAGCTGATTTTAATTTTTTTTTTCGTTTTCAGAAAATATTCCTCTCCACCCAAAAAAGGGTGGTTTTAGGTCCCAGGCCGGAGGGCCCAAAGCAAACTTTGAAATGTATTTGACTGAAATGTGTGTGTGTGTGTGTTATTTTCATTGTTTTAATGATAAGGAAAAATAAGTCAACTTTTAGAACGCACGTGAAAATTTACTGCAATGATGTTATTATCAAAATTTACAGGACTCGGTGACCGAGAAAAACTTAAACGCGCGTACAGAGTAAATCCACTGTCTAGGTTCGCACTGTAGGTATGTCCGGAAAAGTTGGATACTCCCACTATTCTCCACAACTGACTACCTCGATATTTGACTTGGATATATAATTACTCAAATTTTTTTCAGTCTTCCAGCCAAAAACGTAAAGCTTGAGGAGAGGATGACAGTGAAACCGTAAGTATTTATTTCTATTTACAAAATATTTTATAGTAATATTTAAAGGAATACTGTTTGTTAATTGGTTAATATTTTATATTATTATGACGAGAAACTGTTGCGAGTTAAGTGTTTATTATGTTAAGTTAAAATATGTTCAATGTTCAAGCCTGTTATTTTAATATTACCAATTATTCTATTTTCAGCTCTAAACTGACAGAACTAAAATCGAGAAGGGAGATGTTGGAGAGGGAAAAATCGTGGAGGCGGAAATCGTTCCTTGAAAAAGCTTTTAATTAAAAATATGGGGTGGTTGTTTAAAAGAAAACGAGGCCTGATAAGCCCGTAAACTTGGCCTGCTGCAGGACTGACATTCTTAGTTTGTTAGTGGTGGGTCTTTTGTTTGTAGGGACGGGAAGGGGTGGTTTTTTTTTCTTTGTTGGGGATTTAGGAGGGTGTGTGTCTTTTTTTTTCTATGCGGGAAGGGTTGTGAATTTTTATATATGTATATATTTATTTAATAAAAAAAATAAAAAAAAGAGAAAAAAAAAAGACAAAAAAAATAATTTTACCCTCAAACTTGAGATTCAGTTTACATCTGAATGCTGACTCCCGTTTTTTCGGGGGTAGATTGTTTTGTCATATTTCAACTTGCCTTGAAAAGACATGGAATTGAAGAAATTAGAAGAAAGGGTATCGGTTCAAGCTGTAGTATCATATATGTTTTAGAATTATCAGTGATAGAAAACTCTACTGTTTGCTTAGTTAGTATCATCATTGTTGGACTAGTAGCTTTTAACCTTTTCCAAATTTTAATGTATTCAATTATTGTCATATTTCAACTTACCTTGAGAAGCAGTGTAGATCAGCAAGTACATGGAATTAAGATTGACGTCCCAACCTCTTATATATCTTCACATCGGTCAAGGTTATCTGAACTTAATCAAGGTCATTTAGATTATACAAGTCAAATTCCAATGTAGGTCAAGGCTAAACAAGTAGGTCGAGGACCCATCCCTTATGTAGGTCAAGGGTATTGTCAATTCCTTATGTAGGTCAAGGTTATTGCCAATCCCTAATCTAGGTCAACGGTATATAGCTAGGTCAAGGATCATCAAGGGCACAATTGTTTGCTCCTGCTCCAGTCTATGACCTCACAGTGTGCTATATATACTACTTTTAACAGCACGAACCTTTTCGGTCTATTCTTTCTATATTTTAAACATTCTCTTTTCCGAACCTTCCTTCCAATGACTTCATATTGTGTTGTTTTCTTTTACTCTTTTCTTGTCACTATTTTAGTAAATATTATTGGACTTAGTTTTCCAATTTTCATAGCCGTGTCTTTATCAAGAATTTTCTTGACATAAATCCGGTAAATGGAATAGCTAATTATTTAATCTCAAGTTATATATATATTATAACCACCCGTGAAATTACTAAACCTAACACGTATTTTATATAAAAAAAGTTAAAGAAACCCGAATTTCGAGACCCCATTTTATCAAATCCATTTGGAAGTAGAACAGTAGCCAAATATTTTAAAAAAAAACTTCATGTAAAAATACTTTTAACGGGTTTTTGTCATGTAAAAATTATTAGAACTAGCGTGTTGAGTAGTGGTTTTTTAGACAGTCACTAAAGACCGGTAACAGTTAATGACCATGTGAGTCTGGAAAATGTGGATCTATGCATATCATTGGGGCAAGTCTGTAAGTAGCTTTAAAATTCATA
The DNA here is from genome assembly GCA_021292105.1 of Anadara kagoshimensis. Taxonomy (NCBI): domain Eukaryota; kingdom Metazoa; phylum Mollusca; class Bivalvia; order Arcoida; family Arcidae; genus Anadara; species Anadara kagoshimensis. The sequence continues at coordinate 5,389,285 of CM037859.1, forward strand.
ATAAACTGTGGACTGCACTTGCATCTAATGCGCTTAGTTCTGACATGTTAAACTGAATGGAATGTTATTCATAACTCCTAATCAAGCTGACCAAGCAGAAATGGAAGGTGTTATTTAATTTCTGCAATATAGCAGTGTTATAGTATCATTATTCATAGATTCCAGATTTAGCTCGATCAGGATTCTATTTTGATGAAGTGAAAAACTTTTTAGCAAGTTTTTGTTGCTACAACTTTAGAGAGGAGAAAGGTGTAATGTAACTCCTGCTGAAAACATCAGGAATATTTGCCTTATAGTGCCTATTTAATTATGACTGGACAAAACCACCAACCTATGGAAGTCAATGTTGAAAAATGTACTATATGTGATAAAAGTGACATTCACGAATGTGTTTGCGATGATTATATTGGTGGGAAGACTGCGAAGAGTATCACTTAAGAGGACCAAATGTGAAAATGAGACTGGGGAAATCCGGTATAAGTATCATGTTATATTTGATACTTTTGAAGCCTTGTGTGATATGAAATATGCGATATTGACGTGCGATATGAAATATGCGATATTGACGTTAAGTTGATGATTCAGTGAGGAGTTTCCATATTGTAGACTATTAACAAGAAGACATCCAATATGTTTAAGCCAGTTGGAAGATACGTTAAATTTAGCTTATGCATTCCGTATGAAAGAAAAAATTAACGTTAAAGGAAAAGATTTATCTTACACATGCCAGTAACGATATCCTATATGTATTAGGATTATAACCTTGAAACCTTTCACGAGCTTTGTAGATGCGTTCTTATGATCTACTTTAGATATATGTCTTCAGGCAGTCTTCTCGCGCTGATTTCTTGCATGTTAATGGGGTTTTAGAATACAATTTTACAAAGGTTAATTGTATCGTAAGTCATTATTTTGCCACGTGTATGGAAGAAAAATGTCCCTTTAGATAAGATATAAAATTTGTATGATTTCAAATGACATAAGATTCGATATATTTGTCTATATACTTAAAATATATTGACGTTACTAATCCGAGTTTTAATTGATTCACTAAAGACACACAGCCTAGTATATTTGGCTTCATTTTAATATTGCAATATTAAATAACTAACGCGTTTGGAAAATCGTTAATTTAAAAGAACTGTATCTAAATGTACTAATCATTTAGTTTTTTTAAAATATCTATGTTGTTTATTTATAGTTACAAGATCGGTTGATCCGAATGTAAACGTGAAAACATATATCATGCAGTAATATAATTATGGATAAGTATGTTTTTTTGATAATTATAATAGCATACGAACCGAAGTGCATACTTTTGAATAATTTCATCTTGGAATTATAAAACTCAATAAAAATTTAGAATAGACTATCAGAAAGCAAAGATAGAGTGAAATCAGTTGTATAATACATTAGTAGATCAGTTGAGAGAGCATTAAACTGAAAGGTTTCTGATTCAATCCTAGATCATAATTTTTACATTCTTGTTTGTGTTTACTCTTATACACACTAAGTTAAGCTTATTTTTTATATCGTCGCCTGAAAACTCGGTTACTGCCCTGTAGACAGTATATTAAATGCATAAAATGTGTACATGTCTAACTTTCGCAGATCGTTTAAGTTAACAGTTATGACACCGGAACATGTTTTCATTTAAATATACGTATTAATTACCTGAAAAGTAATGACATTTTTTGCTGATGTATGCAAAAAGTTACAACAATACTTAATAATAATTTTTTCTGGGTCAGGGTCTTTTCTGATGGATCTAATTGTAATGGAGTGCTGGTGGTATACATATTTTTTGCTAATGTAATCATAAAGAAGAATAGCAATTTAAATGTTTTGTGGGTCACGGTCTCTGTTGATGATATGATGATGGATTGCGGTTGACATACAATTTTGCTGATGTAATCGTAAAGTAGAAAAGCAATTAAAATTTTTCGTGGGTCACGGTTTCTTCTGATGATCTAATTATGATGGGAGTGTTGGTGGCATACAAAAAATTAAATCCGTAATGACTGAATACATAGAGCAAGGTCATTATTTTTGCTGATGTAATCATAAAAAGAGTAGAAAAGAATTTTAAATTTATGAAATCCAGGGTCAAATTTTTACTTATGTCATCATTAAAAATTAAAACGTGGCATCGAAGTATCACCTTGAAACATGGTATATAAAAGCTTTCTGCTCACAGTGGAAAATTCACATTTAACATGGATGACGAATTTGCCTCCGATCTGTAAGTATATTTTACCTATATTTATTTATTAATAATTATTTTTGAGCGAGGGAGGGGGGTTAAATTGCTAATAGTTTTTAATACTGAACATTTTTTACGATTTTGAAAATATTTTTTTTTAATGTATCTGAATTTTAACATTTCCAAAAACAATCAATCTAATAACAATTGCTTTAACCTATAAGTATTTGAATTTAAAGTAGCTGTAAGTATAGCTGAAGGTAATGTTTTTAAATACCTCATACTGTTACTGCTAAACTTTTAAGAATTGTATCTTGTGCAATGAATTGTATCTTGAGAAATATTTGGTTTTAGTGAGTGAGTGAGTAATGGGGTTTAACGTCCCAGTCAAGAATATTTCACTTATATCGAGACGTCGCCAGCTATAGGCGAAAGTGCAGAAATTTTGCCTGTGCGTTGCGCTTATGGCATTATACAGCAGGGTTCTTTATCGTGCCAAGCCCACCGTGACCTCGTTTATTTTAAGATCCCATCGAAAGAACCGTGACCCGGCCGGGGATCGAACCCACGACCTCCCACATACGGAGCACTCTACCAACTGAGCTACCGCTATTTGGTTTTAGAATAGTTGGTGAGGACATGCAATAATCTTTAATAATTTTGTTAAAAACTCCTAATTAGTATTCATTTATTTGTAGATCTCTTGATTATTTTCAAAATATGGCTAATGAGGCCTGGGAAGTACTCCCAGGCCCCTCCAGACCACAAGAGCTGCCTACGGCGGCTCAGGGAGGGCCCTCCAGACCACAAGAGCTGCCTACGGCGGCTCAGGGAGAGACCTTGCAGGGGCCTAGACTCAAATTTCTCTTGGGAGGGAAAAGGTAAGTTCAATAATTTTACATGTGTGTGCGATACATTCTATGCGTATGCACTGATAAGAAAAGTTTACATTCGGATCTGTGTTTAGACAATTTTGTTATTTATACATTGCTTGTGTGTGTACATTTTGCATTCTGGATCTGTATTGCATATCAATTTGATTTTTTACATAGTATGCAGTTTGGGTATCGATAATTAATGTATATATTCTGGATCTCTCTTTTACGTAATTGGTATTTAAATAATTTGTGTTTGTAGCTGATTTTAATTTTTTTTTTTCGTTTTCAGAAAATATTCCTCTCCACCCAAAAAAGGGTGGTTTTAGGTCCCAGGCCGGAGGGGCCCAAAGCAAACTTTGAAATGTATTTGACTGAAATGTGTGTGTGTGTGTGTTATTTTCATTGTTTTAATGATAAGGAAAAATAAGTCAACTTTTAGAACGCACGTGAAAATTTACTGCAATGATGTTATTATCAAAATTTACAGGACTCGGTGACCGAGAAAACTTAAACGCGCGTACAGAGTAAATCCCACTGTCTAGGTTCGCACTGTAGGTATGTCCGGAAAAGTTGGATACTCCCACTATTCTCCACAACTGACTACCTCGATATTTGACTTGGATATATAATTACTCAAATTTTTTTTCAGTCTTCCAGCCAAAAACGTAAAGCTTGAGGAGAGGATGACAGTGAAACCGTAAGTATTTATTTCTATTTACAAAATATTTTATAGTAATATTTAAAGGAATACTGTTTGTTAATTGGTTAATATTTTATATTATTATGACGAGAAACTGTTGCGAGTTAAGTGTTTATTATGTTAAGTTAAAATATGTTCAATGTTCAAGCCTGTTATTTTAATATTATCCAATTATTCTATTTTCAGCTCTAAACTGACAGAACTAAAATCGAGAAGGGAGATGTTGGAGAGGGAAAAAATCGTGGAGGCGGAAATCCGTCTCCTTGAAAAAGCTTTTAATTAAAAATATGGGGGTGGTTGTTTAAAAGAAAACGAGGCCTGATAAGCCCGTAAACTTGGCCTGCTGCAGGACTGACATTCTTAGTTTGTTAGTGGTGGGTCTTTTGTTTGTAGGACGGAAGGGTGGTTTTTTTTTCTTTGTTGGGGATTTAGGGGGTGTGTGTCTTTTTTTTTCTATGCGGGAAGGGTTGTGAATTTTTATATATGTATATATTTATTTTAATAAAAAAATAAAAAAAGAGAAAAAAAAAAGACAAAAAAAATAATTTTACCCTCAAACTTGAGATTCAGTTTACATCTGAATGCTGGACTCCCGTTTTTTTCGGGGGTAGATTGTTTTGTCATATTTCAACTTGCCTTGAAAAGACATGGAATTGAAGAAATTAGAAGAAAGGTATCGGTCAAGCTGTAAGTATCATATATGTTTTAGAATTATCAGTGATAGAAAACTCTACTGTTTGCTTAGGTTAGTATCATCATTGTTGTGACTAGTAGCTTTTAACCTTTTCCAAATTTTAATGTATTCAATTATTGTCATATTTCAACTTACCTTGAGAAGCAGTGTAGATCAGCAAGTACATGGAATTAAGATTGACGTCCCAACCTCTTATATATCTTCACATCTAGGTCAAGGTTATCTGAACTTAATCAAGGTCATTTAGATTATACAAGTCAAATTCCAATGTAGGTCAAGGCTAAACAAGTAGGTCGAGGACCCATCCCTTATGTAGGTCAAGGGTATTGTCATTCCTTATGTAGGTCAAGGTTATTGCCAATCCCTAATCTAGGTCAACGGTATATAGCTAGGTCAAGGATCATCAAGGGCACAATTGTTTGCTCCTGCTCCAGTCTATGACCTCACAGTGTGCTATATATACTACTTTTAACAGCACGAACCTTTTCGGTCTATTCTTTCTATATTTTAAACATTCTCTTTTCCGAACCTTCCTTCCAATGACTTCATATTGTGTTGTTTTCTTTTACTCTTTTCTTGTCACTATTTTAGTAAATATTATTGGACTTAGTTTTCCAATTTTCATAGCCGTGTCTTTATCAAGAATTTTCTTGACATAAATCCGGTAAATGGAATAGCTAATTATTTAATCTAAGTTATATATTATTATAACCACCCGTGAAATTACTAAACCTAACACGTATTTTATATAAAAAAAGTTAAAGAAACCCGAATTTCGAGACCCCATTTTATCAAATCCATTTGGAAGTAGAACAGTAGCCAAATATTTTAAAAAAAAACTTCATGTAAAAATACTTTTAACGGGTTTTTGTCATGTAAAAATTATTAGAACTAGCGTGTTGAGTAGTGGTTTTTTAGACAGTCACTAAAGACCGGTAACAGTTAATGACCATGTGAGTCTGGAAAATGTGGATCTATGCATATCATTGGGGCAAGTCTGTAAGTAGCTTTAAATTCATAATAAACTGTGGACTGCACTTGCATCTAATGCGCTTAGTTCTGACATGTTAAAACTGAATGGAATGTTATTCATAACTCCTAATCAAGCTGACCAAGCAGAAATGGAAGGTGTTATTTAATTTCTGCAATATAGCAGTGTTATAGTATCATTATTCATAGATTCCAGATTTAGCTCGATCAGGATTCTATTTTGATGAAGTGAAAAACTTTTTAGCAAGTTTTTGTTGCTACAACTTTAGAGAGGAGAAAGGTGTAATGTAACTCCTGCTGAAAACATCAGGAATATTTGCCTTATAGTGCCTATTTAATTATGACTGGACAAAACCACCAACCTATGGAAGTCAATGTTGAAAAATGTACTATATGTGATAAAGTGACATTCACGAATGTGTTTGCGATGATTTATATTGGTGGGAAGACTGCGAAGAGTATCACTTAAGAGGACCAAATGTGAAAATGAGACTGGGGAAAATCCGGTATAAGTATCATGTTATATTTTGATACTTTTGAAGCCTTGTGTGATATGAAATATGCGATATTGACGTGCGATATGAAATATGCGATATTGACGTTAAGTTGATGATTCAGTGAGGAGTTTCCATATTGTAGACTATTAACAAGAAGACATCCAATATGTTTAAGCCAGTTGGAAGATACGTTAAATTTAGCTTATGCATTCCGTATGAAAGAAAAATTAACGTTAAAGGAAAAGATTTATCTTACACATGCCAGTAACGATATCCTATATGTATTAGGATTATAACCTTGAAACCTTTCACGAGCTTTGTAGATGCGTTCTTATGATCTACTTTAGATATATGTCTTCAGGCAGTCTTCTCGCGCTGATTTCTTGCATGTTAATGGGGTTTTAGAATACAATTTTACAAAGGTTAATTGTATCGTAAGTCATTATTTTGCCACGTGTATGGAAGAAAAATGTCCCTTTAGATAAGATATAAAATTTGTATGATTTCAAATGACATAAGATTCGATATATTTGTCTATATACTTAAAATATATTGACGTTACTAATCCGAGTTTTAATTGATTCACTAAAGACACACAGCCTAGTATATTTGGCTTCATTTAATATTGCAATATTAAATAACTAACGCGTTTGGAAAATCGTTAATTTAAAAGAACTGTATCTAAATGTACTAATCATTTAGTTTTTTTAAATATCTATGTTGTTTATTTATAGTTACAAGATCGGTGATCCGAATGTAAACGTGAAAACATATATCATGCAGCAATATAATTATGGATAAGTATGTTGTTTTTGATAATTATAATAGCATACGAAACGAAGTGCATACTTTTGAATAATTTCATCTTGGAATTATAAAACTCAATAAAAATTTAGAATAGACTATCAGAAAGCAAAGATAGAGTGAAATCAGTTGTTATAAGACATTAGTAGATCAGTTGAGAGAGCATTAAACTGAAAGGTTTCTGATTCAATCCTAGATCATAATTTTTACATTTCTTGTTTGGTTTACTCTTATACACACTAAGTTAAGCTTATTTTTTATATCGTCGCCTGGAAAACTCGGTTACTGCCCTGTAGACAGTATATTAAATGCATAAATGTGTAATGTCTAACTTTCGCAGATCGTTTAAGTTAACAGTTATGACACCGGAACATGTTTTCATTTAAATATACGTATTAATTACCTGAAAAGTAATGACATTTTTTGCTGATGTATGCAAAAAGTTACAACAATACTTAATAATAATTTTTTTCTGGGTCAGGGTCTTTCTGATGGATCTAATTGTAATGGAGTGCTGGTGGTATACATATTTTTTGCTAATGTAATCATAAAGAAGAATAGCAATTTAAATGTTTTGGGGGTCACGGTCTCTGTTGATGATATGATGATGGATGCGGTGACATACAATTTGCTGATGAATCGTAAAGTAGAAAGCAATTAAAATTTTCGTGGGTCACGGTTTCTTCTGATGATCTAATTATGATGGGAGTGTTGGTGGCATACAAAAAATTAAATCCGTAATGACTGATACATAGAGCAAGGTCATTATTTTTGCTATGATGTAATCATAAAAAGAGTAGAAAAGAATTTTAAAATTTATGAAATCCAGGGTCAAATTTTTACTTATGTCATCATTAAAAATTAAACGTGGCATCGAAGTATCACCTTGAAACATGGTATAAAAGCTTTCTGCTCACAGTGGAAAATTCACATTTAACATGGATGACGAATTGCCTCCGATCTGTAAGTATATTTTACCTATAATTTATTTATTAATAATTATTTTGAGCGAGGAGGGGGGTTTAAATTGCTAATAGTTTTTAATACTGAACATTTTTTACGATTTGAAAATATTTTTTTTAATGTATCTGAATTTAACATTTCCAAAAACAATCAATCTAATAACAATTGCTTTAACCTATAAGTATTTGAATTTAAAGTAGCTGTAAGTATAGCTGAAAGGTAATGTTTTTAAATACCATACTGTTATGCTAAACTTTTAAGAATTGTATCTTGTGCAATGATTGTATCTTGAGAAATATTGGTTTTAGTGAGTGAGTGAGTAATGGGGTTTAACGTCCCAGTCAAGAATATTTCACTTATATCGAGACGTCGCCAGCTATAGGCGAAAGTGCAGAAATTTTGCCTGTGCGTTGCGCTTAGGGCATTATACAGCAGGGTTCTTTATCGTGCCAAGCCCACCGGACCTCGTTTATTTTAAGATCCCATCCGAAAGAACCGTGACCCGGCCGGGGATCGAACCCACGACCTCCCACATACGGAGCACTCTACCAACTGAGCTACCGCTATTTGGTTTAGAATAGTTGTGAGGACATGCAATAATCTTTAATAATTTTGTTAAAAACTCCTAATTAGTTCATTTATTTGTAGATCTCTTGATTATTTTCAAAATATGGCTAATGAGGCCTGGGAAGTACTCCAGGCCCCTCCAGACCACAAGAGCTGCCTACGGCGGCTCAGGGAGGGCCCTCCAGACCACAAGAGCTGCCTACGGCGGCTCAGGAGAGACCTTGCAGGGGCCTAGACTCAAATTTCTCTTGGGAGGGAAAAGGTAAGTTCAATAATTTTACATGTGTGTGCGATACATTCTATGCGTATGCACTGATAAGAAAAGTTACATTCTGGATCTGTGTTTTAGACAATTTTGTTATTATACAGTGCTTGTGTGTGTTACATTGCATTTGGATCTGTATGCATATCAATTGATTTTTTACATAGTATGCATGTTTGGGTACGATAATTAACTGATATATTCTGGATCTCTCTTTTACGTAATTGGTATTTAAATAATTTGTGTTTTGTAGCTGATTTTAATTTTTTTTTTTCGTTTTCAGAAAATATTCCTCTCCACCCCAAAAAAGGGGGTTTTAGGTCCCAGCCGGAGGGGCCCAAAGCAAACTTTGAAATGTATTTGACTGAAATGTGTGTGTGTGTGTGTTATTCATTGTTTAATGATAAGGAAAAATAAGTCAACTTTAGAACGCACGTGAAAATTTACTGCAATGATGTATTATCAAAATTACAGGACTCGGTGACCGAGAAAACTTAAACGCGCGTACAGAGTAAATCCACTGTCTAGGTTCCACTGTAGGTATGTCCGGAAAAAGTTGGATACTCCCACTATTCTCCACAACTGACTACCTCGATATTTGACTTGGATATATAATTACTCAAATTTTTTTTCAGTCTTCCAGCCAAAAACGTAAAGCTTGAGGAGAGGATGACAGGAAACCGTAAGTATTTATTTCTATTTACAAAATATTTTATAGTAATATTAAAGGAATACTGTTTGTTAATTGGTTAATATTTTATATTATTATGACGAGAAAGAAACTGTTGCGAGTTAAGTGTTTATTATGTTAAGTTAAAATATGTTCAATGTTCAAGCCTGGTTATTTTAATATTATCCAATTATTCTATTTTCAGCTCTAAACTGACAGAACTAAAATCGAGAAGGGAGATGTTGGAGAGGGAAAAAAATCGTGGAGGCGGAAATCGTCTCCTTGAAAAGCTTTAATTAAAAATATGGGGGTGGTTGTTTAAAAGAAAACGAGGCGATAAGCCGTAAACTTGGCCTGCTGCAGGACTGAACATTCTAGTTTGTTAGTGGGGGTCTTTTGTTTGTAGGGACGGAAGGGGTGGTTTTTTTTCTTTGTTGGGGATTTAGAGGGGTGTGTCTTTTTTGTTCTATGCGGGAAGGGTTGTGAATTTTTATATATGTATATATTTATTTTAATAAAAAAAATAAAAAAAGAGACAAAAAAAATAATTTTACCCTCAAACTTGAGATTCAGTTTACATCTGAATGCTGGACTCCCGTTTTTTTCGGGGGTAGATTGTTTGTCATATTTCAACTTGCCTTGAAAAGACATGGAATGAAGAAATTAGAAGAAAGGGTTCGGTCAAGCTGTAAGTATCATATATGTTTTAGAATATCAGTGATAGAAAACCTCTACTGTTTGCTTAGGTTAGTATCATCATTGTTGTGACTAGTAGCTTTTAACCTTTTCCAAATTTAATGTATTCAATTATGTCATATTTCACTTACCTGAGAAGCGTGTAGATCGAAAGTACATGAATTAGATGACGTCCCAACCTCTTATATATCTTCACATCTAGGTCAGGTTATCTGAACTTAATCAAGGTCATTAGATATACAAGTCAAATTCCAATGTAGGTCAAGGCTAAACAGTAGGTCGAGGACCCATCTTATGTAGGTCAAGGGATTGTCAATTCCTTATGTAGGTCAAGGTTATTGCCAATCCCTAATCTAGGTCAACGGTATATAGCTAGGTCAAGGATCATCAAGGGCACAATTGTTTGCTCCTGCTCCAGTCTATGACCCACAGTGGCTATATATACACTTTTAACAGCACGAACCTTTTCGGTCTATCTTTTATATATTTTAAACATTCTCTTTTCCGAACCTTCCTTCCAATGACTTCATATTGTGTGTTTCTTTTTTCTTTTCTTGTCACTATTTTAGTAAATATTATTGGACTTAGTTTTCCAATTTTCATAGCCGTGTCTTTATCAAGAATTTTCTTGACATAAATCCGGTAAATGGAATAGCTAATTATTTAATCTCAAGTTATATATATATTATAACCACCCGTGAAATTACTAAACCTAACACGTATTTATATAAAAAAAAGTTAAAGAAACCCGAATTCGAGACCCCATTTTATCAAATCCATTGGAAGTAGAACAGTAGCCAAATATTTTAAAAAAAAACTTCATGTAAAATACTTTTAACGGGTTTTGTCATGTAAAAATTATTAGAACTAGCGTGTTGAGTAGTGGTTTTGTTAGACAGTCACTAAAGACCGGTAACAGTTAATGACCATGTGAGTCTGGAAAAATGTGGATCTATGCATATCATTGGGGCAAGTCTGTAAGTAGCTTTAAAATTCAATAAAACTGGACTGCACTTGCATCTAATGCGCTAGTTCTGACATGTTAAACTGAATGGAATGTTATCATAACTCCTAATCAAGCTGACCAAGCAGAAATGGAAGGTGTTATTTAATTTCTGCAATATAGCAGTGTTATAGTATCATTATTCATAGATTCCAGATTTAGCTCGATCAGGATTCTATTTTGATGAAGGAAAACTTTTTAGCAAGTTTTGTTGCTACAACTTTAGAGAGGAGAAAGGTGTAATGTAACTCCTGCTGAAAACATCAGGAATATTTGCCTTATAGTGCCTATTTAATTATGACTGGACAAAAACCACCAACCTATGGAAGTCAATGTTGAAAAATGTACTATATGTGATGAAGTGACATTCACGAATGTGTTTGCGATGATTTATATTGGTGGGAAGACTGCGAAGAGTATCACTTAAGAGGACCAAATGTGAAAATGAGACTGGGGAAACCGGTATAAGTATCATGTTATATTTTGATACTTTTGAAGCCTTGTGTGATGAAATATGCGATATGACGTGCGATATGAAATATGCGATATTGACGTTAAGTGATGATTCAGTGAGGAGTTTCCATATTGTAGACTATTAACAAGAAGACATCCAATATGTTTAAGCCAGTTGGAAGATACGTTAATTTAGCTTATGCATTCCGTATGAAAGAAAAAATAAACGTTAAAGGAAAAGATTTATCTTACACATGCCAGTAACGATATCCTATTGTATTAGGATTATAACCTTGAAACCTTCACGAGCTTTGTAGATGCGTCTTATGATCTACTTTAGATATATGTCTTCAGGCAGTCTTCTCGCGCTGATTTCTTGCATGTTAATGGGGTTTTAGAATACAATTTTACAAAGGTTAATTGTATCGTAAGTCATTATTTTGCCACGTGTATGGAAGAAAAATGTCCCTTTAGATAAGATATAAAATTGTATGATTTCAAATGACATAAGATTCGATATATTTGTCTATATACTTAAAATATATGACGTTACTAATCCGAGTTTTAATTGATTCACTAAAGACACACAGCCTAGTATATTTGGCTTCTTTAATATTGCAATATAAATAACACGCGTTTGGAAAATCGTTAATTAAAAGAACTGTATCTAAATGTACTAATCATTTAGTTTTTTTTAAAATATCTATGTTGTTTATTTATAGTTACAAGATCGGTTGATCCGAATGTAAACGTGAAAACATATATCATGCAGTAATATAATTATGGATAAGTATGTTTGTTTTTGATAATTATAATAGCATACGAACCGAAGTGCATACTTTGAATAATTTCATCTTGGAATTATAAAACTCAATAAAAATTTAGAATAGACTATCAGAAAGCAAAGATAGAGTGAAATCAGTTATAATAATACATTAGTAGATCAGTTGAGAGAGCATTAAACTGAAAGGTTTCTGATTCAATCCTAGATCATAATTTTTACATTTCTTGTTTGTGTTTACTCTTATACACACTAAGTTAAGCTTATTTTTTATATCGTCGCCTGAAAACTCGGTTACTGCCCTGTAGACAGTATATTAAATGCATAAAATGTGACATGTCTAACTTTCGCAGATCGTTTAAGTTAACAGTTATGACACCGGAACATGTTTTCATTTAAAATATACGTATTAATTACCTGAAAAGTAATGACATTTTTTGCTGATGTATGCAAAAAGTTACAACAATACTTAATAATAATTTTTTTCTGGGTCAGGTCTTTTCTGATGGATCTAATTGTAATGGAGTGCTGGTGGTATACATATTTTTTGCTAATGTAATCATAAAGAAGAATAGCAATTTAAATGTTTTGGTGGGTCACGGTCTCTGTTGATGATATGATGATGGATTGCGGTTGACATACAATTTTGCTGATGTAATCGTAAAGTAGAAAAGCAATTAAAATTTTCGTGGGTCACGGTTTCTTCTGATGATCTAATTATGATGGGAGTGTTGGTGGCATACAAAAAATTAAATCCGTAATGACTGAATACATAGAGCAAGGTCATTATTTTTGCTGATGTAATCATAAAAAGAGTAGAAAAGAATTTTAAATTTATGAAATCCAGGGTCAAATTTTTACTTATGTCATCATTAAAAATTAAAACGTGGCATCGAAGTATCACCTTGAAACATGGTATAAAAGCTTTCTGCTCACAGTGGAAAATTCACATTTAACATGGATGACGAATTTGCCTCCGATCTGTAAGTATATTTTACCTATATTTATTTATTAATAATTTATTTTGAGCGAGGGAGGGGGGTTAAATTGCTAATAGTTTTTAATACTGAACATTTTTTACGATTTTGAAAATATTTTTTTAATGTATCTGAATTTTAACATTTCCAAAAACAATCAATCTAATAACAATTGCTTTAACCTATAAGTATTTGAATTTAAAGTAGCTGTAAGTATAGCTGAAGGTAATGTTTTTAAATACCTCATACTGTTACTGCTAAACTTTTAAGAATTGTATCTTGTGCAATGAATTGTATCTGAGAAATATTTGGTTTTAGTGAGTGAGTGAGTAATGGGGTTTAAACGTCCCAGTCAAGAATATTTCACTTATATCGAGACGTCGCCAGCTATAGGCGAAAGTGCAGAAATTTTGCCTGTGCGTTGCGCTTATGGCATTATACAGCAGGGTTCTTTATCGTGCCAAGCCCACCGTGACCTCGTTTATTTTAAGATCCCATCCGAAAGAACCGTGACCCGGCCGGGGATCGAACCCACGACCTCCCACATACGGAGCACTCTACCAACTGAGCTACCGCTATTTGGTTTTAGAATAGTTGTGAGGACATGCAATAATCTTTAATAATTTTGTTAAAAACTCCTAATTAGTATTCATTTATTTGTAGATCTCTTGATTATTTTCAAAATGGCTAATGAGGCCTGGGAAGTACTCCCAGGCCCCTCCAGACCACAAGAGCTGCTACGGCGGCTCAGGCCCTCCAGACCACAAGAGCTGCCTACGGAGGTCGGAGAGACCTTGCAGGGGCCTAGACTCAAATTTCTCTTGGGAGGGAAAAGGTAAGTTCAATAATTTTACATGTGTGTGCGATACATCTATGCGTATGCACTGATAAGAAAAGTTTACATTCTGGATCTGTGTTTTAGACAATTTGTTATTTATACATTGCTTGTGTGTGTACATTTTGCATTCTGGATCTGTATTGCATATCAATTTGATTTTTTACATAGTATGCATGTTTGGGTATCGATAATTAACTGTATATATTCTGGATCTCTCTTTACGTAATTGGTAATCAGAAAATATTCCTCTCCACCCCCAAAAAAGGGTGGTTTAGGCCCAGGCCGGAGGGGCCCAAAGCAAACTTTGAAATGTATTTGACTGAAATGTGTGTGTGTGTGGTGTTATTTTCATTGTTTTAATGATAAGGAAAAATAAGTCAACTTTTAGAACGCACGTGAAAATTTACTGCAATGATGTTATTATCAAAATTTACAGGACTCGGTGACCGAGAGAAAACTTAAACGCGCGTACAGAGTAAATCCCACTGTCTAGGTTCGCACTGTAGGTATGTCCGGAAAGTTGGATAACTCCCACTATTTCTCCACAACTGACTACCTCGATATTGACTTGGATATATAATTACTCAAATTTTTTTTCAGTCTTCCAGCCAAAAACGTAAAGCTTAAGGAGAGGATGACAGTGAAACCGTAAGTATTTATTTCTATTTACAAAATATTTTATAGTAATATTTAAAGGAATACTGTTTGTTAATTGGTTAATATTTATTATTATGACGAGAAACTGTGCGAGTTAAGTGTTTATTATGTTAAGTTAAATAGTTCAATGTTCAAGCCTGTTTTTTAATATTATCCAATTATTCTATTTTCAGCTCTAAACTGACAGAACTAAAATCGAGAAGGGAGATGTTGGAGAGGGAAAAAATCGTGGAGGCGGAAATCCGTCTCTTGAAAAAGCTTTTAATTAAAATATGGGGGTGGTTGTTTAAAAGAAAACGAGGCCTGATAAGCCCGTAAACTTGGCCTGCTGCAGGACTGACATTCTTAGTTTGTTAGTGGTGGGTCTTTTGTTTGTAGGGACGGAAGGGGTGGTTTTTTTTTCTTTGTTGGGGATTTAGAGGGGTGTGGTCTTTTTTTCTATGCGGGAAGGGTTGTGAATTTTTATATATGTTATATTTATTTTAATAAAAAAAATAAAAAAGAGAAAAAAAAAAGACAAAAAAAATAATTTTACCCTCAAACTTGAGATTCAGTTTACATCTGAATGCTGGACTCCGTTTTTTCGGGGTAGATTGTTTTGTCATATTTCAACTTGCCTTGAAAAGACATGGAATTGAAGAAAATTAGAAGAAAGGGTATCGGTCAAGCTGAAGTATCATATATGTTTTAGAATTATCAGTGATAGAAAACTCTACTGTTTGCTTAGGTTAGTATCATCATTGTTGTGACTAGTAGCTTTTAACCTTTTCCAAATTTTAATGTATTCAATTATTGTCATATTTCAACTTACCTTGAGAAGCAGTGTAGATCAGCAAGTACATGGAATTAAGATTGACGTCCCAACCTCTTATATATCTTCACATCTAGGTCAAGGTTATCTGAACTTAATCAAGGTCATTTAGATTATACAAGTCAAATTCCAATGTAGGTCAAGGCTAAACAAGTAGGTCGAGGACCCATCCCTTATGTAGGTCAAGGGTATTGTCAATTCCTTATGTAGGTCAAGGTTATTGCCAATCCCTAATCTAGGTCAACGTATATAGCTAGGTCAAGGATCATCAAGGGCACAATTGTTTGCTCCTGCTCCAGTCTATGACCTCACAGTGTGCTATATATACTACTTTTAACAGCACGAACCTTTCGGTCTATTCTTTCTATATTTTAAACATTCTCTTTTCCGAACCTTCCTTCCAATGACTTCATATTGTGTTGTTTTCTTTTACTCTTTTTGTCACTATTTTAGTAAATATTATTGGACTTAGTTTTCCAATTTTCATAGCCGTGTCTTTATCAAGAATTTTCTTGACATAAATCCGGTAAATGGAATAGCTAATTATTTAATCTCAAGTTATATATATATTATAACCACCCGTGAAATTACTAAACCTAACACGTATTTTATATAAAAAAAGTTAAAGAAACCCGAATTTCGAGACCCATTTTATCAAATCCATTTGGAAGTAGAACAGTAGCCAAATATTTTAAAAAAAACTTCATGTAAAAATACTTTTAACGGGTTTTTGTCATGTAAAAATTATTAGAACTAGCGTGTGAGTAGTAGTGGTTTTTTAGACAGTCACTAAAGACCGGTAACAGTTAATGACCATGTGAGTCTGGAAAATGTGGATCTATGCATATCATTGGGGCAAGTCTGTAAGTAGCTTTAAAATTCATAATAAACTGTGGACTGCACTTGCATCTAATGCGCTTAGTTCTGACATGTTAAACTGAATGGAATGTTATTCATAACTCCTAATCAAGCTGACCAAGCAGAAATGGAAGGTGTTATTTAATTTCTGCAATATAGCAGTGTTATAGTATCATTATTCATAGATTCCAGATTTAGCTCGATCAGGATTCTATTTTGATGAAGTGAAAAACTTTTTAGCAAGTTTTTGTTGCTACAACTTTAGAGAGGAGAAAGGTGTAATGTAACTCCTGCTGAAAACATCAGGATATTTGCCTTATAGTGCCTATTTAATTATGACTGGACAAAACCACCAACCTAGGAAGTCAATGTTGAAAAATGTACTATATGTGATGAACGTGACATTCACGAATGTGTTTGCGATGATTTATATTGGTGGGAAGACTGCGAAGAGTATCACTTAAGAGGACCAAATGTGAAAATGAGACTGGGGAAATCCGGTATAAGTATCATGTTATATTTTGATACTTTTGAAGCCTTGTGTGATATGAAATATGCGATATTGACGTGCGACATGAAATATGCGATATTGACGTTAAGTTGATGATTCAGTGAGGAGTTTCCATATTGTAGACTATTAACAAGAAGACATCCAATGTTTAAGCCAGTTGGAAGATACGTTAAATTTAGCTTATGCATTCCGTATGAAAGAAAAAATTAACGTTAAAGGAAAAGATTTATCTTACACATGCCAGTAACGATATCCTATATGTATTAGGATTATAACCTTGAAACCTTTCACGAGCTTTGTAGATGCGTTCTTATGATCTACTTTAGATATATGTCTTCAGGCAGTCTTCTCGCGCTGATTTCTTGCATGTTAATGGGGTTTTAGAATACAATTTTACAAAGGTTAATTGTATCGTAAGTCATTTTTTGCCACGTGTATGGGAAGAAAATGTCCCTTTAGATAAGATATAAAATTTGTATGATTTCAAATGACATAAGATTCGATATATTTGTCTATATACTTAAAATATATTGACGTTACTAATCCGAGTTTTAATTGATTCACTAAAGACACACAGCCTAGTATATTTGGCTTCATTTTAATATTGCAATATTAAATAACTAACGCGTTTGGAAAATCGTTAATTTAAAAGAAACTGTATCTAAATGTACTAATCATTTAGTTTTTTTAAAATATCTATGTTGTTTATTTATAGTTACAAGATCGGTTGATCCGAATGTAAACGTGAAAACATATATCATGCAGTAATATAATTATGGATAAGTATGTTTGTTTTTGATAATTATAATAGCATACGAACCGAAGTGCATACTTTTGAATAATTTCATCTTGGAATTATAAAACTCAATAAAAATTTAGAATAGACTATCAGAAAGCAAAGATAGAGTGAAATCAGTTGTTATAATACATTAGTAGATCAGTTGAGAGAGCATTAAACTGAAAGGTTTCTGATTCAATCCTAGATCATAATTTTTACATTTCTTGTTTGTGTTTACTCTTATACACACTAAGTTAAGCTTATTTTTTATATCGTCGCCTGAAAACTCGGTTACTGCCCTGTAGACAGTATATTAAATGCATAAAATGTGTACATGTCTAACTTTCGCAGATCGTTTAAGTTAACAGTTATGACATCGGAACATGTTTTCATTTAAATATACGTATTAATTACCTGAAAAGTAATGACATTTTTTTGCTGATGTATGCAAAAAGTTACAACAATACTTAATAATAATTTTTTTCTGGGTCAGGGTCTTTTCTGATGGATCTAATTGTAATGGAGTGCTGGTGGTATACATATTTTTGCTAATGTAATCATAAAGAAGAATAGCAATTTAAATGTTTTGGTGGGTCACGGTCTCTGTTGATGATATGATGATGGATTGCGGTTGACATACAATTTTGCTGATGTAATCGTAAAGTAGAAAAGCAATTAAAATTTTTCGTGGGTCACGGTTTCTTCTGATGATCTAATTATGATGGGAGTGTTGGTGGCATACAAAAAATTAAATCCGTAATGACTGAATACATAGAGCAAGGTCATTATTTTTGCTGATGTAATCATAAAAAGAGTAGAAAGAATTTTAAATTTATGAAATCCAGGGTCAAATTTTTACTTATGTCATCATTAAAAATTAAAACGTGGCATCGAAGTATCACCTTGAAACATGGTATAAAAGCTTTCTGCTCACAGTGGAAAATTCACATTTAACATGGATGACGAATTTGCCTCCGATCTGTAAGTATATTTTACCTATATTTATTTATTAATAATTTATTTTGAGCGAGGGAGGGGGTTAAATTGCTAATAGTTTTTAATACTGAACATTTTTACGATTTGAAAATATTTTTTTTTAATGTATCTGAATTTTAACATTTCCAAAAACAATCAATCTAATAACAATTGCTTTAACCTATAAGTATTTGAATTTAAAGTAGCTGTAAGTATAGCTGAAGGTAATGTTTTTAAATACCTCATACTGTTACTGCTAAACTTTTAAGAATTGTATCTTGTGCAATGAATTGTATCTTGAGAAATATTTGGTTTTAGTGAGTGAGTGAGTAATGGGGTTTAACGTCCCAGTCAAGAATATTTCACTTATATCGAGACGTCGCCAGCTATAGGCGAAAGTGCAGAAATTTTGCCTGTGCGTTGCGCTTATGGCATTATACAGCAGGGTTCTTTATCGTGCCAAGCCCACCGTGACCTCGTTTATTTTTAAGATCCCATCCGAAAGAACCGTGACCCGGCCGGGGATCGAACCCACGACCTCCCACATACGGAGCACTCTACCAACTGAGCTACCGCTATTTGGTTTTAGAATAGTTGGTGAGGACATGCAATAATCTTTAATAATTTGTTAAAAAACTCCTAATTAGTATTCATTATTTGTAGATCTCTTGATTATTTTCAAAATATGGCTAATGAGGCCTGGGAAGTACTCCCAGGCCCCTCCAGACCACAAGAGCTGCCTACGGCGGCTCAGGGAGGGCCCTCCAGACCACAAGAGCTGCCTACGGCGGCTCAGGGAGAGACCTTGCAGGGGCCTAGACTCAAATTTCTCTTGGGAGGGAAAAGGTAAGTTCAATAATTTTACATGTGTGTGCGATACATTCTATGCGTATGCACTGATAAGAAAAGTTTACATTCTGGATCTGTGTTTTAGACAATTTTGTTATTTATACATTGCTTGTGTGTGTACATTTTGCATTCTGGATCTGTATTGCATATCAATTTGATTTTTTACATAGTATGCATGTTTGGGTATCGATAATTAACTGTATATATTCTGGATCTCTCTTTTACGTAATTGGTATCAGAAAATATTCCTCTCCACCCCAAAAAAGGGTGGTTTTAGGTCCCAGGCCGGAGGGGCCCAAAGCAAACTTTGAAATGTATTTGACTGAAATGTGTGTGTGTGTGTGTTATTTTCATTGTTTTAATGATAAGGAAAAATAAGTCAACTTTTAGAACGCACGTGAAAATTTACTGCAATGATGTTATTATAAAATTTACAGACTCGGTGACCGAGAAAACTTAAACGCGCGTACAGAGTAAATCCCACTGTCTAGGTTCGCACTGTAGGTATGTCCGGAAAAGTTGGATACTCCCACTATTCTCCACACTGACTACCTCGATATTTGACTTGGATATATAATTACTCAAATTTTTTTTCAGTCTTCCAGCCAAAAACGTAAAGCTTGAGGAGAGGATGACAGTGAAACCGTAAGTATTTATTTCTATTTACAAAATATTTTATAGTAATATTTAAAGGAATACTGTTTGTTAATTGGTTAATATTTTATATTATTATGACGAGAAACTGTTGCGAGTTAAGTGTTATTATGTTAAGTTAAAATATGTTCATGTCAAGCCTGTTATTTTAATATTATCCAATTATTCTATTTTCAGCTCTAAACTGACAGAACTAAAATCGAGAAGGGAGATGTTGGAGAGGGAAAAAAATCGTGGAGGCGGAAATCCGTCTCCTTGAAAAAGCTTTTAATTAAAAATATGGGGGTGGTTGTTTAAAAGAAAACGAGGCCTGATAAGCCCGTAAACTTGGCCTGCTGCAGGACTGACATTCTTAGTTTGTTAGTGGTGGGTCTTTTGTTTGTAGGGACGGAAGGGTGGTTTTTTTTTTCTTTGTTGGGGATTTAGAGGGGTGTGTGTCTTTTTTTTTTCTATGCGGGAAGGGTTGTGAATTTTTTATATATGTATATATTTATTTTAATAAAAAAAAAAAAAGAGAAAAAAAAAAGACAAAAAAAATAATTTTACCCTCAAACTTGAGATTCAGTTTACATCTGAATGCTGGACTCCCGTTTTTTTCGGGGGTAGATTGTTTTGTCATATTCAACTTGCTTGAAAACATGGAATTGAAGAAATTAGAAGAAAGGGTATCGTCAAGCTGTAAGTATCATATATGTTTTGAATTATCAGTGATAGAAAACTCTACTGTTTGCTTAGGTTAGTATCATCATTGTTGTGACTAGTAGCTTTTAACCTTTTCCAAATTTTAATGTATTCAATTATTGTCATATTTCAACTTACCTTGAGAAGCAGTGTAATCAGCAAGTACATGGAATTAAGATTGACGTCCCAACCTCTTATATATCTTCACATCTAGGTCAAGTTATCTGAACTTAATCAAGGTCATTTAGATTATACAAGTCAAATTCCAATGTAGGTCAAGGCTAAACAAGGTGGTCGAGGCCCATCCCTTAGGTAGGTCAAGGGTATTGTCAATTCCTTATGTAGGTCAAGGTTATTGCCATCCTAATCTAGGTCAACGGTATATAGCTAGGTCAAGATCATCAAGGGCACAATTGTTTGCTCCTGCTCCAGTCTATGACCTCACAGTGTGCTATATATACTACTTTTAACAGCACGAACCTTTTCGGTCTATTCTTTCTATATTTTAAACATTCTCTTTTCCGAACCTTCCTTCCAATGACTTCTATTGTGTTGTTTTCTTTTACTCTTTTCTTGTCACTATTTTAGTAAATATTATTGGACTTAGTTTTCCAATTTTCATAGCCGTGTCTTTATCAAGAATTTTCTTGACATAAATCCGGTAAATGGAATAGCTAATTATTTAATCTCAAGTTATATATATATTATAACCACCCGTGAAATTACTAAACCTAACACGTATTTTATATAAAAAAAAGTTAAAGAAACCCGAATTTCGAGACCCATTTTATCAAAATCCATTTGGAAGTAGAACAGTAGCCAAATATTTTAAAAAAAAACTTCATGTAAAAATACTTTTAACGGGTTTTTGTCATGTAAAAATTATTAGAACTAGCGTGTTGAGTAGTGGTTTTTAGACAGTCACTAAAGACCGGTAACAGTTAATGACCATGTGAGTCTGGAAAATGTGGATCTATGCATATCATTGGGGCAAGTCTGTAAGTAGCTTTAAAATTCATAATAAACTGTGGACTGCACTTGCATCTAATGCGCTTAGTTTCTGACATGTTAAACTGAATGGAATGTTATTCATAACTCCTAATCAAGCTGACCAAGCAGAAATGGAAGGTGTTATTTAATTTCTGCAATATAGCAGTGTTATAGTATCATTATTCATAGATTCCAGATTTAGCTCGATCAGGATTCTATTTTGATGAAGTGAAAAACTTTTTAGCAAGTTTTTGTTGCTACAACTTTAGAGAGGAGAAAGGTGTAATGTAACTCCTGCTGAAAACATCAGGAATATTTGCCTTATAGTGCCTATTTAATTATGACTGGACAAAACCCCAACCTATGGAAGTCAATGTTGAAAATGTACTATATGTGATGAACGTGACATTCACGAATGTGTTTGCGATGATTTATATTGGTGGGAAGACTGCGAAGAGTATCACTTAAGAGGACCAAATGTGAAAATGGACTGGGGAAATCCGGTATAAGTATCATGTTATATTTTGATACTTTTGAAGCCTTGTGTGATATGAAATATGCGATATTGACGTGCGATATGAAATATGCGATATTGACGTTAAGTTGATGATTCAGTGAGGAGTTTCCATATTGTAGACTATTAACAAGAAGACATCCAATATGTTTAAGCCAGTTGGAAGATACGTTAAATTTAGCTTATGCATTCCGTATGAAAGAAAAAATTAACGTTAAAGGAAAAGATTTATCTTACACATGCCAGTAACGATATCCTATATGTATTAGGATTATAACCTTGAAACCTTTCACGAGCTTTGTAGATGCGTTCTTATGATCTACTTTAGATATATGTCTTCAGGCAGTCTTCTCGCGCTGATTTCTTGCATGTTAATGGGGTTTTAGAATACAATTTTACAAAGGTTAATTGTATCGTAAGTCATTATTTTGCCACGTGTATGGAAGAAAAATGTCCCTTTAGATAAGATATAAAATTTGTATGATTTCAAATGACATAAGATTCGATATATTTGTCTATATACTTTAAAATATATTGACGTTACTAATCCGAGTTTTAATTGATTCACTAAAGACACACAGCCTAGTATATTTGGCTTCATTTTAATATTGCAATATTT
Source organism: Anadara kagoshimensis (assembly GCA_021292105.1). Lineage (NCBI taxonomy): Eukaryota > Metazoa > Mollusca > Bivalvia > Arcoida > Arcidae > Anadara > Anadara kagoshimensis. The sequence continues at coordinate 5,412,158 of CM037859.1, forward strand.
AACTAACGCGTTTGGAAAATCGTTAATTTAAAAGAACTGTATCTAAATGTACTAATCATTTAGTTTTTTTAAAATATCTATGTTGTTTTTTATGTTACAAGATCGGTTGATCCGAATGTAAACGTGAAAACATATATCATGCAGTAATATAATTATGGATAAGTATGTTTGTTTTTGATAATTATAATAGCATACGAACCGAAGTGCATACTTTTGAATAATTCATCTTGGAATTATAAAACTCAATAAAAATTTAGAATAGACTATCAGAAAGCAAAGATAGAGTGAAATCAGTTGTTATAATACATTAGTAGATCAGTTGAGAGAGCATTAAACTGAAAGGTTTCTGATTCAATCCTAGATCATAATTTTTACATTTCTTGTTTGTGTTTACTCTTATACACACTAAGTTAAGCTTATTTTTTATATCGTCGCCTGAAAAACTCGGTTACTGCCCTGTAGACAGTATATTAAATGCATAAAATGTGTACATGTCTAACTTTCGCAGATCGTTTAAGTTAACAGTTATGACACCGGAACATGTTTTCATTTAAATATACGTATTAATTACCTGAAAAGTAATGACATTTTTGCTGATGTATGCAAAAAGTTACAACAATACTTAATAATAATTTTTTTCTGGGTCAGGGTCTTTTCTGATGGATCTAATTGTAATGGAGTGCTGGTGGTATACATATTTTTTGCTAATGTAATCATAAAGAAGAATAGCAATTTAAATGTTTTGGTGGGTCACGGTCTCTGTTGATGATATGATGATGGATTGCGGTTGACATACAATTTTGCTGATGTAATCGTAAAGTAGAAAAGCAATTAAAATTTTTCGTGGGTCACGGTTTCTTCTGATGATCTAATTATGATGGGAGTGTTGGTGGCATACAAAAAATTAAATCCGTAATGACTGAATACATAGAGCAAGGTCATTATTTTTGCTGATGTAATCATAAAAAGAGTAGAAAAGAATTTTAAATTTATGAAATCCAGGGTCAAATTTTTACTTATGTCATCATTAAAAATTAAAACGTGGCATCGAAGTATCACCTTGAAACATGGTATAAAAGCTTTCTGCTCACAGTGGAAAATTCACATTTAACATGGATGACGAATTTGCCTCCGATCTGTAAGTATATTTTACCTATATTTATTTATTAATAATTTATTTTTGAGCGAGGGAGGGGGGTTAAATTGCTAATAGTTTTTAATACTGAACATTTTTTACGATTTTGAAAATATTTTTTTTTAATGTATCTGAATTTTAACATTTCCAAAAACAATCAATCTAATAACAATTGCTTTAACCTATAAGTATTTGAATTTAAAGTAGCTGTAAGTATAGCTGAAGGTAATGTTTTTAAATACCTCATACTGTTACTGCTAAACTTTTAAGAATTGTATCTTGTGCAATGAATTGTATCTTGAGAAATATTTGGTTTTAGTGAGTGAGTGAGTAATGGGGTTTAACGTCCCAGTCAAGAATATTTCACTTATATCGAGACGTCGCCAGCTATAGGCGAAAGTGCAGAAATTTTGCCTGTGCGTTGCGCTTATGGCATTATACAGCAGGGTTCTTTATCGTGCCAAGCCCACCGTGACCTCGTTTATTTTAAGATCCCATCCGAAAGAACCGTGACCCGGCCGGGGATCGAACCCACGACCTCCCACATACGGAGCACTCTACCAACTGAGCTACCGCTATTTGGTTTTAGAATAGTTGGTGAGGACATGCAATAATCTTTAATAATTTTGTTAAAAACTCCTAATTAGTATTCATTTATTTGTAGATCTCTTGATTATTTTCAAAATATGGCTAATGAGGCCTGGGAAGTACTCCCAGGCCCCTCCAGACCACAAGAGCTGCCTACGGCGGCTCAGGGAGGGCCCTCCAGACCACAAGAGCTTCCTACGGCGGCTCAGGCCTCAGAAGACTCAAATTCTCTTGGAGGGAAAAGGTAAGTTCAATAATTTTACATGTGTGTGCGATACATTCTATGCGTATGCACTGATAAGAAAAGTTTACATTCTGGATCTGTGTTTTAGACAATTTTGTTATTTATACATTGCTTGTGTGTGTACATTTTGCATTCTGGATCTGTATTGCATATCAATTTGATTTTTTACATAGTATGCATGTTTGGGTATCGATAATTAACTGTATATATTCTGGATCTCTCTTTTACGTAATTGGTATTTTAAATAATTTGTGTTTTGTAGCTGATTTTAATTTTTTTTTTCGTTTTTCAGAAAATATTCCTCTCCACCCCAAAAAAGGGTGGTTTTAGGTCCCAGGCCGGAGGGGCCCAAAGCAAACTTTGAAATGTATTTGACTGAAATGTGTGTGTGTGTGTGTTATTTTCATTGTTTTAATGATAAGGAAAAATAAGTCAACTTTTAGAACGCACGTGAAAATTTACTGCAATGATGTTATTATCAAAATTTACAGGACTCGGTGACCGAGAAAACTTAAACGCGCGTACAGAGTAAATCCCACTGTCTAGGTTCGCACTGTAGGTATGTCCGGAAAGTTGGATACTCCCACTATTCTCCACAACTGACTACCTCGATATTTGACTTGGATATATAATTACTCAAATTTTTTTCAGTCTTCCAGCCAAAAACGTAAAGCTTGAGGAGAGGATGACAGTGAAACCGTAAGTATTTATTTCTATTTACAAAATATTTTATAGTAATATTTAAAGGAATACTGTTTGTTAATTGGTTAATATTTTATATTATTATGACGAGAAACTGTTGCGAGTTAAGTGTTTATTATGTTAAGTTAAAATATGTTCAATGTTCAAGCCTGTTATTTTAATATTATCCAATTATTCTATTTTCAGCTCTAAACTGACAGAACTAAAATCGAGAAGGGAGATGTTGGAGAGGGAAAAAATCGTGGAGGCGGAAATCCGTCTCCTTGAAAAAGCTTTTAATTAAAAATATGGGGTGGTTGTTTAAAAGAAAACGAGGCCTGATAAGCCCGTAAACTTGGCCTGCTGCAGGACTGACATTCTTAGTTTGTTAGTGGTGGGTCTTTTGTTTGTAGGGACGGAAGGGGTGGTTTTTTTTTCTTTGTTGGGGATTTAGAGGGGTGTGTGTCTTTTTTTTCTATGCGGGAAGGGTTGTGAATTTTTATATATGTATATATTTATTTTTAATAAAAAAAATAAAAAAAGAGAAAAAAAAAGACAAAAAAAATAATTTTACCCTCAAACTTGAGATTCAGTTTACATCTGAATGCTGGACTCCCGTTTTTTTCGGGGGTAGATTGTTTTGTCATATTTCAACTTGCCTTGAAAAGACATGGAATTGAAGAAATTAGAAGAAAGGGTATCGGTCAAGCTGTAAGTATCATATATGTTTTAGAATTATCAGTGATAGAAAACTCTACTGTTTGCTTAGGTTAGTATCATCATTGTTGTGACTAGTAGCTTTTAACCTTTTCCAAATTTTAATGTATTCAATTATTGTCATATTTCAACTTACCTTGAGAAGCAGTGTAGATCAGCAAGTACATGGAATTAAGATTGACGTCCCAACCTCTTATATATCTTCACATCTAGGTCAAGGTTATCTGAACTTAATCAAGGTCATTTAGATTATACAAGTCAAATTCCAATGTAGGTCAAGGCTAAACAAGTAGGTCGAGGACCCATCCCTTATGTAGGTCAAGGGTATTGTCAATTCCTTATGTAGGTCAAGGTTATTGCCAATCCCTAATCTAGGTCAACGGTATATAGCTAGGTCAAGGATCATCAAGGGCACAATTGTTTGCTCCTGCTCCAGTCTATGACCTCACAGTGTGCTATATATACTACTTTTAACAGCACGAACCTTTTCGGTCTATTCTTTCTATATTTTAAACATTCTCTTTTCCGAACCTTCCTTCCAATGACTTCATATTGTGTTGTTTTCTTTTACTCTTTTCTTGTCACTATTTTAGTAAATATTATTGGACTTAGTTTTCCAATTTTCATAGCCGTGTCTTTATCAAGAATTTTCTTGACATAAATCCGGTAAATGGAATAGCTAATTATTTAATCTCAAGTTATATATATATTATAACCACCCGTGAAATTACTAAACCTAACACGTATTTTATATAAAAAAGTTAAAAAACCCGAATTTCGAGACCCCATTTTATCAAATCCATTTGGAAGTAGAACAGTAGCCAAATATTTTAAAAAAAAACTTCATGTAAAAATACTTTTAACGGGTTTTTGTCATGTAAAAATTATTAGAACTAGCGTGTTGAGTAGTGGTTTTTTAGACAGTCACTAAAGACCGGTAACAGTTAATGACCATGTGAGTCTGGAAAATGTGGATCTATGCATATCATTGGGGCAAGTCTGTAAGTAGCTTTAAAATTCATAATAACTGTGGACTGCACTTGCATCTAATGCGCTTAGTTCTGACATGTTAAACTGAATGGAATGTTATTCATAACTCCTAATCAAGCTGACCAAGCAGAAATGGAAGGTGTTATTTAATTTCTGCAATATAGCAGTGTTATAGTATCATTATTCATAGATTCCAGATTTAGCTCGATCAGGATTCTATTTTGATGAAGTGAAAAACTTTTTAGCAAGTTTTTGTTGCTACAACTTTAGAGAGGAGAAAGGTGTAATGTAACTCCTGCTGAAAACATCAGGAATATTTGCCTTATAGTGCCTATTTAATTATGACTGGACAAAACCACCAACCTATGGAAGTCAATGTTGAAAAATGTACTATATGTGATAAAAGTGACATTCACGAATGTGTTTGCGATGATTTATATTGGTGGGAAGACTGCGAAGAGTATCACTTAAGAGGACCAAATGTGAAATGAGACTGGGGAAATCCGGTATAAGTATCATGTTATATTTTGATACTTTTGAAGCCTTGTGTGATATGAAATATGCGATATTGACGTGCGACATGAAATATGCGATATTGACGTTAAGTTGATGATTCAGTGAGGAGTTTCCATATTGTAGACTATTAACAAGAACATCCAATATGTTTAAGCCAGTTGGAAGATACGTTAAATTTAGCTTATGCATTCCGTATGAAAGAAAAAATTAACGTTAAAGGAAAAGATTTATCTTACACATGCCAGTAACGATATCCTATATGTATTAGGATTATAACCTTGAAACCTTTCACGAGCTTTGTAGATGCGTTCTTATGATCTACTTTAGATATATGTCTTCAGGCAGTCTTCTCGCGCTGATTTCTTGCATGTTAATGGGGTTTTAGAATACAATTTTACAAAGGTTAATTGTATCGTAAGTCATTATTTTGCCACGTGTATGGAAGAAAAATGTCCCTTTAGATAAGATATAAAATTTGTATGATTTCAAATGACATAAGATTCGATATATTTGTCTATATACTTAAAATATATTGACGTTACTAATCCGAGTTTTAATTGATTCACTAAAGACACACAGCCTAGTATATTTGGCTTCTTTTAATATTGCAATATTAAATAACTAACGCGTTGGAAAATCGTTAATTTAAAAGAACTGTATCTAAATGTACTAATCATTTAGTTTTTTTAAAATATCTATGTTGTTTATTTATAGTTACAAGATCGGTTGATCCGAATGTAAACGTGAAAAATATATCATGCAGTAATATAATTATGGATAAGTATGTTTGTTTTTGATAATTATAATAGCATACGAACCGAAGTGCATACTTTTGAATAATTTCATCTTGGAATTATAAAACTCAATAAAAAATTTAGAATAGACTATCAGAAAGCAAAGATAGAGTGAAATCAGTTGTTATAATACATTAGTAGATCAGTTGAGAGAGCATTAAACTGAAAGGTTTCTGATTCAATCCTAGATCATAATTTTTACATTTCTTGTTTGTGTTTACTCTTATACACACTAAGTTAAGCTTATTTTTTATATCGTCGCCTGAAAACTCGGTTACTGCCCTGTAGACAGTATATTAAATGCATAAAATGTGTACATGTCTAACTTTCGCAGATCGTTTAAGTTAACAGTTATGACACCGGAACATGTTTTCATTTAAATATACGTATTAATTACCTGAAAAGTAATGACATTTTTTGCTGATGTATGCAAAAAGTTACAACAATACTTAATAATAATTTTTTTCTGGGTCAGGGTCTTTTCTGATGGATCTAATTGTAATGGAGTGCTGGTGGTATACATATTTTTTGCTAATGTAATCATAAAGAAGAATAGCAATTTAAATGTTTTGGTGGGTCACGGTCTCTGTTGATGATATGATGATGGATTGCGGTTGACATACAATTTTGCTGATGTAATCGTAAAGTAGAAAAGCAATTAAAATTTTTCGTGGGTCACGGTTTCTTCTGATGATCTAATTATGATGGGAGTGTTGGTGGCATACAAAAAATTAAATCCGTAATGACTGAATACATAGAGCAAGGTCATTATTTTTGCTGATGTAATCATAAAAAGAGTAGAAAAGAATTTTAAATTTATGAAATCCAGGGTCAAATTTTTACTTATGTCATCATTAAAAATTAAAACGTGGCATCGAAGTATCACCTTGAAACATGGTATAAAAGCTTTCTGCTCACAGTGGAAAATTCACATTTAACATGGATGACGAATTTGCCTCCGATCTGTAAGTATATTTTACCTATATTTATTTATTAATAATTTATTTTTGAGCGAGGGAGGGGGGTTAAATTGCTAATAGTTTTTAATACTGAACATTTTTTACGATTTTGAAAATATTTTTTTTTAATGTATCTGAATTTTAAATTTCCAAAAACAATCAATCTAATAACAATTGCTTTAACCTATAAGTATTTGAATTTAAAGTAGCTGTAAGTATAGCTGAAGGTAATGTTTTTAATACCTCATACTGTTACTGCTAAACTTTTAAGAATTGTATCTTGTGCAATGAATTGTATCTTGAGAAATATTTGGTTTTAGTGAGTGAGTGAGTAATGGGGTTTAACGTCCCAGTCAAGAATATTTCACTTATATCGAGACGTCGCCAGCTATAGGCGAAAGTGCAGAAATTTTGCCTGTGCGTTGCGCTTATGGCATTATACAGCAGGGTTCTTTATCGTGCCAAGCCCACCGTGACCTCGTTTATTTTAAGATCCCATCCGAAAGAACCGTGACCCGGCCGGGGATCGAACCCACGACCTCCCACATACGGAGCACTCTACCAACTGAGCTACCGCTATTTGGTTTTAGAATAGTTGGTGAGGACATGCAATAATCTTTAATAATTTTGTTAAAAACTCCTAATTAGTATTCATTTATTTGTAGATCTCTTGATTATTTTCAAAATGGCTAATGAGGCCTGGGAACTCCCAGGCCCCTCCAGACCACAAGAGCTGCCTAGGCGGCTCAGGCCCTCCAGACCACAAGAGCTGCTACGGCGGCTCAGGGAGAGACCTTGCAGGGGCCTAGACTCAAATTTCTCTTGGGAGGGAAAAGGTAAGTTCAATAATTTTACATGTGTGTGCGATACATTCTATGCGTATGCACTGATAAGAAAAGTTTACATTCTGGATCTGTGTTTTAGACAATTTTGTTATTTATACATTGCTTGTGTGTGTACATTTTGCATTCTGGATCTGTATTGCATATCAATTTGATTTTTTACATAGTATGCATGTTTGGGTATCGATAATTAACTGTATATATTCTGGATCTCTCTTTTACGTAATTGGTATTTTAAATAATTTGTGTTTTGTAGCTGATTTTAATTTTTTTTTTTCGTTTTTCAGAAAATATTCCTCTCCACCCCAAAAAAGGGTGGTTTTAGGTCCCAGGCCGGAGGGGCCCAAAGCAAACTTTGAAATGTATTTGACTGAAATGTGTGTGTGTGTGTGTTATTTTCATTGTTTTAATGATAAGGAAAAATAAGTCAACTTTTAGAACGCACGTGAAAATTTACTGCAATGATGTTATTATCAAAATTTACAGGACTCGGTGACCGAGAAAACTTAAACGCGCGTACAGAGTAAATCCCACTGTCTAGGTTCGCACTGTAGGTATGTCCGGAAAAGTTGGATACTCCCACTATTCTCCACAACTGACTACCTCGATATTTGACTTGGATATATAATTACTCAAATTTTTTTTCAGTCTTCCAGCCAAAAACGTAAAGCTTGAGGAGAGGATGACAGTGAAACCGTAAGTATTTATTTCTATTTACAAAATATTTTATAGTAATATTTAAAGGAATACTGTTTGTTAATTGGTTAATATTTTATATTATTATGACGAGAAACTGTTGCGAGTTAAGTGTTTATTATGTTAAGTTAAAATATGTTCAATGTTCAAGCCTGTTATTTTAATATTATCCAATTATTCTATTTTCAGCTCTAAACTGACAGAACTAAAATCGAGAAGGGAGATGTTGGAGAGGGAAAAAATCGTGGAGGCGGAAATCCGTCTCCTTGAAAAAGCTTTTAATTAAAAATATGGGGGTGGTTGTTTAAAAGAAAACGAGGCCTGATAAGCCCGTAAACTTGGCCTGCTGCAGGACTGACATTCTTAGTTTGTTAGTGGTGGGTCTTTTGTTTGTAGGGACGGAAGGGGTGGTTTTTTTTTCTTTGTTGGGGATTTAGAGGGGTGTGTGTCTTTTTTTCTATGCGGGAAGGGTTGTGAATTTTTATATATGTATATATTTATGTTTAATAAAAAAAATAAAAAAAGAGAAAAAAAAAGACAAAAAAAATAATTTTACCCTCAAACTTGAGATTCAGTTTACATCTGAATGCTGGACTCCCGTTTTTTTCGGGGGTAGATTGTTTTGTCATATTTCAACTTGCCTTGAAAAGACATGGAATTGAAGAAATTAGAAGAAAGGGTATCGGTCAAGCTGTAAGTATCATATATGTTTTAGAATTATCAGTGATAGAAAACTCTACTGTTTGCTTAGGTTAGTATCATCATTGTTGTGACTAGTAGCTTTTAACCTTTTCCAAATTTTAATGTATTCAATTATTGTCATATTTCAACTTACCTTGAGAAGCAGTGTAGATCAGCAAGTACATGGAATTAAGATTGACGTCCCAACCTCTTATATATCTTCACATCTAGGTCAAGGTTATCTGAACTTAATCAAGGTCATTTATTATACAAGTCAAATTCCAATGTAGGTCAAGGCTAAACAAGTAGGTCGAGGACCCATCCCTTATGTAGGTCAAGGGTATTGTCAATTCCTTATGTAGGTCAAGGTTATTGCCAATCCCTAATCTAGGTCAACGGTATATAGCTAGGTCAAGGATCATCAAGGGCACAATTGTTTGCTCCTGCTCCAGTCTATGACCTCACAGTGTGCTATATATACTACTTTTAACAGCACGAACCTTTTCGGTCTATTCTTTCTATATTTTAAACATTCTCTTTTCCGAACCTTCCTTCCAATGACTTCATATTGTGTTGTTTTCTTTTACTCTTTTCTTGTCACTATTTTAGTAAATATTATTGGACTTAGTTTTCCAATTTTCATAGCCGTGTCTTTATCAAGAATTTTCTTGACATAAATCCGGTAAATGGAATAGCTAATTATTTAATCTCAAGTTATATATATATTATAACCACCCGTGAAATTACTAAACCTAACACGTATTTTATAAAAAAAAGTTAAAGAAACCCGAATTCGAGACCCCATTTTATCAAATCCATTTGGAAGTAGAACAGTAGCCAAATATTTTAAAAAAAACTCATGTAAAAATACTTTTAACGGGTTTTTGTCATGTAAAAATATTAGAACTAGCGTGTTGAGTAGTGGTTTTTTAGACAGTCACTAAAGACCGGTAACAGTTAATGACCATGTGAGTCTGGAAATGTGGATCTATGCATATCATTGGGGCAAGTCTGTAAGTAGCTTTAAAATTCATAATAAACTGTGGACTGCACTTGCATCTAATGCGCTTAGTTCTGACATGTTAAACTGAATGGAATGTTATTCATAACTCCTAATCAAGCTGACCAAGCAGAAATGGAAGGTGTTATTTAATTTCTGCAATATAGCAGTGTTATAGTATCATTATTCATAGATTCCAGATTTAGCTCGATCAGGATTCTATTTTGATGAAGTGAAAAACTTTTTAGCAAGTTTTTGTTGCTACAACTTTAGAGAGGAGAAAGGTGTAATGTAACTCCTGCTGAAAACATCAGGAATATTTGCCTTATAGTGCCTATTTAATTATGACTGGACAAAACCACCAACCTATGGAAGTCAATGTTGAAAAATGTACTATATGTGATGAACGTGACATTCACGAATGTGTTTGCGATGATTTATATTGGTGGGAAGACTGCGAAGAGTATCACTTAAGAGGACCAAATGTGAAAATGAGACTGGGGAAATCCGGTATAAGTATCATGTTATATTTTGATACTTTTGAAGCCTTGTGTGATATGAAATATGCGATATTGACGTGCGATATGAAATATGCGATATTGACGTTAAGTTGATGATTCAGTGAGGAGTTTCCATATTGTAGACTATTAACAAGAAGACATCCAATATGTTTAAGCCAGTTGGAAGATACGTTAAATTTAGCTTATGCATTCCGTATGAAAGAAAAAATTAACGTTAAAGGAAAAGATTTATCTTACACATGCCAGTAACGATATCCTATATGTATTAGGATTATAACCTTGAAACCTTTCACGAGCTTTGTAGATGCGTTCTTATGATCTACTTTAGATATATGTCTTCAGGCAGTCTTCTCGCGCTGATTTCTTGCATGTTAATGGGGTTTTAGAATACAATTTTACAAAGGTTAATTGTATCGTAAGTCATTATTTGCCACGTGTATGGAAGAAAAATGTCCCTTTAGATAGATATAAAATTTGTATGATTTCAAATGACATAAGATTCGATATATTTGTCTATATACTTAAAATATATTGACGTTACTAATCCGAGTTTTAATTGATTCACTAAAGACACACAGCCTAGTATATTTGGCTTCTTTTTTAATATTGCAATATTAAATAACTAACGCGTTTGGAAAATCGTTAATTTAAAAAGAACTGTATCTAAATGTACTAATCATTTAGTTTTTTAAAATATCTATGTTGTTTATTTATAGTTACAAGATCGGTTGATCCGAATGTAAACGTGAAAACATATATCATGCAGTAATATAATTATGGATAGTATGTTTGTTTTTGATAATTATAATAGCATACGAACCGAAGTGCATACTTTGAATAATTCATCTTGGAATTATAAAACTCAATAAAAATTTAGAATAGACTATCAGAAAGCAAAGATAGAGTGAAATCAGTTAATATAATACATTAGTAGATCAGTTGAGAGAGCATTAAACTGAAAGGTTTCTGATTCAATCCTAGATCATAATTTTTACATTTCTTGTTTGTGTTTTACTCTTATACACACTAAGTTAAGCTTATTTTTTATATCGTCGCCTGAAAACTCGGTTACTGCCCTGTAGACAGTATATTAAATGCATAAAATGTGTACATGTCTAACTTTCGCAGATCGTTTAAGTTAACAGTTATGACACCGGAACATGTTTTCATTTAAATATACGTATTAATTACCTGAAAGTAATGACATTTTTGCTGATGTATGCAAAAATTACAACAATACTTAATAATAATTTTTTCTGGGTCAGGGTCTTTTCTGATGGATCTAATTGTAATAGTGCTGGTGGTATACATATTTTTTGCTAATGTAATCATAAAGAAGAATAGCAATTTAAATGTTTTGGTGGGTCACGGTCTCTGTTGATGATATGATGATGGATTGCGGTTGACATACAATTTGCTGATGTAATCGTAAAGTAGAAAAGCAATTAAAATTTTTCGTGGGTCACGGTTTCTTCTGATGATCTAATATGATGGGAGTGTTGGTGGCATACAAAAATTAAATCCGTAATGACTGAATACATAGAGCAAGGTCATTATTTTGCTGATGTAATCATAAAAGAGTAGAAAAGAATTTAAATTTATGAAATCCAGGGTCAAATTTTTACTTATGTCATCATTAAAAATTAAACGGCATCGAAGTATCACCTTGAAACATGGTATAAAAGCTTTCTGCTCACAGTGGAAAATTCACATTTAACATGGATGACGAATTTGCCTCCGATCTGTAAGTATATTTTACCTATATTTATTTATTAATAATTTATTTTTGAGCGAGGGAGGGGGTTAAATTGCTAATAGTTTTTAATACTGAACATTTTTTACGATTTTGAAAATATTTTTTTTTAATGTATCTGAATTTTAACATTTCCAAAAACAATCAATCTAATAACAATTGCTTTAACCTATAAGTATTTGAATTTAAAGTAGCTGTAAGTATAGCTGAAGGTAATGTTTTTAAAACCTCATACTGTTACTGCTAAACTTTTAAGAATTGTATCTTGTGCAATGAATTGTATCTTGAGAAATATTTGTGTTTTAGTGAGTGAGTGAGTAATGGGGTTTTAACGTCCCAGTCAAGAATATTTCATTATATCGAGACGTCGCCAGCTATATAGGCGAAAGTGCAGAAATTTTGCCTGTGCGTTGCGCTTATGGCATTATACAGCAGGGTTCTTTATCGTGCCAAGCCCACCGTGACCTCGTTTATTTTAAGATCCCATCCGAAAGAACCGTGACCCGGCCGGGGATCGAACCCACGACCTCCCACATACGGAGCACTCTACCAAACTGAGCTACCGCTATTTGGTTTTAGAATAGTTGGTGAGGACATGCAATAATCTTTAATAATTTGTTAAAAACTTCTAATTAGTATTCATTTATTTGTAGATCTCTTGATTTTTCAAAACATGGCTAATGAGGCCTGGGAAGTACTCCCAGGCCCCTCCAGACCACAAGAGCTGCCTACGGCGGCTCAGGGAGAGACCTTGCAGGGGCCTAGACTCAAATTTCTCTTGGGAGGAAAAGGTAAGTTCAATAATTTTACATGTGTGTGCGATACATTATGCGTATGCACTGATAAGAAAAGTTTACATTCTGGATCTGTGTTTTTAGACAATTTTGTTATTTATACATTGCTTGTGTGTGTACATTTGCATTCTGGATCTGTATTGCATATCAATTGATTTTTTACATAGTATGCATGTTTGGGTATCGATAATTAACTGTATATATCTGGATCTCTCTTTTACGTAAGGTATTTTAAATAATTTGTGTTTTGTAGCTGATTTTAATTTTTTTTTTCGTTTTTCAGAAAATATTCCTCTCCACCCCAAAAAAAGGGTGGTTTTAGGTCCCAGGCCGGAGGGGCCCAAAGCAAACTTGAAATGTATTTGACTGAAATGTGTGTGTGTGTGTGTATTTTCATTGTTTTAAGATAAGGAAAAATAAGTCAACTTTTAGAACGCACGTGAAAATTACTGCAATGATGTATTATCAAAATTTACAGGACTCGGTGACGAGAAAACTTAAACGCGCGTAAGAGTAAATCCCACTGTCTAGGTTCGCACTGTAGGTATGTCCGGGAAAGTGGATACTCCCACTATTCTCCACAACTGACTACTCGATATTGACTTGGATATATAAATACTCAAATTTTTTTTCAGTCTTCCAGCCAAAAACGTAAAGCTTAAGGAGGGATGACAGTGAAACCGAAGTATTTATTCTATTTACAAAATTTTATAGTAATATTTAAAGGAATACTGTTTGTTAATTGGTTATATTTTATATTATTATGACGAGAACTGTTGCGAGTTAAGTGTTTATTGTTAAGTTAAATATGTTCAATGTTCAAGCCTGTTATTTAATATTATCCAATTATTCTATTTTCAGCTCTAAACTGACAGAACTAAAATCGAGAAGGGAGATGTTGGAGAGGGAAAAAATCGTGGAGGCGGAAATGTCTCCTTGAAAAAGCTTTAATTAAAAATATGGGGTGGTTGTTTAAAGAAAACGAGGCCTGATAAGCCCGTAAACTGCTGCTGCAGGACTGACATTCTTAGTTGTTAGTGGTGGGTCTTTTGTTTGTAGGACGGAAGGGGTGGTTTTTTTCTGTTTGGGGATTTAGAGGGTGTGTGTCTTTTTTCTATGCGGGGGTTGTGAATTTTTATAATATGTATATATTTATGTTTAATAAAAAAATAAAATAAGAGAAAAAAAAAAGACAAAAAAAAATAATTTTACCCTCAACTTGAGATTCAGTTACATCTGAATGCTGGACTCGTTTTTTTCGGGGGTAGATTGTTGTTGTCATATTTCAACTGCTTGAAAAGACATGATTGAAGAAATTAGAAGAAAGGGTATCGGTCAAGCTGTAAGTATCATATATGTTTTAGAATATCAGTGATAGAAAACTCTACTGTTTGCTTAGGTTAGTATCATCATTGTTGTGACTAGTAGCTTTTAACCTTTTCCAAATTTTAATGTATTCAATTATTGTCATATTTCAACTTACTTGAGAAGCAGTGTAGATCAGCAAGTACATGGAATTAAGATTGACGTCCCAACCTCTTATATATCTTCACATCTAGGTCAGGTTATCTGACTTAATCAAGGTCATTTAGATATACAAGTCAAATTCCAATGTAGGTCAAGGCCTAAACAAGTAGGTCGAGGACCCACCTTATGTAGGTCAAGGGTATTGTCAATTCCTTATGTAGGTCAAGGTTATTGCCAATCCCTAATCTAGGTCAACGGTATATAGCTAGGTCAAGGATCATCAAGGGCACAATTGGTTTGCTCCTGCTCCAGTCTATGACCTCACAGTGTGCTATATATACTTACTTTTAACAGCACGAACCTTTTCGGTCTATTCTTTCTTATTTTAAACATCTCTTTTCCGAACCTTCCTTCCAATGACTTCATATTGTGTTGTTTTCTTTTACTCTTTTCTTGTCACTATTTTAGTAATATATTGGACTTAGTTTTCATTTCATAGCCGTGTCTTTATCAAGAATCTTCTTGACATAAATCCGGTAAATGGAATAGCTAATTATTTAATCTCAAGTTATATATATAAACACCCGTGAAATTACTAAACTAACACGTATTTTATAAAAAAGTTAAAGAAACCGAAATTTCGAGACCCATTTATCAAATCCATTTTGGAGAACAGTAGCCAAATTATTTAAAAAAAATCCATGTAAAAATACTTTTTAATGGTTCTTGTCATGTAAAAAATGATTAGAACTAGTGTGTTGGTAGTGGTTTTTTAGACAGTCACTAAAGACCGGTAACAGTTAATGACCATGTGAAAGTCTGGAAAATGTGGATCTATGCATATCATTGGGGCAAGTCTGTAAGTAGCTTTAAAATTCATAATAAACTGTGGACTGCACTTGCATCTAATGCGCTTAGTTCTGACATGTTAAAACTGAATGAAATGTTATTCATAACCCTAATCAAGCTGACCAAGCAGAAATGGAAGGTGTTATTTAATTTCTGCAATATAGCAGTGTTATAGTATCATTATTCATAGATTCCAGATTTAGCTCGATCAGGATTCTATTTGATGAAGTGAAAAACTTTTTAGCAAGTTTTTGTTGCTACAACTTTAGAGAGGAGAAAGGTGTAATGTAACTCCTGCTGAAAACATCAGGAATATTTGCCTTATAGTGCCTATTTAATTATGACTGGACAAAACCACCACCTATGGAAGTCAATGTTGAAAAATGTACTATATGTGATAAAAGTGACATTCACGAATGTGTTTGCGATGATTTATATTGGTGGGAAGACTGCGAAGAGTATCACTTAAGAGGACCAAATGTGAAAATGAGACTGGGGAAATCCGGTATAAGTATCATGTTATATTTTGATACTTTTGAAGCCTTGTGTGATATGAAATATGCGATATTGACGTGCGACATGAAATATGCGATATTGACGTTAAGTTGATGATTCAGTGAGGAGTTTCCATATTGTAGACTATTAACAAGAAGACATCCAATATGTTTAAGCCGTTGGAAGATACGTTAAATTTAGCTTATGCATTCCGTATGAAAGAAAAAATTAACGTTAAAGGAAAAGATTTATCTTACACATGCCAGTAACGATATCCTATATGTATTAGGATTATAACCTTGAAACCTTTCACGAGCTTTGTAGATGCGTTCTTATGATCTACTTTAGATATATGTCTTCAGGCAGTCTTCTCGCGCTGATTTCTTGCATGTTAATGGGGTTTTAGAATACAATTTTACAAAGGTTAATTGTATCGTAAGTCATTATTTTGCCACGTGTATGGAAGAAAAATGTCCCTTTAGATAAGATATAAAATTTGTATGATTTCAAATGACATAAGATTCGATATATTTGTCTATATACTTAAAATATATTGACGTTACTAATCCGAGTTTTAATTGATTCACTAAAGACACCACGCCTAGTATATTTGGCTTCTTTTTTCATTTATCATGTTAAAGCTATTTATTCATTTATTTGTAGATCAATGTCCTACTTTGAGGATTTAGAGGTTGCAAATGGGTCCTGGAGCACAGGTGCTCCCAGGACCCTCGGAGGTGCTTCCGGGGCCATCAAGGCCCCAGGAGCTTAAATCTATGGAAGATGGGCCTGGGCCCCATCTTAAAACACTTGTTAGGGACAAAAAGGTGTGTTATAATACATTTTACATATTGAATGTGTGTTAACATTGATAAGAAAATAAATTTTGTATTCTTGATCTGTTTGGATTTGGATTTTTTCACACTTCCCGTGTGTATGTGCATTTTGCATTATGGATCTGTGTTTATTTTTCACCAAGTATGTATGTTTGTGTATCGAGAATTATATGTATTATCGTTTACGTAATTGGGAGTTTTAAATAATGCTGTGTGTGATAGCGTATGGTAATTTTGTATTCTTTTTTCAGAAAATATGCCTCCCCGCCTAAGAAAAAGGCGGAATTTCAAATGTAAGTATTTTTTATTCTTATTTACTTACTTTGATAAGATAAGCAATGACATATTCACATTTTAAAGGATTCGGTTATCGGGAAAACTTAAACGCGCGTACAGAGTAAATCTCACTGTCTAGGTTCGCACTGTAGGTATGTCCGGGAAAGTACTCCCACTATTCTCCAGAACTGCATGTCTACATATTTGCAAATCACTTAATATCTCAATATTTTTTTTCAGTCCTCCAGCGAAAGTTAGCAAGTTGGAGGAGAGAATAACAGTAAAACCGTAAGTATTTATTTCTATTTACAAAATACTTTATACTAATGTTTAAAGGATAACTGTTTGTTAATTGTTTAATACTTTCATATTATTATGACGAGAAAATGTTGCGAGTTAAGTGTTTATTATGTTAAGTTAAAATATGTTTAATGTTCAAGCCTGTTATTTTAATATTATCCAATCATTCTATTTTCAGCTCCAAACTAAAAGAATTAGAAGACATAAAATCCAGACTTGAAAAAGAGAAGAAGCTGGAGTTGGAGATCCGGCTTCTTCAAAAAATTTAACATAGAAATAAATAAAAATAAATAAATAAAGGTGGGGGTTGTTTAAAAGAAAACGAGGCCTGCAGAACAGGACGTGACCCCCTGGCGTGTCTTAAAAAACCGTAAGGTCACGAGTCACTGGCGCGGCCTGATAAGCCCGTAAACTTGGCCTGCTGCAGGACTGACATTCTTAGTTTGTAAGTGGTGGGTCTTTTGTTTGGAGGGACGGAAGGGGTGGTTTTTTTCTATGTTGGGGATTTAGAGGGGTGGGTGTCTTTTTTTCTATGCGGGAAGGGTTGTTGGTTTTATATATGTATATATTTGTAATTTATGTTTAATAAAAAAAATTAAAAAAATGAGAAAAAAAAAGACAAAAAAATATTTACCCTCAAACTTGAGATTCAGTTTACATCTGAATGCTGAACTCTCGTTTCTTTCGGGGGTAGATTGTTTTGTCATATTTCAACTTGCCTTGAAAAGACATGGAATTGAAGAAATTAGAAGAAAGGGTATCGGTCAAGCTGTAAGTATCATATATGTTTTAGAATTATCAGTGATAGAAATCTCTACTGTTTGCTTAGGTTAGTATCATCATTGTTGTGATTAGTAGCTTTTAACCTTTTCCAAATTTTAATGTATTCAATTATTGTCATATTTCAACTTACCTTGAGAAGCAGAGTATATAAGTAAGTACATGGAATTGATTAAGATTGACGTCCAAACCTCTTATATATCTTCACATCTAGGTCAAGGTTATCTTAACTTAATCAAGGTCATTTAGATTATACAAGTCAAATTCCAATGTAGGTCAAGGCTAAACAGGTAGGTCGAGGACCCATCCCTTATGTAGGTCAAGGGTATTGTCAATTACTTATGTAGGTCAAGGTTATTGCCAATCCCTAATCTAGGTCAACGGTATATAGCTAGGTCAAGGGTCATCAAGGGCACAATTGTTTGCTCCTGCTCCAGTCTATGACCTCACAGTGTGCTATATATACTACTTTTGACTTAAATTTGAGTGTGTGTGTGTTATTTTCATTGTTCTAATGATGGTAAGGAAAAAATAAATCAACTTCTAAACGCAAGTGAAAATTCACTGCAATGATGTTTTATTGAAATTTTATCGACGTTGCCTCGGTGACCGCGTGGGTTAAAGCGTACGCATACAGTGCCTCTCACCGCCTAGGTTCGCACAAGAAAGTGTTAATTCGCTTGTTTAAAGACGATGGTTACTTCCACTATTCTCCAGAACTGCATGTCTACATGTTTGCAAATCACTTAATATCTTAATTTTTTTCAGTCCTCCAGCAAAAATAAGCAAGCTGGAGGAGAGGATGACTGTCAAACCGTAAGTATTTATTTCTATTGACAAAATATTTTATACTAATGTTTAAAGGATTACTGTTTGTTAATTTATACTTTCATTATTGTTATGACGAGAAACTTTATTTTGTTAAGTTAAAAAATGTTCAATGTTCAAGCCTGTTATTTTAATACAATCTACTTATTCTATTTTCAGCTCCAAACTAAAAGAGTTGGAGGATATCAAAGACAGACTTGCAAAAGAGAAAAAGCTGGAGTTGGAGATCTGGCTTCTTCAAAAAATTTAACAAATAAAAAAATAATAAATAAAGGTAGGGGTTGTTTACAAGAAAACGAGGTCTGCAGAACAGGACGTGATTCCCTGGCGTGTCTTAAAAAACCTTAAGGTCACGAGTCACTGGCGTGGCCTGATAAGCCCGTAAACTTGACCTGCTGCAGGACTGACATTCTTAGATTGTTAATTTATTAGTGGTGGGTGTGGGTATTTTCATCAGCGGGAGGGAGGAAGAAGGTGTTTTATTTTTCTTTGTTGGGGGATTTAGAGGGGTGGGTGTCTTTTTTTCTATGCGGGAAGGGTTGTTGTTTTTAAATTTATGTATGTATATATTTGTAATTTATGTTTAATAAGGAAATAAAAAAAATGAGTAAAAAAGACAAAAAAATATTTACCCTCAAACTTGAGATTCAGTTTACATCTGAATGCTGAACTCTTGTTTCTTTCGGGGGTAGGTTGTTTTGTCATATTTCAACTTGCCTTGAAAAGACATGGAATTGAAGAAATTAGAGTGTCGGTCAAGCTGTAAGTATCATATATGTTTTAGAATTAATAGTGATAAAAATCTCTACTGTTTGTTTAGGTTAGTATTATCATTGTTGTGACTAGAAGCTTTTAACTTTTATTGTTGTTTTCAAACTTTAATTTATACACTTATTACCATATTACGACTTACCTCGAGAAGCAGTGTAGATCAGTAAGTACATGGAATTGATTAAGATTCAAGTCCCAACCTCATATATTTTCACATCTAAATCAAGGTAATCTTAACTTAATCAAGGTTATTTAGATTATACATGTCAAACTCTAATGTAGGTCAAGTAGCCCAAGAGCTAGTGGGGTTTGAAATATGTGTCAATGGCCAAAAGCTTTGAAGGTTGTTTCTGATAGAAAAATGTCTGTAGTTTTCGAATTTGGGCGTCTTGTGAATGAACTCGTTTCCGATTTTTTTTCAGACGCGAGTTTTTACACTAGAATCGCATTTTTCAGCCGGTTTTTCGGTAATTTGATAATTCTGCATTATGGACGCGATATGGCCTTAAAATGTCTTATTACTGATGCGGTTATCAAGAATTATGATCATTGTTGACATTTAAGTTAAAAACTTCTTGATACATTTCAGATTTTTTTTAAAATAACTATTTTAGGAAAAAAATAGACCAAAAATTTTGCGTTTTTAATATTTTGCCCTCTTTTATGTCTTATAAAAAAATAATAAAAGCATTTAAGTGAAATGTTTTACCATATTGTCACAGCCTAATGTGTTTTGCATTCAATAAAAGTAGCTGCATATCATTTGGTAGGAAATTGCGGCACCCACAGTGGAAAAACTTTCCCCTACCCCAAAAATTGCAAATTTCTCAAAAATCGATCTTTACTACAAATTTTGCTATTAGTTGCCATACTGATTGTTATACCGTGTAAGCTTTAATACTTGGGTGACAACATTGAAGACCTCTAACTAAAAACTTCTTGTTAAGCATTCAATCTCAATTTTGTGGCCAATTTTAAACAACCGAGTTTTGCGTTTTTACTTAATCTTTATTCGTTAAAGTCTTGTAGCGCATTCAAAAAAAGCCTGATTATCAATATACTATTTTATTTAGAATCCCTGATGTTTGTGCTTTATTGTGCAAGTATAATGTATAACACAATCGTCACACAAACCCTTTCACCACAATTTATTCTTCCCCCTACCCCATATGCAATAAATAAGCGAGTTCGCGAGATATTGATTTTACACTTGTGCGTTCTCAGGCAGTGAGATTTTAAACACGGTAGAGTGTTATAACGTAAATTTGTACTTGAAACATATAGTAAATTACGCTGTTAGCTTGTTTATTCAATGCTTTGATTTTTTGTATTATTAAGCAATGATAGTGCCACGCCCTTTTGTATGACTCGGCAGATGGCGCTGCGCAAAGCGTTTGTGTTACGTTTTCTGTCATTGCAAATCACACGTGGTTGCAATTATAGATACTTTCATATGGTTGTTGTTTATGATAAGTAAGAAAAAACTATTCACCCCTTTTTTCTATTGTTTTGTTACCGTTTATATTTCGTGTGAACAAGTTGATTTTATTTAATATTTGTTTTTAAAAAGAATCCGTGTTCACAATAGAATCAATGAAGTTTTGACGCAGATAAGTAATCTGTTTGTTAATTCTATTTGATTCCGTGTCTGAATTAAAATCACTGTAAATAATATTTTGCGATTTGTTTGTGATAACTCATTGTCATTTCAATTAGAAGTGTTGCAAAATGGCCAGCACACGGCTGGATACATCTAAGGGGAAACAGATATTACAGGGCGATAGCACAGATGAAACAAATCTTGTTTGTTGCCTTCATGTCGATAAACGTTTCCAAGATATAGAAATTAAACCTTTTGATGAAACAACATGGAGTAAAGTGGCAAAAGTTGCTGAATATCGTCTTTCGAAAACAAAATCCCACAAATATAAACAAATTTGTCAAGATCTTCCTCAAAACTTTGATCCTAAAACCAATGGTTATCACAGAATGTGTTACAAGAACTTCACTGCTGTCTCAAAAAAGAACTAGAGTCTTTTTCCACTGTAGAAGTAGAGAAGTTTCTTACACTTTAAGATCCCACACTGAACATTTATCGGACGAAACTTCCTCCTCCGGTATTTTTCTTCCGTATGTTTGTTTTGTGGCCTCCTGACGAAGGGTAAGAAAAGGGAACAGTTAGGCAATTGTGAAAGTTTGGAAGCGGGAGAAAAAATAAAAAATGCTGCAATGGTTCTGGGTGATACAGATATGATTGCCAGAGTTTGTGATATAGATTTTGTTGCTAAAGAGGTTAAATATCACCATAGCTGCCGAAAACATTACTTAAATCTTTCTGAGAGGTGTATACCCGGGTCTGCTAAGACAGAATATGGCAACATTAGGCTAGGACACGAAAAAGCATTTAAATGGTTGACCGAATACATAAATAAAAACGTTATAGCACAAGGTCAAGCTGTAACAATTGCCTCCTTGTATGAATATTACACTACAATGCTGATGGACATTGGTCTTGATTGCTCCTCATATACCATCCAGACTTTAGAAGTAAAACTTCTAAATCACTTCAAAGATGATATTTGCATGAGTAAAATAGGTAAACGACAAGGCAAAATATTATATCCAAGCTTTCTAGATACAGATCAGATTATAGGTTTCCATAATACGTTTTTATTAAATTCCAAAGTCACTGAAGCTGCATACCAGTTGCGAAATACAATATTAGAAATGTCAAAGACATGTCCCCAATTACAGAACCCATTGACTGTAAATGAAATACAGAAAGGCCAAGCTAACCCCCCAGACATACTTATGCAGTTTTTTAAAACTCTATATACAGGGTCTTCAACAAAAGAACCTTCTGAAAGAATGAATAGATGCATCAGTTCAGCAGCAGATGATGCTTTGTTTGCTGTAACCAATGGCGAAATAAAGCCATCAAAACATTTATGTCTTGGACTGGGTTTTAAAAGTATGACTGGTAGTAGGAAAATTATTGAAGTACTAAATCATTTAGGGCACTCAATAAGTTACCATGTTGCGGAGACACTTGAAACTGAACTTGCAATGACAATATCAGACAGGAATCAGCTAACTCCTGATGGATTACTGAAAATTCCAAACTTGTCAACCGGAACGGCTTGGGATAATTATGATGAAAACACCGAGACTTTGTCTGGAAGCGGAACTTTGCACGACACAGTTGGAATATGTTACCAGAACACTCCCGACGAACAACATTCAATGGGGGACTCTCTAGGAATTCCACAAGTATCCACTACACAAACAAAGTCATTGAAACGTAAACGCTCTTTAGATATTGAGGACCCTATTTTAGAATCTTACAGAAAGCGTCCAAAAATAAAATTTCAATATCCCGTAAAAGCAATTTCGGACCCCTCTAATTTAAATGAGACCAGAAAAAGGGATTTAACATGGGTGATTTGTCACCATTTATTTTCTAATATACCCATGTGGTCAGGATGGAATTCTCTAATCACAGTAGATCATCTACCAGAGCAAGTGATAGGCTATATGGACAATATAAGTTTGCCACCGACCCGATTAGATGTGGTGTCGGAAACATTACGTCGATCGCAGATTGTGGCACGGGAATGTTCTGATAACACAGCAATTGTCCACTATGATCTTGCCATAGCTAAACCAGCGATGCAGATACAATCGGAAGAATCACCAAAGTACGACAATATTTTCATATGTTTTGGTCCTTTCCATATAATGTTGGCATATTTTGGCGCTCTTGGTCACTTAATTGAGGGCTCTGGCGGACCATATGTGCTAACCGAGACCAAAGTTCTGGCAGAAGGGTCTCTAAATGGGTTCATAAAAGGGAAGCATTATAACAGATGTCAGAGAATGCATACTATATTATCTCTTTCTTTCCGTATTCTCCATTTTCGGTCTTTTCTGGAAGAGCATGGTCAGATATCTGAATCTTTATACGAGCAGTTAGAACAATTCATTACAAATACTTCTTCAGAAGAAATGCAAAACGTTCTAGAGCAAGAAAATTTAAAATCTATTTTTGATATGTATGAAGCCTTTTCCAATGACACAAGAACTGGAAACCATGGATCAACAGCACAGTATTGGTTTATGTATATTGAATTAGTTGAACTTCTGTTACTTTTCAGTAGATCTTGTCGAACTAACGATCTACCTTTATTTACTTACTGCTTAGGAAAAATGTGTCCAGTATTTTTTGCAGCTAATAGACCAAACTATGCAAGATGGATGACACGCTATCACTTAAATTTACTTAACATTGATATAAGTCATCCACAAGCAAGAGCAATGCTTGAGAATGGTGGTTTGTCTATAAGACGCTCGAATAAATCATTTTCCAGAATTCCAGTGGACATGACACTTGAGCAGACAATCAATGCTGATGCTGCATCTCGTCTAACTGGCATTTCTGCATTCAGCCAGTCATATACGGCCAGGCGAAGATGGATGATTACACGAAGTGTCCGCAGTGCTATCGTTGGTGCTCTTCTCTCAAAAACTGGAATCCGGAAAAAGGGGGATGTGAATCAAGAGCTCAAGCCGTCGCGAATTCAGAGAGATAATAAAGATGTAAGTAGTTTGATCGACTGTATTAAAGCAACTAAGAATCCGTTTGATACAGAGATAAGAAATGAGGATCTCCTGTGCATATCAACTGGTAACAGAGTCAAAGATGATGTGAAAAATGAGATACTTAGTTGTGTAAAATATGGCGAGCAATCTTTTCACGACTTTAGAAATGGCTGTTTTGCAGATCCCTCTAGATTTGAAAAACCTATTACAAGAAACAAATTGCGCACTTTTGCATCTTTGGCACTTAAGGTTCGGGTTGAGGTGAAAGCAAAGAAAATCATACAGCTACAGTGTTCACGTGATCTATTTGGTAGGCTTTTGTTTTTGGCAACGACAACAGATATAAACTTGCAGAAAGTTTTTGAATATCCTCTCACTCCCGTGCCGCCAGCTCTTGCACAAATTGACGGGAATATGAATAAAACCGACAAATCAATACTTATGAAAATGTTAGAGAGCAAGGCTCATTCTGATCCTCCAGCTGCAAATCAAATTGATGCTTATGTCGTTGATGCCATGTTCCTTATACAGTTGCTGTCAAACCTACCAGATACTTTTGAAGGTGTAGCCAAAACCATTCTCAAGCTATTATGTAAACTGGCAAAAGAAATACACTTTGTTTGTGACACATATGTCCATCCATCCATCAAAGATATTGAAAGAGATATGCGAGGAGAGAGCAGTGGACCAGATATTGTAGTAATGGGCCCAAAACAAAAGCGACCTCATGATTTCCGTTCAGCTTTGAAATCTGCTAATTTCAAGAGGTCATTACTATCGTTTTTGCTACAAGAATGGAAGAATGATAACTATGCTGACATTCTTGCAGGCCATACATTATATTATGCAACAGAGGACCACTGCCATCAATTCTATTGCGAAAATGATGCAACAGTAGTGTGCAGTGAAGTGTCCAATCTTGCCTGTACCCACGAGGAGGCAGATACCAGGATCACCTTACATGTGCAATACATTGCCTCAAGGTCCGATTCTCCTAACGTAGTGGTTAGAGCAAATGACACGGATGTAATGGTTATTTTATTGTATCATTGTCACCAAATACATGCAAACATATGGATGGATTCAGGCACTGACGGCACCAATACTAGGCGATTTATTGATCTAACAAAACTGTCCAATGAAATTGGGATCGAAATGTGCCAAGTTCTTCCAGCTATCCATGCTTTCACTGGATGTGATTATACTGCAGCATTTCTTAGAAAAGGTAAAATTAGGCCTTATAATATCGTTGAAAAAAGTGCAACTTTCAGAAGCGTTTTCTCAAATATTGGAACAAATCAAAGAGTTAATGAAAGAGATATGAAGGTAATGGAATCTTTTGTCTGTGAAATGTATGGCAAAAAAAACATTAAAACAGTAAATGAGGCACGATTTGCCATTTTCAGAGAGAAATACGCTCCAACAAATCAAACTGACCCATTAGAAAAGCTCAAAGGAGCCGATCCGAGTTCACTACCTCCTTGTAAAAGTGTTCTTGTTCAGAAAATCCTCCGAACAGAATATGTTGCATATTTTTGGAAACATGCCAATTGCAGTTGTCCTACATTAAATACTCCACAAGAAAATGGATGGAAAAAAGAAAATAACAAGTATGCGATTCACTGGTTTGAAGGTGAACAGATTCCGAAAGATATAAGACTGAAGATGGACAGTACAACTTTTACAGAGGATGACATGGGAGAAGATGAGGATGTACGTGAATCCGACAGTAGTGATAGTGAAGACACTGATGATGAATGAAATTATAATTCTGAATGAATACGAGTTATTTTGAACCAGCCTGTCTAAGAGCACTAACACAGTATATCCCGTGAATTCGCATATCGTTAGCATATTGGGGTAGGGGAAGAATAAATCGTGGGTAATGGGTTAATGTGACGATTTTGTTACACATTATACTTGCACAATAAAGCACACACATCAGGGATTCTAAATAAAATAGTATATTGATAATCAGGCTTTTTTTGAATGCGCTACAAGACTTTAACGAATAAAGATTAAGTAAAAACGCAAAACTCGGTTGTTTAAAATTGGCCACAAAATTGAGATTGAATGCTTAACAAGAAGTTTTTAGTTAGAGGTCTTCAATGTTGTCACCCAAGTATTAAAGCTTACACGGTATAACAATCAGTATGGCAACTAATAGCAAAATTTGTAGTAAAGATCGATTTTTTGAGAAATTTGCAATTTTTGGGGTAGGGGAAAGTTTTTCCACTGTGGGTGCCGCAATTTCCTACCAAATGATATGCAGCTACTTTTATTGAATGCAAAACACATTAGGCTGTGACAATATGGTAAAACATTTCACTTAAATGCTTTTATTATTTTTTTATAAGACATAAAAGAGGGCAAAATATTAAAAACGCAAAATTTTTGGTCTATTTTTTTCCTAAAATAGTTATTTTAAAAAAAAATCTGAAATGTATCAAGAAGTTTTTAACTTAAATGTCAACAATGATCATAATTCTTGATAACCGCATCAGTAATAAGACATTTTAAGGCCATATCGCGTCCATAATGCAGAATTATCAAATTACCGAAAAACCGGCTGAAAAATGCGATTCTAGTGTAAAAACTCGCGTCTGAAAAAAAATCGGAAACGAGTTCATTCACAAGACGCCCAAATTCGAAAACTACAGACATTTTTCTATCAGAAACAACCTTCAAAGCTTTTGGCCATTGACACATATTTCAAACCCCACTAGCTCTTGGGCTAAAGGGGAAATAGGTAGGTCGAGGACTAATCCCTGATGTAGGTGAAGGTTATTGCCAATCTTTTTTGTAGGTAAAAGGACATCTGTCGTCATCAAGGGCATTCAGGTTTGCTCCTGCTCCAGTCTATGACCTCAGAGTGTGCTATATATACTTTATCGTGATTCTTATGAAGCTTGTTCAGATTTTAAAAATATATTGGAACTTCATTTCCTCTCCACATTGAAAAACCTAGACGAAACTTAAATGTTGACACTTTGCAAAACATTATCTGCACATATTGTTTCGGAAACACATGTTTAATGATCTAACTAAAATTTGAAGTATTTTTGGTTAAGGTCAAATCACTAAAGATTAAAACGTTTGTTATGGTTTTTATTAATGAAGCCTTTAAGAGATTTCAGCCGTTTCGTTTCGTTTTTTTCAAATTTTTATTTGGTTTATTTTAATTATTTATAAGTTTAATTTATTTTATAAATATATATATTGTAGGGACCGTGTTTTCAGTTCATCATTCAGTACCCCTAGTGCGGGGCCATCACAAGAAACACCGAACCGTATAGAGAGTGTTTAACCAAGACTTCAATAATAATAATATATAATAATACATGCGAAAAAATACCTGTGTTTAAATATATGTATTGACATAGTGAAAAAAACACTAGTTCTGGGTTCACTTCTGTTAATTCCCTATAATTTCCAAAAAGAACTTTACAAAAAATCCCTTCATAAAAATCAACCATCATTAATTTTGAAAGTAAAGTACAACCTTATTTACATATTATAAATACAAGTAGATGAATATAGCCCTTCTTATCATCCACTAGATCACGTGACAATAATGGATCATGTGACTAGCTCACAGAAACACGATTACTAAAATTTCGTGTAATCAAAGTTTTGTAGAAAATTTGACTTTACTAAATGTTACCTATATATTGTTACGAAATACAAAAATATGTTTCAGATAAAATACTTTAAAATTAGAAGCAAGTTATACTTATAAACAATATTCTTGACTTCGGAGTTAAATCCTTAGACACCCGTTTCACGCGAGTTTACGAAGTTGCAGAACAAAATCAATACCCCCAAGTATGACATAACATGAAACACATCGGCGTGCGCTATATTTTAATTAGTTTAGTTTTCATTAGTTGTGTTGCCCTTCAATGTGACCTTCATTGGTTGAACATAATCTTTCTCAACATATAATATTTAGGGGAAACACAAAATTTCCATTTAAAATAATTGTAAATATTTTTATTAATAGTAAAACTCCTGTTAAACATAAAAGTCAAAAGCCATTATGGGATTTTAGAATGATACGGACGACACATCAATACAAAGTTGGGCGGAACGCCATAGGGCGAAACGTTCATTGCCATTCTATATTCGACTAAAATACATAGGACGAAACGTTCATAACAATTTGTACATAAACGCAATATCTCGATTTTCATGGCCAAATTTAACTTCTTAGTTTTTTCTAACAATTTGGATTGTAGAATCTAGCTTTGAGCTACTACTGATAAGTAATACTAGTCCACGTAGTCGCTAAGATTACCGACAGAAATAGCGTTCGTTAATGAGGATGGGCCACGTTGGCGGACAATGTAATTGCCTCCTCCATCTCACCCCGTTGGATTGTGGCTCCAAATGAAATTTGTCATTAGTTACAAATCTAAGTTAATTATAACTTATGAAATCTTATGTTTTTTATGAGATCTATTTGTTATAGGATATCTTTTGTTACACATTGCCGCCATATGTTCACACCTGGTTTGTGTTTTTTAATGGACACAATGACAAGATTGCCACACCTACCTTGGGCGCGAAGCTAGTCATTTCGTACCATGACCATTTCGTACCCAAATCCTTTACCATTTCGTACCATGACAATTTCGTACCCAAATTTTCCATTTCTATGGTACTAAATGACTAGCAAATTTTTATTAAAATAAATGCATTCAAAATCTGCACATGAAAATACTACCATATAGTGTCATATTTTTAAAATATAATGACATTATTTGTTGATTATATTTAAAAAAGATGTTCTTTATCAATAAGTGTTACTTATTAATATCAATTGGCCTGATATGAAGAACGGGAAGAAAAAGAAAATTGATAAGATTCTCCACTTTATCATTTGGAAATTTCGTGACCCGGCTTTTGTTTTCGATCTCGATGATGCTCCTTATTCAGAAAAAACATTGTTTTTTAACATATATTCTCCAAAGTCCAAGCGTTGTTTATTTTGTAACCGGAAGTGGTTCTCTATCAGAAGCTTCCGTTGTCCCAGATTCTTTAAGGGAATATTTTCTGGTTTCTAAGTTGAGTTTTAAATAAATGAAGTCTCTATACAGCGAAAATGAAAAGATATTATTTTATGTTTGGAAGGCCTTCCAAATTTCGCTGGATAGAAGGTTCACTCTCCTGTCTCAACAGGCACTAAAGAAGAACCAAAAAGAGTAAAAAAAAAAAAAAGTAACATTTATTGCAAACATTTCAGTAAGTATATAGGCATGTTAACGTTCAAGGGGAATGTGACATACAGGTGAGCTAGATTGAAGGGCATTCAAAAGGAACAAAGTCGAAATAAAACGGGGAAATGGGCAAGGGTTGAAAGACAGAAGATGTAATTTCTTCTAAGGAGAAAAACCCAGGACATTAAAAATACAGAAAAGCAAGGTCAAACTCAGCAGAAAGCTTCTACTTTTAGTTGAACATGCGTACAAAACCCACCCGTGAAAATGTTGTACATACCTTAGTGTCGTGAGATCAACAGCTTATCTACCAACAGAGGTGTCTACATTGTGGCAGAATCATGACTGTTATATATCAAATAGGAATACATAGAAAACGGTGTGTTCAAGGTATCTTCACTATGTATGCCTTGAGAAATCTATTAAATAGGTAGCAATAGCAACCAAATAGCTGTAGAATAATGGAAATTTATTACCATAAAATATATAGATAAAGTTATAAGCTAACTGACTTTTGGGACAATATATCATTATAAAGGAATATAAAATTTAACTAAGGGGGAATAATTTATTAATTAGCCTATAAATATCTAACTATAGGACAAGGAATATAAATATTTCTGTTCCGTCATAATTTGAAGATCTTCGTCTTAGTAAAGTTACTTTACTATCATGTAAGAACTACGTTGAGAGAGAGAGAGAGAGAGACGAAATAGAAGATGTAGTTGTAATATATAGTAAAATGGCTTGAGTGTATGGTACGAAATGGACATGGTACGAAATGGTCATGGTACGAAATGACTATAATTCCCTTGGGCGTATATATATTCAAACGAATTACAGACGTTTCGTCCTGTGCAATTTCGTACCATTTCGTCCCATGACTTAAAATAACTGATAAGATTTCCCTTTGTACCCCCCACTTACAATTTAACATATTACTCATATTTCATTGTATAATAAATTTACCTTATTTAGATTACCTTATTTAGAATATGGTTCTACAATGTTTTCCAAGAATATTTCAAACAAGTTTTCTTTTTCATTTAAACACCCCCACATATATGACACCAAATGGAGTCCAAATTTCATCTGCCTACTATGTGTTGTAGGTATTTAAATAATTGTATGGCTAGAATGTCCTTATATTGATTCTGTACGCTGTTTGCTTGTTTTATATTTAGTTTAGTTTCCTTTTATTTTCAATTTGTCGCGTTCGGGACGGGGTGGTTTCGCGGTAGTTTGGGGTTTTATTTGGGACAGTGCCGGCAGTGTACAGAATCGAAATATATATATTGTGACATAAGTATAAGTTATAACCAACATGGAAGTCTTGTTAATAACTCTTTTGTTAATCATCTAGACGCTTTACGTCATAGCAGTTACATAACATATAATACAAACGTTTTATTGATACAGTATAAAGTGGTATTACAAAGCGTAGCCAATGTGTACATTACATGTATATCACATACATTACATCCTTCCTTTTTTCAAGAATGATATTCATCAGTCATTTAAATGTTTATAATTTGATGAACTGTATGTAACTAAAAGCAACAGTCTTTCTAATTCACTGATTGTCAATTCAAATAAATTTGTAACATTAAACAAATATTTCAAACTCATGACGAAATAAATCAATACAATTTTCAATTACATTTGTAATTCAAACATAAACATTATACAATGAAATTAATAAAAGACTTAAGTGGTCATATCAAACTCTTAAAATTTTGATTGTTGAACAATGG
This sequence comes from Anadara kagoshimensis, assembly GCA_021292105.1. NCBI lineage: Eukaryota > Metazoa > Mollusca > Bivalvia > Arcoida > Arcidae > Anadara > Anadara kagoshimensis. The sequence goes on from CM037859.1 coordinate 5,443,243, forward strand.
TTCTACCAGATCGAGTTTGGTGGTGTGGTGGTTCAAGTATTTCACAGTGTTCGGTCTGTGGTTTGGGAATAGGTGCAGTTGAAGGTATACTGAATTTGATAGGTTCGATTCTCCTACAGACATAGGTATTGTTTGTGAATTAATGTTTTCTGGCTCAAAGTTGGGTTAGAACTTAGCAGACGTTGGGACGAATGGTGTTTTCGATTACGTCGACCTGTTGGCATTTGTAGAACATAAGATCGCGGTGTGTTACACTTCTTAACAACTACTGGAGGTTGCCACTGGTTGTCATGACGCATAACAGTTTGCTGTCCTGGGTATAGATCACGCAATCTATGTTAGTTAGCATGAGCGTCATAGTCTACTTTATGGCGGTATTTTTTAATTTTAATTCGTTCCTTTATCTCCTTCGAGCTTAGAGATTCAGGTTGTAACAGAGACGAAGTAGTCGGAAGGTCAGATTTTAGACGTCTACCCATGAGTAATTGTGCAGGTGATGAACCAATAATATCGATTGTTGTATTTCGATATGTAGGTCGCGCACGATAACTTGGCACATCCGGGGTTTTTCAGTTTGTAAATAAACATTGCAGCTCGTTCGATAAATGTTATGTTTTGGCCCATAGTGTATAACGGGGACAAGTGTTGAGAGTTCTATCCTGCTATAATACATTTTTTTTAACAAAAAACTTTGATTAAGCCCATTAATAATAGTAATTTTAATAACAATAATGTCATTAATAATAATATCGTCAATATATTGTCGTGTGCTATTGATCTATATTTATTTAATAAAAAGTCAAAATAGAAAATAATAATAATAATTTCTTATTATTCTGCTGTATCAAATAATAAATTCTTCACCATGAAATGTATGCTGAATATATTTAAAACAAGTTACTGAATGGCTTTGCGAAAAATTTTTAATTCAAAACTATTTATTTATTAATCTTATGTACTTAGTCTATTCTGTTTTTGTTTTTATTTTGTGTCTGGAATTTATAATGTGCAGCCATGCAAGTTTGGTAACAGTAAAAATTTCGTCAGCTGTATCAGTCGTATCTTCTTCTGAAATGGTGATTCTTCGTCGGCCGTCACTGTAGGTTTTTTCTTCCTCATCCTCTTCTTCTGTTGCTGTGTCTGTGTCTTCGTCGCTGGAATCAGTATCGTCCAAGTTTATTACAATTTCTCTATTTCTTCATCGACTGCGATGTCATTTTTCCAGTAATCGGTTTCTATTTTTTTACGTGTTCAACAACTTTTCCATTTTCTGTCGATATGTCTTTCAATTGTTTTTCTGCAAGTTGTTGCACGTCCGAAAGTTTAAATTTAAATTTTGTGAAGCAACACATTGTAATAGTATGGATGGTGATGGATCTCTGGAGATACACAACACAAACACGACGTGTGTGATCCGACATTTATTCTATATATCTATATATGGGAGACAACTCTAATACAATTCCTATGTATACAAAGAGAGATAACTCTTATGACTATATTAATAGTAATACTATAACATCTCCTTTCTTTACATTGAAAATTGAGTTTGTATATATTATTTCTGACATTATTAAATTGTAAATAATTAAACAGATATATCAGTTGTGTATTGAATGTCAAAACATCACTGCGAATATCTAGATCACTATTAAATATATTGCAATCAATTAAACATTAAAATATTGTACAATGAAATGTCTTTTCAGTCTCTTAAAATAATGTTCAAGATTATCATTAATCTTTTCAAAACATTTATAATAAATGAATTAAAATTGTCAATAAAGTATTTTGATGACATGATTTCTTCTAAAGTGTCTTTGAATTATACATGTCATATTGAGCATTAATGGAATAATAATATCAAATACAATTTATAATCGAATCGTACATAATAAACAGAAAAACATGAAAAATGTATGTTATATGAGTAATAACATCAATTATATCAAAATGTAATCAAATTAAACATATAACAAGTAGATACACATGAAAAAATACATATATTACATGGAATTAATGATCTTGGGCTTAACAATTCTGCCACTGCGAGTAATGTATGGTTGTGAATTAACTTGAGAATGAATTGGTTCATACTTGACTACAGGGGGTGGTTGAACTTGATCACTATGTGACATGTCCTTGACCTTGGGGTCATCTTGAAGAATACCATATTTGACCTTTGGGCTATTTGTCAGTGTTTTGGAGGGGTTGGGGTTGTCATCATAGATTTTGTATGGTGGTGAAAGTGACATATCAAACTTTTCATTTGATTTGATTAAGTGACGACGGTTTCGCCTAAATATGCCACCGTACTGAGATCTTAAGGTGTAAGAATGATCATCATCTTTTCCAGTGATTATAGCAGGTTGCCATTTACTGTCATTCTTTTGGAATCTGACTTTTTCACCAACATTAAGGGGATTTTGGGCTTTTGATGAAACATTATAATATTTAGCTTGCCTTTGCTGGTCAAGTTTCATTGATTGGTTTGTTAAGGTTGAGTTCATGACCTTGGGTTTGAGCTGATTGGTAAGTGTAGGGAGAACTGATCTGAGTAGTCTTCCTTGAAGCAATTCAGAAGGGGAGTGACCAGTGCTTTGTAGAGGAGTATTACGGTATTCAAGGATTCCCAGATAAGGGTCCTTATTGCTAGATTTAGCCTTTTCAAAAATATGTTTCACAGTTTGAACTGTTCGCTCTGCCAGTCCATTGGATTGGGGGTACCTTGGGCTAGATGTAGAGTGTACAAAATCATAAGTCATGGTAAAATTTTCAAATTCATGAGAACTGTACTGGGGACCATTATCAGATATGACCTTCTCTGGTATACCAAATCTGGCAAATATAGCTTTCAAATGGTTAATGATAGCTTTACTAGATGTGCTATTTAGCTGTACAACTTCAAAGAATTTGCTATAGTAGTCAATAACAACAAGAAATTCTTTGTTGTCCCATTGAAATAAATCTGTGCCAACTACTTGCCATGGATAATCAGGTATTGGGTGTGGGGTAAGGGGTTCCTTTGGGTTAGAATTACGGTGGGTCATACAGTGGGGACATTTAGATACTAGGTCTTGTACATCAGCAGTAAGACCAGGCCAAAAAATGCATGTGCGAGCTCTTTTAAGAGTTTTTTCAATACCCATGTGACCAACGTGCAGGGTTTCAAGAATGTTTTCTTGAAGTGCAGGGGGTATTAAGATCTTATGACCTTTAAGAATAAGACCTTCATGTAATGTGAGCTCTTCACGGTGGTTCCAGTATTCAAGTATAGTTGGGGGGCAATGGTTTCTAGTGTCTGGCCAACCATTGATAATGACCTTGATAAGTGTCTGTAGAGTGGAATCAGACTCTGTTGCTTTGCGGATTTCCTCCAGTTTGCGGTCACTGATAGGAAGTTGGGTAACAATGTGGTGAACATGAGCGTCAAGACCTTTAGAGTATTTTGGATAAGTCTTGGGCAATGACTTTCTGGATAATGTGTCAGCTACAGGTATCTGGGTACCTGGTACATAAGTGACATCTAGGTCATAATTCTGTAACTGTAAAAGCATTCGCTGCAAGCGTGGTGGTGCTGTATGCAGGGGTTTCTTGAATATTGGGGTTAAGGGTTTGTGGTCAGATTGTACTAAGACTTTTCTGCCATAAAGATATTGGTGAAATCTTCGGCAGCCAAACAATATAGCAAAAAGCTCTTTCTCAATCTGGGCATATTCTACCTCATTTGGGGCTAGAGATTTTGACGCATATGCCACTGGCTTACCATCCTGCATGATGGTGGCTCCTAGACCATATTTAGAAGCATCAACTTGTAAAATAGTGGGTTTATTTGGGTCAAAATAAGATAACACAGGTCCAGGACTAGAGGTAAGTAGTGCTTTGACCTTGTTAAACGAGTCAGTTTGAGGTTTGTCCCAAACAAACATAACATCCTTAGCCAATAACTGTCTGAGAGGCTTAGTCAGTCCAGACAGATTTGGTGCAAACTTGGATAAGTAGGTAATCATACCTAGAAATGTCTCTAATTCAGCCTTGTTAGCTGGGGGTGTCATGTCATGTACAGCAGCAACTTTGTCAGGGTCAGGTTTTATACCTTCAGAAGTAATAACATGTCCGAAGTACTTAACACTTGTAAGTCCAACTTGGAGCTTCTCCTTGTTTAATTTCAGTCCAATCTCATTGGTTCTTTTGAGAGCTTTACGGAGTGCTTCATTGTGTTCCTGGGCATTTTTACCAAACACCAGAATATCATCTACTAAGGCAATAACACCTGGTAGGTCATTAAATGTCTTGTCAATATTTCTCTGAAACAAGTCCTGTGAACAATTAAGGCAAATGGAAGCCTTAAAAATCTGTACCTTCCCATGTGTGTATTGAAGGTAGTAAGGTAAGATGACCTTTCGTCAAGTTTAATATTCCAGTAGCCAGTTCTTATCTAATTTTGTAAAGTATTTAGCTCCAGCGAGATCTGGAAGTACATCTTCCAAAGTTTTCATTGGATGATGGGGTCTAAGAACTGCTCTATTAAGGTCTCTTGGGTCCAAATACCCTTAGTTTCCCTGAATCAGGTTTCTCTACTACAACAAGAGAGTTGACCCAGTCCGTGGGTCTTGTGACCTTGGCAATTATACCTTGACCTTCCATCTTGTTCAACTCGTCTTCGAGTTTAGATTGTAGGGCTACAGGGATCCTGCGGGGAGGGTGTATGGTGGGTGGTACATTGGGATCAATACTGATGTTAGCTTCCCTGGGAATAGTCCTATACCATTAAAGGTATCTGGAAATTCTGACAATATTTGTCTTTAGTCATAGGAATACGTCTGTAGGTGAGACAGAGTCGCAAGTGTAAACTAACTTGATCAAATCAAATTTAATACAATCTTTCATGCCTAATATAGGTGACGAGTTAGTATTTAAAACATGAAAGGTGACCTTGGACCTTTTTATCCTTGTAGGAGCATTCAACCTCAATTGACCTAATGTGGTTAACCTTTGACCTCCATATGCTGACAATCTAGCATCACTAGGGGTAAGTGGAGCACACTTCACTATGCCATCATAGAGACTCTTAGGTAATATATTACCTGAGAACCAGTATCTAACTTAAGTTTTACAGGATTATTTTCAATTATCATGTTACAAAATGCTTGATCTACAATTTTTCATTATTTGTACCAATACAATCTATGAAAAATTCATCAGAAGATTCATCATTTACAGAAGTATCATCAACAATTGACATAGAATCTAAGTCATTAATCTCTTGTACATGTACATTTGAATAACATTTCTTAGCAAAGTGATTATAACGAAGACATTTTGAACATTGTTGACCTAATGCTGGACATTTGCTTCCTGGTTTATGGCTCGGTTTTCCACACTGTTTGCATTCACCTTTAACTGTGGATGTGCTGTCATTTTTACGGTGGATACCCTCTTTTGTTGCGCGATCAGTTTTGCGGTGTCATGGTAACGTTGTCTTCTGCCTCTGTTTTGTGAATGTTACCATTATTATCAGTGTTCATAGACTGTCTCTGTTTGAACGGTTGTCTCGGTGTAGGGCGTCCTCTAATGGAGTGTACCTCTTGTGATTGAGAGTTCATCATTTTCAGTTGTTCCTGAGAATATTCACATGTTTGAGCAATCTGTATTGCCTTTTCCACTGTCAGTCCTGCTCCCTCGTTTATGAGCTTTTCGCGAACCTTTGAGATGCGGTTCCAAATACTATTTGGTCGCGAACCATTTTTCTGGATGGTATAAGCACAGTCTTTTACCATAGATTTAAGTTTTGTGATATACTGTTCAATAGAGTTCGTTCCTTGCATTTCTTTGCTAAATTTAAATCTGGCAAAGATAGGGTTTAGTTTCGGTTGTACATACGCTTTAAATCGTGTGTAATGTGGCTCAAGTTTCTTTCTTCTTTTCCATGTCTGTCCATGTGCTGAAAATCTCTCTGCCACGGTCTCCTACCCATAGTAGTAGATATTCACTTTGATATCTTCTTCTTTTTCCAAAAGCGGTCCTTCGAAAAGTAGACTCACATGGTTTTGGAATTTTTTCCAGGCTTCGGGAAGGTTACTCGACTCCCAGTCCATTTTCGGAATTGGTAGGCCTGTTAGATCCATCTTTGATCAATTTCAAAAGTTCTGACACCATGTAATAGTATGGATGGTGATGGATCTTTGGAGATACACAACACAAACACGACGTGTGTGATCCGACATTTATTCTATATATCTATATATGGGAGACAACTCTAATACAATTCCTATGTATATAAAGAGAGATAACTCTTATGACTATATTAATAGTAATACTATAACACATATGATTTTAGATCAGCCCAAATTAATTCTATAGGATTTAAGTCTGCATGATAAGGTGGTAATCTTAAAATTTTATGTCCATGTTCTCTTAATATATAATCAATTCTGTAGGAAGGTGGAATAATTTGTTGTTTGCATATTGTAAGTAACTGTGCGCGAACCATGTCTTCTGTAAATTTAATGTTGTGTTTTGTGAGCCATTCCTGAATGTCTTTTTTCTTCCACGATGTTGTTGGTTTTTTGCCTTCTTGGACGTTATGATAAGATGCATTATCGACTACCAAGACGGAATTTGGTTCAAGGTTTGGAATTAATTTTTCGCGAAGCCATTTAGTGAAATTCTCAGCATTCATTTCATGGTGTTAATCACCTGTTGATGACTTGGCTTTATATATAAGGCTTGCATTAGGAACAAAACCCTTTTCTGAACCAGCATCAACAACAATCAGACGGTCACCTGCTCCGATTGGAACACTTAAACCGTTCCCATCCAGCTGCCAACACTTGGGTACAGTGAGTGAAGAGTTTATATACGTTTCATCCATATAAATAATGTTGTGTCCAGTTTCTCTAAGTTTTTTAATTTCGCGAAGGTAATTTATTCTTTTTGATACGATATCTGGTTTTTCCATAAGGATTTTTCTATTTGTGCTGCATTTTTCCAGTTAAACCCCATTTCTTTAAGCAATTTTCTGAGAATTGTTTTACCCCCTTAAAGTCAATTTTGTTAATTATTTCCGAATGAATAGCATTTATAGTTGGAAGAACGCGTTTATTTAAATACATATTAATTATTGTTTTTCTAATTACGCAGATATCAAAATCATCAATAAAAAATTTATCTGATCTCTGTTTTCTATCAGCCTGTTTGGTTTCTATTCCGAACGATTTTAATCTTGATAATGTTCTCCTCGGCACACCCGTCATTGCACTTGCTCTCTCCAAGGGACAGCTGATGGGATTTATGAGACATTTTTGTTTTGCCTCATCAAAGCAATGTTTTACAACATTTGGCAATTTGTTTTGCCTGTGAATTTAATACAATCTTTTTATTTTCAGACATCTTCTCGGTTATGAAAATCACACGTGTTGCCTCGTTTCGCCTTATACCTATTATACTATATTCTCACATTTTTACGAGGGCGTGACCATTCAACTCGTTCGCATGTTCTAATTAATGGTCCAATTAACTTAATAATTAACATCTCGTCCCTTTTAACTCTCGGATCCACCCAACGCCATGATATGTTGGAATTCATATCCTATCATGTATTATTATTAATTAGAACAAACACCTGCTGTAATCTCTTGCATCACAAATTGGAAACTGGTACATTCGATTAACTTTAATTTTGAATCTATTAATAAAAATTATAAATGAATGCATTAATATGAGTTGTGTTGTTGGACATAAAATATTTCACTTGTAAGGAGGAATTGTATTTTTATATTTCGCACACTGCGTCATGTGGAGCATTTTGAATTTTAACAGAGAAAAATATTAAATTTAAAATTATGCACATGACAACAATATTAACTGTCTATTCCAGTTATGAATAAATAAAATAAATTAATTAAAAAAACAATAAATAAATGAATAAACACAGTATAAAATTTATTGATGTTGGCATCCTTTTCCAAATTAATATAGGTTTACAGTTTGATTTTTTCGTATGACGCGGCGGTGAGGTACGGATTAATAATAGTGATTAGTCCCAAATAGTGCTAATATTTTGATTTCTGTATGAAACGAGACGTTAAAATTTTGCCCTGTGCTAATTTTAAATGTTATGTAGTTCTGGTAGAAATAATTTCCACAAGAATTTTAAAATTTAGGTTGTTCATACATTTACAAGATAGAAATTATTAATTATTAGCCTGATAGCACATTTAAATAATTAGTATAGATTCATTTATTTCTTTTACTTTTTAATTGAAAAGTTTTTATAATAAAATTAAAAACAAAATTAGATAAAATTAAAAAATATATATGTATGGACCCGGTATTGTTCGAACTCACTTGTGACAAAATTATATAGCTGTCCACTAACTGTAAGATATGTTACATACCACTGAGCCAAGGACGACAGTAACCTATCCTATCAAATTAAAGGTGTTAAGGACAAATACCTTGTTATATCTTCAGACAATTCGTTCCACAGTTATGTGGAACTTCACAAAAATTATGCAGAAATGAAATAATTTTATGTGAATATTTAAAAAGTTTCAAATAAAGAACATAAATGAAAATGTCCAAGATAAGTGGAATATGATAAATATTTATATTTCAACAAAAATATGTATGAAGGTGCAGCATGGACATTGGCGAGTTGTTCAATGTTTGTGTTTCATGAGTCCGAGTTACAATGTTTATTTACAAAATGAATAAGCCCGGATGTGCCAAGTTATCGTGCGCGACCTATATGCTAGAATGGCTTTATATGGGTCGGTACTTTTACGAAGTAGACTTTTCACTGTTTGTACAGTGCGTTCCACCTGACCGTTCGAGTGTGCAAAGTGCGGACTTGTAGTAGTGTGGATAAAAATATAGTCTTTCACAAACTTTCTGAACTCTGAACACGAGAACTGAGGTCCGTTTATCTGGTATACCATATCGACTGAACTGACTTTTGAGATGAAGTATGGTGTTTGAACTTGACTGGTTCTCTAGCATAGAAAATTCTGGCCATTTTGAAAAATGATCTATAGTGACCAAGTACATATGACCTTTGAACTCAAATAAATCAGCAGAGATTATAGACCAAGGTCTATCTGGTGTTTCAGTTTCCATTAGAGGCTCTTTTGGATTTTGCTTACTTTGTAAGGCACAAGTTTCGCAATTATTAACTAGGTCTTCTATTTGTGATGTCATATTTGGCCAATAAAGCAAGTCTCTAGCTCTGCTTTTGCATTTTACTATACCGAGATGTGATGAATGTATTCTGTTCAACATCTCATTTCTCATAGATTGAGGTATAATGAGTTTGTGACCTTTAAATAATAATCCATCTGAACATGAAATTTTATCACGAAAATTCCAATAAACACGCATGGAATTGGGAATTTGGTCTTTACTATCTGGCCATCCAGATTTTACTATGTATTGCAAAGTTTGCAATTCTTGATCTTCAAATGTTGCTTTCTGAAGCAAGTCATATTGCTCAGGAGAAACAGGAAGATATGTAATCGAATTTACATTTATGTCTGTTTCAAGTTTTTCTTTAGACTCATTTAGGAAAGCACGACTCAAAGTGTCAGCTAGAAATAAAGTTTTTCCAGGTTTATAGACAACTTCAAGGTCATAACGTTGTAACCTTAATAGAAGTGCTTGTAACCTTGCTGGAGCTTGATTGAGTGGCTTTCTGAAAATAGATTGAAGCGGTTTGTGGTCGCTTTCCACAATAACATGTCGACCAAAAATGTATTGGTGAAACTTTGTGCAGCCAAATGAGATGGCAAGTGCTTCCTTTTCTATTTGAGCATAATTTTGTTGACTTTTATTTAAGGCTCTTGAAGCATACGCAATGGGTTGGCCATCTTGTAATATAGATGCACCCAAACCTTTAGAGCTTGCATCAACACTGAGTGTTAACTGTTTGTTAGGGTTAAAATAGCACAATACCAGTGCATTACTAACTAACTGTTTCAATTCATTGAAACTATCACGTTGTGCACTGTCCCAATGCCAAAGAGTGTTCTTTTCTAAAAGTGTCCGAAGTGGTGCACTTTTCTCGGATAGGTTTGATAAAAATTTTGCGAGGTATTGTATGAAACCAATGAATGCCTGAAGTTCAGCAACATTCTGAGGTTCTGGTATTTCTTGAACGGCACGTACTTTTTCGACATCAGGTTTCAAACCCTGTGCTGTGAGGATGTGACCTACATAAGACAAACTGTCTTTACGAAACTCACACTTGTCTAGACTTAACTTTAAGTTACTTTCACGAACGCGATTAAGCACAGCGCGTAATCTCTCACCATGCTCATGAACATCTCTACCCCAAATCAGAATATCGTCTATTATGGCTTCACAACCGTTCAAATCATGTACAAGATCGGTAATTATACGTTGATCAACTTCACTAGCACTATTAATTCCAAATGGTAAGCGTGTAAATGAAAATCTACCATACGACGAATTGAATGTGCATAATTTTGAACTGGCTTCATCCAACGGGATTTGCCAAAATCCAGCGGTTGCGTCAAGTTTAGAGAAAACTTTCGCGTCAGAGATATCTTGTACTATATCTTCAATTGTCTTAAATGGATAATGCTCCCTACCTATCGCAGCATTTAAATCCTGTGGGTCTATGCATATGCGAAGTTTACCATTGGGTTTGACAATAGTGACCATGGAGTTCACCCAGTCGGTGGGTTGATCTTGTTTAACAATTACCCCCATACCAACCATTCGATCTAATTCGGTCTTGATTTTGTCTTTTAACGCTATCGGCACGCGACGCGGTGGGTGGACAACAGGTGTGACAGACGTGTCAATATTAATAGTGTGTTTAACTGGTAAACAACCTAACCCTTTAAATACATCATGATACTCTGAAATAATATCATTTGACAAATGAGGACTATCTTTAACCTGGTTCACTCGCTTGACTAACTCAATGTCTGAACATGTTCTAAAACCTAGAACAGGATCAGATTTCAAATCTACAATTTCAAACTGTATGTTGTAAACAACATCTTTGTATACACATTTCAAAGATATGTTACCTATGGGTTCAATCTTGTGATTACTGAACGATTTTAGTTTACGTTTTGATGGTTTTAACTCACCACTGTCTAGTTCTAATGTTTTAAAAATAGGCAACGGTAGTACATTACACTTAGCCCCTGTATCTAACTGAAAAACAATGGGTTTACCATGCACATTGACAGTTTCTGTCCATTCAGAATCAACACTATTAACGGTTGTATCAATAGAACCAAGATATAAAGCGTCTTCATCATCAGAGTCATCTGATAGAGTGTCAATGTCATTTAAAATGTCGAACTTTATTTTCACGTGTACGACATTGTTTCTCAAAATGATTGGGTTTTCCACATTTTTGACATTTCTTCCCAGCTGCAGGACATTTATTGACATCGTGAACATTTCCACACTTGTTGCATTTCTTTTTTTTTTCTGGGGATTCGCGAAATCGCGACTCGCATCAATCTCTATTTTTTATTGTTATTAAAATCCGTTTTTCGTTCGCCACGATCTATTTCAAAAATGTCATATAAGAAACTGTCATCACGTAACCTTTTTCTATCTTGTTTTTTTTTGGGGGGGGGGGGGGGGGGGGATTTGGCCAATAAATCATCTTCAGAATCGACAGTCTCCATTTATTTTTTCTAAGCAAATTGTCGATGAAATAAATGATAAATGTTTGATTATTCCACGTGGAACAATTTGTCCCATTTTCTATTTAGCATACGCCGCCATATTGGATTAACGTCAACGTTGCTTCTGGATTGTGTTTCGGAAATGGATAAGTATGTTTGTTTTTAATTATAGAGACTATAGGCCAAATAGACCAAAATGTTTAGCTCGCCCTCTTCGATCCAATAAGCATCCATTGGATATTTTTCTACAGGTAAAACTTGCCTTGACACCGGTTAGAATACGTTTATGTACTTTTCTAGTATATTAATCTGGATTTCGAGGTTCCCACTTAAATTTACGAAGCGTAAACTCGATTTCATCCAACAGTATTTTCCCAATATATATTTAATAAATTTTAAAACGGCTACTTGCAACATCGCTCTCATGGGCGAATGGTTAAGACAGTAGACTTCTAATCCAACATGACGTATACAGAATACACATCTGTGCTCCCTATACATAGATGTACTTGGTCCGTGATAGATATTTTAATGAAAGGTCAAGCGGACAGGTCAAAGTTGTTTACCTATGTGTATAGGATGTAACAGTAGACGTTGACAATCTGAAGAATGACAGATAAGAAAGGATTAATATAATTTTATCATTTTGTTTTTCAAGAATTTTAGAATCTTGGATATCCAAAATTGGACATTTTTAGTGGGGGATACAAAAGGAAGTCTTTTCCAAATTGGAGGTGCACATGTTCAATGTATAACTAATGTAATATCAGGACGAAAAGTACTCTGCGGCACGATCCTGAATATAGCATGACACGATCTGAACATTCATTCTGAGAGTATTGCAAAACAATACATAGTCCCCTACCGGTCGCATATTTCACTAATCCCAAAGTCTTAGGTAAAATGTACCTTATTATATGGTACAAAGATTTATAGTTATAAATTATACGTGTTGTTCAAGATGTAAAGCAAAACTTGATTATAGTAAAATCAAAACCCAGCAATGGAGTTCTCAAAAATTTAAGTTTAATTATAATGAATACTAGTATGTTAATTCTCCCAAAACCTTCTTATCTGTGACAGTGTGTGGAAAGAGAATAATTACTAGGTCAATTGTAATGCAATTTAGTTTTTTTATAATATATCATTACATATACATTACAGGAGGCACTAGTCTAACAGTTTTTGATATGGAGTGTAATAACATGGTGATCTGAAAACCACACGGGTGTATTTATAACAGTTACATCTTTCATATGGGTAAATGCCAAGTCAAGAATTGATCCAAGTTGATGAGTTGGTTTTGACACAATTTGATAAAATCCATTTTTGTTCATAAGCAATGTAGTCAAATTCATATTTTCACATGACAAATTGAAGTCTCCAATTAGAATAATCCTTTTTATATTTTTCTTGGAGGCTTTCAAGCTTACTTGCTCTATTCTTGGAGGCTTCCAAGCTTACTTGCTCTATAAGACTTCCTAGCTCTCTCGGTACACATTTAAATGATTGTGCTGGTGGTATATAAACAGATATGACTATCAAGACATTTGTTTTCACCGAAATAATCTCCATGATGTCAGTTTCAAACAAAACATTTTTTGAGCCTCGTAGATTTGATAATACATGTATAACATTCCATGTTTATCATTCCTCCTTTTATTTACAAAAGATTCCATTTGGTTGAATTTGTACTTTGAATAGTTGTACACCTTTGTTTCAGAGAAGCAGAGTATTCCATAAAAATTGGGATCAATATCCGGGAAAATGTTCCTTCAACGAGCGAATGTTTAAATACAGCACACACAAAGAAGATTCTGATGGCTGTAACACATTGTGCAGTGACACTGGCTGCAGTAAACAGTTTTTCTTTAATCGTTGCATTTCTTGTAGGACTGTTTGATTCACATTGATCTTCTTACTATCAAAAGCACACAGTTTTAATCCTTTCATTGACTTGGCTCTACTTAGCATAGTATATATCTGTTCAGGCATAGTATTAGTGTTTCCTGCTGGTGTTGTCATATCACCTATCATTTGTTCAAATGTACTGCCTTGTGATGTCCCGAGCAAGAGTGCCGGGAAATTGAGTGCGTTCCACTTGTACTGAAGATGATTTTTCCATAATAGAAAAACCGACTGTTACTGCTTTGATTGACATAAGATTCTTGTATCGAGACTTTGATTTGGCTTGCTTTCCAATTTTAGGGTCATCAAATCTAACATAAATTAAGGGTTTATCTTCGGGAATATCAAGTTTTATTATAGTTCCAGTGGCTCCATTCACTAAGCCATCTTGAATGTCAACATTCTTTGTTTGCATGTATTCAGCATTCTCGGCAAACTGAATTTCACCTGCAAATCCACCTGTTTCATGCATGTTTGAACTTGTTACATTGACAGCTACACGTTTAGTATTTAATCCTTTCTTGGAATCCTTGGCTGTGATTGTATATGTTTTACTTGTGAGCTGTTCTAATTGGGTTTTGTTATAAGAAAGATTGATAGCAAGTCATTTGGGACAGCAACATTTCCTTCTAACTCATTTAGTTTTTGAACATCATCTTTCTTGTGTTGTCACATTCTTACTCTTGACAAAAGTTCAGCAAAAGAAGGGTCATCTTTTTGTTGAACAATTTCATTCAGCTCATAAAGATGAAATAAATCCCAAACAGATGGGGCAAGTGCACCGTAACCTGATTTGCATTCCTTGTTACCTGTTTTTTCACCAAGTGGATTTAATTGCAGCAAGTCGCCAACTGCAAGGACGGCAATACCACCAAAATGTTCTTCATTTTCAAATATTTCTTGCATTGTTATGTTCAAGTTTAATAATGTTGTTGCACTGACCATTGAAATTTCGTCGATCACTAGAATTTTCAGTTGAGCATACAATGATAGCATTTTATCTAATGAGTTGTTTGAATGCAGCTTTGTTTCGAATGTTCCACGTTTTTTCACTGGGAGACGAAATGCATTGTGGAGTGTAGTGCCACCAATATTTGCAGCTTTCCGAGTAGGTGCTGTAAGATGATTGTTGGCAGATCAGTTGGCCTTCCTGGTTGTTTGAGAACTCTTAATGCTGATTGATAAATTGTATGAACCGTATGGCTTTTCCCTACCCCTGCACCTCTACTAAGGAATATATGAAATGATGGTGGTTCATCAGACAATAATGAAGCTAAATTCATTTGACGACACCAAGATAGAATATGATCATGAATGTTCTTTTGTCGAAGATTTAAACTCCTGACCATTGCCGCATACCTAGAACGGTAATGTTTGAGGTCAAGCAATGACAGGTTGAACGCGGCACTTGTTCTTGTTGGTCAAATTCTAATTGATCCTGTGTAAGATTGTCGATGTCAAGAACAGTATTTGTTTCGCCAATATTGTCATTAACATGTCTTATCTGTTCAGCTTGGAGAGCTATTGCATCCCATATTTTCTCATTTCCATCTTCTATATTTTCTAATGCCTCATGTGCTTCAACTACTTCATCAAGATAAGGTTCATACTTTTGAACAGTGTCTGAAATTTTGTTTTGAACACTTTTAAATTTATCCTCATATGACCCACAACTCTCTAGTTCATCTTCATTTCTCCAAGGAAGATACAAGAACAATAATCGGTGGAAATACTTTTCTGCATCTCGATCTTTTGACACAAAATAGTCATGAAGCACAAGTGGTGTTTTCCGCTTTACAAGTGTTTCAAGATTATCTTTCAGTAGAATCTTTTCTCTTCCTGTTTTAGTTACACATTCTACATCTGAGTCATCATAATCAAGCTGCTCGGAGTGTTGTGAGTATGATCTGGAGTAAGATGATGTAAATTCTGCCAGGCACATGTTACCTAATTTTGAAGGTCGGGCGCAATACTTATCTATAATGTTTGGTAAAAAAACAAAAAAACATCAGTATCATCGTCCTCCATTTTTTCTAAAACATTTCTTGGTTTTAATAATCTGGTCCTTTGGTGTTTTGAGCCTGTAGGAACAAACATTACTTAAATACTAGATAAGTGTCTATCAATAAATGCAACAACTTCATGATCAGGTTTTTTGTCAATAATTGGTGCATTTTTAACATTTACAGCGGAGTGAAAATGAGCTGTACCCCTGGATTGCATTTCTTTGCGAATGTCATAGTTGAGTATCTAACCTACAGGGTGAAATCCAGAAAGGATTACATTTCGCCATAGTTTTTGGAAGTCAATATGCCTTGCAACTGTAACTGGATTTCTAGCAAGTCATGTTCGTTTGGTTTTTTGTTCATTTCCCCTTCAGTGTATTTGATATCATAATGTTCACCATATTGTTTTGCAACGATCTGGATTAGCTCTGGACAATAAAAATCAGCAGCTGAACATGAAGTCAAGAATATATATGGTCCATAATATCTAATATTGGCAAGCATATCCTGTTGCATCTTCTTCCAATATTGTGGAGTTCCCATTTGCGCTTAAAAGAAGCAAATATTTCATCATCCTTGAACATTCGTAGCAAATTATCAGGATTTTGAAGAGCAAAAACTGACAGATCATCTTGTCTGGCTTTTTTCAAAGCAAATGTTATTCCATCACTTACAGAAATAGACTCAACCCAATGTAGGCATTAAAATGTGAATTTTGCACTTTCTGCAAATCTGAAATCCTTTGAGAGTAGTCTTGCATTTATATATTTATTTGGCGTTATCGTTGTTCCTCTTTTCTCAAGAAATGTATTTATTCCATCTGGGGAAAGGGTTAGAAAGGCTAGGGTTTCCCAGTTATCCTGATAAAAGACAGATGTTGGCCTTTGTCCTTCAGCTGGTCAAAGATTAAGAATCTTATTGGATCGAACTACAGATCCTTTTTCTGGGTACAAGCATGTAATGTTGTTTAGCGATCTTTTGTAACTTATCTCTTCAGCAACCTCTACAGGAATATCTTTTTCTTCTTCATCTTCTGAATCGGTTACATCTGGACTGTCCTCTATGGCTTCATCATTGTCATCTGCATTAGAATCTGAAGCAATACCATTGTCATTTGCATCAGTCTCCGACTCAAGGCATGTTTTTGTCCATAACTCTACATCATTTTTTTAACTATTTTCTACCCAGTTTTTATTGAGGTCTATTTGTTCATACTGTTTATTAGTTGCTTTTAAAATTTGGAATGCTTTGTTAACTTTCTTGGCCTCATAAACTCTTTACAAACAGTTTGTTTATCTCAAAGTCTTCTTTTTAAGTTTAATGCAATTATTTGTGCATCTCTTGTATCTCTAGGTAATGAATTTGCTATGCTCTAAACATTTGATGGCACTAAGACAACTTGCCCTTTAAGACTATGTTGTGATCCTTTTGGAAGAAAATATATTTTCATAAATAGTATAATCTTTGAAATTGGCTGTTTTTGAAGGTTACACATCCTGCTGAATATTGGATGAGGCCCACTTACCTTTAGGTTGTTACATAATGCTTGTGCAGGTATCTTATCTCTCGTTAAAAAGTGCAGCAAGTTTGACATATCCATTTCATTTCGTCCTCCTGTAATCCAATCTCTATTGACAATTCTTCTACTTTTGCTTTGAATTTTTAAGTGTAGCACTTGACAGAGTTCCAAAAGAGCATTTTATAACATATACAAAAGGGTTATGTTGGTCCATATTGAATTACCTTGAGAAATGTTTGTATTACTCCATGTACAACATCATGAGTGGATGAGGAATCTTCCTGATAAGATGCATACAAGTTACTCAGTTTTTTGTCTTTTCGTTTGTTTTGTTTATCATTACTGGACTTTTCTTCTTCGGACATTTGACTTTTGTATCCTTATGTTTATCTTTACCTAACTGTCTTTTTTATTTTTTCTCCTTCTGTCATTTGACTTCTTTTGTCTTGGTGCTGAAGTCGGTTCAGTTTTCTTTAATAAGACTTTTGCTGATCAATGTTCTTCTTCGGACATTTGACTTTTGTATCCTTATGTTTATCTTTACTGTCTTTTTTATTTTTTCTCCTTCTGTCATTTGACTTCTTTTGTCTTGGTGCTGAAGTCGGTTCAGTTTTCTCTGGTCAAACTTTTGATGATCAGTCATTTGACTTCTTTTGTCTTGGTGTTGACGTCTGTTCAATTTTCTTTGGTCAGACTTTCCTTCTTCGGACATTTGACGTCTTTTGTCTTGGTGCTGAAGTCTGTTTAGTTTTCTTTGGTCAGACTTTTTTTGTTCAGTCATTTGACTTCTTTTGTCTTGGTGCTGAAATCTGTTCAATTTTCTTTGGTCAGACTTTTGTTGATCAATCATTTGACTTCTTTTTTCTTGGTGCTGAAGTCTGTTCAGTTTTCTTTAATAAGACTTTTGCTGATCAGTCATTTGACTTCTTTTGTCTTGGTGTTGACGTCTGTTCAATTTTCTTTGGTCAGACATTCCTTCTTCGGACATTTGACGTCTTTTGTCTTGGTGCTGAAGTCTGGTCCATATTGAATTACCTTGAGAAATGTTTGTATTACTCCATGTACAACATCATGAGTGTATGAGGAATCTTCCTGATAAGATGCATACAAGTTACTCAGTTTTTTGTCTTTTCGTTTGTTTTGTTTATCATTACTGGACTTTTCTTCTTCGGACATTTGACTTTTGTATCCTTATGTTTATCTTTACTGTCTTTTTTATTTTTTCTCCTTCTGTCATTTGACTTCTTTTGTCTTGGTGCTGAAGTCGGTTCAGTTTTCTCTGGTCAAACTTTTGATGATCAGTCATTTGACTTCTTTTGTCTTGGTGTTGACGTCTGTTCAATTTTCTTTGATCAAACTTTCCTTCTTCGGACATTTGACGTCTTTTGTCTTGGTGCTGAAGTCTGTTTAGTTTTCTTTGGTCAGACTTTTTTTGTTCAGTCATTTGACTTCTTTTGTCTTGGTGCTGAAATCTGTTCAATTTTCTTTGGTCAGACTTTTGTTGATCAATCATTTGACTTCTTTTTTCTTGGTGCTGAAGTCTGTTCAGTTTTCTTTAATAAGACTTTTGCTGATCAGTCATTTGACTTCTTTTGTCTTGGTGTTGACGTCTGTTCAATTTTCTTTGGTCAGACATTCCTTCTTCGGACATTTGACGTCTTTTGTCTTGGTGCTGAAGTCTGTTTAGTTTTCTTTGGTCAGACGTTTGTTGTTCAGTCATGTTAATTCCTTTGTCTTGGGTCTGAAGTCTGTTCAGTTTTCTCTGGTCAGACTTTTGTTGTTCAGTCATTTGACTTTTTTGTCTTGGTGTTAAAGTCTGTTCCATTTTCCTTGGTCAGATTTTCCTTCTTTGGACATTTGACTTCTTTTGTCTTGGTGCTGAAGTCTGTTTGGTTTTTTTTTTTGGTCAGACTTTTGCTGATCAGTCATTTGACTTCTTTTGTCTTGATGTTGAAGTCTGTTCAGTTTTCTCTGGTCAGACTTTTGTTGTTCAGTCATTTGACTTCCTTTTGTCTTGGTGCTGAAGTCTGATATCTCTACTTTCTGTATGGCCCGCAACATTTAGCGCTAAAGAACTGGCCCCTCTCCCTCATCGTTATTTTCATGTTTATTATTCTGGCTTGTCTACGGTTTTAGCCATGGCTCTCGATTAAATATTTTGTTAAAATTCAGGTCTCAAAAATGACATGGTTCAATTTTCCATAGGACTAGTTTTGACCGTAACCTTTCCCTAGCATTCATGTCTCTTGTATGAAGTTCTGTTTCATGTATTGTAAATAAAGCTACTAACATTCCTGATTCCATACAAATCAAATTTTTGTCAAAAACAAATAGATATACTACCTGTTCTCCCTGATCGTAACTATTAACAATAGTTGGAAGAATATTCCCTTGTGTAGTTCTGAAACCTGAATCAGTACTGATAAAGGACTGGTTACTTTCTCCATGATAGGGTATTCTACCTCCTGATAGGTTTCAGGAAATTCAATTATATTTTTAGAAACATCGACTGGTAAAAGTGTCAAAATTTGAAATTCGACCGTTGACTTTGCACACTTTTGCTTTCCTCGATAAGGTCAAATTATCACCATGAATGACGACAGGTTTACTGTTTTTTAAATGTTTTATTTTGAACAACACGCTGCTTAATTTGTTTATAATAACCCATGGGCCTGTCAAGTTTCTAAACAACTTTTGTTTTCTGTGGGGGATGTTTTATTTTTGAAATCGGAACATTAAATTTTAAATTGTTACTCACGAATACCAATATAATGTTTTTTTCTGTCTTTCTGCTTACACTTTTAAATTTGACATGGCGGCAAAGCAGTCTTTCTGTTCTTTGGTTCATCTTTCATTGTCAATTCTGTACAACTTTCATCATCCTCTTTTTTCTATATGCCTTATAGCCTGTCTTTCTAAGTCTTTTTGTCTTCTGATAAATTGCCAAACACATGTCTGTTGTAGATTTTTTAAATCTGCACAACATCACGCTGTCTCCGGTATGTTAATAACACTGCTAAATCTAATATATAACACATGGATTTACAAAAATAACCAATTAACTGGTATTTAAATCCAATATGAAACACGTAAATTTTAAGAATCGCCAATAAACCGCAAAATCCTCTTTCTCAAATGAAAATACTCCGCCATATTTATTAAATTTCCGGAAATACTGTGATTTGACTCTGAAATTATGTGGACGTTAGTATATATACTTTTTCACCCGCGTGCAAATTCTGCATATATACAAAAATCAGCGCATGTAAACGGAACTATAGATTTTTTATTACACCTGGATATTTCAAACTATAGTCATCTTTAAATCTCTAAAGGATTTTAGGTTTCATGGCCTTTGAGTTTGCAATTGTAGCCTAGCCAATGCAATGTACTTATGCACAAGGTTTGTTAAAAGAGCGGTATATTTTCACATTGCCTTGCCCGAGGTTGACCAGTTTCATTTGCCAGTATTATAGCAAAATGCAGCAAAAGCATGGTATGTTTTCTCGTCCTGCCATTTCTATCAACTATTCAAGATCTTCTACGATTTCTCTAACATGACAAGATATCTCATCTATTGACATATCCGCAGCCTTCTTAAAACTTGCAAACTCCTTAAGCGCCTCCCTACCAATGTTTTGAGCCGTCTATTCAGAGGAAACTTGTTTGAGCTTATCAGATTATGACGCTTCTTCAAAGCTGGTGGCATCATCTAGGATACAATGATAAATGAACATAATTAATTTGTATTTATTTATAAATTACCAATCAAAAATTACTAGGTATACCGTAGCGAGAGTATCGTTTTAACTTTCATATCTTTGCACCCAATCTTGTAATATTTACTACATAAATGATTAAATCACGACAAATCATATATTATAGTTGTAATCCTTTACCCCAAAAAACGATAATCTGCCAAACCTAACTATTTGACAATAATCAACAAACTGTCAATTCCAAATCCAAGATTTTGATTTGATTTTTCTACAATATACACCACAATCCCTCATTCTAAATTGAAAGAACGTCTTAAAGAAATTATTCACTTGTCTTTCTTTTACAAAAACGGTAAGCCAAGATATAAATATCTGGTGCTGAACAGGGATTCTGGTTATTTTGTCAAGCATCATACGGATTCCAAACAAAAATATACTGAAGATACCATCAACAAAATGTTGGAGTTTTTGATAGATAACATATTTGTTGTGTTTGGTAATATAGTTTTTCAGCAAACAATCGGTATACCAATGGGTACAAACTGTGTACCATTGCTTGCGGATTTGTTTCTTTATTCTTAATTTAAAAAAATTCTAGTTTTTCTACCAGATCTTCTGAAGCTATGTTGTGCATATCAATCATGCTGCCAAATCTTTCTGTATTCCAGTCTGAAAGTGAAAAATTTTCATCCCAAAATTGCATATTTAAGAATTTTGTAAATCTGTAAAACAGATACAGTACTGTGCCAAGGGTGAATGTCTTTTGGACATTTTTTTCATTTCATATGAAACAAAATTTCTTATTTAAACAAATTTTCAGCATGTAATACAAAGTTATTGTAGTGTCTCTCAGCAATTTTAAAACAATTGTGATCCCTTATGGAACAGAAGTACAAATTTTTAATTTTCAAGAAAGAGAAAATATTAATATTGCACAGTGGCACTAATGGGCTTCCATATAGAACTTAGAAGTCAGGATATATTTACAAAGATAATTTTCAATATATTTTGATCTATAAGATTTATTGCATAGATAAAATCTAATTTTCTGAAAAGTTTTATACGAAATGGAAAAAACCTGACCTGGGCATTGACTTATGGCACAGTTGTGAAAATACTATAAGTTTCAAAAATCTAATTTAATAAATCCTTCTGGAACACCCAACCTTATACCCTTATTGCAAGTGTTGTTATTGTTGTAATGGGGTTTTACATCACATCAGCAATTTTTCAGCTATTCGCAAGGAGCCTCAGCAAGTTTACACAAGTGCATGTGGTGTGATGTATTGTAGTGCATGTGGTTTGGTGTAGGTGTGCATAAAGTGGTCTGCCTTGGACTAGTGTGCACTCGAGCAACTTTAATGTGATAGTTCACTGGAAGAGTAATTGCAGACTAACATGCCATTTCAACCAGTCAATTATACTGACAAGTAAGTCAGTCGTTTTTTTGTCCCCTTAATGCAGAATGCCAGGTGAGGAAGCAGAAAACTGTAAATTTTAATGTCTTTCGTTTGACATGACTAGGGTGCGAACTCACAACCTATCGCTGTTTGTGTACTTGTTTTGTCTAAAACATTATATTAATTCTTAGGTGATTTAGTTTATTGTGTGATGGAGTGTCAAAAATATAAAGCCATATATACATATTTGTTGTGTAACAGCTGAAAGTATTCTTTGCTTGTGCAATATAGATCAACAAAAGTATGTTCAGCTGATTCAGATGCATTTAGTGCAGCTGATATTTACAAGGCAGATATTTTCATCAGTTTTATCATGTGTTAAAATGGTCTGGTTTTTTGGATTGTTTGCTCCATTTTTTCAGAGGTTTTAGTAGAGTTATACCTTGAAAAACTTTCACTCCCCATGCTGTGTTCTTTTTGTGACACTTGACTGTCTGCTCTCAAATATTTTTTCTCTTTCCTCTTTGGATATTGTCTTGAATCTCTTTGTTAATAGCGGTGGTTGTGGTGGTGATGGCATAACCGGCTGTTGTGGTGGCGGTAAACCCTCAAATGTAGTAACCTGCAGGATGTCTCTGATAATTTCATTTATATTTGGATCTATTGTGGAAGCTATTGCATCTGAATAATCAATATTTGACAGTTCTTCTTCACTGGAACCGCCAGACAAAATATCTAGATTCCATGGACAGGTTATATTAAAAGTTCTCTTTCAAAATCCGAGTCTGAGCTCGAAGCCATGGTGGAACCAGGGTGGGTGGTTGCAGACGTAGCTCAACACCAATTTCTTTTATATATAATTCTCCATTTTATCGCTATATATTTTAAATGAGTGGTCAAATCGTTTTTATATTGAAGTTCTTTAAAATCTATTGCGTTTTGATTTCACTTAAAAGTTACCGTTTATTCGAGATTCTATCGATAACATTAGCGCGTCGGCCATGTTGTTTACATTGGAGATCGGAGAAATGATGTATTCATCCGCCGGCCTAAGTGTTCACGTGATATCGTAAATGGAATTATGAGGTGATAATTACAGTCCCGTTTACAATAAGAATAGTCCGTGGGCTAGGTGGACCCACCGTGCACCCCCCCCCCCCAGGATCCTCCGACACCACTTTTTTCTGGTACCTTAGGGTGTCTAGTAATGGAATCGGGATGTTTCCCAGAAATAAGTTGGGATGCTCTTCATGAAAAACTTCAGTATTTAAGAGTACCTGAAAGTTTTCAGTAAATTTCTCTATTAGGGGTAGGGGAACGTTTTTATCTTTGTTTTCAATATTATTATGCAGATACAGATCATATTTGGTACCATTGTAAAGGGAACATGTTCAGCTTTTATAAAATACAAAGTTGGTTGATGTAGCTGCTTCTATGTCGTCACCATGACGTCATAAACACAAGTTTTGAGGGAAAACGCAATAAAATCGTGTCAATTTATCCTTTATAAAATTATTTCTGTACAGCATAATAAAACACATTAAGACAAAGTATGTTTTCCATTTACTTAATGAAGTGTAGTTATAAATGATCATATATTCTCATCTTCGATAAAAGACACCACTCTATTAGAAAAAATATATTAAAGATAGCCATTTTTAAAAAAATGATCGAAACGGGGTAGGGGAACGTTTTTATCTTTGTTGTCGATGATATTATGTAGATATAGATCATATTTGGTATCATTGTAAAGGAAACAGCTTCAGCTTTTACAAAATACAAACTTGATTGGTGTAGCTATTACTGTGACGTTTCTATGACGTCATAAACTCAATTTTTGAAGAAAAACGCTATAGAATCATTTGAAATTATACTATATGAATTTATTTCTGTACCACCCAATAAAACACATTGAGACACTGAATGTTTTCCATTTACTTCATAAATTGTTGTTATAGATGATCATAATTCTCATTTTAAAGAAAAGACGCCACTCTGTTATGAAAAATATATTGATTTAAAGATACCCTTTTATTTAAAGTTGATCGAATCTTAATGGCTATCTTTAATATATTTTTTCTAATAGAGTGGTGTCTTTTATCGAAGATGAGAATATATGATCATTTATAACTACAATTCATTAAGTAAATGGAAAACATACTTTGTCTTAATGTGTTTTATTATGCTGTACAGAAATAATTTTATAAAGGATAAATTTACACGATTTTATAGCGTTTTTCCTCAAAACTTGTGTTTATGACGTCATGATGACGACATAGAAGCAGCTACATCAACCAACTTTGTATTTTATAAAAGCTGAACATGTTCCCTTTACAATGGTACCAAATATGATCTGTATCTGCATAATAATATTGAAAACAAAGATAAAAACGTTCCCCTACCCCTAATAGAGAAATTTATTGAAAACTTTCAGGTACTCTTAAATATTGAAGTTTTTCATGAAGAGCATCCCAACTTATTTCTGGGAAACATCCCGATTCCATTACTAGACACCCTAAGGTACCAGAAAAAAGTGGTGTCGGAGGATCCTGGGGGGGGGGGGTGCACGGTGGGTCCACCTAGCCCACGGACTAAATAATAGAAAATTATACACAGAAAGTAAAAATTTAATATTTTACTATATTTCATGATCTTGCAGATCAATACAAGAACCAAAATGATTTTGATTATAAAGTATATGAAACACTGACTGATTCAATTGGAAACTTGTTAGCTTTAGACTTAACATTAAATGATACAAAAAATAACTCTTATCACAATTTATGGCTCAAATGGAGACAATCCCTGCTTTTATGATAATGTATGTGAAAGAATTCTTTTTTGGTCAGAAAAAGCGTAACGTTATATGATGATTTTAAAAATCAGTGAATTAACTGTTCAAATTTCTCATTTTAAGGCACTATGTACCCAAGTTTCAAAACAAATAGTGAAAAGAAATATTTGAATTCTGGTTTCTAAAAACTACCATATAAAGTCTGGAAACAGACTAATGTCCTGTTCATAACACGGTGTCCATTAATGTTCAGTACACATATTTATTACATTAATTGTGGTTTCAAGCGATATATTATTTGTCTGTTTAATGGCTTTTTGGCAATTTAAATTATTTTTAACTGGGACATAAAATATAACAAGATGCATGCTGAAAGTAATGTTTGTTTTGTTTGTTGAATGTTGCTTAACGTCGCATCAGCAATTTTTCAGCTATTCGCGACGAAAACTATTTTATTAATCTCTATGGATTAATCTATGAACAATTTTGTGTATGCATGTTAAGTGCGAGTGTGTTGTATGGTCTGCCTTGTACTAGCGCGCACTCAGGGCGACTTTAACGTGCTAGCTCACAGAGTCAGTACGCCGCAGACAAACGTACCACTCCCCCAGTCCATTATACTGATACCAGGTTAATCAGTAAAGGCCAAGGGCAAGGAAAATTCAGTTTTACAAGGAAAATTCACTTTCCCACATGTGGTCCGAGCGGGACTCGAACTCACAGCGGTGAGAGACCCTGGATTTGAAGACTGACGTCTTATCTATTAGGCCACCGCGGCCTCTCTGAAAGTAATGGACACCGTTACTTACGCAACAAGACTACAAGTCTTCAGGATTAAATTTCTGAGTTAAGTGATAGCCTGTGTTGTGTTCAATAACAAGAGACCAGCTGATAGCTTCCATGTGTGTTTATTGATCTCTATCAACTAAACTCTTGTTACAAAAAGTGTAGCCAATGTGATACAAAGTACATATAAAAAGTGTAACACAATATGCAACATTCTTCTTTTCTTGAAGTATCCGTACTAAAAGGCTCCATGATTAGTGCCCATATATGAAAACATACTTACTTCAAACTGAAGTTTATAATGAACTTACAATCATTATGACATAATTCTAAATTAAAGTATAAGCAGAAATGGATTACACTCAGTTATTTGTCTCTAAACATTTTATCACTGAAAATATTTTATGTTTTCTTAATAAAATATATTTATTATCAGCCGGCCTAATATGCACTTTAGGTTTCCATAATGTATAGTTTGCTATAACCCAGCTTTACTGAGAAAAAATTCACATTTTCTGCAATGATGGAAAATTAACAGAGTCTAATTACTCCGCCTTTTTTCCCATGTAAGGCATAATGATAGTTCATGACCTTTTTTCATCATAAAACCAGTTTATTATGCAAGGAAGACTAATCAACCATGTGCTCTGTCCTGTATTAAGGCCAAACCAAATCAAGTTCTGTTTAATGTTATTTTACCATAATACATTCGAAAAGAAATTTCCGTTATGATTCAAATGGGAAAATGCTTATATGGGTGAGGGAGGTTAGGTATGTATTTGGAATTCATTTTTTTAATTTTCAGAAATATACAGAGATGTATTATATATGTACATCTCAAACCTAACATTGGTACTACCTTTTTTACCCGTAGCTTAATTGAGCAATGGATTAAAACAATAAGTGAAACACTTATGATCTTGTAAACAGTGTATAAATTTTCATTCACTGCAAATGCAAGTCATTTTGCAATTTACTTGACAATTTTATGATCTATGTTACTCTCTCCATAACCTTATACACAGGTGTTTATTTTCCTTTGGCCTAATTTTAGTGTCATCAAACTGTTGTCCAGTCTATTAGTCAATCACCTGTGACACCTTTTAAACTTTGAATGAAACTCATAGTAAAAAGGGTTGGATTTGTCATAAGAGGTGGAGTCAAAAACTTAGATTTTTTCAGCTTGAACATTTTTGACAAAAATTTACACTATACAGAGGCAAAGTCTCAAGCGATTAAAAACTCAAACTATTATGATAAATTAGGCCGAGTCTTGTTATATATGTAGCCAAATTTCTGTTTCTCATCTTCAACCGGTTTTTGAGAAAAATCCATAAAACTGAGTGTAATCCATTTCTGATTATACTTTAACACCACTTATAATTCAGTGAATAAATACCTAAAGTAAACACAAATTATATTATTCTATTAATAAAGAATACACAGTACATCAAGTGACATAATCAGCAAGTTTTTTTCGGTGGACATATTGTTCTTCCTGTACCAGTTTTAACTGTAGTGGAGATTGAAGTATTTTGTTTGAAATTAGTGTTGTTCTTGACCTTGACATTACTAGAACCACATGGTGATGTATTGCTACAAGTACTGAGATTTTTAGAATTATAAGGTTGTTCAATTGTGAATCAGGGCAATCAACTTCTGTCTCTGTTTCTTCAAAAGAAGCAGCTGTAGGACGTATGTGTTTCGCGTTCCTTCTTTATTTATTATCACTTTTTGATTTTACTATGTAAGATCTCGGAATGCTATGTTTACCTATAACAGTAGCAGGTGTCCAGTTACCAATGTGGTCTTAATTTATTACCACTTTGAGATTTTACTATGTAAGATCTCGGAGTGTTATGTTTACCTATAACAGTAGCAAGTGTCCAGTTACCAATGTGGTCTTTTTAATTAATTACCACTTTGAGATTTTACTATGCAAGATCTCGGAGTGCTATGTTTACCTATAACAGTAGCAGGTGTCCAGTTACCAATGTGGTCTTAATTTATTACCACTTTGAGATTTTACTATGTAAGATCTCGGAGTGCTATGTTTACCTATAACAGTAGCAAGTGTCCAGTTACCAATGTGGTCTTCTTAATTAATTACCACTTTGAGATTTTACTATGCAAGATCTCGGAGTGCTATGTTTACCTATAACAGTAGCAGGTGTCCAGTTACCAATGTGTTCTTTAATAACAGCTGATTCACCAGGGCATAAATCACGTAATGATTTACCAGCATGGCATCATAATTCAGTTTCTGCTTATGTCTGTTGATCCTCAAGTGATGTTTGATATTATTAGCATGCCGTTCTGAGCTTTATAATATTGACAGAGTGCTTGGAATGTCAGTTTTAAGAAAACGACTTAAAAATAACGGAGCAGGTGAATGATTCAGAGCTTCAATTTTGGTATTCCTATAAGCAAGTAAAGCTTTATAATGATCACTGCTTTTTACAAAGTAACATTTTAACTGTTTGAACTGTCCGTTCAATCTGACCATTTGACTGGTCAAAGTGTGGACTGGTAGTAACATGTGTTAAATCATACCAAATGAATTAAACTATGCACTAGGTTATTGTGGATTATTATCAGATATAAGTGTATCTAGAATTCCGTATTTGGAAAATAAACTTTTGAGATGATTAATAGCACAATTACTAGATAAGCTTTCCAACTTTACAACTTCTGGCCGCCATTTTGAATAGTGATCAACA
Source organism: Anadara kagoshimensis (assembly GCA_021292105.1). Classification (NCBI taxonomy): domain Eukaryota; kingdom Metazoa; phylum Mollusca; class Bivalvia; order Arcoida; family Arcidae; genus Anadara; species Anadara kagoshimensis. Next base: position 5,471,767 of record CM037859.1, read on the forward strand.
CTAAGTAGATAAGTGTGACCTTGATAGCTAAATAAATCATTTTACAACACAGACCAAACTCTGTCAGGTGTGGGAGTTTCCAAAAGTGGTTCTTTTAAATTGGAGTTTTGATGTAAACTGCCAATAGAACATTTAGAAGTTAGTTCTTCAATTTGTGACGTAAGAACTAATTTGAGACGTCATACTTGGCCAAAATAAAGTATCACGTGTTCTACTTTTGCACTTTACAATGCCTAGTTGTGAACTATGAATTTTTTTGTTTACATCTCTTTGCGAAGAGATTGCGATACGATTAATTTGTGACTTTAAATAACAGACTATCGGTGTACGATATTTCGTCGCGGTATGGCCAATAAACAGTCATCGTTTTAGGTACTGCAATGCGGAGAAGTGTAGATTAATGATTAAAATTTATAGTCATTACGTCTAAAAGGTCTGTTTCGAGTATATGAACTAATTGTTTTGAGATAAACTACTAGCCCATCGGGCTACTGGTAATACAAGATTTACTAGCCCTGGCCAATTTTTACTAGCCTCCGGCTAGCGAGCTACTGTTAGTGTCGATCCCTGAATTAATTTAATTTAGTCTCGGTTGCTAGTTAAAATTCCTCATAAACTAAGGTATACTCCCTCATGCAAACTATTTCCTTGCTTAAATTTGGTAAAATATATTTTGGTACTTTGGGTATGTTTACAACATCTTTGAAACAATTTTGGTACAAGCACTACTGGCGAGGAATTGTAGTTTAAAACGGCCGTCTAGTGCTGTAAAATTAGAACTGGTATAGAAAATGTAATCAAGAATATTTCAGTTATATCAAACATTCCCTCCCCTTCTATAGGCGAAGTAGCAGAAACTATTACCTTTGCAGTGCATTTGGAGCAATATCCAGAGAGAATTCTTTAACAAGCCACGCCTGCCGTGAGATGGAGCATCAGTTGTTAAGATCTCTTCCGAAAGATATCGCCAGTTTCATTTCTACATGCCGATAGTCAATACTTATATGATTTTTCCATTTCAGAAAACATCCATTCCCGAGAGCCCCGTTTCGTATTATATCTACCTTGGTTCGAATTCAACACTGGCAGACCCTAATGTTAAAAAGATGTGAATTTGACTTTGCTTTCAGCTTTTCTGACACATTCTGAGGTTAAAGGGAACTAACCATGAGCATAGGTAAGGTACCATCTGCTTTTGGCATCGTTGTCGAGTGTCGCTACCTAACAAATCACAGCGCATATCACCGTCTGGGTGCGAATCCCACTCGAACATATACTAATGTAAGAAAGTTTTCCAGATCTTTTGCCGCTGGTCAATGCGTTTTTTTTTCACAACCGTCCGGCTCAATAAATGTGAAATAATCTTGGCTGGTGTGCTAAACACCATTTCACCGTTCCACTCTAATTGATTGTATGCTGAAATAATAAAACATGTGATATAGATTCTGTGAAAATATTAGTTAAGTTTCTTTTCTCCAGGATCAGCGATATTGCTTGGTTCAGTCACGGGAATATTGGCAAAACATTTGGGTAAACAAAACCTTAAACGTTCTATGCCATGCATTAACTTCAATCAGAAAAGAGAAGAAATTTTGTATTTGCCATGACAACGTATTTGTATTTGTTATACCTACTTACAAATAAACTATGAACGCAGGAATATTGCAGGCTTTTGCGTAATAAGTACCTCGAAAAGTGTTAAGACCGTCGTCAGAATATTTTTGATGTATGGTTTCTCAGTATACAAAATTACCCTGGATATAATTTACTATTCATATATCCATGTTTTTTTTCCATTCCACATGCGTGGGGTGAAGCTATCTTAACAGGAGGTGCTTACCTTTCCGAAGCACCCGGTCTCACTTCTCCGATGGAACTAAACGTGATTAAGTTAATTTATTAGTTTCAACGTTTTTGCCTTGTTTTGGGAGTGATTAAGACGCGCCTGTTTTGTGTTAAGTCAATTGAGTATTAAAAGAAGGGGACATACTTGTTTTTTATAACTGTTCAAGATAATATAACTATTGTAATCAGTGTACCTTTATTGAAAATATTGTACCAGACAATGCACTATTATTCTACTTGCAGTCCCACAACCACGAATGATGCAAAATTACTTTACATTTCATCAGTAAATAACATAAGTTTATTAACAAATAATACAATAAGAACGAAAAAGAAACATTTTTAAAAGTTTAATGGGAGGTATGATTTTACAAAACCAGGAGTTCAAAGCTCTTGAATTCCTTTAGTAAATGTTACAGATATTTAGTAAATGTCTCATTTTGTCAATGAGGCATATGGCAATTGTCTTTGATTGGTCTACACTATGCTGAAAAATAAAAAACGCAGAATGTGTTGGGAGTTTAATCGTTATGCATTCGGTTTATCAATTTTCGAAAGGTTTTAATTTGCGATCAAACTGATATTATAAGATATCGGGTTGTTATTTTTGTAGTATTTTGCATATTTATGTATTGACACCACTTCTATTTTATATCTGTTTTGGTAAGTGGCAACATCAGTTTAAAGTTTTGGTTGTCATAAGAGGCTTTCGTCCTGTTCACCTGTAATGTTCAGTTCTAATGTCCTTTGATTTTTCTTTTTTCTAAAATATACATAAAATATTTGAATATTTATAGCTTGAACATTATAGTTAGCAGTACAAAATGCAAAACTAAATACAAATCAACAAAACAGACAAAAGAACGACATGTCCTCTTATTGTGGAACTTACGTCTGTGGACGGTTGTCGGTTTCGGTAATGAATGATTAACCTTCTTACACCAGGATTTGCCCGAGCAAGATTCGCGCGTTGGCAGTAACAGGTGTTTTGATATGTAAGCATATGCTTTAGTCCACTTGCCCACTGTAACGTCAATGACATTTTTATGGCTGTGGTCATTGAGTTTAATAAAAAAACATTTAGTTTTATTATATATAATCATAAAGAACCCCAATTTAGCTGCCAACATACAGTAATGGAAAAGTTTTCAAATTAGCCGGGGGCGCTGAAAAAAAACAACTTAAAAACACGGAAATCGCTTCATTTCAAATATGGGACAAAAATCGAGATCACAACTTGATTTGACAAAAATGATTCCATTTTGGTCGAACCCTTTGTTGATTTCTGTCCATCTTTATGTTTGTTAGTGTTCAAATGTTTTTATATCGTATTCCCCGCTATGCGAAATTGAAAAGTCGCACATACACGATACACAACGGGTATATGTTGCCCCCTTTTTGGATTGCACAATGTCCGTCCCGATATTGTTGTACAATTGCAACTTTTTGTTCCTCGCAGAACAGGAATCGGGCACATCTTCTCTATCACGCTTCGTTTTCGTCTCCATTTTCATCAGAGTACGCTTTAAATCTCTCTGACTGGTTTTAAATGACTAAACGCATCCGTGACTCAGATTGGTGGGTTCTAATCTCAAAAAAGAAAAAGATACTACTATTACGGGACAAAATTCTGGAAGTAAGAAAACGGATACGGATAAAATTCCGGATTTTGAAAAAAAAATCGTTATTTGTGTCTCGAAATCGTAATCGCGTAATAAGGAAATCAAAATCGTAATAATTACGCCTAAATGGTAATAGGTGGCAGCTCTGAATTATTGAATTACTTTTATTTTAAATATAAGAACCGTAACATATCAAACACAACATTTTTTTCAATTTTGTAACAAAAAAACATAACAACACCCTACGTATCTAAAGGCTCGTCATTTTAATCAAAAACAAACATACTAATCCATTGTAAACAAGGCAACAGCCCACGTATCCAAGGACTTGTCATTGTGAACACGGCAACATCCTACGTATCCAAGGACTCGTCATTACAGACATGGCAACAGCCAGTATCCAAAGGCTTGACATTAGTGACATGACAACACCCACTTATCCAAGGTCTCGTCATTGTTAACAAGACAGCAGCTAACGTATCCAAGGACTAGTGATTAAAGAACGACACATTTACGGATTATGGTAATTTTGCGACTTTCTGAATTAAAGTTGTGAATAAAACTTCTCAATTCTCGCACCAACCAGAATATGACTTAAAGTAAGAATTCACTGAAAATGTGAAATACTGGTCCATGTCCAAATCACAATCTAAAATGCAAAGTAAAAAACTTTGAAAATTGGCATATGCAGTGGAGCACGTGAATTTCCCACCAGGTATGTGAGGCTGGGTGTTTCGGAGGTAATCATCTCCTGTCTAGAAAGATACAGCACAACATGTGATGTCAACTTGAGAATGAAAAGAATATGAAAATATGAGACGTTATACAAGCACAAAATAATTTTGGATACATACCTGCCTAAATTGATACCATCTTCCAGAGTGTCTGGTAACTTTTGATTTAAAGTCTCTGGTAGGAATAAACTTGCACATCCAGCTGATATTGAGAGAACACCAAATATAACTAAGGGCAAGGCTTTCCCAAATTTACCATCAACAAACAACCCCTGAAGTATAAAATAAATAAAATTATGGTAAAATGGATGCACAGTTGAAAAACATTTGCCATCAACAAACAACCCCTAAATTATAAAATAAATAATTTTATTGCAAAAGTGGTGCTGAGTTGAATTTTTCTAGAAAAGTTTAAAGTAAATGTCGCTACCTTTCCAAAGTGGCTTTATGGAGTAGTAACGAGACCTTACAACAAGTCTCCCATATTTATGAGGTCAGATCTGGGATGTTTGAAGTCTTAAATATCTAGAGAAATCCGACATTTAGCAATGAACTGACTTTCTTGCACCAGGAGCTGCCCAAGTGAGATTCCAATCTAAGTATTGAGGTGTTGAGCGTGGGCCTTAGTCCACTTGACTACTGCAACCCCTATGACATTTTTAAAATTGATTGATAAACTTGGGAGCAATAGACAAAACGACCAGTGATGCCCATAGCAAACGAACAAAATGTATTCAAATAATGTAGAATTCTAAAAACTTGAATACAATGGCAATCAAAAACAAACATACCTATCCATTTCCGAATCACAATCCAGAAGCAAAGTAAAAACTTTGGAACTGACAAGTTAGGTTAGACACGTGAACTTCCACCAGGGAAGTGAGGCCGGGTGCTCCGGAAGGGTAAGCACCTCCTGTTGATTGATAAATTACATCCACTGGTGTTGCAATGAACTTTGTACGACTCTTAAGACCGTCAGTTTTTCTGTCTTAATTTGACTACTTTGCTTCGGGCAAGGATTTGTAGGTTTGTTTATAATTTTAAACCATTACAAGGTACAGTAGTCCACGCTTTAGACAGCCAACAATAATCATTACTAAATGGTTTAGATTTATAAGATTATTAAAATGCGTACTTACCAATTTTGCCACATACGGCGCCAACATCCCGCCTATTCGAGAAACACAGGAACAGGCTCCCATAGCTGAATTGCGAACAACTGTTGGAAATATTTCAGCAGAAAGAACATATATTAAACCAAATGCAGAGGCTGCTCCAAGTTTACCAATGAGTGCCAGTGTTAGCGTCAAAGGATAGAGAGCTGTGAAACAAAAATTTTCATAATCAAAATCATTAAAAAAAAAACTGTATTCAAGTGTCCCTTGGTAGAAATCATGACTTTCTTTAGATATTATGTCATGATTTCCTTCAAGGGAAACTTAAATTTGCTTTGAATTGATTGCCTTTTTGATGGATAGTTCGCAAGCGAAAATAAATTGACCAATTTGTTTTCCTTTTAAAAGATATTAAGATTCGTATTTAAAGTACAATAGAGGAACACAAACTATATTGGTTAATTGCTGAAATGAAGTTTTACGTCCCAGTAAAGAATATTTTTCATATATGGAGACGTCACAAGATGTATGTGAGGTGGCAGAAATCTTGACCTTCACATTGCGCAAAGGGCAATGTGCAGAGGGTTCCTTCACGTGCAATGCCTACCGTGCAAAGGTCTTTAAGAGGTCTCTTCTAAAGGACCCCATGACTTTCATTTTTAAATGCCGAAGGCATGGCGAAAGAATATATATTCAAATCTTATACTCCGGCTACGATCTCCCACATACGAAGCGAGCACTTTACCAATTACGCTACCGTAGTGTTTCAGAATGTTTGTCGAGAGAATACTCCATGTGAACCTAATCCGTTCTGATCAGGCTGCTTATTGCAAGCCTAGGCTTATCAAGGCCCTCAAAAAGTTTTATGGCCGTCATCACAGTATCATTGATAAGTTTGATGTCTCTATGTCCAGCCTTGCCCTGGATATATTTTACGTCCTATAGTTCCATGTAACTTCCGCACAATTTTGATTACACACTTGGCATGTATAGCTACCTAAAAAAAACTTAAAGGAAGTGTTTACCATTCCGGAGCACCCGGCCTCACTTCTCTGGTGGAAGTGCACGTGTCTAACCTTACTTGTCAGTTCCAAAGTTTTTACTTTGCTTCTGGATTGTGATTCCCACATGGATTAGTGTGTTGTTTTTAACTATGTTATATAATTTCCAATGTCTGTATTTATTCCCAACACTTACACTCTCCTCCATAGAGAACCGAGAAAATCGTACAAAGGCAGGCAACACCCCCTATGGTCATAGATGCACAATAAAGTGTCCTTCGCCCTATTCTGTGCGACACAAGAATAGCAATCGCAAGCGCTGGAAATTCTGTACAAGCAAACAAAAAGAAGTTGAGGAAAAAATTCCCACCGATGTTACCAGCATTCATTGTGACACCGTAGTATATCAAACTAACTATTAACCTGAAAAATAAAGTCAAAATATTAGTATACAGGGCATCCAGTTTTTCTTAAAAGTCCCGAATGGGACATGTTTTGATCTAAAGCAGGTTAATTCGTTTCCCACAATTTTCAAACAAAACAACTTGGTTATTTTTTCATATATGTCATGTATCTCCTTTTGTTGTTATCAGAGATTATTAAACATGTTGTCTTAAGTCCTGGAAGACCTCAGTTTCCATAAATATATTGAGAGGAACGTTGTTGCAATGTGAAATTACATATTATACCAGTTTTAATTTTACAGCACTAGACGGCCGTTTCGAAATACAATTCCTCATCAGCAGTGCTTGGACCAAAATTATTTTGAAGATGTTGAAAAGCTACCCAAAGGACCAAAATATATTTTACCAAATTAAGCTAAGGAAATACTTTGCATGAGGGAGTATACCTTAGTTTTTTGAGAAATTTCAAATTTTAACTTGCAGGAAATTAGACAATTATAGTACATTTCTGACAATAATACGAAATTACTGCCTACTGAGTTTGTGATATCCTCGGGGCACCAGCCACCAGCAGAGTGGAACATTTTTGTAATATTATATTTCGATTTCGACTGTTTGTTTTCATCAATGTGAACTAAGGGGGGCCTTAAAACATTTGGCCTTTGGACAAATAGGCTTTAAACAGTGGGTATATTACATATTATACCAGTTATATTTTTACAGCACTAGACGGTCGTTTTGGAATAGAATTCCTCATCAATAGTGCTTGGATAAAAATGTAATTGTTGCAATATGAAGCAAAGCAAAAGTACCTTTAAACACTGATCTCAAAATGAATTTTTTGGGATAATGCGATGTTATACCATTCGGAAAGCGGAATTGAAACAGTTTTTTATGACAAATACTACGTTTGAACACAAAAATATCTAAATTAAAAGAGAAATTTCTTAAAGAGAGGATCGCATATACAAACACTAGCTGTCAGAATCAAGGATAGATATCAAAATTAAACGCTCAAATATGCTAAGCGTTCAAAGTGCATTTGTATTGCCTTTTGTGGATTTAGTAAAATACATCTATCTTTATTGTATTGTATTTGCAGACATTTATACAAAGGTTTTCATGTATGAAAGGTGAATGTAAGTGCATATAAATTTTGTCTTTGCCAATCTCATATTTTTGTAAAAATGTTACAAAAAATAAAAATATATTTGGTCCTTTGGGTAGCTTTTCAACATCTTCAAAATAACTTTGGTCCAAGCACTACTGATGAGGAATTTTATTCCGAAACGGCCGTCTAGTGCTGTAAAATTAAAACTGGTATAATATGTAATTTGGTCCTTCTATTTCTCATTTCAATATTTTAAAATATAAATATCTGCATGGCTTTTCATACTCAAAATGGGAATGTTCATATTAACTCAATGGGGAAAATTATCGATGTATAAAATCAAAACTCGTTTCATTTCAGGTTTGATCTTGGCATGGCGACGCTCTCTTTGTTATTTTTTTAAATAGTATTTACGTTTGTGTGGCATAGCTTATACGGGTAAATCATAAATCACCTGATTCAAATATGGCGCCGATATCACAGTAACTAAACAATCACTTGTGCGCTTGACAGTATTCTTCACAGTTATCGATAAAAATACAGTATCAGTAAGCGATACTTAGCTCTAAAAAGGAAACGACACAATTTACTTCCGGAAAACAGAAACGAGGAGAAAAGTCAAATTGGATTAGGAATTTTCTCTATTTGGGAAAAAAAGCTTTAAGTTTGCATTGGGAATGTCTCCAAATTTTGGAAGTAAATATAGGGTAGGAAAAGCCCTGATCTGGGTTGCCATCTTGTAATACAAAAACCAAACAGGTTTAGTTATAATACCTACCAGTTCCAAAATAATATCATAGTCCGTATTAATAAAATTTTATTTGTAAACAAATGCCATACTCCTCCTTTAGGTGTTTTATCGGTGGTTATAGAGTCGATAACGTCCTCTGGTATAACAACTCCATTTACTTTAGCAGCTTTTTGTATTATTACATTTGCTTCTTGTCTCCTGCCTTTACTGATGAGCCATCTTGGTGATTCTGGTATTAACCTTAGAAAATACAATTTTGCAAAAAATGTCAATTAAAATGAAAACCGTTCATATACATATTTACTGTTTTATAAAATGATGTTTAAGATGGTAATAACAAAGAAAAAAGGTGTGATTTGTTATTCGTAATTTAAACTTTAAGGCTTTTGGTAGGTTTGGTATAAATTTTCTTGAGGTGTAGGAATGTTTCCAAAGTGGAAAGTGTTCCTTAGTGACAATAAGATTTATCATTCCCTTATGGTATCGAATGTCGATTTTACACGTGTTGGTTTAAAAGCCCAAAGCAAAAATTAAAACTTATCTTAAACACGTGAAAATGAGGCCTGGGTGTTCAGGAAGGATAGGATAAACACATCCTGTTTAGATAGCTACACCCGAAAAGCGAAAGCGTGCAATCAAAATTGAGAGTTTAAGGAAAATGATGTTTTGCTGAACAAAGCAATGTCTACAACGGGAATAATTAGATTAACGATTGCCAGAGATTTGTACTTGACCATGAATAGCTTCAACTGGATACGATATATACTAGTAACCAAGAGAAGTCAAGAAAAATCGTCACCAAAAAAAACAAGATGAAATCATAAATAAACATACCAGTCATAGTTCAAATAATTAAATATATGAAGCCTTTATTAAGTACCGACATACATTCGTTACCGTAAAACCCATGTAATTTACGCTGTTTTAAGTAAAAATAAAGTTTAGATGGTGCGTAAATTACATGAGTTGATAACGGCACATTGCATTTCTAGTCATACTGAGAAAAAAAGGTGATATAATCAAATTAAAGTAGAGGCGATGTAAAATGAGCTTTTATCTAATATTTATTTAATTCCGTTTTTGGGAAATTACTTATAAATACGTAGCGTGTTCTTTCATCAAGGAAGATTGTTTAATGATAAGGGATTAGAACGTGATAAATAATTGTACACAAATGAATATAAAGATTACTGTAAACGTATTTATTTGCGCCAAAATCAATACCAAGCGAAAACTATATTATGCGTAATGTGCATATATTTAAAGAAAAAACCCCGATGAACTATGTAACCACGCGGATATGTCTAAATATCATATACCTCGACAATAAATACGTTTACAGTAACGAAGAGTCATTACCACCAATAGACAAGGTAGAACACACAAGGAATGGCTGCAGCTAACTCTATGTATTGCCATTGTTTAACAAAGTATCCGATTCCTGACACGTAGATCAAACCTACTGCAAAAAATATATGGACAGTCAAACCTGTAAATGCACGTTTTGTAGGACCGACTAGCTCCAATCCTGTAAAAGATGAAAGGTTAAAATATTGTTTAAATTAAATGCAATGTAAAGCTTTTAAAACAAAGCAGTTTCAACCCTACAAAACATAAAAGGTATAATGAAATGTATCAAAATGTGGTTCTTGCCACTGATAATATGTAATACACTGTTTGTAAAACAACACAGCTACAATTTTTCAAAATATGAGAGTTATAATGAAATGTATAAACATATGGGTTGCGTTGATTCAAGAATTGCAAAGGTCTCGCTACAAGGAATCCTTTGAATCAAATATTGTTCACAGTTTTAAGAGAAATCTGCCACAATTCTGCAAAAGATTAATAAAGTTATGGCGAAATGTAAATGGTAACAACTGATGGCAAATGTGAACAGTGTTGGTACAGAATTGATAATTAAATGAAAATATTCACATGAAGAAAAGGAAACGCGCTTGATTTGACACTAAAAGAAGTCGTCAATATTGGCTGGCAATAGTTAATAAAGACTAGGAGTTACACGGAATCTGTAAAAGGAGTTGTCAGTGCAACATATGTATCATAAATTTACCGTTATGCAAAATTTCAGAAAGATATTATGGTCAGTTTAAACAATAAGTCCGGTATTCGAACCCTAAAACTCCAACAAACGAAACGAGCTACCATATAGCTTAATTAAAAAAGAGGCTCCAATGCTACACAACACATGGGATGAAACAATAATATAAGGTACACATGCAGGTCCAATCTGGAAGTTTTAATAATTCCTGCTAAAATAAGTCGCACACAAACATATTGGTTCATATCTTGTGAAGCAAAAAAGTACCTAACACCATAACACAACATGTATCCTTATATGAATGAGGTTATATATATATATATATATATATATATATATATATATATATATATATATATATAGTGGCTATCTTACCTATAACGCTGATTACAAGGAAAGAAGCGTGTGCTGTCCCACCGATAATGAAGTGTAGAATAACAAAACTAATGTAGTTTGGAGCCCATGGTACAGAAAATGCTGCAGCAATCCATAATATAAGTGAAATATACAGTCCTATCTTTCTACCTAACCTGAAATGACAATAAAAGTTGAGTTGGTTGAGTTAAGTAATGGTGCTTGACATCCCAGTCAAGAAAATTTCACTTATTTTGAGACGTCGCCAACTATTGGCGAAGGTGCAGAAATTTTGCCAGTGCGTTGCGGTGATGGCATAATACAACAGGGTTCTTTATTTTGCCACGCCTTCAATGACACCGGACCTTGTTTATTATAAGTTCCTATCTGAAAGAACCATGACTTTCATTTTGTAGTGCCAAGTGCTTGGTGGAAGAACAGTCACTGCCCACTTTTAAGTCTTGGGTCAGATCCGGTCAATGTTCGGACCTACGATCTCCCACTTATGTTGCGAGCAATCTACCAACTGAGCTACCGCAGTGTGACAATAAAGGTGAAAGTTATTCAAGTTTGATAGGATGATAATTTACCGGACAAATCCATTATGGTGAACCAAGTGCACCATATTTAGACCAAATCAAAAACAACGTACCATGTCCGAATCACAACTAAAAAGCAAAGTAAAAACTTTGAAATCGATAAGTTAGATTAAACACGTGAACTTCACCAGGGAAGTGAGACCGGGTGCTCCGGAAGGGTAAGCAAAATATTCTCCGTTGAAATTAAAGATTTTAGATAAACCCTAAACTATGTATATAGTTTTCTGTTATTTTAAGCATACATTTAATCATTTATATATATTTATAAGTTGGATGTAAACAGTCGAGTGATAGCTATCTCAGCAGCTTTTTAAAAGCAGCGGTGATATAGTTATGAGGGGAGAAGATGAGCTGCTGATTTTGCACGAATTAGCTTTGTGTTAATCTTTTGACAGGTCTGTAATATATAATACAATTAGCTATTTATAAAAAAACGATAATCGATTTATTTAATTTATTCGTTTTATTTTACCTACCAATCAGCTATTTGTCCAATTATGATATCTCCAGAAAGAACACCGAAATAGTAAACCATCTGAGCATGTGATGTTTTCAAAGCATCGTCACATACAAGGTTCATCTAGATAAAAAATGAATCGCAGTTACAAGACACATATTTATTAATGATGACATAATAACTGTGGTAATACACAGATACTTAAGATTATGGATTTTTTCTTATGCAATACACAGTTATTATGTCATTGTTAATAGATATGTGATGTTTTCAGCGCATCGTCACACACAAGGTTCATCTAGATAAATATTCTTGACTAGGCCGTAAACCCCAAAATAATATATCAATCAATCTGTATTCAAAATCATCCGGGATATATTTGAGGTCCCATATTCTGGTCAACCTCTTTTTTCATTACACACATGGTAGGTGTAGCTAGCTAAACACAATGTGCTTAGCCGTTTGGAGCACCAACCTCAATTCACAGGTGGAAGTTTAAGTGATTAATTTAATTTGTTAGTTTTAAAGTTTTGCTTTGGATCTTGATCGGTATAGTTTTTTTTGGACATAAATCATAATAATCGGACAGAAAAGCTACGCCAATGCAATCCCTCTTTGCGTTAAGGATATGGTTTTTTTTTCAAAATCAACTTTTACCTAAAACGCCTACATATCAGTGAAACCTTTCGACTTTATAGACAGGTTTGACTGTCTTTAGCCAATCATTAATGCGCTCATTCAACTTCATTTAATACACGACATAAAAACAAGCGAGACATTAATAATTTCAGTTTATGTAATCAAGCTTATTAAAATAAACAGATAAATAAATAAAAGATTGTTAGTTTGTATTTCTCCAATCTATAAAATGTTATTCAAACAACGATCATATCCATTTTATATACCGTTAAGTAATTTTTGAACGTACCAGACCATTAACATGTCAAAATCGATAAAAGAAATACATACAGAAAATTCCGCAAATGAAACAGGAAAATAAACTCAGTAAACCGTCAGATAAAAAATTGTAATAATTATCTAATAGATAAAATAACTAGTCGTCAACATGGTAACTCATATAAAATGTAAAGTAAATAGGTTTTTATTGCTCGTTTTTTTTTTTTGTATTTTTCAGTACAAGTTACGGTATAAATCAATAATACATATATTATACACAATAAGCAAATATTTATTATTTATTTATTTATTATGTTGTTTTAATGTCCCCTTCTTGATAAGCGCATTTAAAACTTTAAAATTCAAGCAAAATAAACATATCAGTCCATGTTCCAAGTCAATTCAATTCAATCTTTATTTCCGTAAGTAATACAACGTAATGGAAGATTTATATAAGAAATACAAAAAACATACATACATGAATAACAATGAGCAAACTATACACAGAAAACAAATTAAGTAATAATACGGAGAAATGCTAACAGATTAAATTATTGCAGTTTGATTATTTCTTAGTTTAAACACCCGGAATAAAAATTTACCTAAATTACATAATAGTTTTACATTATTAACAGACAACAGCTGGATTAGTTTAAAGTAGAGGGTTTTGCCAGTAATATGGTTTAATAAGTTGTTTGCGAATCGTGGCGTAAGCAGGACATACAAGTATAAAATGATATTCATCTTCGATGCTGGTGTGATACCCGCCGGATTCTACTGAGAGGCAGAGTGAAGATAACCTGATTTTTGTAAATAATTTTTTTAAATGTTGGGATATGGGTTTGCATAAATAATATTAGAGAGTGAAATTATCTAATAAATACCTATAAATAACACGTTTGGGGGACTGTTGTACAATACCAAATAATTCTGGTATACAGTTATCCATAAGTCTTTGCTTGATTATAAAAACATTCATCAACACAAAGATTATACTGATCTAACCACATATACCCTATACCAAGACTGTATAGTTCTTTCCCTATGATATTTGGCCACATTTGTAAATTTGTCATAAATTTTGTTTGCAAGTTCAAAAAGACAATTATATAAAGAAAACAATATACTATTTGATGATTTTAACAATTTAAACCAATATTTGAACATGCGTAACTTTCTAGTAACTAATAATGGGACTCTGCCAAGCTCGAGATATACCATAGTATTGACAGTAGAACTTTTAACACCAAGGATAATTTTGCAAAAATCTAAATGGACCCGCTCTACAGCTTGAGCACTATGATAACGCCATATTTCACAACTGCACAATAAAATATTAGTATTATATGTGTCAAAAAGCGTCAATAAAGTTCTAATATTTAAACACAACTTTTTAGTTTTACATTTTAAAGAATACAGAGATTTATTACCTTGTGATGCTAATTGTAACTGAGGCACATGAAATTTACTATTAAAATTTTTAAAAAATCCAAGATAATTAAACTGGTTGACAATAACTTATTTATGGCCATCGTAATAAAAATATTCACAGTCTTTAACAACTCCAGCATTACGAAATACAACTATTTTTGTTTAGACGCCATCGCTGAGTGTAAACATGTATGGAACTAATATTGTCTGTAAGCCGCTCACTCTTTTTGAAAAAAGTACCATGTCATCGGCATACATAAGTAAAAACAGGCTTCAAACTTTTTTAAGCTGAACACAATCCACATCATTACATATAAATTCCATTTCAAAATCATTGACATAAATGGAAAATAGTATAGGTGGAATTGCATCACCCTGCATAAGACATAACTTGGTAATCTGAATAAAAAGTATCAACAGTTACACAAGACTTTACATTCACATACAGTGACGTGCCAAAATTGATGCAACTTTTTACTTGACGTCATGAATTACCATCATGAATATGAAGGATTTAATCAGTTGTAAAATAAAAAATACGGCAAATACTTACCCCAAACTTTCAATATTTAGTAATATGACCCTTTTGATGTAATAACAGCCTTTAAACGATGGGGAATTGAGTGGTAAAAATCTTTAATATAAGGCACTGTTAAGGATGACCAGATTCTCAAGACTTCATGTATCAAATCTTCTCTTGAATGAATGGTGTTTGATTGTCTCTTTAATCTGATTTTCAGAATGTGCCACACATTTTCAATTATATTAAGATCAGGAGACTGAGATGGCCAATCAAGACAATTTAAATTGTTTTCAGTTTTCCATGTAGTTGTCCTCAAAGATGCATGACATGGTGCATTGTCATCTTGGAAGATAAATTCTGAATTTCCAAAATGCTTAACAACATATGGCCATAAATGTTCATCTAGTGTATCAATATACTTATCGCTGTTCAAATTTCCCTGAATTGGAGTCAATGTACCTACTCCTGAAAATGTGACACACCCCAAGAACATAGCACTCACTCGGATGTTGCGACCTTGTTGGCCAACACATTCTGGTCGGTACGCTTCATTCTCTCTTCTCCATACATACAGGCGATTTTCATTTGATATAACCACTTGAGTTTCATCAGAAAAAATCACCTTTCTCCAGTAATTGTCAACTGTCATAGTTTTCATTAATTTACACCACCTTACCCTGTGTTTTCTGTTGGTGGCTGACACTGTGAGGGTCTTCCGAACTCGATGTGGTTTATAGCCATAAAAGTGCAGCCTCCTCTGAACTGTCCTGATAGATATTTTCTTTGTTGTACCTCATTATAATTACCTGAAATTTCTTTCAAAGTCTGCCTTCTGTTTTTCTTCACAGATCGAATTAAAATCCTGTCACCCCTTTCATCAATTACAGACTTCCTCCCTCTGTTTGAACTATTGTCTATACTTTCCCCTTTATTATATTTGTTGATCAGCCTGCTTATTTTAGACTTGTTAACTGCAAACATTTCTGCCAAATTATTTTGTTTTTCTCCATGTAGATACAAGTTTACAGCAACTTTTCTCTCCTCTACTGACATTTCTTGTCGTCTACTCTCCATTGTTTACACCAGTTACAGTGAAGAGTATAAGTAAGAAAGATAACTCTTGTTTTGTGTAGGGTCAGTTACACACCCGAAAATTTGTTCCGGCCAGTCATTTTTATTTTTTCACATATGTTAGTAGGAAAATTCAAGTGAAACCCGTTTGGTTGAAATGCACGAAAGAGGGATATAATTAAGAAATTACCTACACAAGTGTGAAGATTTATATAAAAAATAAAGTAGGAATTTAAGAGTTAATAAAATAATTTGTTGCATTTTTAAAAGAAAATTGTGCAAAAATACACGTGTTGGGGAAAAAAGCTTACACCTTGTATAACTAATTAATTTTAAAAAATGAAAAGATATAAAGATTGTCAACATCATAGAGCAGTGCAAAGAGGACAGAGTTTGTTAAAGAAATACGAGGTTTTTGAAAACTCGACAATTTACGGTGGAGGTTTTCTGTGATTTGTTTTACTTTTAAAAATGCGTGTACCAGGCGTAATAGCTCATATACATTCTAATTCTCAAATTTTATAAGCCTTTTTGTTTTCATGCAATATTGCATGATTTTCTATCGATTTGTGTTTGTTAAAAGATTTGAGTGACTGTATATATACGTGGTGAAGTTTTGGGTGACTGTATATATACGTGGTGAAGTTTTGAGTGACTGTATATATACGTGGTGAAGTTTTGAGTGACTGTATATATACGTGGTGAAGTTTTGAGTGACTATATATACGTGGGGAAGTTTTAAGTGACTGTATATATACGTGGTGAAGTTTTGAGTGACTGTATATATACGTGGTAAAGTTTTGAGTGACTGTCTGTATACGTCGTGAAGTTTTGGGTGACTGTATATATACATGGTGAAGTTTTGGGTGACTGTATATATACGTGGTGAAGTTTTGAGTGACTGTATATATACGTGGTGAAGTTTTGAGTGACTATATATACGTGGTGAAGTTTTGAGTGACTGTATATATACGTGGTGAAGTGGTGAGTGACTGTATATATACGTGGTGAAGTTTTGAGTGACTGTATATATACGTAGTGAAGTTTTGAGTGACTGTATATATACGTGGTGAAGTTTTGAATGACTATATATACATGGTGAAGTTTTGAGTGACTGTATATATACGTGGTGAAGTTTTGAGTGACTATATATACATGGTGAAGTTTTGAGTGACTGTATATATACGTGGTGAAGTGGTGAGTGACTGTATATATACGTGGTAAAGTTTTGAGTGACTGTCTGTATACGTCGTGAAGTTTTGGGTGACTGTATATATACATGGTGAAGTTTTGGGTGACTGTATATATACGTGGTGAAGTTTTGAGTGACTATATATACGTGGTGAAGTTTTTGACTATATATACGTGGTGAAGTTTTGAGTGACTGTATATATACGTGGTGAAGTGGTGAGTGATTGTATATATACGTGGTGAAGTTTTGAGTGACTGTATATATACGTAGTGAAGTTTTGAGTGACTGTATATATACGTGGTGAAGTTTTGAATGACTATATATACATGGTGAAGTTTTGAGTGACTGTATATATACGTGGTGAAGTTTTGAGTGACTATATATACATGGTGAAGTTTTGAGTGACTGTATATATACGTGGTGAAGTGGTGAGTGACTGTATATATACGTGGTGAAGTTTTGAGTGACTGTATATATACGTAGTGAAGTTTTGAGTGACTGTATATATACGTGGTGAAGTTTTGAATGACTATATATACATGGTGAAGTTTTGAGTGACTGTATATATACGTGGTGAAGTTTTGAGTGACTGTCTATATACGTCGTGAAGTTTTAAGTGACTGTATATATACGTGGTAAAGTTTTGAGTGACTGTCTGTATACGTCGTGAAGTTTTGGGTGACTGTATATATACATGGTGAAGTTTTGGGTGACTGTATATATACGTGGTGAAGTTTTGAGTGACTGTATATACGTGGTGAAGTTTTGAGTGACTATATATACGTGGTGAAGTGGTGAGTGACTGTATATATACGTGGTGAAGTTTTGAGTGACTGTATATATACGTAGTGAAGTTTTGAGTGACTGTATATATACGTGGTGAAGTTTTGAATGACTATATATACATGGTGAAGTTTTGAGTGAATGTATATATACGTGGTGAAGTTTTGAGTGACTGTCTATATACGTCGTGAAGTTTTAAGTGACTGTCTATATACATCGTGAAGTTTTAAGTGACTGTCTATATACGTCGTGAAGTTTTGAGTGACTGTATATATACGTGGTGAAGTTTTGAGTGACTGTATATATACATGGTGAAGTTTTGAGTGACTGTATATATACGTGGTGAAGTTTTGAGTGACTGTCTATATACGTCGTGAAGTTTTAAGTGACTGTATATATACGTGGTAAAGTTTTGAGTGACTGTATATATACGTCGTGAAGTTTTGAGTGACTGTCTATATACGTCGTGAAGTTTTGAGTGACTATATATATACGTGGTGAAGTTTTGGGTGACTGTATATATACGTGGTGAAGTTTTGAGTGACTGTATATATACGTGGTGAAGTTTTGAGTGACTGTATATATACGTGGTGAAGTTTTGAGTGACTGTATATATACGTGGTAAAGTTTTGAGTGACTGTATATACGTGGTGAAGTTTTGGGTGACTGTATATATACGTGGTGAAGTTTTGAGTGACTGTATATATACCTGGTGAAGTTTTGAGTGACTGTATATATACGTGGTGAAGTTTTGAGTGACTGTATATATACGTGGTGAAGTTTTGAGTGACTGTATATATACGTGGTGAAGTTTTGAGTGACTGTATATATACGTGGTGAAGTTTTGAGTGACTGTATATATACGTGGTGAAGTTTTGAGTGACTGTATATATACGTGGTGAAGTTTTGAGTGACTGTATATATACGTGGTGAAGTTTTGAGTGACTGTATATATACGTGGTGAAGTTTTGAGTGACTGTATATATACGTGGTGAAGTTTTGAGTGACTATATGTACGTGGTGAAGTTTTGAGTGACTGTATATATACGTGGTGAAGTTTTGGGTGACTGTATATATACGTGGTGAAGTTTTGAGTGACTATATGTACGTGGTGAAGTTTTGAGTGACTGTATATATACGTGGTGAAGTTTTGAGTGACTGTATATATACGTGGTGAAGTTTTGAGTGACTGTATATATACGTGGTGAAGTTTTGAGTGACTGTATATATACGTGGTGAAGTTTTAAGTGACTGTCTATATACGTCGTGAAGTTTTGAGTGACTGTATATATACGTCGTGAAGTTTTGAGTGACTGTATATATACGTGGTGAAGTTTTGAGTGACTGTATATATACGTGGTGAAGTTTTGAGTGACTGTATATATACGTGGTGAAGTTTTGAATGACTGTATATATACGTGGTGAAGTTTGAAGTGACTATATATACGTAGTGAAGTTTTGAGTGACTATATGTACGTGGTGAAGTTTTGAGTGACTGTATATATACGTGGTGAAGTTTTGGGTGACTGTATATATACGTGGTGAAGTTTGAGTGACTATATGTACGTGGTGAAGTTTTGAGTGACTGTATATATACGTGGTGAAGTTTTGAGTGACTGTATATATACGTGGTGAAGTTTTGAGTGACTGTATATATATACGTGGTGAAGTTTTGAGTGACTGTATATATACGTGGTGAAGTTTTGAGTGACTGTATATATACGTGGTGAAGTTTTAAGTGACTGTCTATATACGTCGTGAAGTTTTGAGTGACTGTATATATACGTGGTGAAGTTTTGGGTGACTGTATATATACGTGGTGAAGTTTAAGTGACTGTATATATACGTGGTGAAGTTTTGAGTGACTATATATACGTCGTGAAGTTTTGGGTGACTGTATATATACGTGGTAAAGTTTAAGTGACTGTATATATACGTGGTGAAGTTTTGAGTGACTGTATATATACGTGGTGAAGTTTTGAGTGACTATATATACGTCGTGAAGTTTCCTACACTGATCATTGAACCATGGTTTGTCCTCGTTTGTAGCCCTAGATAATTGCCTATTCACGGCCTTGCCCTGTATATTTTTCCCAGTAGAGTGTTTACAAAAGGGGCTAATTATATCATGTAACAAAGAAGAGAAATTATCAACACTGTCGTCACAACTATTTTGACAAACAAAAGAGAAATTATCTACACAATTTTCAATGTCGTTCATTCTATCTATTAGCGCGTTTTGACATAGGGTTCTATTCTCGTCTACCCATCTTTACATACATGTAATCCTTTGGTTTTTTAGTCACGCCGGGTGTCAAAGTCAGGGATAACATTAGGCACCAATGGGAAAGCAAATTCTACATGTAAAAGTCACAGTCCGAAAAGTACAGGAACAACTTTAAAAAAATGACAAATTTTACGAAACACGTGAATTTCTAGCAAGGAAACAAGTTCGCGCGTTCTAAAATAACAAGCATATCCTGTTAAACTAACTACACCGGCTATGTGTGTGATCAGAACTGGGACAAAAGGAACATAAATCTTTGTGAAGACAAATGTACAATGTATCAAGGTAGTTTTGGATACAGACACATAATACGTGTCAAAAGTATTGTAATGTCGGCCATGGAACGTTTTAGGGCCTTGATAAGCCTAGTCTTGTTAGAGCCCTGACTCAGCAGATGGATTCGGTAAAATAAATTTTGATCTATCTATTTTTCTCTCATTTCAACATCTTAATATATCTGGATTTGGTCCAAGCACTTCTGATGAGGAATTTATTTCAAAACGACTGTCCGTCTAATGCTGCACAATCGAAACGGTGATGGTATTACTTGCTCAAATACATTGAAAATTATGAAATAGTGTTATAAAGCAAATAGCTTACTATCACTAGTTTGATTAGAAATGTTCATTTAGTCAATTCGAAATAGCCAATACACCAATAATCTATCAGCAATATATTAAACATGGAAGAGTCTATAGTTTGTGTGAAGGTGATTTCGAAATAAAGGCGTGAAAGTTCAGATTGCGGACGAACTATATAACACAATATTAATTACTATTTCTTTATTGTGCGACAAGTTTGACCTTGCCGTTGACCTTTAATTTGAATATTAGATTGGGCTAGTATACCGTGTCATTTAGATAAGACAACATGTTTTATTACGATAAATACCCGGTACCTAGTATTACTATCTTCTATCCTTATATATCAACTTTTTAGAATCCCTAAATTACACAATGAATATGTCCGTTTGAATATTCAAATTAAAGGTCAAACGGTCAGGTCAAACTTGACGCACTATTACTTAGATTCCCCCTTGTTTATTAACATTCGCTGACGGACTTTAAGTACAATAATATGATATAGGCAAACAACTTTGACCTGTTTGCTTGACCTTTCATTTAAATATTTATGACGGACCAATTACGTCTATATATAGGGAGCACAGGTGTTTATTTAGTATCAATCATGAGATATACTCACCTCATAGAGTAATCCTGTGTACTGTGTATGCATTAACTTGGATCTTAACACTACCTATTTATTGAGTGGATCATCCTATATGAATATTCCTACCAAAAGGTTAAGCGGGCAGGTCAATGTTGTTTACCTATATCACTTACCTTTGTTGCGAATGTCTCGGTAAACGTTGTCTGATCATATACCCATTCGGAACACCCTCTGACGCTTCTGTTTCGGTAAGTGTAATTGTCATACGTAGTTATGTTACTATAGGTATACACGTGACATTGATCATACTGTTTTGTCGAATCTTCACTTTGTGGAATAGTCATGTTAATTAGATTCTGGTGGTAGTTACCTTTGATAGCAAATGTGTCGTTTGAGTAATCTGGAATACGACATCTGAAATTAAAACGTGTAGAATGGTCTAAATATATTCCGACCACTACTGTAGCTCATCAGTTGGTAGAGCTTACTTCGTGCGTGTGGGGTCGTGGTTCCGAACCCCAGCCGGGTCTGACCAAGACTTGGAAATATGTAGCGTCTGTGCTAAAGTCATGGGATCCTTCGAAAAAGGCTTAAAAACCGATGCCCCGTATCACGGCAGGCGTAGAACGTTAAAGAACCCTCTCTGTACATTGCCCTGAGCGCACTGCAAAGGAGAACATTTCTTCCACTTCATCTATGGCTTGTGACGTCTGGATATAAGACATTAAGTAAAATATTTTTCTACAGCGTCTCGCTGAGTTTAGCTTACGATAGTAAGCGAAATAGCGAAGCTGTAGTATGACATTTGAGTTGTCCAAAAAATATCAATTAATTATCAATCAATCCATATTAAGAAATGTTCCCCCTTTTGTACACCATTCTTCCTGACCGTCTGTAGTTGGGATAGCCTAGGGACAACAAGTGCAAGAATGGTTAATACCAATTCAGGACTTTTAAGCTCACTCGGTCAATTTATATATATTCATCAATAATTTTAACAACATTTAAATTAGCACTAAAATATATAAAAAACAAAGATTTTATTTTATTTTTATTCAAATTAATTCTGAATTAAATCAGTGACTTAAACAATGGAGAGGAAAGCAACTTTATTCAAAGGAAGTAACTGTTCATGGTGCAGGGTTTAAATATATGTTTTTCATGCAATGATGACACCATGTTGATGATGTGGCATGAGGAGTTCTGATGATATGATGATGATGGTAACGATGGTGGTTGTGGTGGTAATGAAATTGAGTTCTGCAGATGATGTCACCATGTTAATGTAATGCAACATGATGATGGTGGTGGTGACACAAGTTCTGATGCTGCTGATGATGGTGGTGACATGAGTTCTGTTGCTGCCGATAATGATGATGATTCATAATAATAATGATGTCACCATGTTGATGATGATGTGACATAAAGATTTGTGATGATGATGATGATGAAGAAGAAGACAATTTCTGTATGTTGATGATGATGTGACACGAGTAAATCTGATGATCATCATCATCATCATAATTATGATTATGATATGATGATTTCTGATGATGATGATGATGATGATGATGGTGGTGGTGTGACATGAGTAAATCTGATGATGATGTTGATGACGGTGATGATGATGACATGAGTAAATCTGATTATATGTTGATAATGATGATGATGATGGTGGTGGCATTGAGGTCTGCTGCTGCAGATAATGATGATGCATAAAATTATTATATGTCACCATGTTGATGATGATGTGGCATGAAGATTTGTGATGATGATGTTGATGATGATGATGTCATGTTGATGTTGATGATGACATGAGTAAATCTGATGATGATGGTGGTGGTGATGATCTGATGATGATGATGATAATGATGGTAGTGATGACATTATGTTCTGCTTTTGCCAATAATGATGATGTGACATGAGGAGTTATGATGATGGTTTATGATGACGGTGACATGAATTCTGTTGCTGCCAATGATGATGATGATGGGTTTTTCTGATATGATATTGTCACCATATTGGTGATGATATGACATGAGGAATGATGATGATGGCGACGATGGTGGTGACATGTCAGTTCTGTTGCTGATACTGCTGCTGATGATGATGACGATACTTTAATAATCATGTGACATGAAGATTTCTGATAGTGATGAATTTGATGATGATAATGGTGTTGGTTGTGACACAAGTTCTACTGTTGCTGCTCATGTCACATCATCATCAACATAGAGAAATCATCTTCATCAAAAGAAAATTGTAGTGCTTTGTGAAGTCCTTCCGATTTTCAGAGTATAGTCCATCAATACATTTTTTTGTATTTGATGAATGTAAGATCTAATACACTTTGAATGCAAAACATCATATTGATAATGCATGTATGTGAACATCATTTGATCATCAATCATGAGTATGTTTAAAAGTTTACACAAGTCCTATAAAAATCTGTTACGTTTATTGAAATATGCTGGATATTATCCTTCATCTTCTATGTAATATGCCAGTCACAACTTTCAAAGCCCCCATATCAGTATGAATGGATAGATTTCAATTTTCTTCCCTTTTACAGCATATTTGCAACTACGCTGTAGATCAGCACTGCAGTGCTATGTTTAACTGGGAGGTCACGTGTCTGATACCTCTGTAGAGTTAGACATAGAATAGGTCACCTGTGACCACTTCAGAGGACGTTTACAACTAGAAGCGAATAAACAGAGTGAGCAATCAGCGCAACACAGTCAAATATTTTGCACTTTCGTCTATATCTGGCGACGTCTCGATATAAGTGAAATAGTCCTGACTGGAACGTTAAACGCCATTACTGAACTCCACTTCTCTGTTGTTTTAAAGGGAAAGAATTTCTCTCTTCAGTTGTCAGTGTTAATTCACGGGGTTTAAAATTTCGCGTTATTCCTGTTAAGGGAACGAGGTTTGACGCATACTTTTTTCTGTCGACCGAAAGTCAATCTTTTATCTCACAACCGTACACACATTGTATTTTTTTGTTTACTACATCAGTAATTTGTTGGTTTATCTTGTGCATTGTGTTAACTTTCACATTTTAATCTCCGCAACTCTGCTGTTAAATTTGATAAATTTTTGTATACATCATGCCTTTTTGAAGACCTTTAAGATTTGCATAAAAGATTGTACTTGAATGCATAGTTTATTTGATTACGATCGATTATATGAAACCATTTATAGTGCTATAACTTCCATTGCCGTGCAAAGCAAACGGAATAACGCACGCTATCGCACTATGATTAGTTTTGTTTGCACGGCAGTGGAAGTTATAACACTTTTAACGCCATTTCTAGACTGTTCAATAGTTTATTTACATTTCGCAGTTTTTGAAAATCTTATTTTTGTTTTTGAATCATGAAATAAATTTAAAACACTTTCGTGTACGGCATGCAATGCCAATAGCTGGAACAGCCAATCAATGACGTCACGGTTATAGGCGTAAGCAAGAGATGAATGGCCTCACTTCAGCAAATGTAATTTCATTTGGTCTCAGAGTTTAATACAATTAAACATCATAAATGTAAATATTTAATATTCACTTTACATTTTAGATAACATTTGGCCAATCAGATATAAACATACCTGTGATCTGGTGTTTCCGTGACAACGATAATCATCATCATGTACGTTCCAATACTTATTGCTGGTATGCATAATAAGAAATACAACCTTTTCTGATAGGTTCCAAAATCTCCAAGTCTCTTAACAATCTCTTCAAATTTCATTTCTATCTCTCTTATAGTCCGTCCGACTCTTAATGAATTAAAACAAAACTCCTTTACAAATCATGCATCCTAATCCTTAATGCATTGCGCACCTGTTATTGCAATTAATAGGTACGTTTAAATCAATTTTTAACGAATATGAGTGTTTACAACAAAATAGAAAATATCTGCCGACGTACAGTACGGGCCTGTCGAAAGTTTAACATTCGCTAACGAGATGGAGCCGAACTCGACTACTGAATGCTCCAGATATCGATAACTAGCAGCCGACAATCTGCATAGAGATGGATAGCGGCTGTCAAAAAGATATAGCTTATGATAGTCCGAGATGAGCTGCCGAATCTGTACTTATTAGCTATAGTTATCTTAGTGTTAAGCTTTCGACAGATTTGTACTATAGATTACATACAGAAACTCTATACGAAAGTGTTATTATGATTTAATGAAGAAAGAACCCATTGCTTGAATGAAATTTGCATATATAAAAGATATTTAAAAAAAACCATTCAATCATCTAAAACGAAGATAAAGTTGATTTTTGCATATCTTTCATGCTATAAATTATCATGTTATACTTTTTTAAAAAAAATATTTCATTCAAAAACATCAAAAATTAAAATATGACATAGATTCTACAATACAGACCTGTCGAAAGTTTATCAATAAATAAACGAATTAGTGCCGGATAGACAGCTCTTAACGGTCTATATCGTGTCGTGACAGTTTTTCGGCAACTGCTGTCTATCATTCGAGTTTTTACTGCACAAGGGAGCCTTATTTCGGCCACTCGACAGGTATATAAGCTTTTGCTCCTCTTCTTTACCCCAGTGTTAAACTTTCGACAGGTCTATACAGTATCAATCAGTGCGTATTAAATTTATTCAGGTATGGAAAAAAAACTTGAGAAAACCAAACGAAGAGTAAACGCTTATAATAGTAAATACCGGTAAAATTTATGTACTTGAAATGGGAGAACTGAATACAAATGACTAAATTAAATATATTCCAGTAGGATGGCCGGGTTGGCCAGCGCAAACAAAATTTTACGCGCAAAGTGAAAAAAATGGTCAAAAAACTGAAATCACTCGAGGCGGTAAAATTACATAATATTTCTTTTACCGCGAGTTTTTAATACTATTTGTAGTATTTTATCGTTTTTGAAGACAAAAGTAAGTAATTAAAGAAGATTTTTATCAAAGTCGGTGAGAATTTAACAATTCGGAGTGGTGATTTTTTTCACCTAGAATATCAGGTAAACGTCATTGTAGTCAGCATTTCCATAGAAAAATACGTTCAAATAACTAAACCCCCTAGCTCTGGTTATTTACCCGTATTTTTTCAGTTTCTTACAGTAGCTTTTGTTTTCTTTTGTTAAAACTATACGTGCAAATAATCACAGCTAGGATGTTTGGTTACATACACGTATTTTAAATACATGTAAATAAACTCGACCATAACAATTTTTAAAAATCGTGACTGAAGGTTAGGCACCAGCCAAAAATTGTAAATTGAAACTTTAAAAAATAATATCATTCTGTTCACGCAGCTGTTCATGCACCAAAGATGTTTTACATGAACGGAAAGAACTTTTTCTTACGGTTATTTTAATGCATAATCTGTCAAATAATTTTCTTTACACAAAAAACGTACCAGTTCTAAATGTCGAAAAAATCGATGACATTGCCGGATTCTCGATCATGGGCCGCCCCCTTTCCGGCTAATTTGACAAAGAAAAAATGCTAATACAGCTTCCTTATTGTATGCAATGTATAAATTTGATAATCGAGAGAAGCGGTAGAGAGATTTGTGTGGAAATAAAGTAAGTTTTCCTTCAAATATTGTATTTTCGATTCATTCTCGTCTAATCTGACGATTTTTTAAAACTACTTGCAGTCGGACATATTTGATTAGCATTCGTCCCGCTTCGATCACAAATTGGCATGCAGAAAATGTCATCGTGTATTTTGGACGCAATAGTTTTTAACCTATTCTGTTACCTGTTTGCTACACTTCAGACATGGGTGCATGAAAACGCATTGCATGTGGTAAAGAAAGGAGGTATTCAGCTTTAAGAGAAGCATTAATTTTATAAATGTGTCATAAAATATAATTCCCAGTATGTTAAGGATATTGATATGTGTTGATCTTTTAATTCTTTTAATTCTATATAAAATGAGACATTCACAAATGTCTGGTGATAACACTTTACATATTTGGATCAGCAAACAGTTTTTAAGTAACATCTTGACCTTCTCAGTCTTGCTCGTTTTTTTTCCCAAGCAAACGTAGCTTAAACCGATTAAAAATTTCTTTGCTTTTTCTGACAAAAATAAATGACTAGTGATGCTAAAATATCTATATTTCGTATATGTATAAAAGGACTGAGTAACATGGAGCTATCTTAGCAGTAACGAATTCGTAAAACCCGTGTATTATGTAGGCTGTAAGTGTGCGTAACCGCTAAGGTAGTCTCGGGTTACCAAGTCCAGATCTTTCGAAAGCGTAAAACTAAGCTATAACAAATTGGTGCCGAATCAGCATCTCCTCTTGGCTACTCGTTTGCTTTCACAAATCTGCAAATTTTCGACAGCTGATATCTAGCTCTCTGCAGTTTTACATCTACAAACTATCCATTTTTGTTCTAATTAGCAACCAAACTTTGACTCAAATTCGTCAACTCTGTCAAAAGTTGCTATAATTTGACACATTTGCAGTGCAGGCTTGTCGAAAGTTATACATGACCTTACGAAAAGAAGTCGAACCTTGGCAACGCAGAGGCCGAGATATGGATAGTTGGTTGCTTAAAAGCTGCCGCGAGGTAGATAGAGTAAAAACTGCTGAATTATAGCCAACTAGAGATAAAGACGATCTGTCCACTCGGCACTAATTCTTTAGCTCAGTATTAAACTGTCGACTGGCCTGTACTGTATAGATTAGTCCGTGTTGACACTGGTGTTTTTGATGGGTTTGTCAGTGTTGACGCTTGTGTTTTTGATGGGTTTGTCAGTGTTGACACTTGTGTTTTTGATGGGTTTGTCAGTGTTGACACTTGTGTTTTTCATTGGTTTGTCAGTGTTGACTGGTGTTTTTGATGGATTTGTAAGTGTTGACATTTGTGTTTTTGATGGGTTTGTCAGTGTTGACACTTGTGTTTTTCATTGGTTTGTCAGTGTTGACTGGTGTTTTTGATGGATTTGTCAGTGTTGACACTGGCCTCGTAATCTATAAAATATTCCTCTTTTTTCGTTGTATTCCAACATTTTGCAAATATCCCGACTATTGATCCAGACAATATGGCGGAACCTAAATACAAAACGAAAATAAATAAATAAATAAATAAAACATATTAAAAATAATATGAAAAAAAAATCAAGATTTGTTATATTGCAAGCCTAGGCTTATCAAGGCCCTAAAATGTGTTATGGTAATTATCACAATATTGTTGATAATCTTAATCTATCCCAGATATATTTTGCGTCCCATAGATCCATGTTCCGTTAATTCTAATTTTATATTCCACGATGGGCGGGTCTATCCAGCTACACAGGAGTCGTTTACCCTTCTGCAACATCCGGCTATCAGAAGCTCTATTTTCTATGTGTAAACTTAATTTTGGTTTTCAAAGTTTTTACTTTGCATTTTGGATTGTGATAAGAGCACGGACTTATATTTTAGATGCATTTAAAGTTCTGTCAAATTAGTTTTGTCATTTGGATACCGTGTGTCTTTTTGTAGGTTAAATTATTTGTCATAATTTTGGTGACTGATAGCAAAGGTATATTGATCATTCTTTAAATCATTGAGTTAGGACTAACATATTTGACATTGCCGAAAATTTTTTTGGAAAAACTGAAATATTTATATAAAAAAATAAATAAATAAATAAATTATTACAAAGCGTGAACGTAGATCGTAAGTATAACAAACTTGCTCTATATCAAAACATGTTATTTTCTAGATGCAAGTATATCTACGGAATCTGATTGTGTGTATTGGCGCACGGTTTGTTCTGCAGACCGTGGTGTGTGTGTGGTTTTTTTTCTGCATACCACTACGGTAGCTCAGTGGGTACAGTTGTCGCTTTGTATGTGGGAGATCGTTGATTTGAACCTTGGCTTTGGTCTGACTTAGAACTGAAATGAGGTTGCGACAGTTCTGTCGCCATGTATTCTGCATTTAGAAATGATTCACGGGGTCCTCCAAAAGATACCTTTGAAAATCGATGCTCCATGTCCCGATGGGCTTTGCACGCTCAAAAACTCCATGTACATCGCACTGAGCACGTGCAAAGGTAAAAATTTCTGCCATTTCACATTTAACAGTTGAGGTCTTGATATAACTGAAATATTCTTGACTACATTCAATCAATTAATGTGGGCTGTGTGTTTGGGAATGGGTTTTTCAGACTGCGATGTCTTTATTTTGCTATCGTGGTTCTAATTTCCTTACCTGCACATAAAAATGATTGCTCATATGTACCTCCGGCATCAACAATGACTCCTTAAACAAAAATAAAACGCATCAAGATATAGGCAAACACTTTTGACCTGTCCGCTTGACCTTTCGTTAAAAGTATTCGTATACCAGAACCCACCCAAGATATGTTTAATATTAGCATTCGCCGTTAGTACATGTATTTGCTTATTTTGCTTATTAAAGACGAAAAAACACTTGTGTATTATTGTTAGAAAAATACTATTGTCTAAATTTTCTGCGTTAGAATTTGAAATTCCTCAAAAACTAAGGTATACTACCTCATGCAAAGTATTTCCTTAGCTTAATTTGGTAAAATATATTTAGATCTTTTTCGTATCTTTTAAACATCTTAACAACAAAATAAAATAGGTTTCATAATTTTGGTCCGAGCACTACTGATGAGGAATTGTATTCAGAAACGGCCGTCTAGTGCTGTAAAATTAACTTTAATCCAAGCACTACTGATGAGGAATTGTATTCAGAAACGGCCGTCTAATGCTGTAAAATTAACTTTAGTCCAAGCACTACTGATGAGGAATTGTATTCAGAAACGGCCGTCTAGTGCTGTAAAATTAACTTTAGTCCAAGCACTACTGATGAGGAATTGTATTCAGAAACGGCCGTCTAGTGCTGTAAAATTAACTTTAATCCAAGCACTACTGATGAGGAATTGTATTCCGAAACGGCCTTCTGGTGCTGTAAAATTATAACTGGTATAATATGTAATTATACATAAATGAACTCGTTCATAATAAATATTGAAATTAGAGGTCAAGCAGACATGTCAATGTTGTTTGTCTATATAGCAAATACACAATTGTTATGCATGTTTCACCTCTATGTCATTTCTGATAATCCATTCTAAAATCATAAACGTTGAACGAAACTAAAAAAGTCATTTTACAGATAAACAAGAATACTTGGTCAGCTCAAACCGCCTATAGCTAGATGGCTCATTGGTAGAGCGTCAGCCTCGAGTGCGAGAGATCGTGGACCTAAACCCCGGTCGAGTCATTCATTAGAACTTTAAGCATTACAAGGACAGAGTATCGACTAGTTCACCCGGTGTCAGTATATTATGACTACGGGAGTGGTATGCTTGTCTTTGGTAGACTTGGTCATTTAGCATCCTAAAATCGCACTGAGTGCGATCTAGTACAAAGCAGATAATTAGAACACAACCGCATACATGAAATTGATACTGGACCTCCATTTCGAGTCTCATCCGAAAACTACTCTAGTAATGAGCTTTTTACAACTCTAATAAGAGTTGTAAAAGAGATGAAAATTTTAAGTCCCGAGTATAGATCGAACCCACAAACCCCGACTTGGAAAACCAGTAACAGTACCAATCGGCCATGTCCGCTTATAAACAGGACATAAAGTGCGAGTAGTGATTTCATACCTGCTAAAAGTGGTCCAATAGTTGTACCAACACCAATGAAAAAAATCTCGATCCCATACGCTATTGCTAAATTGCTCTCTCCAACCAGTTGAATATTAATGGAATTATATATGCTGTAACAGTTACCAGAGAACATTCCTAGAATAACTGCATATATAACTTGTCCGTAATACGTACTGGAATATAACGGGAACAACAATGTACATATACCGAGTATCCCTAAACTACTGCAGTAAAGGAGAATTTCCGGGACACATTCAAGATTTCCCAAAAATCCTGTCATCAACCTTGATCCACATAAACAAATCCCAGCAATCGTCAGAAGAAAAGCTGCATTCAGGGGTGATGTGTCCCGCGATATAACATAGTTAGGCAGATGAAGAACTACTAAATAAACACCAGTACTGTTTCCCAATGAGCTTATACACAATGCCATTATTGACTTATTTCGCAATACATGTAGGTAAGAGGACAACCTTCTTTTTCTTTGTTTTGTTTCGGCATCATTTGTGGTAGCATTACACTTTTCATCTTTATTCTTCTTCTCTGTATAAGATGGTCTAAACATGGCCCCAAATAGACATTGCTGAAGTGCTATAGATGCTAACACCATAAAAAGTCCCTGATAGCCGTAGTTTTGTTCAGCTAGTGTTAAAATAGAAGGGAAGATGAATGTTCCTACACCTGACCCAGAAACAGCAATGCCAGTTGCAATGTTTAACCTTTTCTGAAAATTCAACCCTACCACAACCACTGACGCTGTATATGTCAAACCAGCTCCTACACCTGTTAAAGAAATAAAATCACTTTGTTTGTGATATTATGTGAGTTAAGGTTTATTCAAGTCAAGAAGCTACTGTCCGAATCACTTTGTGATATTATGTGAGTTATGGTTTATTTAAGTCAAGAAGCTACTGTCCGGATCACTTTGTTTGTGATATTTTGTGAGTTATGGTTTATTTAAATCAAGAAGCTACTGTCCGAATTACTTTGTTTGTGATATTATTTGAGTTATGGTTTATTTAAGTCAAGAAGCTACTGTCCGAATCACTTTGTTTGTGATATTATGTGAGTTATGGTTTATTTAAATCAAGAAGCTACTGTCCGAATCACTTTGTTTGTGATATTATGTGAGTTATGGTTTATTTAAGTCAAGAAGCTACTGTCCGAATCACTTTGTTTGTGATATTATGTGAGTTATGGTTTATTTAAGTCAAGAAGCTACTGTCCGAATCACTTTGTTTGTGATATTATGTGAGTTATGGTTTATACAAGTCAAGAAGCTATTGTCCGAATCACTTTGTTTGTGATATTATGTGAGTTATGGTTTATTCAAGTCAAGAAGCTGCTGTCCGAATCACTTTGTTTGTGATATTATGTGAGTTATGGTTTATTTAAATCAAGAAGCTACTGTCCGAATCACTTTGTTTGTGATATTATGTGAGTTATGGTTTATTTAAGTCAAGAAGCTACTGTCCGAATCACTTTGTTTGTGATATTATGTGAGTTATGGTTTATTTAAGTCAAGAAGCTACTGTCCGAATCACTTTGTTTGTGATATTATGTGAGTTATGGTTTATACAAGTCAAGAAGCTATTGTCCGAATCACTTTGTTTGTGATATTATGTGAGTTATGGTTTATTTAAGTCAAGAAGCTACTGTCCGAATCACTTTGTTTGTGATATTATGTGAGTTATGGTTTATACAAGTCAAGAAGCTATTGTCCGAATCACTTTGTTTGTGATATTATGTGAGTTATGCTTTTATTCCCCTGAAAAATCTAGAGAAACATTAATGATGTTTGATATTGTTCACTTTTGCCTAGCCTAAAAATCTGTATGGATTCTACCAATTTGGAATTATTGCCAGGTAATTAACTTAATTACATGACTGATTCGGACATTTTCATACCCCATGCTGCAAGTACCGATTTCAAGTCTGTCGGACGTTTACTTCCTGTTTACCGACTTAATTATTTTTCGACACTTACGGTCAATGGTCAAGTTAAGAGCTGTTGTATACTTAGTGAGCAGTAGCTCACATATTTCTTGTTTGCTTAAGGATTGGCGTTTGGTTTTCAATTGTTCATCGAGATATATTTACATTTATGGTGTTTGATTGTATAAAACTCTGTTTGAGACCAAATGAAGTTATAGAACTATAGTTATATTTGCTAATGTGACATCGTTCATCGTTTGCTTACGCCTATACCAGTGACGTCATTGATTGGCTGTTCCAGCAATTGGAATTACATGCCATAGACGCATTGTTTTAAATTTGTTTCAGGGTTCAAAATCAAAAATTGCGAAATGTAAATATAACCATTGAAATGTGTAGAAATGCCATAAATAGTGCTAGCTTGTGTTATTCAGCAATGGAAGTTATAGCAATATAAACGCCATTTGTTTAAATGAACTGTTTAAGCATGTAAATTGAAGTGGTTTATGGTTGATTTGCCCCAACCTGCTTTAAAAGTTTATACCTTGATGAACAAATTAAAATACAAATCTCAATCCTTATATTTACAATCAAAAAAGTGTTGCGAATGTTGATCTCTTTTTAAAGAATATGAGATTGAACAGAAGACGTGGAACTAGAAATATCAAGTTGACATAAGTGTGGAGTTAAAAATTTTATACGGCATGACGGAACTATTTACACTTTAACAGTTCATTGAAGAATATTGTCAAGGTTCATATAGAGATACTCAGACTGTATATATAACGAAATATTTATAAATACCCGCATTTTTAGTCCATCTTTTTTCTAAGGTATCCATGAAAACCTCTCTCCTTAAATATTGGGTTAAAAAAACTGTTTTTTAATTTCATATTCATTATTATTTCAAAATTGCAAAAGTTGAAAAACATACAAAATTCACAGAAAAAGGGTATACTCCCTAAAGTTGAATAACATATAACAAATATATGCTCAGCTTTCAGGGAGCACAGTTTTGTGCATTGAAGGTTTGAAAGTACCAACTATATCGAAATTTTAATAAAACCGGACTTGATAGTTTGTTTGAATAAGCTAATTAAGTTGTATGGTATTTGACATTTCAAATCATTCAACATTTTCAGAAACTTGTTTCGAGAGTACAGTATATGCGATATACCCAGACCTAAAAGTTTCATAAAAATTAATCAGAAATATTACTTAAGATACATGTAATAAAATCATACATACAGGCCTGTCAAAAGTTTAACACTTAGCTGACGAAATGATACAGAACCATTGCTCATTTCTCAGCAGTTTCCTATCAGATTTTTAGTCACTCAAAATCCATATCTCGGTCAACCTGCAGCCGAGGTTCGACTCCTTTTCGTTAGTTTAGTGTTAAACTTTAGACAGGTTTGTACTGTAACTGTTGTCGATTTTTTATATACAGTATAGTCCTGTCGAAAGGTTAGCACTAATCCTACAATCGAATCGACAGCTAATCCCGGCACTTCGTTGCCCGTATCTTGGCAGCTGCTATCTATCTCTCGACAGATTACTAAAAAACCATTTTTCCATATTATTATTCCATTATTATTTCTTCAAAATTTAAAAATTTTGAGTGCGTTTCAAATGTTAAATAATGCATTTTTTGAATGAAAGGATCGTTTGGTTGTTTATACAATTTGTATAAACCAAAATCCGGAACAATCTTCCCAATGGTCATATTTATTTTAAAGTAGAATGTCGAATTACAAAGTTAGACTTTACAAACATTGCATCGATGTTTATGTTAATCGTACTTGAAGCCGAATATTGACACTAAAATGGAAGGAAAATAAACCATTATGAGTTTATCCATGTAGGATAGGGAAATCTCACCATCGGGGTTACACATTTCTTGTCAGAGACTCCTTATCCTACATGGATACTCATAATGGATTCTTATAATCTCGGTAACTCTGCAGCCGAGCTTCGACTCTTTTCCGTTACCTCGATGTAAACGTTTTAGCAATTCTGTAGTGTAGCTTACCACTAATGAAGCCAAACATCATCATGACCATATTAATAGAGCTCATGAAAGCAGATACAAGACAGCCGGCACTCATCAATATCCCACCAAACATTGTTGTCACTCTACACGAATAACGATTTATCAGGTAACTTGCAATCGGACCTGAAATAAGGGTTAATTAATTTATCAGGAAGATGTTTCAACTGTATATAACGGTCAAATGTAATAGTAAAAAACAAACATTCCAATCCATGTCCAAATCACAATGCCAAAGCAAAGTAAAAACAAACACACCAATTCATGTCTAAACCTCAATACCATCGCAACGTAAAAACAAACATACCAATCCATGTCCAAATCACAATGCCAAAGCCAAGTAAAAACATACATATCAATCCATGTCCAAATCACAATACCAAAGCGACGTAAAAACAAACATACCAATTCATGTCAAAATCACAATCCCAAAGCGACGTAAAACAAACATTACAATCCATGTCCAAATCACAATGCCAAAGCGACGTAAAACAAACATTACAATCCATGTCCAAATCACAATGCCAAAGCGACGTAAAAACAAACATACCAATTCATGTCAAAATCACAATCACAAAGCGACGTAAAACAAACATTACAATCCATGTCCAAATCACAATCCCAAAGCAAAGTAAAAACAAACACACCAATTCATGTCTAAACCACAATACCATCGCAACGTAAAAACAAACATACCAATCCATGTCCAAATCACAATGCCAAAGCCAAGTAAAAACATACATATCAATCCATGTCCAAATCACAATACCAAAGCGACGTAAAAACAAACATTACAATCCATGTCCAAATCACAATGCCAAAGCGACGTAAAACAAACATTACAATCCATGTCCAAATCACAATACCAAAGACAAGTAAAAACAAACATACCAATCCATGTCCAAATCACAATGCCAAAGCCAAGTAAAAACATACATATCAATTCATGTCAAAATCACAACCCCAAAGCGACGTAAAACAAACATTACAATCCATGTCCAAATCACAATACCAAAGCGACGTAAAACAAACATTACAATCCATGTCCAAATCACAATACAAAAGCGACGTAAAACAAACATTACAATCCATGTCCAAATCACAATCCCAAAGCGACGTAAAACAAACATTACAATCCATGTCCAAATCACAATACCAAAGCGACGTAAAAATAAACATACCAATCCATGTCTAAATCACAATCCCAAAGCGACGTAAAAACAAACATACCAATCCATGTCAAAATCACAATCCCAAAGCGACGTAAAAACAAACATTACAATCCATGTCCAAATCACAATCCCAAAGCGACGTAAAAACAAACATTACAATCCATGTCCAAATCACGATACCAAAGCGACGTAAAAATACATACCAATCCATGTCTAAATCACAATCCCAAAGCGACGTAAAAACAAACATACCAATCCATGTCCAAATCACAATCCCAAAGCGACGTAAAAACAAACATTACAATCCATGTCCAAATCACAATGCCAAAGCGACGTAAAACAAACATACCAATCCATGTCCAAATCACAATCCCAAAGCGACGTAAAAACAAACATACCAATTTATGTCAAAATCACAATCCCAAAGCGACGTAAAACAAACATTACAATCCATGTCCAAATCACAATCCCAAAGCGACGTAAAAACAAACATACCAATCCATGTCCAAATCACAATCCCAAAGCGACGTAAAAACAAACATTACAATCCATGTCCAAATCACAATCCCAAAGCGACGTAAAAACAAACATTACAATCCATGTCCAAATCACAATCCCAAAGCGACGTAAAAACAAACATTACAATCCATGTCGAAATCACAATCCCAAAGCGACGTAATAACAAACATTACAATCCATCTCAAATCAAAATAAATATAAACATACCAATCCATGTCCAAATCACAATCCAAAAGGAACGTAAAAACTTTGAAACAGAAAAATTAAGCTAAAGCACGCGAAATTCGATCGTGGAAGTGAGGATAGGTGCACCGGAAGTGCCAACTGTTAAGCTATCTACACACGCCACGTGAGTAATCAAAGGGAATATGGTTGATATTACCACTGTATCACTTGATACCCTCTAAGGTTTGAACGGATCTATTATTTATGTCATGTGCTACTTTTGAGTTTTTATGAAAACATACATTGAAAAATAGCACATGACAAGCTACTTTTGAATGTATTATTTTATAAAAATTCAAAACATCATATCAGTTTATGTTTTCTCCAAATTAATGGTTATATCGTGGAATGATTGGGCGTAAACGTGTTCTAAAACGCCCCACACAAACGTTAAGGGGTGTTGATCACGTGGTACAGCGACAAACTCAATTAATACGTGTAACCTTCAGTGACAATTGTGATAGTTCACGAAATATGGACAAACGCTTGGTCGCTATTTTTTGACGTTTTACAATACAATAACATTTCCATTGTCATCTTAACAGCAATTTTCCTTCAGCGTAAGTGGTGAAGCTTCTGCCTCGTGGGCACAACCCGGTCGGGTTATGCATAAAACTTTAAAATACCGCTGTCTCACCTGTCCCTCTGTGTGAGTATAATGTGACTGGAGGCATGGTTAACTTGTTTGCGGCGTACCTTTTCTATAAATTAGCACTATGAAGTCGCTATGAGTATGCGCTAATACAGTGGGGACTATTAAACACTCTCGTAGATCTCACGAATACAAGAATTTGTTCTTAAATTATCCTTTACAGATTAAAGAGTGTTGATGCAACGTTAAACATCATTTTTGTACATGCATGTGGGAGGTCGCGGGTTCGAATACAGGTTGGGGTCTGACCAAAACCTGAAAATAAGAAGTGACTTTCCTTTCGCCAAGTACTCGACATTTAACTCACTGCAATGGTAAAACGTTTGCCACTTTCATTTAGCTAGTCTCGATATAAGTGAAATATTCTTGACTGGGACATAAAATCTCATTCAATCAATCCTACCTGCAGATGCCATTAAGCCTATAAACATGGATCCTATCCACGATGTTAGTGTGTAAGATGCATCAAATTGTTCCAGTAAAGCGTTGTGAATGATACCGATACTATAAAGAAACCCGCCATTAACCACGTGTGCACCAAACGAAGCCGCCATAACAATCCACGCCCATCCTTGATCTGGTTGTGTTCCATGACGAATATCTAGTTTGATATAAAACGTACATCATAAAACGTTTTTATCGATTAGCTACAAACATACCGATCCATAATCAATTCACAATAAAAAAGCACGTAAACTTTTTCCAAGGAACTGAGACTGGATGCCCGGAAAGACAAGTCTAGCTAGCTACACACACCACTTGTGGAATAGATGAAATGTATGAATGGTAAATGATGGAGCTAGGAGACATCAATTATATCTAGGGTTAATACGGATACAGGGTCATCATGATGGCCGGCGAAGCTGGTTGACTTCTAGTGATCTAAATAAGTAAAACCTTAAAACGCATTTCATTGATGAACTAAATATTCCTGATGCTTGAAACTTTATATGTAGCATCAGGACATGAGCTCCACTCATAATATAATGAGCATTTATATATAATTTGAAATGAAAATATAAATTATATGAAATGCTGGTAAGCGTTGAGCGTTAAGTTATGGTTATGTCAAGATTGTTATTATAATAATATCGAGACGGTCACTGAAGTGTTCATATGCTTAAACTAATTAAATAATGACATTGAACAACTGCTCAACAGGCGTACTAATTTAATGGCTGCCTCCGGTCTACACACTACATGGTATACAAAAACGATAATCATATAACTATTGTGAGAGTTATTTCCCTTAGGTCATGTCATATACTACAGTCACTTCTAGAATAGTGAATGAAACTGAAGTTCCTCAACAAGAGAGTGATTAACAAACTTTCTGTTGGATTTAACGAATCGGTTTGCACACATTTGGCAACTTATGGTCTTACATTGCTTCCCTAGGATCATGACCCATGGCACGATAAACAAGCTATTTGACATTTTCATATTTTTAGTCATTGAAAATATTTGTATACAGGACAAACATATTTTTCCTTGCTTATTTTCCTCGGATTCTATGTGAGTAAACATGCTTGCTTATTTTCCTCGGATTCTAAGTCAACATATGACTTACGATTCTTTAACTCTGATCTGCAATTACCTTGTAATATAAAAGTATGTTTCTGTTCCGTGATATCCAAGTCATGCTCTTGTGTGTCTTTTTGACATATGAGGGAGTTGACCTGAAAATATATATTTGAAACCGTTGCAATACATAACATCGAATTCTGTATTCTTAAGTTTGTTCGATTGCTATAATGATAATTTGTTGAAATACTTTATTTGTCACCTTTAAATATCTCTGCATTTTACAGGCCCGTAGCAACGTTTTTGAAAGTGGGGGGCCACATTTTGTGTAATTCGACCTCGAGGGCACGAAGTGCCCGAGCCAACTAGGGGGGTCTGGGGGCATGCCCCCCAGAAAAATTTTAAAAATCAGAAGGTCTGAGACGTCATTTCCTGCATTCTCATATATTAATCAGCAGGTGGTTTAATCGGCACATTTTACATACAATTTCTAATTTCAATTATAAAAATTCACAAAGTTGTACTAACGGATTACCAAAATTATTGGTGGAGAACACAGAGATTTCTTTGGAAAAAATTTGGTAGGACCACGAACCTTCCACAAATAATATGACAGAACTTTTTGATACCGGCTCTGAAAGACCTGAGATGGCACCTTAGTTTTTTATGTACACATAAATTTCATACTTTCAGACTTTGGTTCATGAGAATTTTAAATCATCTAAATATGACCACAAATATGGTTAAAGTAAAAGTTTTTTATGTCTTGGCTCTGAGATAAACAATACCATGTTTAGTTAAGGTCAGGTTTTAGAGATTCAGAAGAATCATTTGAGTAAACAGGTTATGGATGGACAGACGACTTCCTTCGTGACGGTTGGTTAAGTATTAAAGGCTTTTATTTAAACTAGTTAAAAAGAAAATTATATAGCTTACGCGTTCATGAAGTTATACAAGTTTATTTGTAACAGGTTTTTATACATTTTTTCTAAAATATTTTTATAAGTCCACAAAAAAGTGCCGCCCCCCCCCCCCGGATACTACGGGCCTGTTTTAATCAAAAACAAACTTTTCAATCCATATCCAAATCACATCCAGAAGCAGAGTAAACACTTTGTAACTGACAAAACATGTGAACTTCCATATAGGAAGTAAGGCTGGGTGCTCCGGAAGAGTAGACACCTCCTGTTTAGCAAGCTACACCTATACTTTATAAAGTAACAGTTACATGTCCCTTTCATTTTGAATTTGATAATTTGATATTGCATGTGGTGGATGTAGCTTATGAAACAGGAAAGTTCACGTGTTTAATTTACCAGTTTTGAAATTTTTACTTTGCATTTGGGATATTGATTTGAATAGGGATCAGTATTGTTTGACTGTGACATTTTAAAATGGAAAAGACAGAAAAGATTCAGGGAAAAATTAGCTTAACAGAACACGCGATAAACAATATCGGGTCAAAATCTTTATTATGTCCGGTTTGATTGGAGATGTTCATCTTGAGAAAACATGTACAACATGGCATAAAAACTGTTATAATGTCCTTAATAATTATTAATATAAACATATTTTGAAATTTTGTACCTATAGGTAAGATTTTAAATGTTGGCTAAGTGGGATACATATGGCGGGAAACAGTATCAGGACCGCTGCGTGTACATTGTAGGATTAGTAAAGACAATAGGTATTAATTACAGCTGAGAGTAAAGTCTGTTTCAAAAAATCAATACCTTTCAAAATCTGAATAAAATGATTCTTTAAAATTATTTATTAATTGAATTATTTTAAAGATTTACAAACTATATCAATAAACATATACGTGAAGTTTTTAAGGTTCAATTTGGTTTTATGACACAAGTTACATGCTACAAGTTAAATATTTTTTCCACCATAGAAACTGAGAGTACATATAAATGTGGCAAATTGGTAAAGTAAAACATTTGTTTTGTGTGTCATTATATTTTATTTCAAATCCAATCAAAATTTAATGATTTGATAAAATGTCTATCAACTTTCTTTGAGATCCCAATATTGACCATTTTAGACTCTCTCTCTCTCTCTCTCTCTCTCTCTGTCTCTCTCTCTTAATTTTTGTTAAAAGATTTGGAGGCATTACAAGTTGCAACATCAAGTTGTTAAAGAAAAAAAATCACAGACAACAATTACATACATGTAGAATATATTAATCTATTTTCCAGGGAAAATAATCAATTTAATAGGTTTTTAACTGTTTATCTAATTGGAAGTGTCAAAATGTAAATTTTAATTTATGAAAACTTCGATTTAGCATGAAATTTAAAATTTTGT
Source organism: Anadara kagoshimensis (assembly GCA_021292105.1). Lineage (NCBI taxonomy): Eukaryota > Metazoa > Mollusca > Bivalvia > Arcoida > Arcidae > Anadara > Anadara kagoshimensis. Next base: position 5,513,199 of record CM037859.1, read on the forward strand.
CTTAAACTTGGAGTCTTACACAGAAATCATTGTATGAATGTACGAACTGATTTAAAACGTTTGCCTAAAACCATTCAAAGTGCACATTTGAAGCAAAAATGTGTGCGAACGATACATTTAAAATCTAATGCAGTATTTTTAACCATCAGATCATGAGAAGTTGACAAATGTGATGTTTTGTTCTGGTATCACGTGGCATATGTTGTTGATGGTATAAAAAAGATTCAGCAGTAACTCCTGTATTAAAACTAGGTACAAATAATAAAGGTTTAATTAATATCTATGTTTTTGTTCATTTTTATAAGTTGTATATGATATTTTGTTCAGCGTACATTCTTAAGTTCCGAAGTGCTGAAAAAGACTATAGCAAAAAACTTTCCAGGTGAAATCTTAAGCGTTTATTTAACCATGTTGGCTGAGTGGGAATAGCAAATTTTCAAATGTTGGCTGAGTGGGAAGACACCGTTTAGACGTGCTGGAGGTTGTAACCCAGTCTTCTGAAAATACCTCTTATCTGTACTGTTACTAAAAATATTATATCACATTATTTTAAATTCCAAACACTCGGACTCGGCCTTCACACGTTACCTTCGACCCATATACACTAACATATACGTCACAATACAATCTGATTGCGTACTGATATAATGTCTTGTCAACTGTTTATTATATGGTTGTGCTCAGAAATCATTGGTTGATTAAATGCGGTTTTACATCTCAGTCAAGAATATTTCGCTTATATCAAGATGTCACCAGCTATAAGTGAAGTGACAGAAATGTTAACGTTTGCAGTGCGCTCAGGGCAATGTGCTGCACGGAGGGTTCTTTTACGTGCCACCGTCGCATGTCGTGACAAGAGGCAACGGTTTTATTGTCTCTTCCAAGGACACCGTGGCTTTCATTTCTAAATGCCAAGTGCTTGGTAAAAGTCACTACCTAATTTCAAGTCTGCGTCCAACCCACAGTAAATCGAACCAACGACATTCATAAGAAACGAGCACTCTCTACCAACAGAGCTACAGTAATGGTGGGACGCCCTAAGGAACTGATCGTTTAATCTGACAATTAACATTTTGATAATTACAATATCAAATAGTTGACCATTTTGGAGTCAGTTCAATTTTTACCGCCGCGCAATTTTTAATTTATCTCTTATACCTGGGTCCATGTCTGCCTCATTTTGACCATGTAGCGAAGTTACCTTATGTAGCTTGGTCAATTAAGGGTTTACTTCATTGGTGTTGCTTTTTGAGTAACAACATAAATAGACATTGTATCTTCTTACACTTGATTGGTTGGTTGGTTGAATGTTGCTTAACGTTGCACCATCAATTTTTCAGCTATTCACGAGGAGAACTACTTTATAAAACTTTATGGATTAATCATGTATGCATGTGTCGGGGCGACTTTAATATAAGTTGCTAGCTCACCGAGTCAGCAGACAAGCGTCCAACTCCCCCAGTCACTTCATAGGGCGAACCAGTAAAAGCTAAAGGCAAGGAAAATTCACTCTCCCACATGTGGTCTGAGCGGGACTCGAACCCACAACGATGAGAGATTATGGATTTGTAGACTTATGTCTTATCCATTAGGCCACCGCGGCCTCCATACATTTGACAACATAATATATAATAACAACGCTTATGAAATAGAGGATCTTACCTCTTCAATCTGGTTTGCAGCCATAGTCATTACCAATGCATAAAATTATCAAATACTGACCTAAAGCACACATTGTAGAGTTAAACATACCATTTATCAGATAACGGGGATATCGATGAAGGGTCGTTAACCTACAACACGTGTAATATTTCACTGTCCTTGTCATAGGTTTACATTACAAACACATACAATTGAAATATTGAAGTTTTTCCTGTATTTCGAAGTGATATCTTAACATGATCTAAATGTATGTAATGAATTTCTTTTTCTAAAAAATCAATTTTAAAAATATTAAAATTTCGGAAAATTATAGTTTTTAGGATAAAAACACTATTTAAGCTGAAAAACAATCGGCTTTAGCATAAGGATGTTTTTAACAATTTATTGTTTTGATGATTTTGAATCTGGTATATATGACAGGACCAGTTTGGTGATACTTTATGGAGGACGGTGTATCTATGATTCATTTATACAGACCTACATGTTGGTTTTGGGCGCCATTTTGAGAACCCAGTAACAATATACACGAGACCAATTTCTTGGGAATCGTCCTTTGCCTAAAATGATGAATTTTAATTAAAACTATAGAAAACCCTTAAGTAAAGTTCTAAGCGAATACTTACAACGTTTTGTCTCATCATTAATTTGTTAGTGTTTAAAGCCGGGCCAGCAGTATAAATATAAATGGGAGCTTAATTTGAAAATATCTCAGTTTTTTGCACCTTTTATGAATGGACAAGATTTTTTTCAGCGATTGTTGTCAGAAATGTTTCTTAATATTTGCTATGTAAACTTACCTGAACGTGTTGCCCTTCGTGACAAAAATTATTCTTGAGAATTCTGTAATTAAAATGTACATGTAATTACACTGTCAGTACACAGACAGCTTAGCAACCCACCCTATACATAGGATCATTCGACCGTCAACCATCAAGTGATAACTTAGTACCATTACAGGAACTAGATGCATCACTCTCAAAATTCACTAATAGACAGACTCTACCACATGTCATTGTTGCAGGGGACTTCAACCTCCCAGATAGTAGCTGGACAGACAACAATATTCGTGACAGACCACAATACTCAATAATTTATTTAGCCATCACTGCCTCGCTCAGATGACCAGTAGTCCAACAAGGAGTTCCAACATCTTGGACCTAATAGCAACAACCAACCCAGACTTAATTACCAACACAACAGTATATCCAGGAATGAGTGACCACAATATAGCCATTGCTGATATAAGCATTAAAACGCAACGATAGCGCCGCCCTGAAAGAAAGGTATTTCAGTACAACAAAGCAAACATGGATGGATTGAAGAAGGACATGGCCATAATTGCAGAAAAGTTTTGCTCAGCAGACCAGCCAACCAGAGAAACGGAAGACCTTTGAACAGAATTTTAGAACGTCAATGGACAAGCATATACCAAAGAAATGGATAACATCTAGGTGGAATTTGACATGGATAAACCCCACAATAAAGATAATGTGTCACTAAAAACGAATCCAAAAAGAGTTCAGACTGACAGGCCTACCTTGAACTAGAGACCAGTCAAGAAAGAGATCGAAAAGGTACACGAACAATACAATACACAATTCCTGAACGAAGGCCTAAGAGAAAAAACCCAAAAAGTTTTACAATTAGATCAACAGTTAAAACAGTAGGATACCACCACTGAAGGAGAATGATGTATTTCTATCAACAACTAAACAGAAAGCAGGAGCACTGAACAGACAATACCAGTGAACCAGGGGACAACATACCAGCTGAAGGTCCAAGCCCCATTTCCATCAATGGACATAATGGAATTTACACCGAATGGGATATCGAAACAACTGAAAACCCTTGATGTCAGGAAAGCTAGCGAACAAGACAACATACCTACATGAATACTGAAACTGACAGCAGATGAAACATCCAGAGTGTTAGCCGTCATATTCCAGCACTCTTATGACAAAGGTCAAGTCCCATCAGACTGGTGACATGCTAACATCACAGCCATATTCAAGAAAGGAAGCAAGACTGACCCTAGCAACTACAGACCAGTGTCACTGACCAGTGTAGTATGTAAAGTTATGGAGCATATAGTTTTTAGTCAAGCCACGAATCATCTGAACTCAAACAACATCCTGGTTGGCTATCAACATGGTTTCAGATTAGGCCACTCGTGTGAGACCCAGTTTATTACCACAATCGAGGAGATCTCCCGAGCTCTGGACATAAAGAAACATGTTGATATGATGATACTGAACTTTTCTAAAGCCTTTGACACTGTTCTCCATTAACGAATCCTCAACAAGCGTACATACCTTACACGCCTTACGCACAAAGACAGTGGCTGACAAAAAGATCACAGAAAGTTGAACTGGATGGAGAATCATTAGCAGAAGTTCCAGTTGAACCCGGGGTACCTTAAGGAACAGTCCTTGGACCTCTCATGCTAATTCAATTCTCAATTTGTTTAAAACATTTTGATTGGTCAGATCTTTTCTGTTACATTTGAGTCGATGGATTGGCTGTCAGTAACGTCATCTTATATCGATGGCGCATATAGGCATTTAAATCCATACGCCACAACGTTGCTATATTTTAACTTGCTACGGCTATATTGATGTTAAAAGTTTTGATTTACTGTGTTACTATAAATTGAATTATAAGAAATGAAAATAATTTTTCTTATGGAATTATGGAAGAATTGGACAGTTGCAAAAAGAAAAATTAATTTCATCCCTTAAATAGTAAAACATTTTCATCCTAGCAGTGATTGTCCATAATGGTTTGTGCTTTGTACAATAATTGTACATTAGGATTTGTTACTTTACTGTATTAAACCGTATTCATAATTACTGAAAAATACGTTTAAATGTGTGGTTCTTGGACAAAGAAATTTCCTAATTTAAATTGAAATTGAAATACATGTATTTACAGAAAATTCAGAATTTATTTATACGATACTGAGAAGAGACTGGTACAATACATTAGGTAACATCCAAATAAAATAAAATGACTAGAATTTTTTTTGTAAAATGTGGCCAAAATCTCTGAAAAACGGAGCTTTAGTAATAATGAAGACGGTTTAAAACTAGTAAAATAAGAAAGCATAGCGACAATTATTCAATGTGCAATTGTTTGTAGAAAAATACCAAATCTAACGAATTAGAATCCCACACCAGCAGGTTCTTTTGTTTAAAGATCAATAACTCCCAGGAAACTTAGCAAACCAACTCAGGTTAATGATATGCATATCTCCTGTCAATTTTGATAGATAAAATAGTGCTTTATAGTTTTGGGGAATTTGTCAAGACAAGAATTTTGGACGGACGGGCGAAGGACGGAAGCAAGACGAAAACTTGCATTTTTCCGATAGGCGGGATATAAAAAATAAAATATAAATATATACGCTATTTGTTTTTATTTATATTCCTGATTTAGTTGATCTAGTTTTACCGCGAGAGAAGATTATTATATTCTTATCACAGTTTTTTATTCCAGCTACAATACAGACCTGCCGAAAGTTTAACACTGAGCTAACGAAAAGGAGTCGAAACTCGCATGCTGAGTAGATGAGATATTGGACACTTAGTTGCCGAGAGATAAAAAGTTACATTAGCAGCTGCCAAGAGATAGATAGCAGCATTAGCCAAAAATATGTCGAGTTGAGTTGGGCGTGATTCGGAGCCATCTGGTGAATTTTGGACCGGTCTGTACTGTACGTGATATAAGTTATCTAGAAGTGTTACTGATAAACAGTATTCGTGACGGTGGATCTTATACAGGTATGTATATAATAACAGTGATTGATTGAATAAAGTTTTACGACCAGTCAAGAATATTTCACTTATATACAGATGTCACCAGTTGTAGGTGAAATGGTAGGACGTTTTATCAGGGAGAGTTCCCAAACGTACCATGATACAAAGGACATAAGTTTTAAGGTCTCTTTTGAAGGACTGGTTACTTTCATTTCTAAATGCCGATTGCTTGGTCAAACCCGACTTCCAAAATATGAAGCACACTCTCTAACAACGTTTTGTGCAAGTATTTCTTATCTGTTTTGTACCAGTGCGATCTTACAGTGCTAAAACACTCGCCTGCAATTTAGAAGATAAACATCGCAGACCGCTTCACCCACTATACTAGTTCCAAGCCAACAAAAATCATTTATCACTTGTGATCGACCGGCGTAAAACCCACAGCGGGGAGACGACCGCGTAAAACCCACAGCGGTAAGACGAATAGTGTCTAATCCACAGTGGTGATACGACCGGTGTCGAACTAAAAAGCTGCGAGACACCTTGGGTTCTGCAGGTAATCAAAAACAAACATACTTATCCATGTCCGAATCACATTCCAGAAGCATAGTAAAAACTTTGGAACTGACAAATTAGCTTAGACACGTAAACTTCCACCAGGGAAGGTAAACGTTTTTCCGAAACAAACGCAGTTACGGTGGCCCTGCCATCATTTACATATTCTCATGATTCTTTTTAACATAATTGCAAGGGAGATAATTCACTTTAGCTGATTACTCTCTAATTTTATAATATGGTTTCCATTATAATACACGGATCATAGGCGTAGGAAGGTTTTTAATATTGGGGGGGCCAAACCGAAGCTATGTCTATGTCGTGCCGCAGGTACGACCTCGTGCCTATGGCACGAGGCGGGGAGAGTATGAGAGGGGTGCTAAACCCCTCGCATAGGTGGGGGTCTGGGGGGCCTCCCCCGGAAAATTTTCAAAACTAAGTCCTGTCTAGACGCATTTTCGATGTATTGTGCATCGTTTTGATAGGTTAAAATACTGTGATATCAAGGCAAGATTGTATAAAATAACCGTATAACACAAGTTCCATAATCAATCTCTCTCATTGGAGATGATCCAGAATTTTAGAAAGGGGGCGTATAATGTGAAAGCCGAAGGCTCGAACCTTCTAGAAAATTTTGAAAAAGTGGCGCAAAATCCTGCATTCTGGTGCCATCTGAGCTGAACAATATGTATTATTAGCGACAAAAGGGGGGGGGGGGTGTACCGCTGAATCCGCCACTGGATATGGGGGTACCCCGGAAAATTTTGACGCCCTTTTACAAGTATAATGATGAAATTGATACTTGATTGGTTACCAGATGGACATTTCCTGTTAAAGCTCTTGGTTTTTTTCTATTTTTTAGCATGATACAAAATTTCACACAATATATTGCGGGGGCCTGGCCCCCCCTTCTCTGACATTGGGGGGGCCCGGCCCCCGCTGGCCCCCCCTGCTCCTACGCCTATGCGGATCTGTCTTAAATCATTTCCTATTTTATTCATAGAGAAGGTAAAACATTGCGGAGGGTAATGACCTTCTCCAGTGTAGATACACAATACTCCCTTAACATTTTATAATACACGTGGTTTATATTGTATTTCAGAGCTTCTAGTAAGAAGTGGATTTCACAACAATGTCTACATCTGCCGGTAAGCTATATCCTATTGTACTTGGCAAGAGACATGACCGACACCACCATCATAACAGCATCATAATAAAGGAACCAGAAATGTGTTTTTTTTTGCCGGTTCACATATAAATGAACAAATCGCAAATGGGAGAAAATGTTACTAGCCTTTAAATACAGGTTGACCTTCGTCCCCAATATTGCCGAGTTGTTTCTCACTTTTGACCTTATGGCCTTGACCCTTGACCTAAATCTGGCAGGTGACCACATACACCGCCTAATGTTAGTCAACATGTGTGGCAACTTTAATCCAAATCTACCATAAACATTACAAACAAGGAACAGACAGGACATTGGGGTAGACTGACAGAGTGAGTCCTATATACTCACTGTACATCGTTTGCTTGGTGGTGGTGGGAGTTGGGATGGGGTTATAATAACAAATGTCACAAACAAAATACTGAGAAAATTTATCGTAAAATGTGAAAAAGCTTAGCGTAAAATACCCTGTGAACTAATACAAGACTTTGTAGTCCGGCTAATCAGCCTATAAACCCCCATTTTAATTTCTAATGGTCTCTCTTTTCAGAATATCAGTATAATGGTGATGAGTTTAAAGTGACAGATAAAATGAAAACAGATTTTAACCAATATGGATACATCATGGTTAGGTATAGATCTATATACTCAAGGAGTGTGGCGTTAAAAACTCATATTCAGCCAATCATAACACAAACCTATTACTACTTAAAACATACAGTACATCCCTGTTGAAAGTTAAACATTGAGCTAAAGATAAAGAATCGGTGCTCGACAGGCCTAGACGTTTTGTGGATATAGTGATGACAATTGATTGAAAAGTCGCCAAAAATGGTAGATGCTGCAGACAATCTGTCGAGATATAACTAAAAAATGAGCTTCTGATTCGGCACTCAGTGGCGGATTTAAAGGGGGGGGGTTGTAACCCCCCCTTTGAAAAATAAAAAAAAAGAGAAGAGAGAGAGAGAGAGAGAGCTATTGACTGATTAAAAATTATTTTCTTGGTCCCCATCGGGGCTCTGCCCTAGACCCCTCGTTTCTGGAAGCACGTATTTTCTGAAGTGAACATAATGGCTTAATTATTTAAAGTTTTAATTTAATTCTGTAAATCCTAATAGTTATAACTATATTTCAATGATTTTATAGAAACTTGCTCGATACAGAAGAACTTGGAAAAATCAAGTATGCCCTTGAAAACAACAATGCTATTATTGAACACTCGTTCAAGGTGAGCTATATAAATCTCTTTTCAGTCAAAAACAAACTTACCTATCAATGCCCAATTCACTAACCCAAAGCATAGTAAGAAAACTTTAAAAACTGCCAAATTAAGTTAAACACGTGAACTTTTACTAGGGAAGTGAGGCCGGGTGCTCCGGAATAGTATACTCAACTGTGCATAATATTAACGTTATGTCCCTTTGTCAACATCGAGAATCATTGGACCTTTCATCACATGTACAGGTGGCGGGTGTAGCTAGACAGGAGGCCTTTACCTGGCGGAGCACCGGTGGCCTTACTTCCCAGGAAGAAGAATAAGTGTTTAATTTAATTGCTAGATTTCAATGTTTTGGGACTGTGAATTGTAGGTTGTAGTCCATATAGCTTCATTCAATATGAAACGGGGTTCATAGAACAAACACGTTGTTAATGTAAATATTCTGTTACAAAAAACACAAACCTTTAACTAATTGTAATTGTCAAGACAAACAACATTGACCTGTCCATTTGACCTTTAATTTAATTATTTGTTATGGACGAGTACATTTATATAGAGGGAACGCACGTACTAACTGCGAATCCTAACACTACATATGTGAATGGGTGGTTTCTCCTGTATGGAAGTGTGGGAAAGTGAATTTTTCTTGCCGTTGGCCTTCACTGATTCACCTGGTATCAGTATAATGGACTGGGGGAGTGGTACGCTTGTCTGCGGCGTACTGACTCTGTGAGCTAGCACGGTAAAGTCGCCCTGAGTGCGCGCTAGTACAAGGCAGACCATACAACACCCTCGCACTTCACATGCATACACAAAATTGTTCATAGATTAATCCATAGAGATGAATTAAATAGTTCTCGTCGCGAATAGCTGAAAAATTGCTGACGTTAAGCAACATTCAACCAACCAACCAACCAACCAACCTGTATGGAAGTCAAATATAAATATAGCAGGCCAATGTTTTTGTCTATATAAATATTTAAAAACTATATAATGTTTATAAGGTATAAGGTCCGTTAGTCCCAATTTGTAAGCCCTATAACTTTCTAATCTGTGGAAGGATTTTGATCAAACTGACTACAACTGCACATCATCCTAAGACGATATGCCACATCGAAATTTAGAAATACATGTATAGGTCAAAAGTCAAGGTGATGAGGTCAATTTTGGTCACGGAATTATTTGTCTCTCCGGAGATTGATCTAGGTTTTATAAATACGTTACAGGTTGATGATGATGAAGGCGGTTTGGCTAGAATGGTGAACTGGTGTCATCCTGGATCTGACATAACAGGAATGTTGGCACGATCAGAAAAAGTAGCAGGAACCTGTGAAGAGGTAACAAACAATTAACCATTGAACTGTCTCAAAATGTTCAGTACATGTATGTAATTCCAACCGCTGGAACAGCCAATTTATGACGCCACGCATTAAGAAAGAAATGAGTAACGTCACTTTAGCAATGAAAATTATAGTCCTACAATTTAATTCAAACAGTGTTTGATACAATCAAACAATACAGTAGTAAAGATTGCTAAATAAACTTCTATTCTGTGACACAGAGAATATCATTCGATGGATTTTAGATGAAACAGGTGTCTGAATTTGTAAGAATGCTTTTCAAATTGGCTTAAATGCAAATACCTTAGTACCGACCTGTAGAAAGTTACTAAGCTAACGAACAAGTGCAAAATAGTCAGCTGATCTCAGTCTCTTGTAAGCTTTTCCTAACAGCTTTTCAGGTGCTGCTTTCTATCTCTTGGTCACAGTTTTATATAACCTGGTCACTCGGCAGCTGAACTTCGATTTCTTTTCGTTATCTTAATGTTAAACTTTCAACAGGTCTGTACAAATAACATTGCTTAAGAAACAAAGCCAAAAGGGTAAAGTTGCAATGTGAGAAAATATCGCTTTGTTGAACTCTTTAACAAATCATCCTGGATATATTTGACGTCCCATAGCTCAAAATTCCTTTCACTCACAATTTCGAATTGATACGTGGTTGGTGTAGCTAGCTAAACAGGAAGGTGATTGCTCTTCCGGATTGCTCTTCCAGAGCACCCTGCTGAAAGTTCAAGTGTTAAACCTTATTTGACGGCTTCAAATTTTCTCAATTTGCTTTTAGATTGTGATTTGGACATGGATTCGTATGTTTTGTTTTTGATCATCAGGGTTTGTGTTTTGTAGTTACTTGGAGGAGAAGTTTATCATTACCATTCTAAATTAATGATGAAAGACGCAGGAACTGGCGGGAAACATATCTGGCACCAAGACTACGGGTAATATATACACTTTGAATTACAGAACAAATTTTCTAAAGTTTACCTCCAAGCTTACGAATTAGTGCCGATCGGCAGCTTATTTCGGCCTCTCGTTGGGTATATTCTCCACAACTTCATGACAGTTGCTGTTTATCTCTCTATAGCTTTTTGGCTACTAGCTATACATCTCTTTGCTGCCAAACTTACGCGAAAGTTACGCGTTAATTTACGAATGTTCCGCATTGTTACACGAAAATAACGTGTTATTTCGCGAAAAGTACGCCTTATCACGCGAGTTTATTCCACCGAACTGAGCCTCGTGATAGTTGTTGTATAAATGAGAAGGTTAGTGACCTATACACGAACTTGTCATGAATCACTGGAGATCATTTCTTTATTGTTAGCCCACTGCGGCGGTAGCTAAGTCGGTAGCTACGTACATGTATGTCGGGTGCCGTGGGTTTGAACCCACCCCGGGTGTGACCAAGACTTGAAAAAGATAGTGACTGTTCTTTTGTCAATCACCCAGCATTTACAAATAAAAGTCAAGGGGTCCTTCATCTTTAACTACCTAAGTATCGATATTAATTACATGTTCTTGACTGGGACGTAAAGCCCCAATCAATCAATCAAACAATCTTTACTATTAGAATTAATTTTAATCAAACAATAGCGGTTTTTATTTTGTTTTTTTTACAACCACTCGAGTCATATTTGTTTTTGAATCTTTTTCAAAGATATTGGTATAAAAATGGAAATTTATTCCCTGATATGATGACGGTATTTATAGCAGTGGACAGATGTATGAAGGAGAACGGCTGTTTACAGGTACACTTTGCTATCTATCTTCACCAGAATATTCAATTTATTAAGTATACATACATGGAAGACGACTGAAAGTACATTTAAAGAGAAGTGTAGATATAATCAACAGCGTGTACAGCATTTCTGCTGGATTCTCCACACACACACACACACACACACACACACACACACACACACACATATATATATATGTAAAATTATCATTATGCACAATATTAGTGCTGGCTTCGTATGTGGGAGGTCAGACCGGACTCTGGCCAGTTCTGATCAAGACTTGAGAACAGATATTGATTGCTTTTTCGCCAAACAATCGGCATAATAAAGAGATGAAAGTCACGAGATTCTTCGAATAAGACTTTAAAACCAGATGCCCTATGTCCTGACAGGCGTGGCACGTTAAAGAATCACAATTGTATTTTGCCTTAGTACCCTGCAAAGGTAAAAATTTCTGTTACTTCAAAAAAGCTATCTTTGTCTCGATAGTAAAATATTCTTGACCTGAGCATATAACCCGACCAATCAATCAATCATTCAATCTGCATCATATATAATACAGTAAATAGTGGAAGCTGATGTTTGTATTTTTCTATCGTTTCACCAATATATGCATCGATATAAGTGAAATATTCTTGACCGAAGCACATCATCCCAATCAATCATACAAACAAACAAACAATCAATCAATCAGTCAGTCATGATGTACTGTATATTTCAGATACTCCGAGGGTCAAACAACTGTGGTAGGATAGAGCACAACTTTATCGCGGGACAACAAGGTGCTGACGTAGAAAGGGTTAATGCCATTGCAAAAATATGTCCTTTAGAGTCTGTTGAAATGGAACCCGGTAATATGCTTAGAATTCTTATTCATTTGAATTTTATTTTTGTGTTGTGCAGATTTCTCCAGTTCAATAAATTCTGATAGGACAGAGTAACATTATACCGTTGAGTTATATTCAAACAGAATAACATCAGAATTTGTTATGGTGACAAAAACTGACTCGAACAGACCTCATGACCTAGGTTGAAATTCCGTTCAGGAAAATCCTTTTATTAAAAGAATGATCAGTTCACATGTCGAAAGTGAGTGGCTGTCTCATCATTCTCGACTTTAATGCAAATGAAATTGACTGGTATTATATCGTGTTTTACCAAGTGATAATGAAAAACAAACACACTAATCCATGTCTGAATCACAATCCAGAGGCAAAGTAAAAACTTTGGAACTGATAAGGTTAAACACCTGGGAAGTGAGGCCGGGTGCTCCGAAAGGGTAAGCACCTACTGTTTAGCTAGCCGCGTGTGTAATCAAAATTGAGTGAAAAGAACATGCATGGAATTATATTGGACGTCAACTATATATCATGAAAACATTAGAACGACACATATCGTTAAAATGTTATCAGAAACAAGAACATTCAAGTTTCAGAACCCAGGTCCTTTGTCACACAGACAAGTCTAATATTACCTTGGATTAAAAACAGAAATGAAACAAATTCTAGATAACGTTTCTTAGTTGTTTTACTCTCATAGGAGATGCACTATTTTTTCACTGCAATTTACTTCATACAAGTAGCCAAAATAAAAGTCCAAATAGAAGATGGGCATTCTTGTGTGCTTATAACCGGGCTTCTAACAATCCGATAAAGAAACATCACCATCCGTCATATACCAAACTACATAAGGTAGGTAACAACAACATCATCATCATTGTAAATTTAAAATACAGATTGCTCATCTACATGGTTGATGCATTGTTGCTATAAAGTTTCATTGAGATTGATTGAGACATCTCTGAGAAAAACGGAAGATAGGCGTATGCGAAAAGTGGAATAATAATAATAACATTAATAATAATAATGGAAATAAGAAAAGAGAAGGGAAAGCGAAATAAGGGCAATAAGTCTTTCACACAGAGTTATTATTATTAATAATAATAATGATAATTATTATTCGACGCACTTAGAGATGAATGTTACTAGATCCTTCGAAAGAGTCCTTAAAAACCGATGTCATTTGTCACGGTAGGCATGACACGCCAAAGAGCCCTCCCTATACTTTGTCCTAAGCGCACTATAAAGGTAAAAAAAAGTTTGTTACTTCATCTATAGCTAGCAACATCTCGTCATAAGTGGAATATCCTTGATTGGAACTTAAAACCCCATTCACTCACCCACTCCCTTGCTCAATCAATCCTGTGAAGAGATCCTATCGCTACCCAGCATTTGGATATTCTTATCAGTTTGGGGTGATTATGTACCTTTTATATAAAGTCCAACCTGCCTTAAGGGTCACCTCTATGTAACGACCACCTGCTTATAAAGGCCAATGAAATTTTATCCCAATTGTTCTTAATTAATATTATTTGAACCTGTATATAAAGGCTACCTATCCATATAGGGTGGCTTTTATAGACAGGTTTCACTGTATTTTTCAACAACATTAAGGCAACTATAGATTGTTAACTGTTTTTGCTTTTAAATTTTAGGTTCCCAATTCAGCTATAAGGGAATGTACTAATTTTACTGATATGACGGGAAAGGATTTCCTAGACCCCAAGACATCAAGCACCATGAAATATACTGGGAAAAAATAAAGAACAAAATGCTAAAAAATTGGAGAAAGTTTGATTTTTATCAAATATACTGGGAGAAAATAAAGGACAAATTGGAAAAACATTGGAGAAATTTTTCGTTCTTTTTTGTTTTAAATGATCAGTTAGAAATCCTGTCTTGGTTTGATTTTGGATTTCGGACTTCTAACACTTCTACTGAAATATTGTATAATAGGAAAAAATAATTGACAAATTGGCAAAACATTGTACTTGTAGTAAATGTTTGTCGGTTCTTGGTTTAATACTAGGTTTGAAATATTAATTCTGGCTTATTTTGATTATGGGTTTCGGAAGACATTACCAATTCTAACACTGATGGTTGGGTTTTGAATTTCTTTTGTGGGAGTGGGGGGGGGGGCAGGGTGCTTCCATTGCATGGACTCTTCCATGTTTCATCACCAGTTACTAAACGTAAATGGAAGCTATCCGGGTTATCATTATAAATGCCAAGAAGCTCCCGACTTGACTGGAGTCTTTGGAAGCGATCCTGCACATTAAGGTTTCTGGGGACCCATCTTGTGGATACTGATGCTCGTGGATAACCGTGTATACACTTCCATGTGAAATGTCACATCTCCTAGCTATGTCGTCAATCCTAATTCGACGATCATTCATGATGAGGGTCTCCACAGACATGACAATTTCCTTTGTGATGGCATCAGCTGGCCGACCTGGCCGTGACAATGTGGAATAAGCAGGACTACTGTCATCGTACACCTAGGCTATTCGCCGGTGAATTTCTTTGGCATTTGATCCCTCTACTGTGAGGAACTTTATTACTGCCCTAAACTCAACAATTTGATTTTCCATCATTGCTTGATGGTCACAAACTTTGAATGTTTTTGAGAATTACACAAATATGTTTTGACAAATAAACTTAATATGTTTAAAATATCGGAATGTTTTGTAGTCTAAATAAGTAAAGAAAATGTGTGTTACGCTTGGTTGAATACGCTGTTCTATGAACTTTCTGACTTCCCCTCGTATAAAAATTAAGGGTAAAATTATAAACATCGGACAAACTAGACAGTTTAAAACATCTTCCTTACTCCTATTGCCATAAAATTTTAGCAATATATGTTTGTTTGTTTCTCTAATTAAATAAAGGACTAAGAAAACAATTGCAGAATACGATCAATTTCCAACATTTGTAAATAAAAATAACTGTAACAATAGATATAACGTCTTATACTGATTTGTTGGGTTGGATACAACTTTTCTTTCATCTTCCCATTTGTAAGATTTCCGCTTGAAGAAACGATGGAAGAATAATAGAATCTATCATGAGTATCCATGTAGGATAGAGAAATCTCGGGGTTGAATATTAGGGAAATCTCACCCGAGGGGTTGAATATTCCAGTTGAGGGTGAGATTTCTCTATCCTACATGGATACTCATGATAGATTCTATTATTCTTCCAAAAAATAAATATGACCATCGGACAGAATCTATCCGATTTTGGTTTATACAAAATGTATAAAATAGAAAACAAAGCCATTTATTCTAATCTCCTAAAATAAACATTTGAAACGCAGTTAAAATATCTAAATTTTGGAGACTCTGGTGTCATTTTCTCGCAAGACGACGTCATGTCTCTAAGATATGACGTCATTCAATTGTCCTTTGATTGTGACGTCACTGAAAGCCGCACGTGGAGGTGAAGATAGAAATTTCTTCCATCTTTCTATGTTTGAGATAGAGATTTCCGCTTGAAGAAACGATGGAAGAAATTTCTATCTTCACCTCCACGTGCTTATCTTCACCTCCTCGTGTGGCTTTCAGTGACGTCACAATCAAAGGACAATTGAATGACGTCACATCGTGGTGACATGACGTCATCTTGCGGGAAAATGACACCCGAGTTTCCAAAATTTAGATATTTTCACTGCGTTTAAAATGTTTATTTTGGAAGATTACAATAAATGGCTTTGTTTTCTAGTTTATATATTTTGTATAAACCAAAATCAGGAACATTCTGTCTGATGGTCATATTTATTTTTATGTAAAACGTTAAATAACAAAGTTAGATTTACAAAGATGGCGTCGATGTCGACGTTACTGATACGTCAAGCCAAAAATTGTCATCAAAATGGAAGAAAAAGAATCAATCATGAGTTTATCCATGTAGGATAGGGAAATCTCACCCGAGGGGTTGAATATTTCAGTCGGGGACGAGTGTTGAGCTCACTTGCAGTTGAGGTGTTGAGCTCACTTGCAGTGGGGGTGCTGAGATAGTTGCACAGGGGGATGAGGACAAATTTGCACTTGGATTCACAGATGGATCCATTTCCATTTCATTTTGAAATAAATATTGAAAATTAAATTCCTCATCAGGAATCCCTTTTATGAGTTCATGCCTTGCAGCTTTGACAATTTCTCCACTAATCAGTGATTGTACTATATACATTTCATATGTACCAAAAGGTTTAACAATATTTACTATTTTTCCCTTTTCTCCATTGGTACCTATAGTCACCACTTGTCCAATCCCAAAAACTCTTGACATTTTCTTCAGTTGTAAACAAACAATAGCAGACTACATGGAAACTATGGAATGGAAATGTAGTTCCAGTTTCCTGTCTTGTCTTGCGTATTCATACGCCAGTTCCATTGTAATCAATTTCACACATTGCTATTGTTTTTTTTTATTATTGAATTTATGTAATTTGTGGTGCAAGAAATAGAATCAATCACTACTGATGGTGCCAGATAGGGAAATCTCAACCCTCGTTCTAATATATTTGGTCCAGAACGAGGCTTGCCATAAGTAGTGATAGATTCTATTAATCTTCACCTCCACGTGGTTATCTTCAACTCCACGTGCGGCTTTCAGTGACGTCACAATCAAAGAACAATTGAATGACGTCATATCGTGGAGACATGACGTCGTCTTGCGGGAAAATGTCACCCGAGTCTCCAAAATTTAGATATTTTCATTGCGTTTCAAATGTTTATTTCAGGAGATTAAATAAAATGGCTTTGTTTTCTAGTTTATACATTTTGTAACCAAAATCAGGTACATTCTGTCCGATGGTCAAATTTATTTTTATGTAAAACGTTAAATAACAAAGTTAGATTTACAAAGATGGCGTCGATGTCGATGTGACTGATGCTGCAAGCAAAAAAATTCATCAAAATGGAAGAAAAAGAATCAATCATGAGTTTATCTATGTAGGATAGGGAAATCTCGTCCGACTGAAATATTCAACCCCGAGGGTGAGATTTCCCTATCCTACATGGATACTCATGATAGATTCTTATTATTCTTCCATATCCGCTCATGTGAGATGGGGTTTTCTGCCAATGCCATGGGCGAGATTTTCCTATCCGACATGGATACTCATCATGGATTCTTATAGTCTAACCAAGTGAAGGAATTATAAGAGCTTGTTTAAACTACTTTATACAACTAAGAGAACTACTTAAAATTACATTGTTAGTCTGGAAAATTGCAAACCTCTGGTTACCAAGGCCCTCAAAAACTTGGTCATCACAATAATGTTGATAAGTACGATGTCCATGTATCCAAATATTACCATGGATATATTTGACTCTACATAGTTGCATGTTCGTTACATTCTAAATTTCGACACCTGTCGCTGTAGCTAGCTAGACAGAAACTGCTTTTCCTTCCAATGCAACAAGCGTCACTTCACTGGTGGTAGTTCACGTTTTTTATTTAATTTGTCAATCATTAAAATCATTAAATCTTAGTTTTCCTACAGAAATGTAAAAGAATTATTGTTTGATAACTTATGTTACTAATGTAAAGGATTTCGCTGAACTAAGTTGTCATGTGCTACTTTTGATTTTTTATGAAATAATATAATTCAAAAGTAGCACATGATAATTTGTCATGTGCTGTTTTTGAATGCATTATTTTAATAGAAATTCAAAAACAGCACATGACAAAGTAACCAATGGCAATGATTATACAAAAATTGAAACAACTCTATTACAGGGGCCAGTTATGTGTATATAAAACATCACTTAACACTTAAATGTTTATTATGCTGTCTAATGTTTCATTTCGTAACTGATATTACAATTCATTTTCAATCAAATTTTCTCTCTGGACTTAAAATCGACAAATCAACAACTTCCATCTGCGGTCCCTTTAAATAGAAAAAAAATGTATATTAATGATAAAATTTATTTTGCCAAAACAATATTTTTCTTCGCACCCAGCTTTTCACCTCCCTGGCATAAGTTTACAGTTTATTTTAATATAACAGTTTTTTTAATTGTAATTTTAACACGGACCGATATGTTTGTGTCTGATTGAAGTATAAAACAAGCTATATACGTGTAACTTTGGTGGACAAACCCTATATTTGTGCCATACCGGTCCTTGTCCAAATCACAATAAGTGAGCCACACACACACGTGCGCGCGCGCGATTGAAAATTGAATGAAGAGAATAAACGATTAGCATCTTTCGTTCCATTGATGATATTTATTGAATATCCTGCTATTCTGCTATTAAATCGTCAATGTAAATTAAATAATTGGACGTACATTAGCGTTTGAGATTTAACATTTTTATTGTAAAAAACATATTTTTAAAACAAATATTACGACAACATGCTTTGAAAATACATGTAATATGAAATAATTTCTACTGAAAATCTGTATAAAATACAAGAGGTAGCAAAGAAAATATTTTCATTTTATAAGGCTTTTTCTGGATACTATTAAAACAATAAATCTAGGGTGATATATGTAGATACACAATTCGGAGAAATTTTTTTGAAAACATGAAAAATAAACATATCTAAAGTAATCAGGAATTAGTTGATTAGTTTATTTCCTCTCTCTCTCTCTGTGAGGTCTGTGTGTTGTACTGTGTGTGAGAGTCGTGTGTGTGAGAGAGAGTCGTGTGTGTGTGTGTGTGTGTGTGTGTGTGTGACTTACTCTTTTTTATTATCATGGTAGCTGAATAAACCATGTATTGCGTGATGTGGAGGTACATGGTAGTCAAAGTACTGGTCCCAATTGTTCAACCACCCAGTCATTTTACAATTAACAGGCTTACTTACTGAAATTAAAAAACTCAACAACTGCAGTTAATAATACACATCAAATAAAGTCACATATAAACACAGTCATACATTATCAAACAGTAAAAAGCAAATTGGAAATGGCCAAATACAACAAGAAAACCACAAAACATTTAAAGTTAAAATGTCCAAATCATAATCCCAAAAGCATAGTAAAGACTTAAAAATTATCAAGTTAAGGTAAATACGTGAAAGTCTACAAGGGACGCGAGTCCGAGTGCTCCGGAACGGCAAGAATGTAAACGGCAAAATGTTGGGTAAAGATAAACATACACTTTGAAAACTGGCAAATTTAAATTAAAAATAAACACGTGAACTTTCATCATTGAAAGTGAGGCCAGTGTTCCAGACGGAATAGTATCTCCTGTGTATCTAGTTTCAACCACCACGTGTTAACAGCTATCGTGTTTACGTATTACACAATGGATATCGCAAATGTACCACGTGATCAATACTCTTTAACGATTGTGCGGAATATTTTGGAGCATATTCCTTAGATAACCATCTCCCGTTCTCTACAGGATAACGTCAACAGGCGCACTTCCATATTTGATGGAACTAAATCATTTTACCTCTACTCGTGCAGCAATAAACTTTCCAGCGTCTGTCCTCGTGACGGTACTATGGTAACTTTGCAATCCACTTACAACGCCACCGTTTGGACAAATAAAACCAATCCTTTGATCAAAGTCATTTATATATCCTGAAATATGAAATATAAAGTACAGAAATAATATGTTTTCATAGGGCTTTGTTCACAATCGTTCCTCAAGCATTTTACACAAGGCAAAGACTTTTTTTAATTATAAATATATGTATAATCACCAACTAATCAAATATAATTAATATTCTAAAATTTTAATAATTTTATTGTTAAATCATATTATCTAAACATTTCTATTGGCTTAAATTACGCCACGTCGTTTGTGATGAAGGCCCAAACCGCGCAAAAAATCGTATTTAATTACATCATGTGCCCAGAATCATTTTCTATGTTGGCGTCAAGCAAGCGGTTTGTTTGTTTGCCTGATAAATAAAAGCAAAAGATCCATCGGACACAAAAATTAATAAATGAAAATTAAAATACAAATGTAATTTAAAAAAATATAAAAAAAATACCAGCTACAGCTGTGTTTAAGTACACGTAGTTCGGGAATACTTAACGGAAAGAAATATCCCAAATTTGGAATCAATATCCAAACAAGAATAAATCTGGCACATTTTCACTTAAGCACACTGAAAAAAATCTACACGACGGAGAACTACACGACAACGATGCATTGAATGATTTGAAAAATGGTACTTTTCAGTTTTTTTTAGGAAAAACTTTAGTTTTTGTCCTTTGTCCATTTGAATTTCTTCGTCGATAAAATTGTCATGTGCCACTTTTTAATGTATTATTTCATAAAAATTCAAAAGTACACATGACAAACAGACGCAATTTACTCGGTAGAAATCGCCATGGTAATTCACGTTGTAAATTGCGCTATACTATGCCATGTACTTACAGACTTGGGGTTTTCGTGTGAAGGAGTGTTACTCGGCACAACGAGGGATAAACGCAGCGGCCCAGGTACTGGTCAGTTTAAAAGTATGACACTGGTAAAGACTGTTATCTCTCGGTTGATTAACTATAAGGGTATGGGGGGGAAGGAGGCCTTACACAATGACGGGTTGACAATTGCTCCAGATAATATGTATAAGGTCTACTCTGAGCCGCGTTCTATGCTCAATTGAAGTAGTACAATAAGTGCAATCATGTATTGGTGTCCTATTCAACTTTTCCTGTCAAGTAAATCGTACATATATACAATCCACCAAGTCATATTCATTCTAGACTTAAGCGTTAATTGTGTACCAATACGCGTCGCTTGAAACAGCATAATACATTCCCTTGCTTTTGTGATTCGGTTTATTGAAAGACTACTTCCATAACGCGTTATTGCAAGACTAACAGGCGGCATTCGACCACGTCATCAACACAGTTACATCAGGTCTGTCTTATAATAAGGGCATTGCAGCGCTCATAGATACCAAACAAAAATGAACAGCAAAGTGAGGCGCGTACACCGAAACTAAGGTAAGAGGCGGTTGTTACTCCCGGGTGCGTTGCAATTAATTATAATAATAATGAGTATTAATGTAATGATGTATGAACATTACAAATAAGGCGCCCAAACGAATAAAATCAAACCCTGTATTCAGAACACTATTAGGAGGACTTTTAATGTTGGTTGTCGCTTTTTTCCATGTTCATGGCAACGGCTGTCATTTTGAAAATTTTAAACCTTTAATTAAATTCTACATACAATAGAAAAACGGCAGAGAAACTCAATGACTTTTTGACATTGTTAAAATGACAACAAAAATATGATCACTTAGCATAATTCATTTTCATTTTAAGATTTAATTTTATATATAGAAGTAGTACATGAATCTAATTAGTTGAAATTCAAACAATAGGCAAAGTTGATTGACATCACCTATACCCAATATCACAACCTGTTGTTTTGATGAGCTAATGATGCGTTGATTTTAAATTAATCCAAGCATTTACCCATGTAATGTCATATTGATAACTAAATACAGCTACTCTATCGAATTGAATAATAAATCATGCCCCAGGGATAACTGACCATTAGTGTTCCTTATAAAACAAGATTTAGCTTGAGAGCTTTTGGACATGGATCAGTGATTACTTAAGTATCCCACAATGAAAATTCATGCTTATTGTTTTAATTTTAAACAAAACGATAGCAACCATCCCATGAAGAAAACTATAGTTTGACGATGGGGATCTCAAAGTTAGTACCTAGACCTACCTGTCCCCACCCTCCTATTGGAATGACAATATGGGTTTACTTTAGTATCAGTCTATTCAACTTTTCATCAAGAATAAGAAAATATATATGTTAGGGGTGGGGATCTCAACTGTTCAAAAGTTAGTACCCAGCCCCACCTGTCCCCGCCCTCCTCTGGAATAACGTCATTGGTATTTCTGCAGTATCACTCTATTCAACTTTTAAAGGCATATGCTATGAAATAGAACCACCATTCAAAACAAGCTAATTTTTCACTGTTTGTTCTATATGAACATGCAAACAAAAATATGCAAAAATAATGGTAGGTCATCGCATTAAATTTTTTAACATCTCTCGTTCAATATATGCACTATTTCAAGGATTTTGCATTTTTACCAAAACATCGGTATAAATTGAAAAATCAACCTCAAATAAACTCAAGAAATTCATTAAAATGTTATAACCTCTAAAATACAACATAACCATTTTTAACATGTTAAAAATGTCAAAGTTGGCAGTTCAATGCACATTTATTAAAATAATTGCTAAAAAATACATTGGAGAAAGTGCTCATTTTACAGCCTTTTTCTCAAAATTTTCATACATTTTCATGTACAGAAAAAATCTACCATTGGAAATCTTATAAAAATCTGCCAAAAGTTTAACCAAACTATGTACTTCACAAAAAACAAAGAAAAACTGATAGGTCACCAGGGTATTTTCGAATTTAAAAATAAAAAATTACCCCTACCCCCATGATTTTTTTCAAATATACCATTGAAATAATTGAAAGAAATTTCCAAAAAATTTCTCTTATCAGTTAATTCAAATATTAGCGTCAGATTCTTGACAATACACAAAACAAAGTATATTTTTACTTATTATTTACAATATTAATCAATGTTTTATAATCTGAATATTTAAAATAGCTTCCTTATTATCGTAAAAATATCTGCGAATCTCATGATAGGAATTCAAAAACTCCAATGAAGAGAACAAAATGTAACAGTTTTGTTCAACCATCACAACATTCTAATATCTCTTGGAACTTAGATGAATTTCAATTAATTTGTGGTATGGTCAAAGAGAGAAAACTCTATAATATGTTAGTTTACATTTTGTGCATCTGTGCTAGTCATACTCGGATTATAGGCCGTACCGTTTTTCGTTTTGGATTATACAAGATAGATATAACCTAGTTGCTGCAACGTTGTGATGAAATTTTGACAATTCACCGTTGTATGGTTCCCATTTGTTTATGTTTACTATAATAGACATAATTTAATCATTTTTCGAAGCAAGTGGTTGAGAAGTACGTTCGAACAGAACAACGTTGTAACAGTTGGTCCAGATTTGTTTACTTGAATCATGCGGGCAGAACAATACTTCTCGCCTTTTCTTCTCTGATACTTTAATAAACAGCCCTCTTCTTCTAAGAGGCATTTTGATAATTAATTTTACAATTTATATTGCCGAATACTGATTAAAAGAAAGCCGGATGTTTACAGTTGCTACGAGTCGACCTTCGTATATCTTCATTTCATATGTCGCACCACTTACACAGACAATAACGTTAACAGAGCAGTCTCCCCTGGATGCTCGGATTCGGTGCGCAATGAAAAAACCCGAAAATTCTTAAAACAGAACCGGAAAATATATAGTTTCAGGGTGGGGATATCAACCATTTAAAAGTTTGTACCAAGCCCCGAGCGTCCCCACCCTCCATCAGGAATGACCCCATGGGATTTTCTTTAGTATCACTCTATTCAACTTTTCATGTAGAACCAGAAAATATATAGTTTATGGGTGGGGATCTCAACCGTTTAAAAGTTAGCACACTGCCCCGCCCACCCTTACCCCTCCCTGATACCCCCAGGAAAATTTTGTGATACAGACTTGTACATCTCGAGACACTGATCATGAATATATATGGTTTTATAGTACAAAATAAAGTATAAATGGCAAAATTGATCATTATTGTTTTAGGACCCCGCCCTTCTGCCCTGCCCCTAATAACCCCATGGGTATTTTGGCTCGGCCTCTGGGAAAGGAGATGTGTATCAACCTTCATGTGAAGTTTGGTTAAGATTGGACCAACGGTCTTTGAGAAATTGGTTGGACAAGTTCATGGCCGGAAGAAGAAGAAGAAGAAGAGGAATAATAACGAGTACTAATGTAATGATGGATGCATCATTACAAATAAGGCGCCCAAACGAATAAAAATCAAGAATTTTAAACTTGTAATATTGAGATTTAATTTTATATATAGAAGTAGTACATGAATCCAATTGGTTGAAATTCAAACAATAGGCAAAGTTGATTGACATCACCTATACCCAATATCACAACCTGTTGTTTTGATGAGTTAATGATGTTATGATTTTAAATTAATCCAAGCATTTACCCATGTAATGTCATATTGACAACTAAATGCAGCTACTCTATCGAATTGAATAAATCATGCCCCAGGGATAACTGACTATTAGTGTTGCTTATAAAAACAGATTTAGCTTGAGAGCTTTTGGACATGGATCAGTGATTACTTAGGTGTCCTAAACAATGAAAATTCATGCTTATTGTTTTAATTCTTAAACAAAATTATAGCAACCATCCCATGAAGAAAACTATAGTTTTAGGGTGGGGATCTCAAAGTTAGTACCTAGACCTACCTGTCCCCACCCTTCTGTTGAATGACCATATGGGTTTACTTAAGTATCAATCTATTCAACTTTTCATAAAGAATAAGAAAATATATATGTTAGGGGTGGGGATCTCAACTGATCAAAAGTTACCGTAGTACCCAGCCCCGCCTGTCCCCACCCTCCTCTAGAATAACGTCATTTGTATTTCTGCAGTATCATTCTATTCAACTTTAAAAGCCGAACGGAAAATATATAGTTTCAGGATGGGAATATCAACCATTTAAAAGTTAGTACCAAGCCCCGCCCATTCCCACTCTCCATCAAGAATGACCCCATGGGACTTTCTTTAGTATCACTCTATTCAACTTTTCATGTAGAACCAGAAAATGTATAGTTTATGGGTGGGGATCTTAACCGTTTAAAAGTTAGCACACTGCCCCGCCCATCCCCACCCTCCCTGATACCCCCGGGAAAATCTTGCAATACAGACTTGTACATCTCGAACACTGATCATGAATATATATGGTTTTAAAGTACAAAATATAGTATAAATAGCAAAATTGAGCATTATTGTTTTTAAGACCCCTCCCCTAATGACCCCATGGGCATTTTACCTCGGCCTCCGGGGAAGGAGATGGGGATCAACCTTCCTGTGAAGTTTGGTTAAGATTGGACCAACGGTCTTCGAGAAATTGGTTGGACAAGTTCATGGCCGGAAGAAGAAGAAGACGAGGAAGAATAATAAAAATAATAATAATAATAATAATAAGACGGTGCAAAAACAATAAGTCGCCAAACTTTGTTTGGGCGCCTTAATAACTAGAGATTGTAACTGGGATACCAGTTACGTATGATTCCCCACCATCCATAAATAATTTATGGCATATATCTGGTGAAAAGACCCTAGCAGGGTTAGCGCTGGGTTGTAAAAGTCTGTCGTCAAGGAAATCGCCAGTTGTAAAATTTTGTTGCCAATTTCATTACTGTGTCGCCAAAAAGGGTAAATCTTGTGATTTTCACGTCACATGCGTTTTTAATGTTGTGTATATTTTGCCTTGATGAACAATTACATTTTAAAGGCAGTTATGTATAAAGTACATTTGTACCGCGCCGACCTGGTAAACTAAAAAATCATACCTTGATTGCTTTTTAAAATTTCTTTGAAAGTTAAAGTAGATTTGAATTAAAGTTTTCGGTTGAAAAAAATCGTACATTGGAAGGCCTTCTCGGCATAGGAAGTGACGTTTTCACTTAATTTTATTGAATAAGAAAACTCGTAGAACCCCTCTCAGGCCTCTGATTTGGCGTCGCCGCGTGTTACAATGAATGAACACGTATGGGAGGGTTTGCGCTGGCATCGCTAACTGCGATTGTTTTCTTTAACTTGCGACAAAACACGGAGCTTTACGATTTTTCTGGCCACAAGTTTTCAAAGTTCACCGGTATCTTGGTCACCAGTAATTAACAGGTGATAACACATTGAAGCCAGTGACGGATTGGCGAGTGTCACTGAATAAACACAGTAATTAACGACTGAGTTGATTAAGATCGTTGTCTTAGGTGCGAATGTAAGACCTTCTAATGATGGGCAGGTAGATCCAAGTAATATTGGAGCGTGTCGACACTGCCTGAGGATATACCCAGGTGCCCTCCCGATGTCGTCAGACAGTATAAACACCGATGGACTCGGAATTATTGTAAAATCCAAAATAAAATATAATAAAAGTTACCCTTTGTGATGTTTATTTAATATTTTTTCTAAAAAGTTTATTGATTAATAATCGTGATTCAATGCGCAATACACATCATAGGAGGCCATCTGTTTGTATTTTAATTACGCGACTTATATCGGTTATTCCTATATGTTTGAGGTTCATGATCATAACGATACATCTACTCAGTCAAAATAGTAAAAGACGGACATTTTTATATGAAGCATGTATGTTAACTCTATGTATAGTATGTTGAAATTGATCGACACTGTATATATAGACCCCCTCTATTGAAAAAAACGTACTTTTCAACACGTTGAGGTACATATTAGTTTAGGTGTATTATACGGAATAAATCTCATATTGTTATTTCCAGCATCTAAAAGACTCAGATCTTTATTGCTCTATAGATTATTTAGGTGTTTTTGATGCAAAAGAAATAAAGTCGACTCTCGTTAATTCGAAATCGGTTGAATCACAATTTCGCTTAAACCGAAATGATACAAATGGTCCCGTCAGATCGCTATGTATTTCTATGTAAATTTGTTAGTTAATTCGATATGCCGAATTTGAATCGAATTTCCAGTCCAAATTACGAAATATTACGAAAATTCCCATGTTTAAATCGAAGTGAACTTTCAGTCCAAATTACGAAAATTTCAATGTTTAAATCGAATAAAAAAGACACAAAAATATTTTATCTTAAACTTGAACAATACCTGAAATAATTGTCCATCTCTTATTTGAAAAGTGTTAATAGTAACAGAGTGGCGGCTTACTCGGAAGATTCATTTCCGACTAAAACTACAAATTTTTGTACTCTACATACCGGTCATTAGGAAAGTGTCAGTCAGTAAAAGATGACATTTCATTGGTGTAAACTTAAAAAAGTGGGCAGTCTTCTACTTCCACGGTCAGTGATTAACAGAAAACCCCCAAGCCATTTGATCTATCAAGGCAAATTGTATACACCATTCATCTCATTGTGTAAGGTTTTAAGTACAGGCGTGTGACGTGACAAGCTGTGGTTTTAAAAATCGCCAAGTTTTTAACGGTCACTAATCGGATTAACTCATAGGTGAAAGCATTGGCTTAGTATAATTAAGGTGTCGTAACCAGCTTATGTCCATTCAGAATTGGTTTCCCCGGGTATTTAACTACGTATTTATTTACACCCACCCACCCACCTTCAAGATAACGAAAATGAACGCGTCTTGATTATCTACACAGACAACAGATTATTGGTAGCAAATTTCATCTAAATCCATCAAGCCGTTCTCGAGATATGCGTCAGCATATGGTCTTGAGAGAAGAAGAATAATAAGAACTAGAGATTGTAACTGGGATACAAGTTACGTATGATTCCCCACCATCCATAAATAGTTTATGGCATATATCTGGTGAAAAGACCCAATTGATGTAAAATTTTGTTGCCAATTTCATTACTGTGTCGCCAAAAAGGATACTTTTTGACACATACAACATTTGACGTAATACACTAGTCGAGTCGGGTACCTGCATGTGCAGGTAGTCTTACATCAAAGTTACGGCCCTTCATATATGAATTACAAGATTGAATAAAACAATAAATGAACAAGAGATGTTGTTGTTTAGTTATTAATCAACAGGTAAATTTTGTGATTTTCGCGTCACATGCGTTTTTAATGTTGTGTATATATTGCCTTGATGCACGGTTACATTCTAAAGGCAGTTGTGTTTGAAGTACATTTGTACAGCGCCGACCTGGTAAACTAAAAAAAATCCTACCTTGATTACTTTTTTAAATTTCTTTGAAAGTTAAAGTAGATTTAAATTAAAGTTTTCGGTTAAGAAAATCGTACATTGGAAGGCCTTCTCGGCATAGGAAGTGACGTTTTCAATGAATTTCATTAAATAAGAAAACTCGTATAACCCCTCTCAGGCCTCTGATTCGGCGTCGCCGCGTGTTACAATGAATGAACACGTATTGGAGGGTTTGCGCTGGGCATCGCCAACGTCGCCAATTGCGATTTTTTTTTCTTTAACTGGCGACAAAAAAAACGGCGTTTTGCGATTTTTCTGGCCACAAGTTTTCAAAGTTCACCGGTATCTTGGTCACCTGTAATTAACAGGTGATAATAAGTTTCAAGTTTCTTTATTTCTCATACTGAATTTTATCAATACAGAGAACATATACATAATAATAAACATAAAACATATACAATATAGTGCACATGCAGGAAATTATCAATAATAACTAACTCACTAACCCGGAGGACTGATCCTCTTATTAATAACCTTGATAAATTTACACAAGTTATTTAACATAGACAATTTGTTAGAAGAAAAAAGATTATAAAACTTAAGAGTATTAACACTTGATGCCAGTGACGGATCGGCGAGTGTCACTGAATAAACACAGTAATTAACGACTGGTCTTAAAGATTGAGTCCTTGTCTTAGGTGTGAATGTAAGACCTTCTAATTATGGGCAGGTAGATCCAGGTAATATAGGAGCGTGTCGACATTGCATGAGGATATACCTAGGTGCCCTCCCGATGTCGTCAGACAGTATAAACACCGATGAACTCGGAATTATTGTAAAATCCAAAATAAAATATAATAAAAGTTACCCTTTGTGATGTTTATTTAATATTTTTTTAAAAAGTATATTGATTAATAATCGTGATTCAATGCGCAATACACATCGTATTTTAATTTCGCGACTTATATCGGTTATTCCTATATGTTTGAGGTTCATGTTAATAACGATATATCTACTCAGACAAAATATATGAATTTTTGTATTTGGCAATGTTCATGGAAATGGTACATTAAATTGAAATGTTTACAACAAAATAATTATCCTATAATATACAAAATGGTAGTTATAATAAATTAATTTTATTTACAATTTTTGCCTTAATTTTACGAGTATGATTTCGGGAAAAATAAATATTGGTGCCTCATAGATCGTGATCACGACTAAGGGAACAAAATAGTTTTTAAAAAATGTTCTAAATTTCATTTTAAATTTTAATATAATTCTTATCTTATGCATCACCATAGCGTCAATTTTCCAATATATTTCAACACACTATATAAAGTCCGGTTAAAGGGACAAACGACATACCGGTCATTAGGAAAGTGTCAGTCAGTAAAAGGAGAAATTTCATTGGTGTTAACTTAAAAAGTGGGCAGTCTTCTACTTCCACAGTCAGTGATTAACAGAATACCCCGAAGCCATTTCGACACGCTTAACCTTCTTCGATCTATCAAGGCAAATTGTATACACCATTCAGCTCATTGTGTAAGGTTTTAATAACAGGCGTGTGACGTGACAAGCTGTGGTTTTAAAAATCGCGAAGTTTTGATGGTCACTAATCGGATTAACTCATAGGTGAAAGCATTTGCTTGGTATGATTAAAGTGTCGTAACCAGCTTATGTCCATTCAGAATTAGTTTCCCCGGGTATTTAACTACGTATTCAATTAAGCAATTTACACCCACCCACCCACCTTCAAGATAATGAAAATGAACACGTCTTGATTATCTACACATACAACAGATTATTGGTACCAAATTTCATCTAAATCCATCAAGCCGTTCCCGAGATAGGCTGCATCATATGGTCCTGGCGGAATAATAATAATAAAAATAAAAATAAAAATAATAATAATAAGAAGAAACAGAACGAAAACAATATGATTCCCCACCTTCGGTGGTGGGGAATCATAATAATAAAAATAATAATAATAAGAAGAAACAGAACGAAAACAATATGATTCCCCACCTTCGGTGGTGGGGAATCATAATAATAATAATAACTAGAGATTGTAACTGGGATACCAGTTACGTATGATTCCCCACCATCCATAAATAATTTATGGCATATATCTGGTGAAAAGACCATAGCAGGGTTGTAAAAGTCTGTCGTCAAGGAAATCGCCAGTTGTAAAATTTTGTTGCCAATTTCATTACTGTGTCGCCAAAAAGGGTAAATCTTGTGATTTTCACGTCACATGCGTTTTTAATGTTGTGTATATTTTGCCTTGATGAACAATTACATTTTAAAGGCAGTTATGTATAAAGTACATTTGTACCGCGCCGACCTGGTAAACTAAAAAATCATACCTTGATTGCTTTTTAAAATTTCTTTGAAAGTTAAAGTAGATTTGAATTAAAGTTTTCGGTTGAAAAAAATCGTACATTGGAAGGCCTTCTCGGCATAGGAAGTGACGTTTTCAATTAATTTTATTGAATAAGAAAACTCGTATAACCCCTCTCAGGCCTCTTGCGACAAAACACGGCGCTTTGCGGTTTTTCTGGCCACAAGTTTTCAAAGTTCACCGGTATCTTGGTCACCAGTAATTAAAAGGTGATAACACATTGAAGCCAGTGACGGATTGGCGAGTGTCACTGAATAAACACAGTAATTAACGACTGAGTTGATTAAGATCGTTGTCTTAGGTGCGAATGTAAGACCTTCTAATGATGGGCAGGTAGATCCAAGTAATATTGGAGCGTGTCGACACTGCCTGAGGATTTACCCAGGTGCCCTCCCGATGTCGTCAGACAGTATAAACACCGATGGACTCGGAATTATTGTAAAATCCAAAATAAAATATAATAAAAGTTACCCTTTGTGATGTTTATTTAATATTTTTTCTAAAAAGTTTATTGATTAATAATCGTGATTCAATGCACATGTTTGTATTTTAATTACGCGGTTTGAGGTTGATGATCATAACGATACATCTACTCAGAGATGGACAATTTTATAAGAAGCATGTATGTTAACTCTGTGAATAGTGTGTTGAAATTGTTTGACGCTGTATATATAGTCCGATTTAAAAGATTGAAAAATATTGAGAAAAAAAACGTACTTTTCAACACGTTGAGGTACACATTAGTCTAGGTGTATTATACGGAATAAATCTCATATTGTTATTTCCAGCATCTAAAAGACTCAGATCTTCATTGCTCTATAGATTATTTTGGTGTTTTTGATGCAAAAGAAATAAAGTCGACTCTCGTTAATTCGAAATCGGTTGAATCACAATTTCCCTTAAATCGAAATGATACAAATGGTCCCGTCAGATCGCTATGTATTTCTATGTAAATTTGTTAGTTAATTCGATATGCCGAATTTGAAGCGAATTTTCAGTCCAAATTACGAAATATTACGGAAATTCCCATGTTTAAATCGAAGTGCACTTTCAGTCCAAATTACGAAAATTCCAATGTTTAAATCGAATAAAAAAGACACAAAAATATTTTATCTTAAATTTGAACAATACCTGAAATAATTGTCCATCTCTTATTTGAAAAGTGTTAATAGTAACAGAGTGGCGGCTTACTCGGAAGATTCATTTCCGACTAAAACTACAAATTTTTGTACTCTACATACCGGTCATTAGGAAAGTGTCAGTCAGTAAAAGGAGACATTTCATTGGTGTAAACTTAAAAAAGTGGGCAGTCTTCTACTTCCACAGTCAGTGATTAACAGAAAACCCCAAAGCCATTTGATCTATCAAGGCAAATTGTATACACCATTCAGCTCATTGTGTAAGGTTTTAATAACAGGCGTGTGACGTGACAAGCTGTGGTGTTAAAAATCGCGAAGTTTTTGATGGTCACTAATCGGATTAACTCATAGGTGAAAGCATTTGCTTGGTATGATTAAAGTGCCGTAACCAGCTTATGTCCATTCAGAATTAGTTTCCCCGGGTATTTTACTACGTATTCAATTAAGCAATGTACACCCACCCACCCACCTTCAAGATCACGAAAATGAACACGTCTTGATTATCTACACAGGCAACACATTATTGGTACCAAATTTCATCTAAATCCACCAAGCCGTTCCGAGATATTCTACAGCATATGGTCCTGACATAATAAAAATAAAAAAAAAAAATAATAATAATAAGAAGAAACAGAACGAAAACAATATGATTCCTCACCTTCGGTGGTGGGGAATCATAATAATATAATAATAATAATAATAATAAGAAACGGTGCAAAAACAATAAGTCGCCAAACTTTGTTTGGGCGCCTTAATAATAATAATAATAATACCTCTCCATCCGCAAATGTTTGGCCTATGGCCTCTATTTGAGCATGAAAAATCATACAACCTATCCTCATGACGATTACTATGCTTGCTCACTATACGCGTGATCACCTGGTTTCTGTGACAAACGAAGTGTAATGGCTTGTCATAGTCGTTTTTCCAACAGTATGCCAACTCTAAAAGACACACTAAAGCAAAGAGCTTTAACATAGTGCCCATGGTAGTAATAATGCTGAAATAGACGATTATGGATCATGTAAATAAACCACCGTTTTGGTAAAACACCACTCTACTAAATATATATTAAGTAGAGTGGAGTAATGGCGCCCCAGTCAAGATTCTTTCACTTACATCGAGGCCAGTTCATGGATGGTGGTAACTAGGGCATCCAGAGAAAATCACCGATCTTCAACAAGCGAATCGATTTTTTTTTCAATAGAATCTATCCCGAGTGGAAAGCGAACCTTGGTGATGGAAGGCGGTGATCCGTAAGCTCTGTCCCCACCCACCCCCACCCCCCACCCCCCAATGTTTTAATAGACTTTTCATTCCGTTTCTGGAAACAAATGCGTTATAATTGTTATAATTTTCAAACAAAATAAAAATAATTCATCGACAATTATTTTTTTCAATAAATAAGTAAATAAGAGCCGTAAATCGTAAAATAGTTCGGATATGAAATACTTCTCAATTTTCTTAATTTGTTTTCTGTTATAAGTTTTTATAAACGATTTACAAGAGAAATAAGTATATAAGATTATAGACTAACCTGTTTATTTACAACATGTACACTGTTGATGCAACAAACGTGAATGTTGTTCGTTTATATATGGTATTCTACACTACTGCATGGTGTCATTTTGCAACGTGTTGCCTGTTTGTACACAAACAATTCTTAGAATACAGTTTTGTACAAAAATTGTGTACAACTAGTTTTTCTACTTCTGCGCTGTCTATATGACTTAGTATATTATATATACGTCAGTAATAACAAAAAAGTAATTATTTGATGGATTTTTTGTCCAAGGCTTATCATTCTATCAAACAAGCAAAATTGGAATTTTCTGTTTTTGAAACAGAGTGGAGCATTATTAATTTACCCCATATCAAGAATCTTTAGAAAACGGGGTGTCCAAAGAAAACACTGACGCTCTGCAAGCAAACTGACCATCTATCCTGCCCACACTAGAATTTGTACAAATTTGATTCAAACATAGGCAGTAACGGGTACTGTAACGCCGCATAAACGTTTCAACACGTCTATGCGGGGAATTATAACGCATAAAGAGGACGCTTTTATGCGGCAAAAAGGCTACCTTCCGTCGCATAAAGAAAACATTTGAAGTACGATATCATAATATCCTTCACTATCATTACCTACACCTCCATCATCATTACCACCATCACTATCATCACCTACACCTCCACCATCATTACCACCTTCACGAAAAACACCACCACCATCACTATCATCACCTACACCATCATCACCGCCTTCACTCATCACCTACACCACCATCATCATTACCACCTTAACTATCATTACTTACACCTCCATCACCATTACCACCTTCACTATCATCACCTACACCACCATTACCACCTTCACTATCATCACCTACACCACCATTACCACCTTCACTATCATCACCTACACCATCATTACCACCATCACTATCATCACCTACACCATCATCACCGCCTTCACTCATCACCTACACCACCATCATCATTACCACCTTAACTATCATTACTTACACCTCCATCACCATTACCACCTTCACTATCATCACCTACACCACCATTACCACCTTCACTATCATCACCTACACCATCATTACCACCTTCACTATCATCACCTACACCACCATTACCACCTTCACTATCATCACCTACACCATCATTACCACCTTCACTATCATCACCTACACCATCATTACCACCTTCACTATCATCACCTACACCATCATTACCACCTTCACTATCATCACCTACACCACCATTACCACCTTAACTATCATCACCTACACCATCATTACCACCTTCACTATCATCACCTACACCATCATTACCACCTTCACTATCATCACCTACACCATCATTACCACCTTCACTATCATCACCTACACCACCATTACCACCTTCACTATCATCACCTACACCATCATTACCACCTTCACTATCATCACCTACACCATCATTACCACCTTCACTATCATCACCTCCATCATCATTACCACCTTCACTATCATCACCTACACCCCCACCATCATTACCACCTTCACTTAAAGTACCACCATCATCACTATCATCGTGATGATGGTCATCATCAACACCATCATCATCATCATCATCATTATTATTATTATTATAAAAATCACCATTATCATAAAACTTTTTTACAATGGCGTGTAAACAAAATTGTTATTAAGAAATAAAATTACATTAAATCGACAAGACACGTTGACTTTTAACATTTTAATAGTTATGCATATTTATGATTAAAACGATGCCCAGATATAAGCTCTTTTTAAGATTCATAATAAGTCGTTAAAATTAGTCCGTGAACCATGCCAATCATTCTTTCTTAGAAAATTTTCTACAAACTGGCATTAATAAGGAATTGAAATTTTGCTTTACAAACAAAAATTAAATATCGAATAAATAAATAAATAATAAATAAATAAATAAATAAACGGTGCTAAGATTAAATTCTCTAGAAACAGTCCAATCTGCCTTAAGGGCCAACTTAAAAAAATGTTATGTTTTTAAAGACCCGTACAATTTCCATTTCCGTAGCTACGTTTGAGGCAACCGAGGCAATTGACCAATATCATTACTACTTGCTGGTAAAATCATGAGATGATGAATACAAGGAACAATTTGAAACTATTATTATGACCCTTTAAGCCCTTTGGCTTAGTTTTTTTAAGTTTTAAAAATTAAAACTGTTGACAAGCTCATTTTCTAAATTTCTTTTATTGTTTTCAGTTCCATTCTTTGTACATGTATTACTCTGTTTTAAAACAGTCTGGGATTATTTTTAGAGTACATATATAATAATGTCCAGATTACACTATGTAGATTTGATTCGACAGCATCCATTCTTAGGTCAAGGTTTATGCCATTTATGTCTTTTTCGGTCGCCACTAACTTTTCTCATAATAAAGTGTCTGATCACATAATCACCAACGTATGATAAATGATATGTCACTGGTCGTGTCACTGCATCAGATCTGTTGTTTTGTGGCTTCAGTGTTTTGGTAGTTTCACTAGAGATGAACGCCCAGTCAGTCATGGCAAATATGACAACAAACAAATACTTTACTGAATACACGAGAAATCATTGGCTGAAAATGGTCTCTGGGTGTACCATTTTAAGCTTTTTTTTTTCAGGGGGAGAATGCCCTATGACCTTCTAGCAGACGAAGCGAAGGCGCTTCGGTCAGATCCCTTAGGCTGTGAAAATATTTGCCTCGGTAAAATTTAGGGTCTAGCTACGGTAATGATTGTACATGTATCCTCATTGGAATTCATGCATTAATTTGAACCTGTATATAAAGGTCACCTGTCCTTAAATGAAACTTTTACTTGTTCCTCTCAGATGACCTTTACAAACAATTTTGATTGTATCTAAATTTACGTGTAGCTGTAAACGGGAGATAGAAATTTTTTAACCACCCTGTACAATTAAATATTTTGTGCCATGTTTTGGATATGTAACAATTTTGTTAAATTTAAAACCAATAATAAAAAATCAGCATCCGCTTACTAGAAAACATCTGTTGTATGACACCGCATTGTCAGAAAGGTAATACTTACCGGCAGGTGAATATGATTTTGAATTTCACTATATGAGTCATTGATATTACAGGTTCAAATATGCGTATTTTTATGAAAAAAGGTTAATTTGGGAAGCTGTGGTTTTTTGTCACAAGAAAATGGTCCAAATGGAGAAATAATAATAGATTTATCTCGGGGGTTGGGGTAAACTAAAAATAAAGTATAATTTGGAAACCCTATGATTTTTTAAAACAGGAAATGTTAAAAAAAAATCTCTTAATACGAGTGTAGGGATAAATTATGACGTTACCATATGTTTTTATTTCTCCGTAAACCATAATTTTACTGCCATATTGTTCTAAAAATTAGGTAAGGAAAAAGAAACTACTGGAAATTTCGATTCTTCAGAGGAAAGCATTCTTAAGTCGATTCATTTTCATCTATAATATTTTTCATTTTAAGTGGGTATACAATCAGTAGAGTTTTAGCTGACTACTTAAATAATAATAATTTACGATATATCTCTTTGAGAATAATAACCTAGGCCACAGAATACAATGCAGTTCTTTTTCTAAAACAAGCTAATCAAGTCATTTTTTTAGACCATACTCAAACTGTCAATATATTGAACAATTGAACTGTCAAATAATGGATTTTATAGTACTATAACTTCCATTGCCGTGCAAAGCAAACTGAATACTGAGTGCGTGCTAGTGCGTTATGATTAGTCATGTTAGAATTAGATTTTTTGAAAATAAATCTCAGTTTGTTTTTTAACAATGAAATAAGTTTAAGAACTGTCGTGTACGACGTGCATTTCCAATCGCTATTACGTCACGGGTATAGACATACACATCCTTCACTATCATCACCTACACCTCCACCACCATTTCCACCTTCACTATCATCACCTACACCTCCACCATTTCCACCTTCACTATCATCACCTACACCTCCATCACCATTACCACCATTAAAACACCACCACCATCACTTTTATTACCTACAACTCCATCATCATTATCACCATCATTATTCACCTACACCTCCACCATTACCACCTTAACTATCACCACCTACATCTCCATCATCATTACCACCTTCACTATCATCACCTACACCTCCACCATTACCACCTTAACTATCATCACCTACACCTCCATTACCACCTTCACTATCACCACCTACACCTCCATTACCACCTTCACTATCATCACCTACACCTCCATTACCACCTTCACTATCACAACCTACACCTCCATTACCATCATCACCTACACCACCATTACCACCTTCACTATCATCACCTACACCTACACCATTACCATCTTCACTATCATCACCTACACCTCCACCATTACCACCTTCACTATCACCACCTACACCTACACCATTACCATCTTCACTATCATCACCTACACCACCATTACCACCTTCACTATCATCACCTACACCTACACCATTACCATCTTCACTATCATCACCTACACCTCCACCATTACCACCTTCACTATCATCACCTACACCTACACCATTACCATCTTCACTATCATCACCTACACCTCCACCATTACCATCTTCACTATCATCATCTACACCTCAATCACCATTACCACCTTAACTATCATCACCTACACCTCCACCATTACCATCTTCACTATCATCACCTACACCTCCACCATTACCACCTTCACTATCATCACCTACACCTCCACCATTACCACCTTCACTATCATCACCTACACCTCCACCATTACCATCTTCACTATCATCACCTACACCTCCACCATTACCACCTTCACTATCATCACCTACACCTCCACCATTACCACCTTAACTATCATCACCTACACCTCCACCATTACCATCTTCACTATCATCACCTACACCTCCACCATTACCACCTTCACTATCATCACCTACACCTCCACCATTACCACCTTAACTATCATCACCTACACCTCCACCATTACCATCTTCACTTTCATCACCTACACCTACACCATTACCATCTTCACTATCATCACCTACACCTCCACCATTACCATCTTCACTATCATCACCTACACCTACACCATTACCACCTTCACTATCATCACCTACACCATCATTACCACCTTGACTATCATCACCTACACCACCATTACCACCTTCACTATCATCACCTACACCATCATTACCACCTTCACTATCATCACCTACACCATCATTACCACCTTCACTATCATCACCTCCATCATCATTACCACCTTCACTATCATCACCTACACCCCCACCATCATTACCACCTTCACTTAAAGTACCACCATCATCACTATCATCGTGATGATGGTCATCATCAACACCATCATCATCATCATCATCATCATTATTATTATTATTATAAAAATCACCATTATCATAAAACTTTTTTACAATGGCGTGTAAACAAAATTGTTATTAAGAAATAAAATTACATTAAATCGACAAGACACGTTGACTTTTAACATTTTAATAAGTTATGCATATTTATGATTAAAACGATGCCCAGATATAAGCTCTTTTTAAGATTCATAATAAGTCGTTAAAATTAGTCCGTGAACCATGCCAATCATTCTTTCTTAGAAAATTTTCTACAAACTGGCATTAATAAGGAATTGAAATTTTGCTTTACAAACAAAAATTAAATATCGAATAAATAAATAAATAAATAAATAAATAAATAAACGGTGCTAAGATTAAATTCTCTAGAAACAGTCCAATCTGCCTTAAGGGCCAACTTAAAAAAATGTTATGTTTTTAAAGACCCGTACAATTTCCATTTCCGTAGCTACGTTTGAGGCAACCGAGGCAATTGACCAATATCATTACTACTTGCTGGTAAAATCATGAGATGATGAATACAAGGAACAATTTGAAACTATTATTATGACCCTTTAAGCCCTTTGGCTTAGTTTTTTTAAGTTTTAAAAATTAAAACTGTTGACAAGCTCATTTCTAAATTTCTTTTATTGTTTTCAGTTCCATTCTTTGTACATGTATTACTCTGTTTTAAAACAGTCTGGGATTATTTTTAGAGTACATATATAATAATGTCCAGATTACACTATGTAGATTTGATTCGACAGCATCCATTCTTAGGTCAAGGTTTATGCCATTTATGTCTTTTTCGGTCGCCACTAACTTTTCTCATAATAAAGTGTCTGATCACATAATCACCAACGTATGATAAATGATATGTCACTGGTCGTGTCACTGCATCAGATCTGTTGTTTTGTGGCTTCAGTGTTTTGGTAGTTTCACTAGAGATGAACGCCCAGTCAGTCATGGCAAATATGACAACAAACAAATACTTTACTGAATACACGAGAAATCATTGGCTGAAAATGGTCTCTGGGTGTACCATTTTAAGCTTTTTTATTTTCAGGGGGAGAATGCCCTATGACCTTCTAGCAGACGAAGCGAAGGCGCTTCGGTCAGATCCCTTCGGCTGTCAAAATATTTGCCTCGGTAAAATTTAGGGTCTAGCTACGGTAATGCACGGGTATAGACATACACATCCTTCACTATCATCACCTACACCTCCACCACCATTTCCACCTTCACTATCATCACCTACACCTCCACCATTTCCACCTTCACTATCATCACCTACACCTCCATCACCATTACCACCATTAAACACCACCACCATCACTTTTATTACCTACACCTCCATCATCATTATCACCATCACTATTATCACCTACACCTCCACCATTACCACCTTAACTATCACCACCTACATCTCCATCATCATTACCACCTTCACTATCATCACCTACACCTCCACCATTACCACCTTAACTATCATCACCTACACCTCCATTACCACCTTCACTATCACCACCTACACCTCCATTACCACCTTCACTATCATCACCTACACCTCCATTACCACCTTCACTATCACAACCTATACCTCCATTACCATCATCACCTACACCACCATTACCACCTTCACTATCATCACCTACACCTACACCATTACCATCTTCACTATCATCACCTACACCTCCACCATTACCACCTTCACTATCACCACCTACACCTACACCATTACCATCTTCACTATCATCACCTACACCACCATTACCACCTTCACTATCATCACCTACACCTACACCATTACCATCTTCACTATCATCACCTACACCTCCACCATTACCACCTTCACTATCATCACCTACACCTACACCATTACCATCTTCACTATCATCACCTACACCTCCACCATTACCATCTTCACTATCATCATCTACACCTCAATCACCATTACCACCTTAACTATCATCACCTACACCTCCACCATTACCATCTTCACTATCATCACCTACACCTCCACCATTACCACCTTCACTATCATCACCTACACCTCCACCATTACCACCTTCACTATCATCACCTACACCTCCACCATTACCATCTTCACTATCATCACCTACACCTCCACCATTACCACCTTCACTATCATCACCTACACCTCCACCATTACCACCTTAACTATCATCACCTACACCTCCACCATTACCATCTTCACTATCATCACCTACACCTCCACCATTACCACCTTCACTATCATCACCTACACCTCCACCATTACCACCTTAACTATCATCACCTACACCTCCACCATTACCATCTTCACTATCATCACCTACACCTACACCATTACCATCTTCACTATCATCACCTACACCTCCACCATTACCATCTTCACTATCATCACCTACACCTACACCATTACCACCTTCACTATCATCACCTACACCATCATTACCACCTTCACTATCATCACCTACACCACCATTACCACCTTCACTATCATCACCTACACCATCATTACCACCTTCACTATCATCACCTACACCATCATTACCACCTTCACTATCATCACCTCCATCATCATTACCACCTTCACTATCATCACCTACACCCCCACCATCATTACCACCTTCACTTAAAGTACCACCATCATCACTATCTTCGTGATGATGGTCATCATCAACACCATCATCATCATCATCATCATTATTATTATTATTATAAAAATCACCATTATCATAAAACTTTTTTACAATGGCGTGTAAACAAAATTGTTATTAAGAAATAAAATTACATTAAATCGACAAGACACGTTGACTTTTAACATTTTAATAAGTTATGCATATTTATGATTAAAACGATGCCCAGATATAAGCTCTTTTTAAGATTCATAATAAGTCGTTAAAATTAGTCCGTGAACCATGCCAATCATTCTTTCTTAGAAAATTTTCTACAAACTGGCATTAATAAGGAATTGAATTTTGCTTTACAAACAAAAATTAAATATCGAATAAATAAATAAATAAATAAATAAATAAATAAACGGTGCTAAGATTAAATTCTCTAGAAACAGTCCAATCTGCCTTAAGGGCCAACTTAAAAAAATGTTATGTTTTTAAAGACCCGTACAATTTCCATTTCCGTAGCTACGTTTGAGGCAACCGAGGCAATTGACCAATATCATTACTACTTGCTGGTAAAATCATGAGATGATGAATACAAGGAACAATTTGAAACTATTATTATGACCCTTTAAGCCCTTTGGCTTAGTTTTTTTAAGTTTTAAAAATTAAAACTGTTGACAAGCTCATTTTCTAAATTTCTTTTATTGTTTTCAGTTCCATTCTTTGTACATGTATTACTCTGTTTTAAAACAGTCTGGGATTATTTTTAGAGTACATATATAATAATGTCCAGATTACACTATGTAGATTTGATTCGACAGCATCCATTCTTAGGTCAAGGTTTATGCCATTTATGTCTTTTCGGTCGCCACTAACTTTTCTCATAATAAAGTGTCTGATCACATAATCACCAACGTATGATAAATGATATGTCACTGGTCGTGTCACTGCATCAGATCTGTTGTTTTGTGGCTTCAGTGTTTTGGTAGTTTCACTAGAGATGAACGCCCAGTCAGTCATGGCAAATATGACAACAAACAAATACTTTACTGAATACACGAGAAATCATTGGCTGAAAATGGTCTCTGGGTGTACCATTTTAAGCTTTTTTATTTTCAGGGGGAGAATGCCCTATGACCTTCTAGCAGACGAAGCGAAGGCGCTTCGGTCAGATCCCTTAGGCTGTGAAAATATTTGCCTCGGTAAAATTTAGGGTCTAGCTACGGTAATGATTGTACATGTATCCTCATTGGAATTCATGCATTAATTTGAACCTGTATATAAAGGTCACCTGTCCTTAAATGAAACTTTTACTTGTTCCTCTCAGATGACCTTTACAAACAATTTTGATTGTATCTAAATTTACGTGTAGCTGTAAACGGGAGATAGAAATTTTTTAACCACCCTGTACAATTAAATATTTTGTGCCATGTTTTGGATATGTAACAATTTTTTAAATTTAAAACCAATAATAAAAATCAGCATCCGCTTACTAGAAAACATCTGTTGTATGACACCGCATTGTCAGAAAGGTAATACTTACCGGCAGGTGAATATGATTTTGAATTTCACTATATGAGTCATTGATATTACAGGTTCAAATATGCGTATTTTTATGAAAAAAGGTTAATTTGGGAAGCTGTGGTTTTTTGTCACAAGAAAATGGTCCAAATGGAGAAATAATAGATTTATCTCGGGGGTTGGGGTAAACTAAAAATAAAGTATAATTTGGAAACCCTATGATTTTTTAAAACAGGAAATGTTAAAAAAAAATCTCTTAATACGAGTGTAGGGATAAATTATGACGTTACCATATGTTTTTATTTCTCCGTAAACCATAATTTTACTGCCATATTGTTCTAAAAATTAGGTAAGGAAAAAGAAACTACTGGAAATTTCGATTCTTCAGAGGAAAGCATTCTTAAGTCGATTCATTTTCATCTATAATATTTTTCATTTTAAGTGGGTATACAATCAGTAGAGTTTTAGCTGACTACTTAAATAATAATAATTTACGATATATCTCTTTGAGAATAATAACCTAGGCCACAGAATACAATGCAGTTCTTTTTCTAAAACAAGCTAATCAAGTCATTTTTTTAGACCATACTCAAACTGTCAATATATTGAACAATTGAACTGTCAAATAATGGATTTTATAGTACTATAACTTCCATTGCCGTGCAAAGCAAACTGAATACTGAGTGCGTGCTAGTGCGTTATGATTAGTCATGTTAGAATTAGATTTTTTGAAAATAAATCTCAGTTTGTTTTTTAACAATGAAATAAGTTTAAGAACTGTCGTGTACGACGTGCATTTCCAATCGCTATTACGTCACGGGTATAGACATACACATCCTTCACTATCATCACTACACCTCCACCACCATTTCCACCTTCACTATCATCACCTACACCTCCACCATTTCCACCTTCACTATCATCACCTACACCTCCATCACCATTACCACCATTAAAACACCACCACCATCACTTTTATTACCTACACCTCCATCATCATTATCACCATCACTATTATCACCTACACCTCCACCATTACCACCTTAACTATCACCACCTACA
The DNA here is from genome assembly GCA_021292105.1 of Anadara kagoshimensis. Taxonomy (NCBI): domain Eukaryota; kingdom Metazoa; phylum Mollusca; class Bivalvia; order Arcoida; family Arcidae; genus Anadara; species Anadara kagoshimensis. Next base: position 5,556,856 of record CM037859.1, read on the forward strand.
TCTCCATCATCATTACCACCTTCACTATCATCACCTACACCTCCACCATTACCACCTTAACTATCATCACCTACACCTCCATTACCACCTTCACTATCACCACCTACACCTCCATTACCACCTTCACTATCATCACCTACACCTCCATTACCACCTTCACTATCACAACCTACACCTCCATTACCATCATCACCTACACCACCATTACCACCTTCACTATCATCACCTACACCTACACCATTACCATCTTCACTATCATCACCTACACCTCCACCATTACCACCTTCACTATCATCACCTACACCTACACCATTACCATCTTCACTATCATCACCTACACCACCATTACCACCTTCACTATCATCACCTACACCTCCACCATTACCACCTTCACTATCATCACCTACACCTCCACCATTACCATCTTCACTATCATCACCTACACCTCCACCATTACCACCTTCACTATCATCACCTACACCTCCACCATTACCACCTTAACTATCATCACCTACACCTCCACCATTACCATCTTCACTATCATCACCTACACCTCCACCATTACCACCTTCACTATCATCACCTACACCTCCACCATTACCACCTTAACTATCATCACCTACACCTCCACCATTACCATCTTCACTATCATCACCTACACCTACACCATTACCATCTTCACTATCATCACCTACACCTCCACCATTACCATTTTCACTATCATCACCTACACCTACACCATTACCACCTTCACTATCATCACCTACACCTCCACCATTACCATCTTCACTATCATCACCTACACCTCCACCATTACCATCTTCACTATCATCACCTACACCTCAATCACCATTACCACCTTCACTATCATCACCTACACCTACACCATTACCATCTTCACTATCATCACCTACACCTCCACCATTACCACCTTCACTATCATCACCTACACCTCCACCATTACCACCTTCACTATCATCACCTACACCTACACCATTACCACCTTAACTATCATCACCTACACCTCCACCATTACCATCTTCACTATCATCACCTACACCTACACCATTACCACCTTAACTATCATCACCTACACCTCCTCCATTACCATCTTCACTATCATCACCTACACCTCCACCATTACCATCTTCACTATCATCACCTACACCTCCACCATTACCACCTTCACTATCATCACCTACACCTCCACCATTACCATCTTCACTATCATCACCTACACCTCCACCATTACCATCTTCACTATCATCACCTACACCTCAATCACCATTACCACCTTCACTATCATCACCTACACCTCCACCATTACCACCTTCACTATCATCACCTACACCTCCACCATTACCATCTTCACTATCATCACCTACACCTCCACCATTACCATCTTCACTATCATCACCTACACCTCCACCATTACCACCTTCACTATCATCACCTACACCTCCACCATTACCACCTTCACTATCACCACCTACACCTACACCATTACCATCTTCACTATCATCACCTACACCACCATTACCACCTTCACTATCATCACCTACACCTCCACCATTACCACCTTCACTATCATCACCTACACCTCCACCATTACCATCTTCACTATCATCACCTACACCTCCACCATTACCACCTTCACTATCATCACCTACACCTCCACCATTACCACCTTAACTATCATCACCTACACCTCCACCATTACCATCTTCACTATCATCACCTACACCTCCACCATTACCACCTTCACTATCATCACCTACACCTCCACCATTACCACCTTCACTATCATCACCTACACCTCCACCATTACCACCTTAACTATCATCACCTACACCTCCACCATTACCATCTTCACTATCATCACCTACACCTACACCATTACCATCTTCACTATCATCACCTACACCTCCACCATTACCATTTTCACTATCATCACCTACACCTACACCATTACCACCTTCACTATCATCACCTACACCTCCACCATTACCATCTTCACTATCATCACCTACACCTCCACCATTACCATCTTCACTATCATCACCTACACCTCAATCACCATTACCACCTTCACTATCATCACCTACACCTACACCATTACCATCTTCACTATCATCACCTACACCTACTCCATTACCATCTTCACTATCATCACCTACACCTCCACCATTACCATCTTCACTATCATCACCTACACCTCCACCATTACCACCTTCACCTCATCATCACTACACCTCCACCATTACCATCTTCACTATCATCACCTACACCTCCACCATTACCATCTTCACTATCATCACCTACACCTCAATCACCATTACCACCTTCACTATCATCACCTACACCTACACCATTACCACCTTCACTATCATCACCTACACCTCCACCATTACCACCTTCACTATCATCACCTACACCTCCACCATTACTACCTTCACTATCATCACCTACACCTCCACCATTACCACCTTCACTATCATCACCTACACCTCAATCACCATTACCACCTTAACTATCATCACCTACACCTGCACCATTACCATCTTCACTATCATCACCTACACCTACACTATTACCACCTTAACTATCATCACCTACACCTCCTCCATTACCATCTTCACTATCATCACCTACACCTCCACCATTACCATCTTCACTATCATCACCTACACCTCCACCATTACCACCTTAACTATCATCACCTACACCTCAATCACCATTACCACCTTCACTATCATCACCTACACCTCCACCATTACCACCTTCACTATCATCACCTACACCTACACCATTACCACCTTCACTATCATCACCTACACCTCCACCATTACCATCTTCACTATCATCACCTACACCTACACCATTACCACCTTCACTATCATCACCTACACCTCAATCACCATTACCACCTTCACTATCATCACCTACACCTCCACCATTACTACCTTCACTATCATCACCTACACCTCCACCATTACCACCTTCACTATCATCACCTACACCTCCACCATTACCATCTTCACTATCATCACCTACACCTCCACCATTACCACCTTCACTATCATCACCTACACCTCAATCACCATTACCACCTTCACTATCATCACCTACACCTCCACCATTACCACCTTCACTATCATCACCTACACCATAACCACCTTCACTATCATCACCTACACCTCCACCATTACCATCTTCACTATCATCACCTACACCTACACCATTACCACCTTCACTATCATCACCTACACCTCAATCACCATTACCACCTTCACTATCATCACCTACCTACACCATTACCATCTTCACTATCATCACCTACACCTCCACCATTACCACCTTCACTATCATCACCTACACCTCCACCATTACCATCTTCACTATCATCACCTACACCTCAATCACCATTACCATCTTCACTATCATCACCTACACCTCCACCATTACCACCTTCACTATCATCACCTACACCTACACCATTACCACCTTAACTATCATCACCTACACCTCCACCATTACCATCTTCACTATCATCACCTACACCTCCACCATTACCACCTTCACTATCATCACCTACACCTCCACCATTACCATCTTCACTATCATCACCTACACCTCCACCATTACCACCTTCACTATCATCACCTACACCTCCACCATTACCACCTTCACTATCATCACCTACACCTACACCATTACCACCTTAACTATCATCACCTACACCTCCACCATTACCATCTTCACTATCATCACCTACACCTCCACCATTACCACCTTCACTATCATCACCTACACCTCCACCATTACCATCTTCACTATCATCACCTACACCTCCACCATTACCACCTTCACTATCATCACCTACACCTCCACCATTACCATCTTCACTATCATCACCTACACCTCCACCATAACCACCTTCACTATCATCACCTACACCTCCATTGCCACCTTGACTATCATCACCTACACCTACACCTCCACCATTACCACCTTCACTATCATCACCTACACCTCCACCATTACCATCTTCACTATCATCACCTACACCTCCACCATTACCACCTTCACTATCATCACCTACACCTCCACCATTACCACCTTCACTATCATCACCTACACCTCCACCATTACCACCTTCACTATCATCACCTACACCTCCACCATTACCACCTTCACTATCATCACCTACACCTCCACCATTACCACCTTCACTATCATCACCTACACCTCCACCATTACCACCTTCACTATCATCACCTACACCTCCACCATTACCACTTTCACTATCATCACCTACACCTCAATCACCATTACCACCTTCACTATCATCACCTACACCTACACCATTACCACCTTCACTATCATCACCTACACCTCCACCATTACCATCTTCACTATCATCACCTACACCTACACCATTACCACCTTCACTATCATCACCTACACCTCCACCATTACCACCTTCACTATCATCACCTACACCTCCACCATTACCACCTTCACTATCATCACCTACACCTCCACCATTACCACCTTCACTATCATCACCTACACCTCCACCATTACCACCTTCACTATCATCACCTACACCTCCACCATTACCACCTTCACTATCATCACCTACACCTCCACCATTACCACTTTCACTATCATCACCTACACCTCAATCACCATTACCACCTTCACTATCATCACCTACACCTACACCATTACCACCTTCACTATCATCACCTACACCTCCACCATTACCACCTTCACTATCATCACCTACACCTACACCATTACCACCTTCACTATCATCACCAACACCTCCACCATTACCACCTTCACTATCATCACCTACACCTACACCATTATCACCATCACTATTATCACCTACACCTCCACCATTACCACCTTCACTATCATCACCTACACCTACACCATTATCACCATCACTATTATCACCTACACTTCCACCAACATTACCACTTTCACATAAAACACCACAATCATCACTAACATGATGATGATGATGATGATGATGATGATGATGATGATGATGATGATGACGAGGATGATGATGATGATGATGATGATGATGATGATGATGATGATGATGATGACGATGAGGATGATGATGATGATGATGATGATGATGATGATGATGATGATGATGATGATGATGACGAGGATGATGATGATGATGATGATGATGATGATGATGATGATGATGATGATGGCATTATTAAGACTTCCACCTTGTATGCTATTTGGAAGACATATTGTTTTTCTTCCGTTTCCGGTTCTCCACTATTATTATTTAGGCGCCCAAACGAAGTTTGGCGACTTATTGTTTTTCCACTGTTTCTTATTATTCTTCTTATTATTATTATTAAGGCGCCCAAACGAAGTTTGGCGACTTATTGTTTTTGCACCGTTTCTTATTATTATTAAGGCGCATAAACAAAGTTTGGCGACTTATTGTTTTTGCACCGTTTCTTCTTCTTCTTATTATTCTTCCTTCTTCTTCCGGCCATGAACTTGTCCAACCAATTTCTCAAAGACCGTTGGTCCAATCTTAACCAAACTTCACATGAAGGTTGATCCCCATCTCCTTCCCCAGAGGCCGAGGAAAAATGCCCATGGGGTCATTAGGGGAGGGGCAGGAGGGCGGGGTCTTAAAAACAATAATGATCAATTTTGCCATCTATACTTTATTTTGTACTATAAAACCATATATATTCATGATCAGTATCTCAAGATGCACAAGTCTGTATCAGTAGATTTTCCCAGAGGTATCAGGGAGGGGTGGGGATGGGCGGGGCAGTGCTAACTTTTAAATGGTTGAGATCCCACCCATAAACTATATATTTTCTGTTCTACATAAAAAGTTGAATAGAGCGATGCTAAAGAAAATCCCATGGGGTCATTCCTGATGGAGGGTGGGGACGGGCGGGGCTTGGTTCTAACTTTTAAATGGTTGATATCCCACCCTGAAACTATATATTTCCGGTTCTGTTTTAAAAGTTGAATAGAGTGATACTGAAGAAATGCCTATGGCGTTTTCCAGAGGAGGGCGGGGACAGGCGGGGCTGGGTACTAACTTTTGATCAGTTAAGATCCCCACCCTAACATATATAGTTTCTTATTCTTTATGAAAAGTTGAATAGATTGATACTAAAGTAAACCCATATGGGCATTCCAATATGAGGTTGGAGACAGGTAGGTCTAGGTACTAACTTTGAGATCCCCACCCTCAAACTACAGTTTTCTTCATGGACTGGTTGCTATCATTTTGTTTAAGAATTAAAACAATAAGCATGATTTTCATTGTCAAGGATACTTAAGTAATCACTGATCCATGTCTAAAAGCTCTCAAGCTAAATCTTTTTATAAGCAACACTAATGGTCAGTTATCCCTGGGGCATGCTTTATTATTCAATTCGATAGAGTAGCTGCATTTAGTTATCAGTATGACATTATATGGGTAAATGCTTGGATTAATTTAAAATCAACACATCATTTGCTCATCAAAACAATGGTTTGTGATATTGGGTATAGGTGATGTCAATCAACTTTGCCTATTGTTTGAATTTCAACCAATTGGATTCATGTACTACTTCTCTATATACAATTAAATCTTAAAATGAAAAGAATATTACAAGTTTAAAATTTCTCAACAGTTTTTCTATTGTGTGTAGAACTAATTTAAAGGTTTAAAATTTTCAGCCGTTGCCATGGAAATGGAAAAAAGCAACAAAAGTACAAGTCCTACTATGTGTTTTGAATACAGGGTTTGATTTTTATTCGTTTGGGCGCCTTATTTGTAATGATGCATCCATCATTACATTAGTACTCGTTATTATTATTATTCCTCTTCTTCTTCTTCCGGCCATGAACTTGTCCAACCAATTTCTCAAAGACCGTTGGTCCAATTTTAATTAAACTTCACATGAAGGTTTATACCCATCTTCTTTCCCAGAGGCCGAGCCGAAATGCCCATGGGGTCATTAAGGGCAGGGCAGAAGGGCGGGGTCTTAAAAACAATAATGATCAATTTTGACATTTATACTTTATTTTGTACTATAAAACCAATATATATTCATGATCAGTGTCTCGAGATGTACAAGTCTGTATCACAAGATTTTCCCGGGGTATCAGGGAGGGGTAAGGATGGGCGGGACAGTGTGCTAACTTTTAAACGGTTGAGATCCCCACCATAAACTATATATTTTCTGGTTCTACATGAAAAGTTAAATAGAGTGATACTAAAGAAAATCCCATGGGGTCATTCCTGATGGAGGGTGGGGACGGCTGGGCTTGGTACTAACTTTTAAATGGTTGATATCCCCACCCTGAAACTATATATTTTGCAGTTCTGTTTTAAAAGTTGAATAGAGTGATACTGCAGAAATACCAATGTCGTTATTCCAGAGGAGGGTGGGGACAGGCGGGGCTGGGTACTAACTTTTGAACAGTTGAGATCCCCACCCCTAACATATATATTTTCTTATTTTTTATGAAAAGTTGAATAGACTGATACTAAAGTAAACCTATATTGTCATTCCAATATGACTGTGGGGGCAGGTAGGTCTAGGTACTAACTTTGCGATCCCCATCCTCAAACTATAGTTTTCTTCATAGGATGGTTGCTATCATTTTGTTTAAGAATTAAAACAATAAGCAGGAATTTTCATTGTCAAGGATACTTAAGTAATCACTGATCCATGTCCAAAAGCTCTCACGCTAAATCTTTTTTATAAGCAACACTAATGGTCAGTTATCCCTGGGGCATGATTTATTATTCAATTAGATAGAGTAACTGCATTTAGTTATCAATATGACATTACATGCTTGGATTAATTTAAAATCAACACATCATTAGCTCATTAAAACGACAGGTTGGGATATTGGGTATAGGTGATGTCAATCAACTTAACCTATTGTTTGAATTTCAGGCTATCATCTATGACTCAAGTAATTTGCTCCACCTTCATAGTCTTAACCACATTTGAATATTTGTCATTGACCAATGAATATACATATATAAAATTATTGTAAAATTATAAAAGTTTTAAATTTCTAATAAATGCATGCAGGAATTAAAATATGTAGTTTGGAAACCTGGTATTTGATTAAAAAGGGTTGGCAAAATACATGTTTACAATAATGTAATGCCATGTAAATGAATAAGTGATAAATTGTGTAAATTATTTTAAAAATTCATTGGGTTTCTATGCAGTTTTTCTATTGTATGTAGATCTTATTTAAAGGTTTAAAATTTTCAAAATGACGGTCGTTGTCATGGTCATAGAAAAAGCAACAAAAATTCTCCTAACATGAGTTCTGAATACAGGGTTTGACTTTTATTCGTTTGGGCGCCTTATTTGTAATGATGCATCCATCATTACATTAGTACTCGTTATTATTATTCCTCTTCTTCTTCCTATTCTTGGCATGAACTTGTCCCACCAATTTCTCGAAGACCGTTAGTCCAATCTTAACCAAACTTCACATGAAGGTTGATCCCCATCCCCTTCCCCAGAGGCTATGTCAATATAGCCATGGGGTCATTAGGGGAGGGGCAGTAGGGTGGGGTCTTAAAACAATAATGATCAATTTTGCCATTTATACTTAATTTTGTACTATAAAACAATATATATTCATGATCAGTGTCGCAAGATGCACAAGTATGTATCACAAGATTTTCCCTGAGGTATCAGGGAGGGGTGGGGATGGGCGGGGCAGTGTGCTACATTTTAAATGGTTTAGATCCCCACTCATAAACTATATACTTTCTGTTTCTACATGAAAGGTTGAATAGAGTGATACTAAAGAAAATGCAATGGGGTCATTCCTGATGGAGGGTGGGGACGGGCGGGGCTTAGTACTAACTTTTAAATGTTTGATATCTCCACCCTGAAACTATATATTTTCCGGTTCTGTTAAAAAATTTGAATAGAGTGATACTGCAGAAATACCAATGTCGTTATTCTAGAGAAGGGCAGGGACTGGGTACTGACTTTTGATCAGTTGAGATCCCCACCTCTAACATATATATTTTCTTATTCTTTATGAAAAGTTGAATAGATTGATACTAAACTAAACCCATATTGTCATTCCAATAGGAGATGGGGACAGGTAGGTCTAGGTACTGACTTTTGAGATCCCTGCCCACAAACTATAGTTTTTTGTTCATGGGATGGTTGCTATCATTTTGTTTAAGAATTAAAACAATAAGCATGGATTTTCATTATCAAGGACACTTAAGTGATCACTGATCCATGTCCAAAAGCTCTCAAGCTAAGTTTTTTTTATAAGGAACACTAATGGTCAGTTATCCCTGGGACATGATTTATTATTCAATTTGATAGAGTAGCTGCATTTAGTTATCAATGTGACATTACAAGGGTAAATGCTTGGATTAATTTAAAATCAACACATCATAAGCTCATCAAAACAACAGGTTGTGATATTGGGTATAGGTGATGTCTATCAACCTTGCCTATTGTTTGAATTTCAACCAATTGGATTCATGTACTACTTCTATATATAAAATTAAATCTTAAAATGAAAAGAATATTACAAGTTTAAAATTTCTAATAATACATGCTTGGATTAAATTAAGTATTACTATTTGATTAACAGATTTTTAAGTTTGGAAACCTGGTGATTGATAGAAAAGGGTTAACTAAGTATATATGTTTATAATAATGTAATACCATGTAAATGAATAAATGATACATTTTGTAAAATATGCTCAAAGTGATCATATTTTTGTTGATTTTAACAATGGCAAAAATTCATTGGGTTTCTCTTCAGTTTTCTATTGTATGTAGAACTTATTCAAAGGTTTAAATTTTTCAAAATGGCAGTCGTTGACATGGACATGGAAAAAAAGCTAAAAAGTATAAGTCCTCCTAATATGAGTTCTGAATACAGGGTTTGATTTTTATTCGTTTGGGCGCCTTATTTGTAATGATGCATCCCTCATTACATTAATACTCGTTATTATTATTATTGCATTGTGTATTATTATTATTATTAATGTTATTTTTGTTATACTCAAGTTGTTTTTTGGATTTAATATTATATAATATTATCATATGTACTCTAACTGAGGAGAGGACTTGTATAGGCAATGTCTGCTGTCCAATCCTTTTCAAAATCTTTGAATAAAATATTGTTTAAATTAAGGTTTTCAAAAGTATTTATAAATAGTTCCAAAAAAAGATTTACAAAATTTATTAAATTTAAGTTAAAGAAAATCTTAGTTAATCTGGGCCTGCATTTGAATAGGTACCCTAGCACTGTAAGGGTTCTAACTTTTATTTCCCATGACTATTTGATGCTCTGGGTAGACACAGATTAAAGATGTTTGTGCCGTCATGTGTTGATCACGCCAATTATAAATCTCTGAAAAAAATATTATAATAACGTGTTAACCCTGACGACATCCATTGTGCTCTTACAGACCTGCCGAAAGTTTAACACTAGATTAATATAAAAACGAGTTGCTGTAACTCATCTCCTCGTTAACTATATCTTGCAGATTTTTTGGCAGCTGGTATCTAGATCTCGGCAGCTTTTCGGCCAATAGCTATCCATATCTCGGTCATTCAGCAGTCGAACATTGGCTTCTTTTTCGTTAGCTCAATGTTAAACTTTCTACAGGTCTGTATTGTATATCACTATTATTATAAATTCTTATATGTCTTCTTTTGTTAAGGATATACTTATATGAGATTTTATATACTACTTTATCACTTGTTGGTTGATATCAGCTGAAGTCGTACAACATGAACAAGTGTCTGATATTTACAATTGCATTAATTGCAGTTGGTGTCAACGCGGCCAATTTACCTGCCCCGGACGATGACAATAAGGTAAAACATTCTTTTTTATATAATTACTATTATTTGCATTCATATTTCCTTTTTGTAGTAGCTGATTTTTTATTGACCGTGATTAAACGTTTTACAATTCATTGGGCTTTTTTATTTTTAAAATTACTAGTACTATGACAACCATTTATTCTTATTTTGAAACCAATAGTGTGTACATTGAAACACACACACACACACACACACACACACACACACACACACACACACACACACACGCTCTAAAGTTACGGTAAAAGTTTTCAGTAAACTTGATTCATGTTTTACTGCATGAGTAAGAATCGAAGATACCATCAACAAAATGTTAGAGTTTTCGATAAACAACATATTAATTGTGTTTAGTAATACATGTATAAATCTCTACTAAACAATGGGTATACCATTGGGCACAATCTGTGCACCATTGTTTGCCAATTTGTTTCGTTATTCGTATTAAGTATTATGCATAACCTTGTTAAATCCGGAGAGAAGGCTGTCACCAAATCATTCAACTGATATATTGATGACGTTCTGTCTCTTGGTCATGATCATCTTACATTTAGAGATTGTGATAATGGTATCTATCCTGGTGAGCTTGAAAAAAAAGATACGACTGATTCTTCAAGTTCTGATTCATGGTTCCACTTATACTTAATTAAGACGCCCACGAAAGGCTACATTTTAAACTGTATGCCACATATGACTTCAATTTTTCTATTGTCGACTTTCCTTTTTATGCAGCAGTATGCTTGCACCATCTGCATACTATTTTCACAATCAAGTTCGCCCTCTGGTAAAGGTTATTTATACCCGTCATTGGTGAAATTCACGAGTTTAACTACACCGACCACTTTATTCTTATTTTTAATGCAATTTCGGAAAGATTTATTTTAATTTTAGAAAACGGTTATAAATGTATTGCTATCGCCTTAGTCAATATTTATTTTCCAGTTAATGTGAGAGCGCGCATTAATACACCGAATAAATAGTACATTATGGTATAATATAAAAGAAAATATAATTCCATGTATTGAACTAAACCTACGTAAATAAAAGTAATCCTTTAAATATACACATTTAAGGGATTTATATCTGATTGTCTAACCTTTTATCTTTTCAATTTGTTGGTATTAGTATTCTGAAAGAATATGTCTCTAAATATAGTACAGACCGTCGAATGTTTAACACTGAGCTAACGAATTACATGTAGTTTCGACGGGTCAGTTCATCTCGGCTCCTCGTAAGTCTTATCTCGGAAGCTTTTCGCCAGGTGCTATATATCTTTCGACAGGTTTTCAGACAATAACTTGCATATCTCGGGCACTTGGCAGATGAGCTTCAACAACACTTCTTTTAGTTAGCTCAGTGTTTAACTTTCTACAGGTCTTTACTGTGGGTCAGCTTTCTACAGGTCTTTACTGTGGGTCAGCTTTCTACAGGTCTTTACTGTGGGTCAGCTTTAGACAGGTATTTACTGTGGGTCAGCTTTCTACAGGTCTTTACTGTGGGTCAGCTTTCTACAGGTCGTTACTGTGGGTCAGCTTTCTACAGGTCTTTACTGTGGGTCAGCTTTCTACAGGTCGTTACTGTGGGTCAGCTTTCTACAGGTCTTTACTGTGGGTCAGCTTTCTACAGGTCTTTACTGTGGGTCAGCTTTCTACAGGTCGTTACTGTGGGTCAGCTTTCTACAGGTCTTTACTGTGGGTCAGCTTTAGACAGGTATTTACTGTGGGTCAGCTTTCTACAGGTCGTTACTGTGGGTCAGCTTTCTACAGGTCTTTACTGTGGGTCAGCTTTCTACAGGTCTTTACTGTGGGTCAGCTTTCTACAGGTCTTTACTGTGGGTCAGCTTTCTACAGGTCGTTACTGTGGGTCAGCTTTCTACAGGTCTTTACTGTGGGTCAGCTTTCTACAGGTCTTTACTGTGGGTCAGCTTTAGACAGGTATTTACTGTGGGTCAGCTTTCTACAGGTCTTTACTGTGGGTCAGCTTTCTACAGGTCGTTACTGTGGGTCAGCTTTCTACAGGTCTTTACTGTGGGTCAGCTTTCTACAGGTCGTTACTGTGGGTCAGCTTTCTACAGGTCGTTACTGTGGGTCAGCTTTCTACAGGTCTTTACTGTGGGTCAGCTTTCTACAGGTCTTTACTGTGGGTCAGCTTTCTACAGGTCGTTACTGTGGGTCAGCTTTCTACAGGTCTTTACTGTGGGTCAGCTTTAGACAGGTATTTACTGTGGGTCAGCTTTCTACAGGTCGTTACTGTGGGTCAGCTTTCTACAGGTCTTTACTGTGGGTCAGCTTTCTACAGGTCTTTACTGTGGGTCAGCTTTCTACAGGTCGTTACTGTGGGTCAGCTTTCTACAGGTCGTTACTGTGGGTCAGCTTTCTACAGGTCTTTACTGTGGGTCAGCTTTAGACAGGTATTTACTGTGGGTCAGCTTTCTACAGGTCTTTACTGTGGGTCAGCTTTCTACAGGTCTTTACTGTGGGTCAGCTTTAGACAGGTATTTACTGTGGGTCAGCTTTCTACAGGTCTTTACTGTGGGTCAGCTTTCTACAGGTCTTTACTGTGGGTCAGCTTTAGACAGGTATTTACTGTGGGTCAGCTTTCTACAGGTCTTTACTGTGGGTCAGCTTTCTACAGGTCGTTACTGTGGGTCAGCTTTCTACAGGTCTTTACTGTGGGTCAGCTTTCTACAGGTCGTTACTGTGGGTCAGCTTTCTACAGGTCGTTACTGTGGGTCAGCTTTAGACAGGTATTTACTGTGGGTCAGCTTTCTACAGGTCGTTACTGTGGGTCAGCTTTCTACAGGTCGTTACTGTGGGTCAGCTTTCTACAGGTCTTTACTGTGGGTCAGCTTTAGACAGGTATTTACTGTGGGTCAGCTTTCTACAGGTCTTTACTGTGGGTCAGCTTTCTACAGGTCTTTACTGTGGGTCAGCTTTAGACAGGTATTTACTGTGGGTCAGCTTTCTACAGGTCTTTACTGTGGGTCAGCTTTCTACAGGTCTTTACTGTGGGTCAGCTTTCTACAGGTCTTTACTGTGGGTCAGCTTTAGACAGGTATTTACTGTGGGTCAGCTTTCTACAGGTCTTTACTGTGGGTCAGCTTTCTACAGGTCTTTACTGTGGGTCAGCTTTAGACAGGTATTTACTGTGGGTCAGCTTTCTACAGGTATTTACTGTGGGTCAGCTTTAGACAGGTATTTACTGTGGGTCAGCTTTCTACAGGTCGTTACTGTGGGTCAGCTTTAGACAGGTATTTACTGTGGGTCAGCTTTCTACAGGTCGTTACTGTGGGTCAGCTTTAGACAGGTATTTACTGTGGGTCAGCTTTCTACAGGTCTTTACTGTGGGTCAGCTTTCTACAGGTCTTTACTGTGGGTCAGCTTTAGACAGGTATTTACTGTGGGTCAGCTTTCTACAGGTCTTTACTGTGGGTCAGCTTTCTACAGGTCTTTACTGTGGGTCAGCTTTCTACAGGTCTTTACTGTGGGTCAGCTTTCTACAGGTCTTTACTGTGGTTCAGCTTTCTACAGGTCTTTACTGTGGGTCAGCATGAATACACAATCCCTTAAACAAACGGAATAATCCCTAACTGCCCGATAACAATGACCTGAGGTGTTCATGTCATAAAAAATAAACATGTCTCAGAACTAGTCCCGGTTTCACAATTATTCCTTAACTTAAATTTGGAAAATATCAAATCTCAATAATTTTGTTTATTTTTAAAATTTTGAGTTATTGAATGTGTCATTTTGAGGACAATTTCAAGCATATAAATTATAATATAGGGCGGACATGACCGAGTGGTACTGCCACTGACTAGGTTTCTATGTCAATGGTTGTGGGTTCGTATCTCACTCGGGACTTAGAATTTTTTCTGAAATGATTTTCATCTCCTGTCAATACTAGAGCTGTAAAAAGCTCAAAGTGCTAGAATAGTCTTTTGAATGAGTCTCAAAACCTAGGCCCCTTGTCTCAGTGCACACTAAAGACACCTCTGTAGAGTTTGAAAAAGAGTAGGCCACCTGTGGCCACTACAGGGGACGCTTATAACTACGAGCATAAGTTTCTAGTCAGTAATATTCATACTGGGGCCTTAGCTGACATTCTGATCGCCAGGGTTACATAAAAACAACAAAGCTTTCACGTTGTGGTTGATTTTTGAGTGAGTGTCACGGAACCTATAAAGCTTAAAACTTGACGAAAATTGTACATGTGTGCCATGGTGTCTTGCTTCTTGTCAAATCCATTATATGGTCAAGTCGGGTAACATATTCATATTTTTATCATCATCCAAATCTCAATTTGGTTTACAAGACACACGATTCAAATGTTATATATTATATATGATTATAATTATATCTGAAGTGTATTAACAATCACTTACATCCAGACATTTTGACTTACGAGACACAAGGATCAATAGTTATAATGATGATTATATCTAAGGTGTATTTCAATGGTCTCATTTGTACTTTCCTTATTGTAGGTTAGTTCAGACTCTAAAAATGGCGGAGTTGGTAAAATGGAACGGTTAATGGAAGAAGTTGTTGAAAGTACGGAATAAAATGAAATAATTATATAAACCATATTCGTTATTACTACAACCCCCGTTTTCAGCCATTATAGTCACATTTTTTTACGGTCAAGGTTGATAGTTGTTCAATACCAGTTTCTTTTATCATTATAATCTGGCCAGATATTTTGCAATGCCATCCATATTACTAGCTATTCATCAGTCCTTTTTAAGGAAATATTAAAAAATGGAACTTTTCAGTTTGAAGTGAAATTGAAATTTACAGAGTCACAGTCTTTTTGAAATAAGATTTTGAGCAGACTGAGATTGTACATAAGGCCACATTCCATTTAAATGATGCTACTACATATTATGTATGTAAAATTGCATTTATATATATATATATATTTTTTTTTTTTTGTTAAATGAAGCTGCTGCTTTACTACGGTTTTACAGTAATAATGAATACGATTTAGTTAAAAAGTTGATTCGCATCGCAAAATTTCATTTGAACACAAAACACGGATAACGTTTATAGATAAGGTCAGATGAATATAAGATAACAGTTAATGCCCAAACTTACTGTTAAACTTTCGACAGGTCTGTACTGTAATTTCTAACTGAATTTATTATACATTATAATTAAATTTTTGAATTTTGTTTTCAGGAACGTCGTTTGCCATAGGAATGAAACTTATTACGGTTGCAGATGAGGGTATGTATAGCATGTAAGAAGATCGGAGAATTTGTATTTGCAGCTCTATTGGTCTGGAAAAAAGTGAAAAATTTAATACTCGGCATTTTGAAATGAGTTTTTTTCCTTCAAGATATTTTCAATCGATGTTTCATACATGTCATTGCATGCTCGGTACAATAAAATGTCCTTCTTGTTAATTGGAATGAAATTAAGGTATCGACATAAGTAAAGTAATCCGATTCTAAGATTCGTTATAACCAAAGCGATATTAAATACCTTCGTTCAGAATTATTCAGACAATTTAAAGAGTATAAAATTTACTAACATACACACACACACACACACACACACACACACACACACACTGAAGCATGTTATGTTCTCTTAAAATAATTACAGGTGCCTAAATTACCTATTTATTTATTTATTTAGCTTTAGGAGTTGGAAACGATAAAAAAGAATATGTTAGGCGAGGAAAGAGAGACCTTCTGTCTGATCTAAGACGACTACTGAAGGTAAAACAATGATGGAACAATCAATTAATAGAATATCATTTCTTAAAATTTTCCGTTTATTTAAATTATTTGGACTTCCAAAACATTAAAGGATAAGTTATATGATCAGGTTATTTTTGCACCCTCAAAAGTTGGAGTGGAGTACTGGTGTTTTTCCAAATATATACATGTAAATAAGATCCTTTTACTTATATCGAGACCGTCAGTTCTGGGAGAAAATCTTGGAACTTTTGCAAGACAACTTTCTCACATTACGGTCTACCAAAGTGGGATTCGAACCTGAGAGATGAAAGACAATGTGATTCGTAAGTGTGCGATTAAGACCACAGACCACAGAAGTCCGCAAAGAAAACAAAAAGAAAATCGCACACAAAACTGACTTGTTTCGTTATAATTTATATTTTAAGAGAATTTCAATCATGTGTATTTAATTAGACTTAGAGTATTGCATGATCAAAGCATTTATTTATTTATTTATTTATTTATTTATTTATTTACATCAGAAAAACTATAATTGGTATTCAACTTATGCACCAAATCCATCAAGCGGTTACTGGCAGGCTACAACCTATGGACCTTATCCATCAGGAGGATATGGGTCTGGAAGTGGGTCTTCATCTGGATATGGGCCTTATCCAACAGGCGGATATGGGTCCGGAAGTGGATCTTCATCTGGATATGGGCCTTATCCAACAGGCGGATATGGGTCCGGAAGTGGGTCTTCATCTGGATATGGGCCTTATCCAACAGGCGGATATGGGTCCGGAAGTGGTTCTGGATATGGGCCTTATCCAACAGGCGGATATGGGTCCGGAAGTGGTTCTGGATATGGGCCTTATCCAACAGGCGGATATGGGTCCGGAAGTGGATCTTCATCTGGATATGGGCCTTATCCAACAAGCGGATATGGGTCCGGAAGTGGGCATTTAACCGCTACACCCTATGGACCTTATCCAACAGGAGGATATGGGTCCGGAAGTGGATCTTCGTCTGGATATTGGCCTTATAGCTATACTATGTACCCCTACAGACGAAACTATGGAAAATCTGCTAAATCTAAACGCAGACTTGATGATGAAACGACAGAAGCCTTCAGTATGTAAAACTACTACTACTAATAATAATAATAATAACAGGGTATTTTGAATTCCCTATTAAACCCCTATTTACTGAATGAATTATCGATATATTTGCCACCTCCCTTATTCGCGCACCGTTTCGAATTCCCTATGCAACTTTTCATCAATATATACAACCCCATTATATATATTACATAATTACGAACAAACGGTGGCGATGAATTGAGGTTATACTCTACTGCGAAATTATTTTTTTCTTGGTGGCCATTTTTGAGACTAAGAAAAATACCATTTTGTAGGATAAAAAATCTGTGGCTTGTGGTTTAAACCCGTTGTAGTCTGGTGGAAAAAAATTGAAATTTCACAATAAGGGGACATGAGTGTTCAAAGCTGGCAACATAGCTGTCTTATATCATCATAGGTTAGGGGTCAAGAATCAACCTGTTGCCAAGCTGATCGACCCTTGGTTTAGTAGATAAAAGGTCAAAGGTCAGATAGTGTTTTTCCCCCAAAAATTAATCTTTATTAGTTTATCGCTGTCCAAATAATAACTTTCTGAGATTTAAATAAATCAAATAAATCTGTTCTCATGCAATCATAGCATTTCATGTATTTTAACATTGACTAGGAAGCTAATTGAGACTGTTTAGGCTAAAATTTAAATATTTCAATGTTATTTTTCAAAATACTGACACAAGCTTCAAGATAGAATAAAATAAAAGTATACATTCAACATCAAAGCATGAATCAAAATGCTAAAATATCATTCTTTTGTAAATACATGACTGTGATTAAAACAAATATATTGAAGGCAAAATTGTAAATACACAATTTCGTTGACATGAAAAATCATGGATGAGGGTATCCACTTAAACAACGAAAATTGACACACCACAAATATAAATGAATTCACGGTATTCTTGAGTCACAAATTCATACAGGACAGACCTGTCGAAAGTTTAACACTGAGGTAACGAATAAGTGCCGAATAGGCATTAGGCGCTTTGTTACTTATATCATGAGTTGAGTTGAGTTGAGTAATGGTGTTTAACGTCCAAGTCAATAATATTTCACTTATATCGAGATGTCCCCAGCTATAGCCCAAGGTGCAAAATTTTTGACGTGCGTTGCGCTGATGGATTTGTTATTTATCGTGCCACACCTACGTATACCGTGACACGGACCTCGTTTATTTTGAGTTCTCGTCCGAAAGAACCGTTACTTTCATTGCGTATTGCAGAATGCTTGGCGAAAGAACAGTCACTACCCACTTTTAAGTCTTGGCTCAGATCCGATCAGGGTTCGAACCTCGATCTCCCAATTAAGGAACACTCTACCAACTCTGCTACCACTGTGGTATACCTATATCTTGACAGCTATTCGACAGCTGCTTTGTTTCTCTCGGTATGTAACTAGGTATCCAATCCTCGGTAACTTGACGGCCGAGTTAAGACTCCTTTTTGTTTGTTCAGTGTTAAATATTCGACAGGTCTGTACTGTATAACCTATTATACACCTGAAGGATATTCTAATTTGCATATTGTCTTTATTTTTTTAGGAATAGTTAAGATGATTGGAGAGATTCTCGTTGGTAAGTTTATTATATATCTTAGGTATGGTCTCTTTCACTTGCAAGTTTAGGGATATTGTGGGACAAACCGAAGTGTGCAATTAAACCATCTAGGCTTCTGCAAACCACCTCGGACAATGTTTCTCATACAAGGGTCTGACCGAGTGGTATTCGAACCTATGTGATGTTTAAGTGTTGAGATCTGTAAGCTGTAATCTGTTCTTAGGCCTCCGACATCCCTCGCTACTGACGAATTCACCAATTTTCAAGTCATTTTTCTTCTCGAATTCTGTAACCCATTGTATGCAGACAGTTGACACTTATATATATTCTAGGTTTCCAAAATTTTAAATAATTATTTATGACATTTCCGAAATTTGTTAAAATATGGTCTTTTTAAATAATTTTTTCATAAATTTGCTAAAAATGTTCTCTTTGAAAGAATCTGTAAGATATAACTATCAACTGGCGATTTTACCTATGAGGACTCCATTATTAAAAGCTTTGTTAGCTAAACCAAATGGTTAGTGAAAATTTCAGTTGTTATCAAAATTAAAAAAAATCATTGCAGCAATAAATTGTAGACTCAAATAATAAAAAAGTCACTTCCACTTGACAATAGTAATCGCTGATTGCATTTACTTTAAAAATTATTGCCTTATACGTACGACTTTAAAGTGCTAGTTCATCGAGTCAGTACGCTGCAGACAAGCATACCACTCCCTCAGTCACTTTATATTGACACCGGGGGACCCAGTAAAGGCCAACAGCAAGGAAAATTCACTGTCCCACATGTGGTCTAAGAGGGACTAGAACTCACAGCGGTGAGAGACCCTCGATTTGTAGACTGACGTCTTATCCACTAGGCCACCACCGCCTCTAACTGGGTCAAGGAATAGAAACAGAGATTACGCGTATGATCAAATAACTGTGGTATTTTTTATTTTGCAGGACCTCGATCTAGTGAAATCCCTGATAAAAAGTAAATCACAAAGCACGGATCCCGGATCAGATTGACATGTAGAAAAAATTTGAAACCAAATAAAACTGCAAAAACAACTTTTCTTTGTGGCTTAGTTTTTTTGACAATGTTCAAGAAGATTTGAAACATATCTACTTTGATTTTACGACTTAATACAATCTAACCTGTCAATAAAGTCCACTCAAGGGAACCAGTAAAATGACCATAATGGGGAAATGGCTTTGATATACAGGTTCAAATAATATGAATAAATAACAATATTGGGATGATTCAATTCTACCGGCCTTTATAACCAGGTGGTCCTTATATAGAGGTGGCCTTTAAGGCAGGTTGGACTGTATATGCAGTACAGACCTGTCGAAAATTCAACACTAAGCTAACGAAGTGCTAATTTTCAGCCCATCTCGGTCCCTTGGTAGCTACTGACAGGTCGAGTAGTAATGCCACTGGCTTTTGCCCATGGCATAATATCCATCACTTTACATTACAAGGAAACACTGGGCCTTACGTTAATGATGACAATGATATCGTCACAATACATAAGCTGGTTTCCCAATATTTTTCTAACTAATCAAACATACTAATCCATGTCCGAATCGTATTTCAGAAGCAAAGTAAAAACTTTGGAACTGACAAGTTAGGTTAGACACGTGAACTTCCACCAGGGAAGTGAGGCCGGGTACTCCAGAAGGGTAAGCACCTCCTGTTTAGCTAGCTACACCCGCCACGTGTGTAATCAAAATTGTATGAAAGGAACAAGAAACTGTGGGATGTCAAATATATCCAGGATAAGTAAGAAATTTCGTAAATTAAATTTAGCAATCTTTAAGAACCTTAACACCCCGCCACTTTTTGAAAATAATAATAATAATAAAAATAATAATAATAATAATAATAATAATAATAATACAGATGTTTGAAGCTTAAAATGACCATCAAAATGACACCCTGCTAAATTTGTTAATATCTTGCAAAATAACAAAATTATCCAGACATCAAATTTGCTCAGGTTTAAGTTAGTTAGAGAAATCTTAGTTAATGATTAATACCTTTCAGATCTTGGACACTTTCGGATACGGCGTTTCAGGACAGTCAATCCTGCCTTAAAGAAGGGTCACCTGCTTTTTAAGCCATTCAAATTTTATCCCAATTGTTTTTATTCAAGTTCTTTAAACTGCATATAACTGCCACCTGTTTATAAATGTCAATTTTTGTCTTTTTTAGACAGGCTTGTCTGTATTATTCGCGCTGTAAAGCCGACTTTAAGCTCAAGCACCTCCATTATGTCTGTTCTTATTGCAAAGAGTAATATACACAAATCAGCGGCGTACCCGTGACCTGATTATAGGTGTATGCAAACTTGGAGCGCCAAAGGCGCGACCACGGTAGGGGGATCCGGGGGCATGCTCCCCGGAATTTTTTTTAAATCTATATGCTCCAAAATGCATTTTGAGACAGATATACAATACCTTCTCGTGTTAAATTTTTGATACAAATTGGACATTAATTACAAATTTTAAATATGCGGATCCCACTGATCCTTGGGAGTAGAAGGTTTGGTACCAGTGTCATGTACCATTTTTTGAATTTAATCATAAAATACATTCAAAAAATGGTACATGACAATATACCATTTTTTTAAAATGTATTTTATGATTAAATTAAAAAAATGGTATATGACACCAGGTTTAATCACACATGTTCTCTGCTTTTGTATCACCATTCCTGAACTGACTGCCTCGGGATAAGTGAAATATTCTTGAATTGGGGTAAAACACCATTCAATCTTATTCAATCCAGTCTATGTTTTGTGCGAATATTTGAGACGAAAAAAAAAAAAACCAAAGTGACTGGGACACTGGCCATTGTCTACGGAATAACCCTCAAACTACAGACTGTTTACTGAAACTTTAAAGTTTAAGATTATAAGAGTGTAAACCGATAACGGCTCCATACAAACTAGCCGGAAAATTTGGAAAACACTCTCTCTCTCTCACACACACACACACACACACACACACACACACACACACATTCTCTCTCTCTCTCATACTCTTTTTTATTTTAAAATAGTTTTTGTGACCAATTTATGTGTACGCAGATAGCAAACATATGTTGGGCCAACGTTGGCCCGTTGTTGTTGGGTTTGTTGGCCCTACGTCAGCTGCCATCATTGGGCCAACGTTATCTTGCTCATCGGGCCAACGTTGTACCCAACATAAATGCCAACGATGGGCCAATGTAAACTGCCAACGATGGGCCAACGTAAGTTGCCAATGTTGGGCCAACGTAATCTTGCTCATCGGGCCATCGTTGTACCAACCATAAATGCCAACAATGGGCCAACATAAACTGGCCAATGTTGGGCCAACGTAATCTTGCTCATCGGGCCAACGTTGTACCAACCATAAATGCCAACAATGGGCCAACATAAACGGCCAACGATGGGCCAACATAAACTGGCCAATGTTGGGCCAACGTAATCTTGCTCATCGGGCCAACGTTGTACCAACCATAAATGCCAACAATGGGCCAACATAAACGGCCAACGATGGGCCAACGTAAGTTACCAATGTTGGGCCAACGTAATCTTGCTCATCGGGCCATCGTTGTACCAACCATAAATGCCAACAATGGGCCAACATAAACTGCCAACAATGGGCCAACATAAACTGGCCAATGTTGGGCCAACGAAATCTTGCTCATCGGGTCATCGTTGTACCAACCATAAATGCCAACAATGGGCCAACATAAACTGACCAATGTTGGGCCAACGTAATCTTGCTCATCGGGCCATCGTTGTACCAACTATATATGTCAACAATGGGCCAAATAACCTGCCAATGTTGGGCCAACGTTATCTTATTTATCTGGTACCGTTGTACCAATCATAAATGCCAACGATGACCCAATATAAGTTGCCACCATTGGACCAACGATGGCAGCCAACGGTGGCCCTTCATTGGGCAGACAGGCAAAATATGTTAGGACAACTTTGTTTGCCATATAAGGACGATAAATCCACATTTGAAACATGTTGGCGATAAAATATCTGTCAATACTGCCCCAGCTTATCTGCGAAAATCATTTTTAATTTCTTTGAATTTTAAAAGTAACGATGATCCAGTAAGATCCAGTGACAATTACAAAGACAGTGAAACATATATATCCTAATTATGTTAAATGTCTCCAATGAAATGTCACAGATGCTGGTTCAATACTAACAATATTTCTTTACAATAATTTAAGGTACAAAAATTTTACATAAATTTAACTTTATTAATATGCAAACAGAACCAAACAAAACATCATTACAAAGTAAATACTGTACAGATTATCACAAAACTTTAAAAGTGTCTTTTTCTCAGTTCTACTGTTATTGATCTTGGTTATTATTTTATTATCTAAATCACATATCTGATTTATTTTGTTTATCCTGTTTTTTCTGCCACCATTTCTATCGGATGCAAATCTGAACCAGACTTTTGCAGTTTTTGCAATTTCATTTTCTGTCGCACTTGCACATAATCTCTCTTTCTAACAGCTTCTGTAATTAAGATCGAAATTATTTGTATATAAGTTGCTGTTAAATGACATGAAACAACTATATATATTACCATCTCTAAAGATATGCAGGTATTTTCTATTCGATATGTAATCTTAGTATCGCAATCAATATGTACAGTACAGACCTGTCTAAAGTTTAACACTAAGCTAAGAAATACGTGCCGAGTCGGCTCGATTCCTCGTTACCTGTATCTCCAAAGTTTCTCGAATGCAGTTATCTATATCTGTGCAGCTTTTCGACAACTAGTTATCCATATATCAACACGTCAGCAGTCAAGCTTCTACTCCTTTTCGTTAGCTCATTGTTTAACTTTCGACAGGTCTGTACTGTAGTTTGGGTATTTTGCTACATCGCAGGGCTTATGACTGTACATGGACGTGCATATAAACATGGAAAATTAAATAATTTTTAAATGACTCATAACAGAAAATAAGATAAAATAAATAAATAATTAAATAAATAAATTAATTAATTAATCAATATCTTTTTGAAAAATATAATTCATTATGGTAATATAGTTTGTTTTATACATGTACCTCAAAGATTTACTAATACTGTATTAAATTCAGTTGAGTTGAGTTAAAATACTTAAAATCAGGAATATTATGGCAGTGAAGTTAATATGTTCCCATTTATTGAATTAAGTAATCAATTGGAAAATATCAATGGCCTTGATCATGTTTTTTTTTCATTTCACAATCAAAAATGTTAAATAATCTAAAACGAAATTCTAAAATAACTTGAGGAAATATAGGCCACTTGAATGCACACATTTTACAATTGCATCTTAAAATAAAGATATAATTATAATCAATTTGAGAATTTCAAAGGAAATGTTACAAATTTATGTTATAAAAATGTTCCTCCAAATAATTAAAACAACTTAATATGTACACATTCATGCCCATGGGGTTACAATTTTTGTACAAAAAGTGCTAAAACAGGTGTTCAAGACCGGTGTTTGACATTACAAATGTGTGTGTGTGTGTGTGTGTGTGTGTGTGTGTGTGTGAGAGAGAGAGAGAGAGATACTCTGATGAAAAACATTAAAATCAAATTGGCATCAGGTCACTTTGGATTTTCGACAAAAGTCTTTTAAACAGATTTTTTATTAGCAAATATTATATTCACATTAACTTAAGTTACTGCAAACCTTGTGAATATAATTATGCGTATTTGCAGCTTGACGATGGTATTAATTAGGGCATTAAACCATTAAAAATAAATTTCAATTCAGTAAATCTGGGGTTCCTATCCTTACATCAAAAAGTTTGCTATTACAAAGCTTGACTGGACAAGTAGCTGAATATAATGCACATACATACTTTCATATTTAGAGAGAGAGAGAGAGAGAGAGAGAGAGAGAGAGATATTTATATAGTATAATAAAATTATACTTACATAATTAAATTAAACTTCAGTCTTTACAAGAGAGTACTACTAATATTTGTCTTGGTAATACTGTTGTCCAGGTCTTCTTTTAAACTTTAAAACCATCTTAGGTAAAGTTAATACCATCAAAACCTGTCCACTTAGTATTGGTTAGATGACAATAAGAAAATCTTTATGAATAAGAAGGGGGTGGAGTGGAGCACAGCCCTTTCTTATTCATGAAGATTTGCCTTATGTCATCTAACCAATTTAGACCAAACTTTCAACATGACCCAACTGGGATGAAAACCATTAACCCAGCTGTTCATTCAAAAAGCTCACCTGTTTGAGAAAAAGTAGAGGAAGTTGTTTTTTTAAGGTTGTAACAAATATAACTAAAAACCTAGTGATGGTCGATATTCAAAATGAGTGACCAAGGTGTAGACTACAGATTATCACAAAACTTTAAAAGTGTCTTTTTCTCAGTTCTACTGTTATTGTTCTTGGTTATTATTTTATTATCTAAATCACATATCTGATTTATTTTTGTTTATCCTGTTTTTTCTGCCACCATTTCTATCGGATGCAAATCTGAACCAGACTTTTGCAGTTTTTGCAATTTCATTTTCTGTCGCACTTGCACATAATCTCTCTTTCTAACAGCTTCTGTAATTAAGATCGAAATTATTTGTATATAAGTTGCTGTTAAATGACATGAAACAACTATATATATTACCATCTCTAAAGATATGCAGGTATTTTTCTATTCGATATGTAATCTTAGTATCGCAATCAATATGTACAGTACAGACCTGTCTAAAGTTTAACACTAAGCTAAGAAATACGTGCCGAGTCGGCTCGATTCCTCGTTACCTGTATCTCCAAAGTTTCTCGAATGCAGTTATCTATATCTGTGCAGCTTTTCGACAACTAGTTATCCATATATCAACACGTCAGCAGTCAAGCTTCTACTCCTTTTCGTTAGCTCATTGTTTAACTTTCGACAGGTCTGTACTGTAGTTTGGGTATTTTGCTACATCGCAGGGCTTATGACCAGTTTATTTAAAATGTACATGGACGTGCATATAAACATGGAAAATTAAATAATTTTAAATGACTCATAACAGAAAATAAGATAAAATAAATAAATAATTAAATAAATAAATTAATTAATTAATCAATATCTTTTTGAAAAATATAATTCATTATGGTAATATAGTTTGTTTTATACATGTACCTCAAAGATTTACTAATACTGTATTAAATTCAGTTGAGTTGAGTTAAAATACTTAAAATCAGGAATATTATGGCAGTGAAGTTAATATGTTCCCATTTATTGAATTAAGTAATCAATTGGAAAATATCAATGGCCTTGATCATGTTTTTTTTTCATTTCACAATCAAAAATGTTAAATAATCTAAAACGAAATTCTAAAATAACTTGAGGAAATATAGGCCACTTGAATGCACACATTTTACAATTGCATCTTAAAATAAAGATATAATTATAATCAATTTGAGAATTTCAAAGGAAATGTTACAAATTTATGTTATAAAAATGTTCCTCCAAATAATTAAAACAACTTAATATGTACACATTCATGCCCATGGGGTTACAATTTTTGTACAATGAAAGTGCTAAAACAGGTGTTCAAGACCGGTGTTTGACATTACAAATGTGTGTGTGTGTGTGTGTGTGTGTGTGTGTGTGTGAGAGAGAGAGAGGAGATACTCTGATGAAAAACATTAAAATCAAATTGGCATCAGGTCACTTTGGATTTTCGACAAAAAGTCTTTTAAACAGATTTTTTATTAGCAAATATTATATTCACATTAACTTAAGTTACTGCAAACCTTGTGAATATAATTATGCGTATTTGCAGCTTGACGATGGTATTAATTAGGGCATTAAACCATTAAAAATAAATTTCAATTCAGTAAATCTGGGGTTCCTATCCTTACATCAAAAGTTTGCTATTACAAAGCTTGACTGGACAAGTAGCTGAATATAATGCACATACATACTTTCATATTTAGAGAGAGAGAGAGAGAGAGAGGAGAGAGAGAAGAGAGAGAGATATTTATATAGTATAATAAAATTATACTTACATAATTAAATTAAACTTCAGTCTTTACAAGAGAGTACTACTAATATTTGTCTTGGTAATACTGTTGTCCAGGTCTTCTTTTAAACTTTAAAACCATCTTAGGTAAAGTTAATACCATCAAAACCTGTCCACTTAGTATTGGTTAGATGACAATAAGAAAAATCTTTATGAATAAGAAGGGGGTGGAGTGGAGCACAGCCCTTTCTTATTCATGAAGATTTGCCTTATGTCATCTAACCAATTTAGACCAAACTTTCAACATGACCCAACTGGGATGAAAACCATTAACCCAGCTGTTCATTCAAAAAGCTCACCTGTTTGAGAAAAAGTAGAGGAAGTTGTTTTTTTAAGGTTGTAACAAATATAACTAAAAACCTAGTGATGGTCGATATTCAAAATGAGTGACCAAGGTGTAGACTACAGATTATCACAAAACTTTAAAAGTGTCTTTTTCTCAGTTCTACTGTTATTGTTCTTGGTTATTATTTTATTATCTAAATCACATATCTGATTTATTTTTGTTTATCCTGTTTTTTCTGCCACCATTTCTATCGGATGCAAATCTGAACCAGACTTTTGCAGTTTTTGCAATTTCATTTTCTGTCGCACTTGCACATAATCTCTCTTTCTAACAGCTTCTGTAATTAAGATCGAAATTATTTGTATATAAGTTGCTGTTAAATGACATGAAACAACTATATATATTACCATCTCTAAAGATATGCAGGTATTTTTCTATTCGATATGTAATCTTAGTATCGCAATCAATATGTACAGTACAGACCTGTCTAAAGTTTAACACTAAGCTAAGAAATACGTGCCGAGTCGGCTCGATTCCTCGTTACCTGTATCTCCAAAGTTTCTCGAATGCAGTTATCTATATCTGTGCAGCTTTTCGACAACTAGTTATCCATATATCAACACGTCAGCAGTCAAGCTTCTACTCCTTTTCGTTAGCTCATTGTTTAACTTTCGACAGGTCTGTACTGTAGTTTGGGTATTTTGCTACATCGCAGGGCTTATGACCAGTTTATTTAAAATGTACATGGACGTGCATATAAACATGGAAAATTAAATAATTTTTAAATGACTCATAACAGAAAATAAGATAAAATAAATAAATAATTAAATAAATAAATTAATTAATTAATCAATATCTTTTTGAAAAATATAATTCATTATGGTAATATAGTTTGTTTTATACATGTACCTCAAAGATTTACTAATACTGTATTAAATTCAGTTGAGTTGAGTTAAAATACTTAAAATCAGGAATATTATGGCAGTGAAGTTAATATGTTCCCATTTATTGAATTAAGTAATCAATTGGAAAATATCAATGGCCTTGATCATGTTTTTTTTTTCATTTCACAATCAAAAATGTTAAATAATCTAAAACGAAATTCTAAAATAACTTGAGGAAATATAGGCCACTTGAATGCACACATTTTACAATTGCATCTTAAAATAAAGATATAATTATAATCAATTTGAGAATTTCAAAGGAAATGTTACAAATTTATGTTATAAAAATGTTCCTCCAAATAATTAAAACAACTTAATATGTACACATTCATGCCCATGGGGTTACAATTTTTGTACAATGAAAGTGCTAAAACAGGTGTTCAAGACCGGTGTTTGACATTACAAATGTGTGTGTGTGTGTGTGTGTGTGTGTGTGTGTGTGTGTGAGAGAGAGAGAGAGATACTCTGATGAAAAACATTAAAATCAAATTGGCATCAGGTCACTTTGGATTTTCGACAAAAAGTCTTTTAAACAGATTTTTTATTAGCAAATATTATATTCACATTAACTTAAGTTACTGCAAACCTTGTGAATATAATTATGCGTATTTGCAGCTTGACGATGGTATTAATTAGGGCATTAAACCATTAAAAATAAATTTCAATTCAGTAAATCTGGGGTTCCTATCCTTACATCAAAAAGTTTGCTATTACAAAGCTTGACTGGACAAGTAGCTGAATATAATGCACATACATACTTTCATATTTAGAGAGAGAGAGAGAGAGAGAGAGAGAGAGAGAGAGATATTTATATAGTATAATAAAATTATACTTACATAATTAAATTAAACTTCAGTCTTTACAAGAGAGTACTACTAATATTTGTCTTGGTAATACTGTTGTCCAGGTCTTCTTTTAAACTTTAAAACCATCTTAGGTAAAGTTAATACCATCAAAACCTGTCCACTTAGTATTGGTTAGATGACAATAAGAAAAATCTTTATGAATAAGAAGGGGGTGGAGTGGAGCACAGCCCTTTCTTATTCATGAAGATTTGCCTTATGTCATCTAACCAATTTAGACCAAACTTTCAACATGACCCAACTGGGATGAAAACCATTAACCCAGCTGTTCATTCAAAAAGCTCACCTGTTTGAGAAAAAGTAGAGGAAGTTGTTTTTTTAAGGTTGTAACAAATATAACTAAAACCTAGTGATGGTCGATATTCAAAATGAGTGACCAAGGTGTAGACTACAGATTATCACAAAACTTTAAAAGTGTCTTTTTCTCAGTTCTACTGTTATTGTTCTTGGTTATTATTTTATTATCTAAATCACATATCTGATTTATTTTTGTTTATCCTGTTTTTTCTGCCACCATTTCTATCGGATGCAAATCTGAACCAGACTTTTGCAGTTTTTGCAATTTCATTTTCTGTCGCACTTGCACATAATCTCTCTTTCTAACAGCTTCTGTAATTAAGATCGAAATTATTTGTATATAAGTTGCTGTTAAATGACATGAAACAACTATATATATTACCATCTCTAAAGATATGCAGGTATTTTTCTATTCGATATGTAATCTTAGTATCGCAATCAATATGTACAGTACAGACCTGTCTAAAGTTTAACACTAAGCTAAGAAATACGTGCCGAGTCGGCTCGATTCCTCGTTACCTGTATCTCCAAAGTTTCTCGAATGCAGTTATCTATATCTGTGCAGCTTTTCGACAACTAGTTATCCATATATCAACACGTCAGCAGTCAAGCTTCTACTCCTTTTCGTTAGCTCATTGTTTAACTTTCGACAGGTCTGTACTGTAGTTTGGGTATTTTGCTACATCGCAGGGCTTATGACCAGTTTATTTAAAATGTACATGGACGTGCATATAAACATGGAAAATTAAATAATTTTTAAATGACTCATAACAGAAAATAAGATAAAATAAATAAATAATTAAATAAATAAATTAATTAATTAATCAATATCTTTTTGAAAAAATAATTCATTATGGTAATATAGTTTGTTTTATACATGTACCTCAAAGATTTACTAATACTGTATTAAATTCAGTTGAGTTGAGTTAAAATACTTAAAATCAGGAATATTATGGCAGTGAAGTTAATATGTTCCCATTTATTGAATTAAGTAATCAATTGGAAAATATCAATGGCCTTGATCATGTTTTTTTTTCATTTCACAATCAAAAATGTTAAATAATCTAAAACGAAATTCTAAAATAACTTGAGGAAATATAGGCCACTTGAATGCACACATTTTACAATTGCATCTTAAAATAAAGATATAATTATAATCAATTTGAGAATTTCAAAGGAAATGTTACAAATTTATGTTATAAAAATGTTCCTCCAAATAATTAAAACAACTTAATATGTACACATTCATGCCCATGGGGTTACAATTTTTGTACAATGAAAGTGCTAAAACAGGTGTTCAAGACCGGTGTTTGACATTACAAATGTGTGTGTGTGTGTGTGTGTGTGTGTGTGGTGTGTGTGAGAGAGAGAGAGAGATACTCTGATGAAAAACATTAAAATCAAATTGGCATCAGGTCACTTTGGATTTTCGACAAAAAGTCTTTTAAACAGATTTTTTATTAGCAAATATTATATTCACATTAACTTAAGTTACTGCAAACCTTGTGAATATAATTATGCGTATTTGCAGCTTGACGATGGTATTAATTAGGGCATTAAACCATTAAAAATAAATTTCAATTCAGTAAATCTGGGGTTCCTATCCTTACATCAAAAAGTTTGCTATTACAAAGCTTGACTGGACAAGTAGCTGAATATAATGCACATACATACTTTCATATTTAGAGAGAGAGAGAGAGAGAGAGAGAGAGAGAGAGAGAGAGATATTTATATAGTATAATAAAATTATACTTACATAATTAAATTAAACTTCAGTCTTTACAAGAGAGTACTACTAATATTTGTCTTGGTAATACTGTTGTCCAGGTCTTCTTTTAAACTTTAAAACCATCTTAGGTAAAGTTAATACCATCAAAACCTGTCCACTTAGTATTGGTTAGATGACAATAAGAAAAATCTTTATGAATAAGAAGGGGGTGGAGTGGAGCACAGCCCTTTCTTATTCATGAAGATTTGCCTTATGTCATCTAACCAATTTAGACCAAACTTTCAACATGACCCAACTGGGATGAAAACCATTAACCCAGCTGTTCATTCAAAAAGCTCACCTGTTTGAGAAAAAGTAGAGGAAGTTGTTTTTTTAAGGTTGTAACAAATATAACTAAAAACCTAGTGATGGTCGATATTCAAAATGAGTGACCAAGGTGTAGACTACAGATTATCACAAAACTTTAAAAGTGTCTTTTTCTCAGTTCTACAGTTATTGATCTTGGTTATTATTTTATTATCTAAATCACATATCTGATTTATTTTTGTTTATCCTGTTTTTTCTGCCACCATTTCTATCGGATGCAAATCTGAACCAGACTTTTGCAGTTTTTGCAATTTCATTTTCTGTCGCACTTGCACATAATCTCTCTTTCTAACAGCTTCTGTAATTAAGATCGAAATTATTTGTATATAAGTTGCTGTTAAATGACATGAAACAACTATATATATACCATCTCTAAAATATGCAGGTATTTTTCTATTCGATATGTAATCTTAGTATCGCAATCAATATGTACAGTACAGACCTGTCTAAAGTTTAACACTAAGCTAAGAAATACGTGCCGAGTCGGCTCGATTCCTCGTTACCTGTATCTCCAAAGTTTCTCGAATGCAGTTATCTATATCTGTGCAGCTTTTCGACAACTAGTTATCCATATATCAACACGTCAGCAGTCAAGCTTCTGCTCCTTTTCGTTAGCTCATTGTTTAACTTTCGACAGGTCTGTACTGTAGTTTGGGTATTTTGCTACATCGCAGGGCTTATGACCAGTTTATTTAAAATGTACATGGACGTGCATATAAACATGGAAAATTAAATAATTTTTAAATGACTCATAACAGAAAATAGATAAAGAAATAAATAATTAAATAAATAAATTAATTAATTAATCAATGTCTTTTTGAAAAATATAATTCATTATGGTAATATAGTTTGTTTTATACATGTACCTCAAAGATTTACTAATACTGTATTAAATTCAGTTGAGTTGAGTTAAAATACTTAAAATCAGGAATATTATGGCAGTGAAGTTAATATGTTCCATTTATTGAATTAAGTAATCAATTGGAAAATATCAATGGCCTTGATCATGTTTTTTTTTCATTTCACAATCAAAAATGTTAAATAATCTAAAACGAAATTCTAAAATAACTTGAGGAAATATAGGCCACTTGAATGCACACTTTTACAATTGCATCTTAAAATAAAGATATAATTATAATCAATTGAGAATTTCAAAGGAAATGTTACAAATTTATGTTATAAAAATGTTCCTCCAAATAATTAAAACAACTTAATATGTACACATTCATGCCCATGGGGTTACAATTTTGTACAATGAAAGTGCTAAAACAGGTGTTCAAGACCGGTGTTTGACATTACAAATGTGTGTGTGTGTGTGTGTGTGTGTGTGTGTGTGTGTGAGAGAGAGAGAGAGATACTCTGATGAAAAACATTAAAATCAAATTGGCATCAGGTCACTTTGGATTTTCGACAAAAAGTCTTTTAAACAGATTTTTTATTAGCAAATATTATATTCACATTAACTTAAGTTACTGCAAACCTTGTGAATATAATTATGCGTATTTGCAGATTGACGATGGTATTAATTAGGGCATTAAACCATTAAAAATAAATTTCAATTCAGTAAATCTGGGGTTCCTATCCTTACATCAAAAGTTTGTTATTACAAAGCTTGACTGGACAAGTAGCTGAATATAATGCACATACATACTTTCATATTTAGAGAGAGAGAGAGAGAGAGAGAGAGAGAGAGAGAGATTTATATAGTATAATAAAATTATACTTACATAATTAAATTAAACTTCAGTCTTTACAAGAGAGTACTACTAATATTTGTCTTGGTAATACTGTTGTCCAGGTCTTCTTTTAAACTTTAAAACCATCTTAGGTAAAGTTAATACCATCAAAACCTGTCCACTTAGTATTGGTTAGATGACAATAAGAAAAATCTTTATGAATAAGAAGGGGGTGGAGTGGAGCACAGCCCTTTCTTATTCATGAAGATTTGCCTTATGTCATCTAACCAATTTAGACCAAACTTTCAACATGACCCAACTGGGATGAAAACCATTAACCCAGCTGTTCATTCAAAAAGCTCACCTGTTTGAGAAAAAGTAGAGGAAGTTGTTTTTTTAAGGTTGTAACAAATATAACTAAAAACCTAGTGATGGTCGATATTCAAAATGAGTGACCAAGGTGTAGACTACATCCCTTTGATGATTTTAATAATTTTCGCATTCCTTTAGGTTGTTTTATTCAAATATAAGCATGTTTATCTATTTTATCAAATTAACTAACAAATAAAATATTAATTATTGATATAATTAACAAATATGGTTTTGGGCATAGACGCACAATCGTAAAGTTAAAGCCACAATTTTGACTAGAGTGAAAAAAATCATTATAATTGAAAACTTGACCAGAAAAGTGATTGAAAACCACCAAGCTCGAAAACACGCACATGTAATTCAGAAATTACACATGAATTACAAGTGTCATTAAAAAACTCCTTATTTCAGTATAAATTTTCATGACGTTATTGTGAATACGAAAATCCTATTTTTTTTAAATCTGAAAGAATTTTGACAATATTAAAAAAGATATCAATTGAATTTTGTGAAAAAAAATGTCTTTATCAAAGGTATCAAAGGCAATTCTTAGTGATTCAATGGTATCTGTTGAATTTATCAGTGTACTGTATTTATGATTTTTTTATTGTATATTTTCATTTAATCTTTTAATTGATAGACATAATGTATTTTATTTCCTGTAAATAATTTATCAAAAATTACAACAGTTACTTTAAGTTAGGACTTAGAATAATACCATCAAAGCATGTACAAGCCATGCATAACGTTAGCGTCCATTTGTACTACTTGGTCCTAAATGCATCCTTGGGAAAAAGAAATGTGAAATTATGCCTTGTTTGTTGGCCAAATGTGGTAAGAACAACAGTTTTTATGTTTGGGCATAGATTAGGATGTTTGTTTTCTTGGCCCACTGTTGGTCCAATGTTGTCAGACCAACAGTTATAATCCATATGTTGGCCCATTGTTGGCCCAATGTTGTCAGACCAACAGTTATAATTCATATGTTGGCTTGGTGTTGTCAGACCAACTGTTTTAATTCATATGTTGGCCCATTGTTAGTCCAATATTGTTAGACCAACATTTATAATCCATATGTTGGCCCATTGTTGGCCCAATGTTGTCAGACCAACAGTTATAACTCATATATTGGCCCATTGTTGGCTTAGTGTTGTCAGACCAAATGTTACAATTCATATGTTGACCCATTGTTGTTTTAATGTTGTCAAGCTGTCAGTTAGAATCTGTTGGTCCCATGTTGGCCAGGTCCCATGTTGGCCAAATGATGTTTAACCGACAATTACTACTCGTATATGGGGCCAATGTTTGTTCAATGTTGTTTAACCAACTATTCGAAATTCTATGTTGGTCTAATGTTGGCCCAATGTTGTCACACCAAGAGTTAGAATTCCTATGTTGGTTCAATAGTGGTCCAATGTTGTTTAACCAACAGTTAGAATACCTATGTTGGTCCAACGTTGGCCCAATGTTGTTTAACCAACTGTTAGAATTCCTGTGTTGGTCTAATGTTGGCTCAATGTTGTTTAACCAACAGTTAGAATACCTATGTTGGTCCAATGTTGGCCCAATGTTGTTTAATTAACAGTTGGAATTCCTGTGTTGGTCCAATGTTGGCCCAATGTTGTTTAATTAACAGTTAGAATACCTATGTTGGTCCAACGTTGGCCCAATGTTGTTTAACCAACTGTTAGAATTCCTATGTTGGTCTAATGTTGGCTCAATGTTGTTTAACCAACAGTTAGAAAACTTATGTTGGTCCAATGTTGGACCTATGTTGTTTAACCAACAGTAAGAATACCTATGTTGGTCCAATGTTGGCCCAATGTTGTTTAACCAACAGTTAAAATACCTATGTTGGTCCAATGTTGGCCCAATGTTGTTTAATTAACAGTTTGAATACCTATGTTGGTCCAATGTTGGCCCAGTGTTGTTTAACCAACCGTTAGAAATCCTATGTTGGTCCAATGTTGGCCCAACATTGTTTAGCCAACGCCAACCATACAACAATATCCCAACGTTGGCCCAACGTTAGTCTGCTATCTGGGCGCGCGCACTTGCGTTTTTGCGTATAGGGTGGACGCCACTGCAAATGTACTAGACAAAAACAACTACGAACACAAAACAACAAATATACGAATAAAACAATTTTGTCCGGACTTGGGGACCGGGGTACTTTTGGTCCAGACTTAGAGACGGGTACTTGATATAACAATAATTTGATCCGGGCTTGGGGACGGGCACTTGATATAATAACACTTTGGTCCGGACTTGGGACGGTTACTGCATATAATTTCAATTTGGTCCGGACTTAGAGACGGGTACTGGATGTAACAATAATTTGGGACGGGCACTTGATACAATAATAATTTGGTCCGGACTTGGGACAGGTACTGGATGTCACGGTAATAAGAATTTGGTCCGGAAAAAGTTTAATGCGGGAAATTTGGTCTCCCGAGCAGTATACATCCTTAAATATTGCTGTGATTACATTTTTCAATATTTTGATGTTATGACTGTACACTTGAAGATCATTTATTAATAATTGATTGATTGAATCATTGGTGTTCTACGTCCCAGACAAAAATATTTCACTTATATCGAGACGTCACCATATACAACTATTATTAAAGAGTTTCTGCTAAATAATAAAATATTTTATAGAAATTCCATGAATAATAGACTTC
Source organism: Anadara kagoshimensis (assembly GCA_021292105.1). Lineage (NCBI taxonomy): Eukaryota > Metazoa > Mollusca > Bivalvia > Arcoida > Arcidae > Anadara > Anadara kagoshimensis. Next base: position 5,593,386 of record CM037859.1, read on the forward strand.
TTTTGATGCAGTACTCGTATTGTATAGTTCAACTCCTCTGTTCCGGAAATATAGTGTATATCGTTTTCGGTCAGATTTTTAGAATCCGTTGACGACTTCCGAAATTAATAAACACACGAGGGTGCCGGTTCTTACGTTGTAGCTGGTAGTGGTATTACACGACAGGATGGGTGGTGCTTAGCGGTTGATGTTTGAAAGGACAGCTATTGTTTTGAGTTGATTGTACTGTCAGGTGAGAGTAAGTGATACACTCCAGGAGGAGGCCTACTCAGTATATGGTAGAAGAAGAAGAGGTAGTGAGTTCCAGACAATTGCTGTTTTTACTAGGTTTCAATATTGTGGGTTGTTCAGTTGTTAGCACAGGCACTTGTTTCTGATATTAAAAAAATATTACTCTATACTTAAACATAACACAAGGTATCCATCTTCAGATTGATCATTCATCGACATCGGTTTTTGGAAGACTATTTTTACAAACCTCACAATATTTTATCATATCAAAATCAATTAAATTTGGATTTATTTCCAAATTCAACTATTTAATTCTAAATCAAATAAATCAATTGATGTATGAAGTTCACTCTATATACATGCATACAGTTATACAGGTATAAAAAATATGTGGTAATAATTAACAAACAAAAGTCTAGGTTACAGGCATGTCAATAATCTTCACTTTTTTGTTGAATAGTGTATGGTACATACCGGTAGGTTAAAATATTTGCAGTATTTGCTTATAGCAGGTGATGTAAAGATATAAGTGATGTGATGATGATAAGAAACTTGGATACATTGAAAAGCTTTCCACAGGGTCAATACTGGCTCAAAAATTTTTGTCACTAAAACAAAATTAGAAATTTTAAGTCTTTAAGACATTTTGTCTTTTTAAAGATGAATGTTTTTGTCGCAATTTATAAGAAGTGTCGCAAATTGCAACATTTGCGACTGACAGTGTGAGCCCTGCTTTCCATAAATTAACATCATGTTAAGAGTTGTACTTTTATTAGTTTCTCTGTCACATTTTCATTTATTACAGATTGTTAGGAAAATAGGATTGGGATGAAAATCAAATAAATATTAGCACCTATGATGAAGTTTGTACTGGAAAATGTTAAAAATGGTTGTCGGCGAGGGTTGATATCCGAGATTGGTCGTAATCGAGACAAGACAGTTGAAACGCCCATGTGTATGTTATATGCTAGAGCAGGTAACAATTTAATTAGAATTTTATGCATAAAAAATTATCAATAACTCATTTCAAATTGATATTAGTTGAGTTGAGTAATAATATTTAAAGTACCAGTCAAGAATATTTCACTTATATCTAGATATTGCCAGCTAAAGATGAAGTTGCAGAAATTTTTCCATTGTTGCACTGATGGCATTATGGCATTATACAGCAGGCTTCTTTATCATGCCACGCCTACCCTGACACAGGACCTTGTTGGTTTTAAGTTCTCATCTGAAAGAACCATGAATTTCATTTCATAATGCTGAGTGCTTGGCTAAAGAACAGTCACTACCAACTTTAAAGTTTTTGGGTCAGACCAGGTTGGGGTTTGGACCCATGACCTCCAACTTATGGCACGAACACTGTACCAACTTCAGATTGATATAAGGAAATCCCAATCTTGTGATTCATTTCAAATGATCGGGTCTGACCATGTGATCAGAACTTGTATATCTAGATCTGAAACCCTTATTGAATTCTCCTTATCCTTGCAGTGTCTGTTTCATCTCTGAAATGAAAGTCAGTGTCCTACAGAAGGGGCTTTAAATCCAATGTTCATTGTCACGACAGACGTGGCACATTTAAAAAAACCCTCCCTGCACATTTCCCTTAGTGCATTGCAAAGGTAATAAATTCTGCCACTTCACTTATAGCTAGTGATGCAGTGCTCCAAGCAGGTTTTGAAAACTGGTAGCCACATGGCTAATAATTCAAAATTTTCAGTAGCCATTTCAAGATTTTTTTTTCAAGGTAAAATTCTTGATGGCCAAATCTTCAGATACATACTCTAGCCATGTAAACTCACTACGCCATTCATGTATGAAACTCCTATTTTCACTTAATTTCTGCTTCTTTTCTTTAGCCGGCGGTTGATCTTTAGGCTGATCGCCAGAAAAACCAAAATCAAAAAGTAATTTTTGCCGTTTGGCTGCCATTATGCAAAATTAGATCATGGTCAGTTATGTGTTTTAAACCATAAAGTCACCTGCTTTGATTCAAGTGCTTTTAGATATTATTGATGGCGAGACTATTTGTCAGGTTGGGTGACGGGTAATGATCAAAATTTTTGGATTTCCAATTTTAGTGACCAAACTCAAAAAAATTATTTGACATAATGGCGATCGTCTGACAATTTGTAGTCGCAAATTCCGATTTTTGGTCGCAAATTTCAAGTATTTACTAGGGTTCTTAGAGCACTGTGATGTCTTGATATATGTGAAATATGCTTGATTGGCACTCAAAACATCATTTAATCAATTAGTCCACTTCAACTCTGAAATAACATTCCTTAATCTGCACATTAAAAATGAAAACATTTCCTGAAATGCATGTAAAATATAGTTAAGCCATTATATGTTTAATTTTGGTGTTTTAAAGTGGTTTGATTAACCATAAATCAAGAAACTTAAAACATGAAAACATAAATGAAATAGACTTTTATGCCACAATCACAATAAACAATGCCAACCTACTGTAGGAACCACTCTGTTTGTCACAGTGAAATACTCTTTTTACCCATAGAAAATCAAATACAATTGAATAAAGATTGTTATTTTTAACTTACATGTACCTGGTCATAACAGGAAATCTGTATGCGCATCTGCGATTGTCATAAAATATATCTGTAGAAAAGAAAATGTTGGCATTATGGGGATTTTATATGGTGAAAATGGTGAAGTTTACACCAGAAGTTATGTCCTTGATGACGTTTTACGTCATATGCGCAACAGAATCAGCCATTTGGCTGGTTTTTCAACATGTTAAATTTCCATAGCGTCAAAGTTTTGCCCAGTGTAGATATATTCTGGGCTAATCGCGGATGCACATACAGATTTCCTGTTACGACTAGGCACAAGTAATTGAAAAATATCAATCATTGTTTAAATTTATTTGATTTTCTATGGATATGAAGAGTATTTCACTGTCACAAACAGAGTGGTTCCTACAGTAAATCAGAATTGATGAGAGGTTGATAGGTCATGCTAGTTTACTGAAATGTCAATATTAGTCTGGTAATTTTATGTAAGATAGTAATTATAAAATTAAATATATATGGTATATAAATTTCTTATACTTTTTTTATTTATTACAGGCAGTGCCCCACATTTGACCCCGGATGTGTTGCATAAGATACAGAGGATACCAGATATAGCTCACATGCCCGTAAATTTGCTGTAAGCATGGTCATCATAAAGTTTGGCTGTTTTATGATTTATATGTACTATATTTGTCATGTTTTTGGTTTTATTGATTGATACCAAGTGCATTTGTTTTTATCTTCTGTCTTTTTAAGAAAGAGGTGGATATTAAATCCTTGCATCCCTGATAGAAAATTCCATAAAAAGAGAGGTGTATCGAAAGTTGAAATTGATTTTAAATTGAAAAATTGTACTTTCTGACAGTCGGAACGCCAACCCCGTCGGCGTAGGGATTCATTAAAATTTGTGAACTTGCAAATGTGATGTAAAATTTGTCAAAAAATGGCGAACCTTTGAACGACACAAAATGAGGAACTGTGTTGAATGTATTAAAGATTACCTTAGATTGGGAGGCAAAATAAAAAATTCAGAATATTTGAAAACCGACAAAATCTATTTGTTATAATTCCGGTTACAGTTTAATTTCGTAATTTATAGTGAAACGTGAACCACAGGCTAAAACTCAAAATGTTATCCGTCACAAGATTCCTTCCCATTTCTCACACAGCTCGTGCTCAGAAACAATATTTATACCAAATGAAAGACCTTTTTACAAGGTACAATTCCATATATAATACATGAAATAATTTCCTGTACACAAAAAACGTCCAAGTTTTAAATGCGAAAAAAACGCCGCCGTCAATCCGGAATCTTGGATGGGGTCGGTCCATTTTCCGTCTAATTTGACCTAGAAAGTTTGTTAGTACTGCTTCCTAACTATGTTCTATATATAGTTTGGACACACAGAAGACGCAGAATGGTATTTACGGCTGAAATAAAGTAAGTTTTGGCGATTATTAGCATCTATTTCGTCAGATTTCTCAAGATTTATGCCGAATTTTAGGACCTACTTTCAGTCTCCATATTAAATTTGGCCATATGCCGCTTCGATCGTTCATTTCACAAATCTGAATTTCACAGGCCAATCTCGTGCACAAATATTGTGTTGGTTGACCCCTTACGGTGTATATTAAGTATCAGTGAATTAGTGGTACACTTGAAAACATGCGCAACCGCTTATTAAGCGTGTGCGAGTTATAGGCCTAGGACTAGGATGCCAAAATGGCTTGTCATGTTTTCTGTAACTTTTGCCTTGAAATTTATCATTAGCAGCTGATTATATGGTCTCAATATAATCACTCAGCCTGTGCCTTTCTGAAGATAGACACAGCTCCCCTTATCTGTTAAAAAAAACAGCGTCATTGCATGTCAACACACACACACACACACACACACACCATAGGCTGATAGGCCTAATGAAATTTAGAAATGTGCAACAGATATGGTTTTCAGTTGTTCTAAGCTTTAGTACATGGTGTTGTTAAGAAATTTTAAACAGCCATATGGAACCTACATTTGATTAAAAACTTTTTGCTGAATGAGGCATTATTTTTGGCAGAAAATTAAATGCCAATTTGGTTTTATGTTTTAAAATGCAGTTTCACTGTCCAAAGTGTAAGTAGAACAAATTGTGCAAAATAGCAAGAACCAAGCTGAAACTCAATAAGATTAGGTTTCACACCAGTAGTGTCACATAACAAAACAGTGTAACTAGAAGGGTGGTATATATAAAATCCTCATCCATATTCACTAAAAGTTTGTTTTTATAAACAATCAACACCTCAGTTATGCTAAACACAAATCTCTAAAATAAAACTTGCTGCTTCCAAAATCAACAAATTAATAATCAGTCAGATTACTGGTACTGAAAATTAGTCAATTCCATTAAATGGACATGTTTATCAATTATTTTTATTTAAAGTGAGCATTCTTTAAATGTATAGTGTTTGATAAACATATTTGGTTCCAGATTTACAATCATTCCTAAACTAAGATTTTTCTTAATTGAAATCTGACAACTTTTGAAACAATTTTATGCAACTGAAAATAAAGTTTCAACAAAATTCGAATATATTCGAGATTCAGTAAACAAATCCTCATGAATGGTCTTCAAAATGTCCCCTTAAATTTATGAACATCTTGAATACAGAAAAAAGTATTCAGCTTTCAAATTTGCTAAATTCAAGTTGAGGAAATTATCAAATAAGGAATAAATGTTAAACTGGAGTCAGCAGTCTTAAGACCATCATTTTACAGAATATTCATATCTAAAGGCATAGTACCAGGCAATAATAACCACTACCATTTCTCAGGTCTTTGTGTTCAAACCCATAACTCATTTACAGAACAAATCCTCTCCCAAAGGAGCTACTCTAACTGGACAGGCTGTAATGTGTCACAAAATACCAGCATATATGTATTTTATACAAAAAACATTGTATATAAATACCATGAAGAATAGGCCTACATATTATGTGACAGTAAAATTATGTACCAATAATAAGGATGCAAATAATATTAACAAAATTATGCACTGGGATAAAGCTATTGACCTGCCTATATGCACACATCTTGAAGGGCCAATATGTATACAGTCTAGCTTTGACAGGTCTGTATGTATACAGTTAAGCTTTGACAGGCCAGTATGTATACAGTATATATCTTGACGGGCATGTATGTATACAGTATATATCTTGACGGGCCTGTATGTATACAGTATATATCTTGACGGGCCTGTATGTATACAGTATATATCTTGACGGGCCAGTATGTATACAGTATATATCTTGACGGGCCAATATGTATACAGTATATATCTTGATGGGCATGTATGTATACAGTATATATCTTGACGGGCCTGTATGTATACAGTATATATCTTGACGGGCCTGTATGTATACAGTATATATCTTGACGGGCCTGTATGTATACAGTATATATCTTGACGGGCCAGTATGTATACAGTATATATCTTGACGGGCCAATATGTATACAGTATATATCTTGATGGGCATGTATGTATACAGTATATATCTTGACGGGCCTGTATGTATACAGTATATATCTTGACGGGCCTGTATGTATACAGTATATATCTTGACGGGCCTGTATGTATACAGTATATATCTTGACGGGCCAATATGTATACAGTATATATCTTGACGGGCCAATATGTATACAGTATATATCTTGATGGGCATGTATGTATACAGTATATATCTTGACGGGCCTGTATGTATACAGTATATATCTTGAAGGGCCAGTATGTATACAGTATATATCTTGAAGGGCCAGTATGTATACAGTCTAGCTTTGACAGGTCAGTATGTATGCAGTTAAGCTTTGACAGGCCAGTATGTATACAGTATATATCTTGAAGGGCCAGTATGTATACAGTATATATCTTGAAGGGCCAGTATGTATACAGTCTAGCTTTGACAGGTCAGTATGTATGCAGTTAAGCTTTGACAGGCCAGTATGTATACAGTATATATCTTGACGGGCCTGTATGTATACAGTATATATCTTGACGGGCCTGTATGTATACAGTATAGCTTTGACAGGCCAGTATGTGTACTGTATATATCTTGACGGGCCTGTATGTATACAGTATAGCTTTGACAGGCCAGTATGTATACAGTATAAATCTTTATAGGCCTGTATGTATACAGTATAGCTGTGATGGGCCAGTGCACAATTGTGCATTGATCTTGATGGACAAGTGTAAACTTCACTAAATCTTGACAGAGAAGTGTCAGTATGGTTTAGCTTTATATTATACAGATGCTGTTAGGCTAGTGCAAGTTTTAAGAAATCTTGGTGGGGAGCAGTTGAGGTATGATAAACATAAGTATAAGGCTACATAGATACTGCCATGCCGGAATAGGCTGGCTTGATGGGAATACAGGATATGTATGGTATAGCTTTTGACAGCCCAACATGGTTTAACATGTTAAAACAACAATTATAAAATTCAAACAATCCATATACATGTAATGAATTTAAAGACATTAAGTGATGAGAATTCTTGCTGCATCTGTAACTGAAACACTACTTGTGTAGCTATTTAATTATGAAAATGCAAAACACAGTTAGTTTTCAATTTTTCTTCAAATGTTAATGGAAATCCAATATACAATGGCCATTCAGTTGTCCAAATCTATGTGTTCAAATGCCACAGTATATGTTATATATTTGAAAATATAATATCCAATGAAATGCATGTTAGCAAGCTAAAAATTTAAACATACACTTAGCATTCCTAATATTCACAAAAAACTACTTTAATTATAGCAATAAATGTCTCTTTTTCTTTTGTAAATCCATCTGATTCTGTAGTGAGATAGGCAAATAAATAAATAATTAAATAAATAAATAATCAATTAAATAAATAAATAAATAAATAAATTTATTTTTATAAATAAATAACCATCAAATCTAAAATGTGCCAATATTAATGCACATGGAATTGTTTTTTTCATTTCTTCAGTTTGTCAAACTGTGTCATATAGGCCTTGTCTTTGTTCACAATGCATAAAATCAATCCCATGTGTGATAATGGGAATTTTTTTGTCATCTAAGAGAGAGAGAGAGAGAGAGTATGGTGCTGAGAGAGAGAGAGTATATGGTGCTCAAGTCAGGACCAGGCATTGAACTGGAACACAGATTTTAAACAAATTGGTGGGGCTTCAGTTAGGCAAGGCAAAGACTTCTAAAGACAGAAAGTTTTATGCAAGACAAGAGAGATAACTCTCATTTTCGTAAATGGCTCTTTGACACTGACCAATGAAATACGTAAATTAACCGTTTAGTTCGTCGAATGATTTATCAACATACAGTAAAACTTGATCATGTGTATTTTTATGAAAGAATTTGAAATCGTTATCACGTGTGTGTTATTAGAATTAGTTGCTACGTCATTTGAAACTTGATATTGAAGCATCGATCATCGCGGGGGCAGCCATATTTGTTTTCATTGACAACTAAATGTACTACCCAGTCTTTCGGGTTTTTCAGATATTAACAGGTCGTGCTCAGAAACCATTCTTAATTAAATTCAATTCTAATTGTGTGATGTCACATTCTACACAATATAAAGTGGTAATTCTGTGTACACAAAATTCGTCCAAGTTTTAAAGATTGTCGAAAATTTTGGGGCAATTGTGAGAAGAAATTGATTGTCATCAAGAAATCCGAAAAAATGTGCAAATAACAGTATCTTATTGCTAAATTGAAAATTAAATCTCAAACTGTTGTTTATTCGGCATATAATTCAAAAGTTTCATCGATAAACTTTACTTCATTATGTCCCAATATAGGTTTAGAGACGGGTGTCTTTTCGCCCCTCAGACACTTGTCAAAAAGTAATCCCAAATTTCCATACGGCGGAAGGATACAAACTTTGTAAAGCCGAAACACAATTTGTGGAAATTGCCTACTTGGCGTTCCGAGTGTGATGCAAGAAATAGAATCAATCACTTTTTGTAGTGCCAGATAAGAAAATCTTAACCCTTGTTCTAATAAATATGGTCCAAAACTCGGCAAGCCTCATTCTGGACCAAATATATTAGGACTCGGGTTGAGATTTCACTATCTGGCACCACCAGTTGTGAAAGATTCTATTATTCTAGTGTCCGGTCTTTCGTCTATCCGTCAAAAATTGAATTTTGTCTGCACCATTTCTCCAAAACTAAGAAGCACTATTTCATGAAACCTTGTGCAAAGCATTAACATTGATAATGTGAGATGTGTATATCATTGACCTGAGTAAGTTTGCTCATTTTTGTCAGAGTTATGGCCCTTTGACTTAAAAATCTAATATGGTTCTAATTCAATGAATTTGCTTGTTTGGTTACAGATTTACCAAATGTCTTGTTCACGGTACAGTAAAAACAAAACAAAGCTTATACATGTATTGTGGTTTTATGAACTTGTGACTTATGAGGACATTCTAGTTTTGGAGACCATGCTATAATTGTAGATCAGAACACCATGAAGCAGTTCAGGAGTTTGGTGAAGGATTAGGAAAATTTACAGCAATGCATGTAAGTTGTAAAGTATGATTTCCAGTGACATTACTTTGTTCATTATGTTTTCTTATCCAAACAAGAGAATTCTAAAATAGATTTGAAAGCCAAATCCCCCCTCCAAACATTTAATGTTTTCGTTTTCCTGTAACCTTGACTTTTCCGATATGACCTTGGTTCAAGGTCATGACACACCTTTGGACCATAAAGATTATTCATGTCAAGTTTCATGACGGTCGTCCAAAGCAATTATGAGATATGGATCGGACATGATTTTACATGGACAGACAGACAGACATAGTGATTCATATATACCCCCCTCAAACTAGTTTGCCAGGAGTATAAAGAGCAGATTAAAGTGTCCAATCCTTATGGTATCAATTCCATGTGATAGATTTTTCATTTTGTTATAAAATATGAAAGAATTGAACAATTTGCACATGTAAAATAATTCGCTACGCAAATTATCAACGGTGTACAAAATGTCCAATTCTTTCATACTATATAAAAAAATGAAAAATTAATTTCATTTCTTATATTTCAATTTTTAGAAAATTTTCAACATTTTTATTATATATATATAGTATGAAAGTTGTGCATTATGGTCAAAGGGGAGATAACTCAAATGAGGCAAGCATCATTTCTTGTATGTAAAAAGATGTAGCTAATATATTTGCATTTATTGTTATTGTTTTTTGTTGTAGAACCACCTGATCTATTGTTCAGTTCAGGATCCAGCTATTTCTGTGCCTTCTGGATTTAATGATAAAACAAGTGTGGCTGTGTGGGCAAAATGTGGTAAAATTAAGGTATAACATCATGTCCTTCTCCTAAGCATGGGTCTTTCACCCATTTTTTGGGATGGGGCCATGGGCCTTGGAATTTGGGAAAATAGGTAGCACTTTGACTCATTTTGGGAAAATTCAAAAATATTACTTTCAGAATTTTACTCATCATAAAATATAATTTATTGCAAATTTGAAATCTATTTGTCTATCTTTCGTGCCTCTGAATTTATTTACAGCATTTTCTAGCTGTGTCTGTGAGAGATGAAGATTTGGAAAACATACCATTTTACCATTTTTATGTAAACACAACTTACAATTGAATTGGGAATGTTACTTTTAAAATTTTGTGAAAAAAGACACTTTATTGCATTGGGAATGGGAATTTGCTTCAGTGAGACCCCTGCTTAGTTTCCACAAATATAAAAATTATTACTAGCCAAATTTTCAAAATATAGTCTGGTTAAAGTACATGTATTTTATTTACACATTTGCTAAATAGATTATTTGTTGAAAGAATTTTTCAGAAATTAGTAGTCATTTTTTTTACCAGAAATTGAAACATATATTCTTCAGAAAAAAACCATTTCAATATTAAAATCAATTTTTACAATGCAGTTTATTTATTTGATCCAATTTCGATGTTTGGTCGGCACCATCAGTGCTTTGATTTACAATATAAAACTTGTATTATCAGTCCCCAAGTTAGAGTGCATTCAGTTTTTGGTAACAGGACATTCATTGACTAGGCCTAGATGAATGATGTAGCAATTTTGCACTGTTATAATTGAGTCATTAATTTAATATTTAAGAGTTGGCTGCACGAAACTACATACAAGTTTACAAAATACAAGAAATTCTGCTATAACAACAAAAAGAACCTCATATTTAAAGGCATCCATATGATGAGTGTTTCAAAGGACTAGCTTTGGTTCATATTTCAACCAAGAGAACATCTACAAATAGACCACTTTTCTGTGGTCATGTGGATGAGTTGAGTCCCAGTCAAGAATATTGCACTTATATCAAGAGGTCACCAGTTAAAGGAAAATTTGCAGAAATTTTGCATGGCCATTGCACTGATGTCATTATACTGCAGGGTTCTTTATCATGTTACGCTTATTATGCCATGGGAATCATGACTTTCATTTCATTATGCCGAGTGCTTTGAGAAAGAACAGTGGCTACCCACGTTTCAAATCTTGGGTCAGACCCTGTCAGAAGTCCAAACACATGGCCTCCCACATATAGAGCAAGCAATCTACCAACTGAGCTACCACAGTGGTTTGTAAAATTAATGATTATGCTTATTATTTGACTATTTTCAGCTTGATGTTGATTTATTCATGAAGATACAAGAAGCATTTCAGCCAGATATATATGAATGTTTACACGATGCTGACACACAGAAAGACTCGGGAAAGAAGAGGATATTAAAGTCTGTGGACTATACACTTAACTACCTCGACCTGGTACTAGATAGACATAAACAGTCCAAGGTGAGACCATACAGTGGAGTTAAGTAATGGTGTTTGATGTTCTCGTCAAGAATATTTCACTAATATTGAGATGTCATTAGCTATAGGCAAATGTGCAGAAATTTTGCATGTGCATTGTGCTTATGGCATTATACAGAGCCTACCCAGTCACAGGACCATGTTAATTTTAAGTTCCATCCGAAAGTACTGTGACTTTTATTTTTTAATGCCGATTACTAGATAAACATAAACATTCTAAGGTAAGACGATACAGTAGAATGCAGATAATTCAAATATTGATATTTTTTCGAAAAAAAAACATCATTATTTTGTCCCAACAGTTTTTATTTTACACCTGCAATCAAGAGTTTACGGGATATATAGGAATCACACTGGGTGTATGCATAGACATTTTGGTGAATGGTTTGAAAGGGTTTTTCTTATGATACAGTATATTTCATGTATTTTAAAGATTTACTTTGAACAAACAAAAAAAAAAAAAAAAAAAAAAAAAAACCTGCTCATGAAATTGTGTCGCAGAAATGTATGCATCTATCATAGATCTACTTCATATAAAATGTTTACAGATTGAAATGTGTGTATTTTTTATTTTGTTATATCAACAAATTGCCATTAGTATTGCTTTCACAAAGTTTATTTATTTTTTTGTTTTAGAAATTAGAAAACACTGGTGTATTTGGTTGTGTAGTTGGAGGTCACTGTGAACCAGAACGACTAAGATCAGCACGGGAAACAGCACTTAGAGCTGTAGATGGTATATCTATATATACAATATCTAATTATCCCCTGTCTTTCCAAGAAAGAGGGGGATATTGAATTCCAGTTTTCGTCCATCTATCCTTCCTTTTGTCCTTCTGTCCATACGAAATTCTTGTCTGTGCTAATTCTCCAAAACCATGAAGCAATATTTCAAGAAACTTGGTGCAAAGCGTCAACATTGATAGGAGATGTGCATATTGTTAAACCAAGTTAGTTTGCGCCTTTTCCTGGGAGTTATTTCCCTTTCAACATAAGTGGAAATCACAAAACAAGAACCTGCTGGCAGGGGGATCTTAATTCACTGAATTTGCTTGTTTAAAATTTAACTTGGGCAAATAGTAACATAAAATGTGTGACTTGCCAATGCTTGTAAGTGGCAAAAGTTTGATGTGTGACTTGCCAATGCTTCTAAGTGGCAAAAGTTTGATGTGTGACTTGCCAATGCTTCTAAGTGGCAAAAGTTTGATGTGTGACTTGCCAATGCTTCTAAGTTGCAAAAGTTTGATGTGTGACTTGTCAATGCTTCTAAGTGGCAAAAGTTTGATGTGTGACTTGCCAATGCTTCTAAGTGGCAAAAGTTTGATGTGTGACTTGCCAATGCTTCTAAGTGGCAAAAGTTTGATGTGTGACTTGCCAATGCTTCTAAGTGGCAAAAGTTTGATGTGTGACTTGCCAATGCTTCTAAGTGGCAAAAGTTTGATGTGTGACTTGCCAATGCTTCTAAGTGGCAAAAGTTTGATGTGTGACTTGCCAATGCTTCTAAGTGGCAAAAGTTTGATGTGTGACTTGTCAATGCTTCTAAGTGGCAAAAGTTTGATGTGTGACTTGCCAATGCTTCTAAGTGGCAAAAGTTTGAATACTGAAATAATAAAGTACTTTATGTTTCATGTTTTTTTTTAACTTTTAAAATCTGTTTAAGTTTCCGAATTAGAAACATTTATTAATTTGTATACGGGGGCACAGAGAAAGATATTTTGTTATGTGGCATTCTCACGAAAGCTACCACCACTTGAGCACTCAACATTAGGAAATGAAAGTCATGGTTCTTTCAGATGGGAATTTAAAATAAATGAGGTCCCATCTCATGGTAGTCATGGTGCAATAAAGAATCCTGCTGTATAATGCCACCAGCGCAACACACAGGCAAAATTTCTGCACCTTCGCCTGTAGCTAGCAACTTCTCGCAATAAGTGAAATATTCTTGACTGGGACATGTGGGAGGTTAAACACCATCGTATAACTCATCTCATTTAAATTTCGCCTTGATTTATCACCAAACCCCTATTTGATGCCAAAATCTGATAACACCTTTACTCTCATGAAATTTTCAATTAACATGTTTTTTAATTGACATTTCAGGTTTTTGTTTAGAAGGTTTATTTCAGTATGGTCCTAAGTCAGAAATTTACAAATTTTCAGAAGTCAAAGACCTCTGTCAGAAAGTTTTGGTAATGTTTTTTATACTCTCCTCCACAAACTAGTTTGAGGGGGTATATAAGAATCACCATGTCTGTCTGTCCATGTAAAATTGTGTCTGGGACATATCTCATGAATGCTTTGGATTACTTTCATAAAACTTCACATGAATAATCTTCATGGTCCAATGGTGTGTCATGAGCTTGAACCAAAGTCATATCCAAAAGGTCAAGGTCACGGAAAACATTAAATGTTGGGAGGGGGGTATTTGGCTCTCAAGAGACAGTTGTAGTTTATTATAGAGCACTCCTCAATCAATGTTATATAGAATCAATGAGTTTCTGGTTGATTTACATGTAGATTAAAAGTGAATAGAAAATAGAATTTATCAGGCCTCAGATTAAATTTTAATGTCACTTTGCAAAGTGGCTAGTTAAAGAAAAAATCCACTCAGCACTGAGGAATTAAACTTAGCACAAGTATAAAAGACAATATCATTATATTTGTATTTGATTAATTTATTAATTCTTGGGTTTTCACACATTTCAGATTTTCTACTTTCAATATCAGTTAACTTTTCTTTTGGAGTGGCAGGTTTAGAGAAACTTCACCTACAACTGTACGAGTGGATAGTTAAATCCTATGTGCTATATTTCCTGTTTGTTATTTAAATTCAGGTTTTGAATGATTTTATTAATCTGATTGTGTGGAGATTACGTTAACCAATGCCAACACCAACAACTTCAATATAAACTAATATAAATATAATATATAAACTCAATATAAAATCGAGGTTTTTTTATTTTCACTAAAGAATGACTAGTTGCTAAATTTATCACCTGGGGTCAACTTGTAAGTCAAAATTTTCAAAATTTAGGTGGAATCTAACACAAATGCATGCTTAATTTCCAACTCTGTTTCATTTTTCAGGACTGTTTACCTGAAGATAAGCCCAGATTATTACATGGAGTTTTCTCACCAGATCAGGTTGTACAAGCCGTACAATGTGGTTTAGATATGTTTGACAGCACGTATCCTTTTAAAAGGCTTGAAACATTTTTAAACCAATTGTCACGACACTTAAAGTATCCTGCTGTATAATGCTACCAGCACAACAAAATTTCTGCTGCTTTGCCTATAACTGGTATCGTCTCAATATAAGTGAAATATTCTTGACTGGGATGTAATTACTGAACTCATTACTATTGACTATAGATTTTGGGAAATCCTATTGTTGGTATTTTGCGAGGGGATTATTTGTATGTAGAATATGAAACACAACTTGCTGTATTCCATGAGGGGGTAAATTTCACGATTCTCACAATTTGCGAAAACAGTAAAAATTTTAACCACTTTTATAGTATTTGTTATTACCTTGACAACATACAATAGATATCCTTATATAGTAACAGAAAGAGGAAGTGCTTTAACATTTAACTTTGATTATAATAACTCAGAAAATATAAAACGAGGATTTGAAATAAATCTAAATGATAAAAAGTAAGTTTCAGTTATGTCACAATTATCGCCAACAATCTATTGTCAGTCGTTGTCAGAGCAAGGATCCTATAAATTGATCACAAGATTAACACTGTAAACATATTTATTTTCTTGGTGTAATAATTTTTGCCAATTTTGCTGTTGTTTCTTTTGCGCAAAATTAATATGGAGCGAAAATTATATTATGCTTATTGTGTTACAGTGCATGTTTTAAAACACAATAATTAATCTACCCGGTTATGTAAAAATTTCATATACATGTACCTCAAAAATAGATACACGCGAAATTTAATACGTTTACAGTAATCAATCATTGCCAACATTGGCGAGTAGATTCTGGATTGTTGTCAAGTCCATTTCATTTCCCTTTCTTCCTTCTTAAACCACATGGCGGACGATGTTTGGATAATGTTATCTATATTTAGGGACCACCAGGTCTAAAGTTTTGGAGGTATCATCACGTAGTAAGAACAAAAATAAAAAAAGAACTTATATCTCTAAAACATGAATTGAAATAATTGTTATGATATTGTCAGCTTTATTTTATTATATTTACATTTATGATGTTTGATTGTATTAGACTCTGTTTAAGATCAAATGAAGTTATAAGACTATAATTACATTTGCTAATGTGACGTCACTCATCTCTTGCTTACGCCTATAGCAGTGACATCATTGATTGGCTGTTCCAGCAATTGGAATTGCATGTTGTACACGACAAAAATTGCAAAATGTAAATATAACCATTGAACTGTCTAGAAATAGCATTTATAGTGCTATAGCCTCCATTGTTGGCACGCATTATTCAGTTTGGTTTGCACGGCAATGGAAGTTATAGCACTATAAACACCATTTCTAGACAGTTCAATGGTTAAATAATGCAAATATGTACCAGTAACTGTGATTATAAACAGCGTACTGTCAATTCTAATTAGTAATACTATATCTTAAATTAAGATTTGGATTATGAGCAATTTTTGCAGTTAGATATTTCAACATAAAATAAATAATAATTTTATATTTATTTGGTTTTAAAAATAATGAAATTGGTTATAACTTATTTCCAGGTATATAGAGGATTTCACACCTGTCTTAGACACCTGTACCTGTTACACCTGTAAAAACTTTACCAAAGCTTACATCAATCACCTACTCAACACATCAGAACTATTGTCTTCAATTCTACTAATGATGTAAGTATAAAATGTCTTAATATAGCCTATATAGTTAATTATCTGGAATAGGCATATATATTGGAATAGTGTAGGTATTGATATAACGATCATTTTGTTACACAAATAAAGGTCATGGGTTCAAAGGTCAAGGTCGCAGATGAAAGAATACTGAAATGGTAAATTTTCTTGTACCTAGTCGTAACAGGAAATCTGTATGCACATCCATGATTACCCCAGAATATATCTGCACAGGATAAATCATTGGCATTATGGGGATTTAACATGTAGAAAAACCAGGCAAATGGCAGATTTTGTTGAGTATATGACATTAAACGTCACCAAAAACATCACTTCCATCACCATTTTCGCCATGTAAAATCCCCATAAGGCCAACATTTTCCTGTTATGACTAGGTAAAAATTATCAATCTTTATTCAGATTTATTTGATTTTCCATGGATATAGAGTATTTTACTGTCACAAACAGAGTGGTTTCTACAGTACACTGATAATAGAAGCATTGTACGGTATTGAAATGTAAACATTAATCTTGTCAATAGGTCTATGCAAGAAAAAAAATTGTATTATAATGCATTTATATATTTTGTATACTGTGTATATTTCTGTTTCAGACATAACTTCCACCATTATTTTGAATTTTTCCATGTTTTACGATGTGCCATTACAGAAGATAAATACCAGACATTGACAGACCTAATTTTACAACAGAGACCAGATGACAGCTCAAGTTGACACAGAATCAGGAACATTTAATTAGGAACAGTTACCATCAGGGAACACTTCATGAATAT
The DNA here is from genome assembly GCA_021292105.1 of Anadara kagoshimensis. Lineage (NCBI taxonomy): Eukaryota > Metazoa > Mollusca > Bivalvia > Arcoida > Arcidae > Anadara > Anadara kagoshimensis. The sequence continues at coordinate 5,610,627 of CM037859.1, forward strand.
CTGGATCTTGACATTGGAACATGTAACAACACATCAAGATCTAAGTTTGTTAATATTTGACCAGATGACAACTCCAGCTGATATTGAATCAAGAATGTTTAATATTAGGAACAGTTACCATCAGGGAACAGTTCATAAATCTCTGGATCTTGACATTGGAACATGTAACAACACATCAAGATCTAAGTTTGTTAATATTTGATTAGATGACAGCTTCAGCTGATATTGAATAAGGAATGTTAAATTAGAAACAGTTACCACCAGGGAACTGGATCGTGACATTGGAACATGTAACAACACATCAAGTTTGTTAATATTTGATCAGATGACAACTCCAGCTGATATTGAATCAAGAATGTTTAATGAGGAACAGTTACCATCAGGGAACACCTCATGACTATCTGGATCTTGACATTGAAACATGTAACAACACATCAAGTTTGTTAATATTTGATCAGATGACAGCTCCAGCTGATATTGAATCAAGAATGTTTAGTTAGGAACAGTTACCATCAGGGAACAGTTCATAAATATCTGGACCTTGACTTTGGAACATGTAACAACACATCAAGATCTAATGTTGTTAATATTTGACGTGATGACAATTCCAGCTGACATTAAATCAGGAATGTTTAATTAGAAACTTTTAACTTGTCTGAACTTTGACCTTGGAACATTAACATCAGTACCTAGGCTTTGGAACATTTATGTCTGAATCTAGATTTGGGAAAACATCATCTTATTTGATTCCATATCAAATTGAAATAAGTGTTCCGCATAAATCTTATGGGGTATCACATGGTACCACGCGGTGAACCACATTGAGACATGGTTAATTGTCAGAAGTCATGTGGATGCAGCCCTTGATATTAACTAACTACTTTTCATATTTTTACCATCAAGATCGAAACAATGACATATATTTTTAGAAAAGTTATTTTAAATAAAAATGGAAACACCCTCTCGCATTTTCTTGTTTTCCACTGAATTGGTATAGGCAAACAACATTGATTTGTCCTCTTGACCTTTCATTAGGAATATTTATATAGATGGGTCCACCCAATACAAAGGTAGTTTTAAAATTTGCGGTTAATACATACATAATGTACATTACCATACTGTAGACGAAATAAACACCTATGTTCCCTATAGGTAAACATATTCTATCATGATAAATATTTAAATTAAAGGTCAAGGGGACAGGTCAATGTTGTTTACCTATAACAATAATTCAGGAAAGTTTCCTTCTATATAATTTGTTGCATAATTTTGAGTAATGTGTGTTATTACACCGATAAATCCCCAGTTGGGTCTTACAAAGACTTGCATACACATAGTGACTGTTCTTTCACCAAGCACTCAGCACTTACAAATGAAAGTCACCTGATATCACAAGATGTCAATTTCATCTTCTGTTAAAGCAGGTGCAGATCAGTTAAACACCTGAACATGGATTCAGTGATGATTGACAGATAAAATAAGGTGTTGATTTCATCAACCAGAAGGCGGAACTACGTGCCATAACGATAGGTACGTTATTTTTATTTTGATACCACTGTGAAAGACGGATATTTCGGCCTAATCCACTTGTTCTGACACGTTTTAGTAGCAAATGGTTTTTAGGAGTGATACAAATGTTCCGTGAAATTGGTATCACTTGCCTATTGACTCTTCCGTATTTATGCGGAATATATGTTTTATATTAGTGGCTCTGTTTTGCCACTGACCCAAGACTTGAAAGTGGGTAGCTACTGTTCTTTCGCCAAGTCTCAGCATAACGAACAAAACGAAAGACGCAGTTCTTTCGGATGGGAACTTTAAATAAACGAAGTCCCGTGTCACGGTAGGCTTGACACGCTAAAGAACACTGCTGTATACTAATAGTAGTAATGCAATCAGCGCAACGCACAGGCAAAATTTCTTCTCCTTCGCCTATAGCTGGCGACGTCTCGATATAAATGAAATATTCTTGACTGGGACGCTAAACACCATTACTAAACTATATTTTGTCGCGTGTATTTTATTCACCTACAAAAACACCAATACTTTGATAAATTTACAGGCAACAGATCATGTTTACGGGGTTCGCCAGCACAGGGGTCAGGTTTAATACAAGATGAAACAGAAACCCATGCATGGTATACATGTATTATAAAAAGATGTTCTTAAAATATATACCATGTATAGTTATTGATAAAATCCCAAAATTGTCCCAATAACGTTTTCGCGGAACTTAAAACACGAAGTTTTGGCGTGATTCAAGAAATATGTGCTGTAAACGTTTTCTATGATCATAATCAAAAACAAACATACTAATCCATGTCCGAATCACAATCCAGATGCAAAGTAAAAACTTTGGAACTGACAAGTTAGGTTAGGTTAGACACGTGAACTTCCACCAGGGAAGTGAGACCGGGTGTTCCGGAAGGGAAAGCACCTCCTACTAACCAACATATTGCTTGTCCAGTATGAGGTTGATTTGGCTTCGCAGACGATGTAGCCACCATGTAGGTCGATTGGCAGAAAAATGGTGTGGTTTCAACCGCCTTGGTTGTTTCAATTTTACACCATCTAAGTTTGGAGTTCGCCAGTGTACCACGTGATAAATACCCCTTAACGTTTTTGCGGAGCCTTTTGGAAAAGGTTCACGTTGGAATTTCCCTGAATAACGCCATTTTGACAGGAAAGCATTGTTCAGTGGGAAAAAAAGTCGCAGCTGTGCCACCTGAACAACACCTTTTCGAGTTTGTGCGGGGCATTTTAGAAAACGTTTAAGCCACACTATGCGATCCGTTGTCGCGTTCCATACGAACGGTGAAGTTTTTTGCGGTACGCTGATTACTTGCCCCAGCAAGGGTCCTCTGTGGCTGAGTTGTCTTAAGCGCACGTGAAAGGGGTTCCTCGCCTTGAAGTAAAATAATCTTGGCTGAGGCGCAAAACTCAATTACTCCAATTCATTCCCCGAACCCAACACTCATCCGTTGTTCAAATGTAAGGAACAAGCTTTAGATGTTTATGGACAGTGTATATTTCATGATAAAATTTACAATTTAGTATTTCATTCTGGTATTGACGCGTGTTTTGTTTCGTGTCATTTCGTGTCATTTAACGTTATATCGAGTCTTCATTTGTCGGGTTTTTTGTGTGCTGTGGCTTCTGGTACACATAGCAACCGTTTCCTCTTCTTCACTCTCGCTTTCCTCCTCTTCATCCAGTTTTCTTTTTTCGTTGGCTTTTGAACGGCTAAGTTTTTCATCTGTTTTCCTGACAACCACAAGAACAGTAAAATGGGCTAAAATGACCGACAAGTACGGACAACATTCACTTCTAGCGTCATAGTCCACAGCCGGCCATAACTTCAACAGGCATCCTAACTTCCTATGAAACGGAATCCAAAGATGAACAGCATAACGGCCGGCATGGTTGCAAAACCACAAATTTACATGCATGTTTTAAAAGTTTGAATTTGAAAAATCGTTTGATTGCAAGTCTTGATAAGATATAGTAATTAACATACAGGTAAGATCCAGCCGCTAAGAAGAGATAAGTGTTCCATTGTCCAATAATGATGTCATGTCATTTTTCCGGATGACAAAAATGACTAACGACCAAAGAAAGACGCATAAATGCCACAAACTTCCAAAACGTTGAATGGCTTCTGTCGTTTCCTGGAAAATGACTCTCGTCGCTGTACTCGCAACACTATATTTATACAAAACACTAAGCATTTTTGAAGTTGATACTAGATCAAGCTCTTTGAATGTTCCGCCATGCAAATGATCTCTTTGAAATTCTGTGTGTTCATTGATGTTATTCTGACGCAACGTTACCACAACAAGAAGTGATGACGTAACAAAACAATTTGCTGATGATTTTCCGCGTTTTAGGCGTGATTAAAACTGATGACGTTAATTAGCGGGCTTTAGAAGCTCGGCTTGAAACATAGTCTCTGAGACAGACCACAAAACACACGCGCATTCGATGCATATCGGTAAACATTTGTCCTTGGATTCAATATTTTTTTTTCCTTTGGTAATAGCTGAAAGATGGCTGATGCGACGTCCAAACAACAATGCAATAATAACGTATCCATTGTATGGGGGGGGGGGGGGGGGGGGGGGGTGGGGGGGGGGGGGGTCGATGGCTGAGGGTCTAAAGCGCAATCACACGGATCAAAGCTATTCGATTCGAATCCCATTCGGGCGATCGTAATGCGAAGGTAGTTTTCATCGGTCATTCTGGTTTTTCCGTCATCCCTGAACTGACCGTTTCCACATAAATGAAAGAATCTCGACTTGGGGAAACTCTTCTACACTCTGTTAATAGTTTAACATTTGTTGGCACAGTTGCTTACACGCAAGTTTTATCCTAAATTTTGACATTCTAAAGATAATTAAAATAAAACTATTTAACCAATCTACTGAACATTACTACTAATATATTATAGTGTTGTCTGGAGAGGTATAGTGCCCGGGCCGATAGTACTAACCCAAGTTTGATCCGGATCGACAAGTTTTCCCTTTCCACTTAGTATGATGGCCAGTGTGGCCTTCTGAAGTGTTGGACTTAGTTTGATGGCCAGTGTGGCCTTCTGAAGTGTTGGACTTAGTTTGATGGCCAGTGTGGCCTTCTGAAGTGTTGGACTGGTGATGGGGTGTGGATGAGATTTTCAGTGTGTGAGGACCTAGGTTTGGTCGTCTGTCATTACTCTGCACGAAAGATGAAAAGGTGTCACGGTGTTAAAATATCTCATTATGCACCATTTAATGCAATTGTTTGTTACTGTTGATATTATTTTTAATTTTCGGGAGCTTTGACATTTAAATGTTTTAAGGATAGGGTTTTAACTCAGGTCGGTTCTGACAAAGCCGACTTGAAAATTTGTATTGTCAATTACATGTCATTTAACGACCTTTGAAAACCAGTGTCTTGTGTCACGGTATGCACGTGCAAGAACTTCGTGTGAAATGAAACCATTGGGGACATATTTTTTTCTTTTATTTTCGGGAACATTTTGACTACCCATAAACAGTCTACTGAACTTTTCCCTTTATTTGCAATTGCATTTCATATCTGGTATTTACCTTTATATAGATTTCCATCATACGCAAAATTTTGATTAGTTTTGAGTTATGGCCCTTTGAAATTTTCACTTTGCAACAGTTAAACTTTTCTGGGCTTCTTCTTTTTATTTGCCGAGATGTTGCATTCATATTTGGTATGTACCTTTATACTATTGACTTTCGCAGAATATTGCTTAGTTTTGACAGAGTTACGGTCCTTTGAAATCGTGAATCCTGCATCTAAGCATTTTCCAATTTTACAGAACCAGTAAGCCAGTGACAGGACGTTCATTGGGTAAACTCTTTTCAAGTTTGCGAAATTGGTTGACCTTGATCTACATTCAAGGTCACAGTGACCTAAAGTAATAAGCCCTTTAAATATCTTCTTATCATGGACAGAAAGGCCTTATATAGCATCAAGACAAAAAGGTCTACAAAGTTTGCGAAGGTGGTTGACCATGACCCACATCCAAGGTCACATTGAGCTTAAGTTTTAAAACGCCTTCTTGTCATCAACCAAAATGTCTAGGAGTTTGAAACTTCATGTATGGCATTAGGAAAAATGCTTAGCAAGTTTGCAAAACTTGTTGACCTTAACCTACATTTAAGGCCACAGTGACCTAAAGTAGTAAAAAGTTAAACATCTTGTCATGAACTAAAAGGTCTGAGCTTGAAACCTCATATGTAGCATTTGGAAATGAAGCTGTACCAATTTTGCAAAAAAGGTCACAATGACTTAAAGAAGTAAAGCCCTTAAACATCTTGTCATGAACCATGTGAACCAAAAAGCATAAGAACTTGAAAACATATATGACATCATGTCAAAAAGTTCTACCAAGTTTGCAATGCTGATTGACCTTGACCTACATTTAAGGTCACAGTGACCTAAAGTATTAAAGCATCAAAATGTCTTCTTGTCAGGAACAAAAAGGTATAGGAGCTTGTAACTTCATATATGACATCAGAAAAAGAAGTTCTACCTAGCTTGTGAAGCTGGTTGATCTTGACCTACATTTAAGTTTACAGTCACCTAAAGAATCAAATCCTTTAATTTTTTTCTCATGAACCTAAAGGCTTAGGAGCTTGAAACACCATATATAGCATCACGACAAAGGTCTACCCAGTTTGTTAAGCTGGTTGACCTTGACCTAAATTCAAGAGGTGGGTTTTTTTCTTTTAGGTCTCTTCTAAAGGACCCAATACGTTCATTTTTCTAAATGCCAAGTGCTTGGCATAAGAACTGTCACTATCTATTTTCAAGTCTTGGTTACACCTCAGCAGGGTCAAACCCTTGACCTCCCACATACAAAGCCAACTCTCTTCCAACTGAGGCATAGAGGTGTAAATTCTGGGAATTTTAACAACAAAAACTAAAACTTCCAAATCACATTTGTTTTTATTTTTTACATAACATTATTAAAAATCTCTGAAGTATTGTTTAAATATTATGCTACTGACAAGTACTGACAAAAATTGTGATCAAATTAAAAAAAGATGATTATTAAAAACTAAATCATACAAATAACAAAAATGGCTCACTAATATTACTTAATACTTAAAAAGAAATTTATTGTAAAAAAGTCCTGCTTTCTGTAACTCAAGTAACAATGCATTTTAAAAATTCAAATATATAATATTTAAAATGTGGAAATGTATTTATTATGTACATATTATAAATATGTGCAAAAAACTAAAAAAAAAGTTTAATAGATAAAGTGAGATGCAAAAAACAACAATAAATGAATGAAAAAGGCAAATTTGTATATATAATATATATAATAATAATAATTATATATTGTGTGATCTCATATATATTTTATATTTTTAACACAGACATTAATTAATAAATCTTCATATATTATCAATGACATCATCAATGACATCATCAATGAAATCATCGATGACATCATCACCATTGTCACATGTATTGAAAATGGATTTCATGAATGATATACTTTTATTCAAATTTTCAAAATTTTAAACCAACATTTAGAATTGCATGCATTCATCTTGTCTTATATGATACATAATACACAGGCTTTGAAAAAAATTATAGCCATACATACTAACATAGGAAAATACTTATTGGGTAATGGGGTTCACCGCTGTACCACATGATACCTTCTAACGTGTCTGTGAAACGCTTGTTTCCAATGGACATGGAATCGCACAATATGATGCTTTCCCATAAAAATAACGTTATTCCGGGAATTTGTAACGTTGACGTTTCTAAAATGTTCCACACAAATTAAGAGGTATTGATCCTGTGGTATGGCGGCGAACCCATTTGAAAAGGAGGCAAAAAATTGGAGGGGTTACTATGCCATGAAGTATAAAAGAGGTATAGACTAACAAGGCGGACCTGTCCGTTATACCTTTCATTAGGAAATTCATATACAGTACAGGCTCGTCGAGAGTTTAACACAAAGCTAACGAAAAGAAACCTGAACTCGGTTGCCAAATGGCCGAAAATTTTGCCAGAAAACTGCGGATAGATATTTAGATAGCAACCACGAAAAACTCTCGAAAAACAGCTGTTTATATAACAATAGGTTGAGTTGAGCTGTCGTATCAGTACTTATTCGTTAGCCAAGTGTTAAACTTTCGACAGTCTGTACGTAGGAGATTATCTCAACACATGGGTAGTGTTAGGATCTGAAATTAATACATACATTGAACTTGCAAATTTTTGTGAAATAGGATCCCCCGCCAGCAGGTTTCAGTCAAAGGACCATAACTCCTAGGAAAATGAGCAAACAACTCAGGTTAACGATATGCACATCCCCTATCAATGTTGATGCTTTACATCAAGTTTCTTAAAAATAGTGCTTTATAGTTTTGGAGAATAAGTGCAGACGACAATTTCGGGTGGACAGAAGGAAGGACAAACTGACAGAAACTCGAATTTAATATTCCCCCTTTTTTCGAAAAAGGCGGGGGATAAAAAGAGGTATTTGTTAAAGGGAAGTTTGGGATCACTATGACGATGGGAGGGAGAGATATCTGAATATGTTGAATATAACAGTCTAGAAGATTTGTGTATTGGAAAAAATGTAGGTGTTTTGGGGAGTCTCAGAGACCTGTTCAATAAAAAAAAATTGTTAGAAACTAAAAGTTATGCCCGACAAAGTATATTACAAATAATATTCTGTAATAAAAATGTGTAATTTAAGAGTAGATCATATTTTACATACATACAGAACAACAGTAGTAATATGATAAAATTCTGATAGGAGTTCAGCAAACATCGTGCATACTTTATGGTATGTGCACACATTGACAATTGACAACTATTATATGATAGAATAGATAAGATTTGAAAATGTATGACTATTTTCAATAAAATGTAAAACAGGTACAGGGTTTCTTTTTGTGAAATTTGTAACAGATGCATCTTCCAAAGAATATTTGGTAGGCTTGCATTTGTAACCACTCCCACAACCCATTTCAATGTATAATTTTTGAAAATGTTTTTCAGAAAAATGTTCAAAATGCTTTGATTACATCATCTGTTTGCTTTCTTTTGTCAAAAATAAGAATTTCAGTTGAGGGTGTAAATGGAAATCCTTCTGAATGTTTCTGGCGAATAATGTACTTGATTTTGAAATGTATCAAGATTCAATTCATTCCAGGGCCCCAAGACCATAAGTATACAACAATTTCACAAAGCATTATGGGTAATGCAATTCAATATGTGACTGATGGATGTTTGAAGATTCTATGATTCAGGGCCTCTACATAGTACATCATGGACACAAAGCATTATGGGTACATCAATTTCACAAAGTATTATGGGTGCAATGACTTCACATAGCATTATGGGATACTTCACAAAGCATTATGGGTATTATCACATGACATGGAACATGACTGAATCTCCGTTAAAACTTAACAGCTTTATTATAAATGTTTATCACAGACTTCATAGTAATAAATGAACTAAAATCTTAAATCTATACAGTCTTATAATGGGAGATTCTGGTAATGATAAAATAATAAACTATATATACCTGTATACAAAACAAAAACTATAACAACAAACAAGTACAACAACAACAACAACAACAACTGGGGGTTAGTTGTAAAACTTGTAACAATGAAAAACCTGAAAGTTTTTAATTCAGTTACAGAGTGATTTCCCTTGATCATCTATATACCGTATAAGAAGAAACATTTGCGAGGAAAAAACATTAGTAATTTTCAAAATTAATCTTGTACCGGGGATATCTTTTCTCAACAAAAGTTTCCTATCACTAATGTGTATTCTTTTACAGTACTTTAAAATCATCCATTTTTTGTGGTGTCCAAATTTCAGTAGTTTTTGTTGGTATTGACAGAAATATACATATCAACCAAATAGTGAAACATTTACCTTAAACGGTAATCAGAATGTCATGAAATCTGCAATAATACCTTAAGATCATAATGCAAAATGTCAAAAATTAGGATTTACTTAGGGTCAGTTGCCATACACTGTTGCTAAGCAACAGTACACAGGAACACTTAATTTTTTATGTTTTTACAAAGACTAAATCTCGGACCAAATTCTACAGAAAAATTCTCATATTCTGGTATGGGGCCAAAAACAGCTTATAGTACATAACCTCTATCTATTCAAACCCCACTTCATAGTCACCAAAATTTGGACACAGAAATAAAAAAATGATTTCAGTTTGTGTGTGAGCATGTGAGGAATTTTTTTAGTTTGGAATCTTTGATCGTAAGGAAGCATATAAATCAAAACAAATACTGTTTGAATTTAAGTGACATAACTTGATTATCTACACATAGACCCTCTCAAAATATCTTTAACTGGACACCAAAAAGTGACCATTGCTTCATTACCATATGTGTACTGCAATGGCAAACAACATTGACCCATCCACTTGACTTTTCTCTAGGAATGTTAATACATCATGATTCACTATACAGAGCTGTGTTCAGATTCACTGTAAATACAGAAACAATGCATGTTTTCCTTGATTTCGATGACATAAACACCTACGTTCCCTATAAATAAATGTACTGGTCCATAATTTTTAAATAAAAGGTCAAGCAGACAGGTCAATATTGTTTGCCTATAATAAACAAAACAAAAACATCAATATAACTGATGTTAGTAAGTACTAAGTTAACAATTTCCAGGAATGGCATATTACAAGGGGAGGTAATTCATGAAAGAATGGCATATTACAAAGGGAGATAATTCATGAAAGTTCTCGACTGAAAAAAATTTCTGGGAATTCAAACATGTAGAGGTAGGTTACATTAACGTAAAATTAAGAATTTAAACACGTCCAACATGCATATAGGTTAAACTTAACAAAATTGTAAATATTGAATAAGAAATGGAATGTTAATTTGGTCATAAAATTATCCAGGATAGTCCACCCACAAATTTTTGCAATGTTTATAAACATGGTTTAAATCTGTCGGTGTTTATAAATACTCTGCCATCAGATCCTGGACAAATTTTTTCTTCGAAATGTTGGAATTAAAATATAAACCTGTTGATTTGGTTTAAAGTGACTCTCAAGATGGCTACTGGTCTTTCAAGATGGAAGGACAGACAGTACGGACCTGTTAATTTTGTTTTAAGGGACTCTCAAGATGGCTTTAGGTCCTTGAGGTACAATGAGTTAATCTTAAAATTAGAATAGCTGTAATGAATAACATGTGAGAAGAGGTGATTATGTTAGTCTTTGTTAGACGGTGTGATTATGTGAGACGGTGCGATTATACATGTAAGGGGATACTCTATTAAAATATCTTTATGCACAGTTTAAACTCATCCAGGTTTATAAACACTCTGCTATCAGATGGTGGTGTATAACACAGTTTAATACCACAGACCATTCACAATCAAATTGGCATTAAGACCATTCACAATCAAAATAGCATTGTTAAGAGCATGTCTGTTTTAATATTAAGATGAAAGCAACAAATATTGCATGAAAAGGGGTGAAATTACAGACACCCACCTGTTGTCACCTATATAATAGATATCTAATTTAGGCTCATCTGTGTTTATTCAAACTGTCACCAGATTGTGAAACAGCCTGTAGAACTTATAACTGTACTACATGGCTCCAGTTGTCTTTTGTGACTCTGATTTTATGATTTTTATCTGTGTCGAAAAACACCAATTTATAGTTATATGTGTTGGTATGAAATCTGTGTTGGAATGTAAATCTTTATCGGAATCTGAATCTGTGTCAGAACCTGAATTAATAAATATGCAAGTTTTCATGAATCTGTGCCAGAACATGAAAATAGGTATCAAATTTTTAATGTGTCAAAATGTGAATCTGTGTTGGAATGTGAAGATATATAGAAGTCTTCATGAATGTGTGAGTGTCAGCTGTGTCAGAACATGAATCTGTGTCGGAATGAGAATTATGTCAGATTATGAATATGTTTGAATGCAACTCTATGTCAGAATTTTAATCTGTGCTGGAATGTGAAGATACATTGTATATATGTTCTCAGAAATCTCTTAGAGTGTTAACTGTGTCAGAATGTTAATCTGTGTCAGAATGTATAAATATATATGTTCTCAGGAATCTCTTAAGAGTGTGAAGCTGTGTCAGAACATGAATCTGTCAGAATGTGTTAGTTCTCAGGAATCTGAGTGGAAATGCAAATCTGTGTCAAAATATCAATATAAATATATGCAAGTTCTCAGGAATCTGTGTTGGAATATGAATCTGACATGTCACAATGCAAATAAATGTATGCAAGTTCTGTGTCAGTATGGAAATCTGTGTTGGAATGTAAATCTTATCAGAACTTAATCTGTGTCAGAACCTGAATTAATAAATATGCAAGTCTCCATGAATCTGTGTGGAAATGCAAATCTGTGTTAAATTCGATTCAGTGTCTGAATGTTAACCTGTGACAAAATGTGTATCTGTGTCATAACCTGAATAATTAAATAATGTTAGTTTCAGAAATTTGTGTTGGAATGCCAATTTGTGTCAAAACATGAATAAATATAAACGAGTTCTGTGCCGGAACAAGAATCTGTCTCGGAATGTTAATCTTTGTCAAACTATGAATCTGTCAGAAAGTCAATTAATTGTTATAGTTCTTGTGAATTTTTGTTAGAACATGAATTTTTCAGGATGTGAAGACTTCAATAGGTATATGTGAGTTCTCATGAATCTGTGTCAGCTAGCAAGAACTTAATTTAATGGGTATATGCAAGTTCTCAGGATTCCATGCCAGCTAGCAAGAACTTAATTTAATGGGTTTATGCAAGTTCTTAGGATTCCATGTCAGCTAGCAAGAACTTAATTTAATGGGTATATGCAAGTTCTCAGGATTCCATGTCAGCTAGCTAGAACTTCTCAAAACTAGAGAACTAGATCTACAGTGCTATCTACCATTATAACACTTATCCAATAAAAAAAATTAGTATGTATACATGTACAACATTCAAAACTTTTTCACAAATTTATAGAATATTTTCACCTTTTTCACATCTTCCAAATATTTTTTCCACTCTTCATTCAGGTAAAATACAATGATAAAATTTAAACAATGAAAATACTCCATTATAAATATTACTCATAATGGCACCATGGACCAATCATTACATCATTCATTGTATGAACTGATTTCATTGGATGATATAATACATTGAAAACCATTTGATTGGTCAATTAAAGTTTTAGTCAGTGTGTCAATCACACCAATCATAATGGATGAAACATATTACACAATCAGTTACTAACTCATGCATGATATTCAATAATTTAGAACACTATTGGCCTTGAAATGAATCACAATTATTTGATAATAGTATATTGCAGAAGCTAGCTTCATACACACATATTTTGTTTCTATGGTAACATACACAAAAACATTAAGCAGTATCATTTGTACACAGATATTAGTTGAAGCACTTTATTTAACCTGTCCACCCCTACAACACATTAGGTACAATCCAAAAAGTAATATGGATCATCCCATTGTAAAACTTAAGGGGTGAATGGTCATGTTATATTCCAATGTAACTTTGGTTATAGCAATCACCAGATTGGAATGATTTGAGCAATTCGAACATCCATCTTCCATGATGAGAATAATTATGAATACTCCATGACAACTTTTAGTCTAAATGAAAACATCTAATACTGTACAAGTTCTTTGTTCGCTACTGACCCTGTCGGAGAAATAAAATCAAATATCGGAATGAAAAAAATCCTATGATACCCAATATTGTAAATCAGGAAATTTTTTCATTGGATACTGTTTGCAAGAATCATCATTTCATGATACTTTTAATTTTGCATTGTCAGATGATGGTGATTTTAATGCATGTTAAATGTTATATTGAAGTAAATCATTTTATTTTTGCATCTTGTTATTCTCTCAAAATAGTGAAAAAAATTGATTAATTATTTTAGATAAAAAACAACAAGAAGTTGTACAGTATTATATGTAAGTGAAGAATTAGTTAACGATGCCTAAGGGGAGATAATGCTAACACCAATCCTCGTCGTCATCATCGTCTGATTCATTATTTAATGGAATATTGCTGTCACTTCTCATCTCTAATTTTTCTGGCTTTTTACTATTTTTACCTTTTGGTTTAAATCCGTTAGGTAAAGTTGAAGATGACATATTTCTATGGGTACCACTGCCTCTACCGGGACTAGTTTGTGGTGAACGTTCGTCAAAATGACTAGCTAAAAATTTACTTCTCTCCGGTTGACTATTTTGTCTATTAACGTCTGGAGAACGACTATTTCCCCGACTAGAATAATGGTCGTTTGACCGATCACGATTCCAAGAAGGCGGATCTCGCTCTCTAATACTAGTCCTCACATTACTCGGTAAAGTTCTGGATTGTGCAGGCACGCTTATTTTGTTTAAATTATTTCTCTCTGTAGGACTATAGGGCTCTGGTCTTGCTAACTTCCCTGGGGGTGGGGGAACATTATAGTGTGATCCCCCTCCTTGTTGTACATGCATATTTGGTCCATGTGTTGGGGAGGCATTTAATCTAGGAAAGTTAATGCTTCCTGGACTCCGTGGAGGTTGGGGAATAGTAGGTGAAGGCAAAACACGAGGCATGTTCTCCTTAAGTTTTGGTTGAGCAAGATTAAGACTGGAAGGCTTCAGTGGCACTGTAGGGAGTTTTCTCCCTTGTTTTTGCTTCTTTGGTGGTGAAGTTGCCGGACTAGGACTTCGAGATCGATCTGTCAAATTTGCCGTTCCGTAATACTCCTGCTGCGGAGTTTGAGATGGTGTTGTGGTGGAAGGTGATGGAGTCCTGGACCGGGTCTCTAAAGATGTGGATCTATAAAATGTTGAATCTCGCTTTCTGAGTGGCTGTGGGCTTGGTAATGGAGAACCAATCACATTAGCTTGTGATTGTAATGGAGGTCTTGGCTTATGTCTTGGCCTTCCTCTCATCTGTGGAGAATTTGGTAAGCTTGAAGTCTCATCACCTCTTAAACCTGAAAATTAAACAAAACATTAAACAAGCTTCTCACATGAAAAGTAATCTTACCTGGGCATTAGCCTCATCAGGCTGGTGATTATCCAAATTTCAGTGACATGAAGCAACACAGTGGAGTAAGGTGATGGACTGATTGAATTGATCAACAATATTTCAATGATATGGAGACCACCAGCTGTAGTTGAAGTAGCAGAAATTTTATCTTTGCAATGCGCTTGGTGTAGTTTACAGGGAGTGTTTTTTACTTGTCACAAGGACCATGACATGGGGATTAGTTCTTAAGGTCTCTTTTGAAGAAAAATGTGACAACCCAGTACATGGGGAAAGATCAGTCACTACATTTTTTCAAGTCTTGATCAGACCTTGCTGGGGTTTGAACTCCTAACTCCCACATATGCGGATATAGATATCATAGTGGTAGAAAAGTACAGTAATAGATTTTTATGCTCAAGTCAATTTTTTCGACTTTAAGGTGGTCAGTTTAGGGATAGTGGTGGAAATTAGTGTCTCATAGAAATCCATGAAATTGTTGACAAATAATGGATAAACATTCTCACTCTAGGACTTGACATGAGTGGGATTTACACCTAAGGTTAATTGAGAGGCAAAGTATTTGTAAGCCAGACCTTTTGACCGCGGAGGTATGACATGGGCTTTATTTTACTCAAAGCATGCAAGCTTATCATAGAGGCTTACGTTTTCTTCTGTCTTGTTCTACAATGTTATGGGCTTGTTCACAGATATTTGAAACAGCGGAAGCAAATCCAACATCTTGTCGTCGTGGTGATGCCGACCTGCGACCAGGAACTGGTGATGTTATTGGAGAAGAAAATGGGCTACGTCTTGGCATCAGGGGAGAGCGTGGGGATACTGGAGTCGTTGGTAAAGATGGCGATTTGTTTCCTTGTCGTAATCCTACATCAGAATTATTCCTTAACGGTGGTGAATGACCAGCAGGAAGACCCACTGCATGTTCAGGCTTCAGTCCTCGAGAAAAGTCCTGACGCTCCAGTGACTAAAAAGAAGAAATAAACAATGATTATAAAAATCTCAATGAAGTCACTGTACTGTTTACTAGCCCCAGTTGACATTAAAATCTCAATAAAGTCACTGTTTACTAGCCCCAGTTGACATTAAAATCTCAATGAAGTGACTGTTTACTAACCCCAGTTGAGATTAAAATCTCAATAAAGTCACTGTTTACTAGCCCCAGTTGACATTAAAATTTCAATGAAGTGACTGTTTACTAACCCCAGTTGAGATTAAAATCTCAATAAAGTCACTGTTTACTAGCCCCAGTTGACATTAAAATCTCAATGAAGTCACTGTTTACTAGCCCCAGTTGACATTAAAATCTCAATGAAGTGACTGTTTACTAGCCCCAGTTGACATTAAAATCTCAATAAAGTCACTGTTTACTAGCCCCAGTTGACATTAAAATCTCAATGAAGTCACTGTTTACTAACCCCAGTTGAGATTAAAATCTCAATAAAGTCACTGTTTACTAGCCCCAGTTCACATTAAAATCTCAATAAAGTCACTGTTTACTAGCCCCAGTTGACATTAAAATCTCAATAAAGTCACTGTTTACTAGCCCCAGTTGACATTAAAATCTTAATGAAGTCACTGTTTACTAGCCCCAGTTCACATTAAAATCTCAATAAAGTCACTGTTTACTAGCCCCAGTTGACATTAAAATCTCAATAAAGTCACTGTTTACTAGCCCCAGTTGACATTAAAATCTCAATGAAGTCACTGTTTACTAGCCCAAGTTGACATTAAAATCTCAATAAAGTCACTGTTTACTAGCCCCAGTTGACATTAAAATCTCAATAAAGTCACTGTTTACTAGCCCCAGTTCACATTAAAATCTCAATGAAGTCACTGTTTA
Organism: Anadara kagoshimensis; assembly: GCA_021292105.1. NCBI lineage: Eukaryota > Metazoa > Mollusca > Bivalvia > Arcoida > Arcidae > Anadara > Anadara kagoshimensis. Next base: position 5,627,050 of record CM037859.1, read on the forward strand.
CTAACCCCAGTTGACATTAAAATCTCAATAAAGTCACTGTTTACTAGCCCCAGTTGACATTAAAATCTCAATGAAGTCACTGTTTACTAGCCCAAGTTGACATTAAAATCTCAATAAAGTCACTGTTTACTAGCCCCAGTTGACATTAAAATCTCAATGAAGTCACTGTTTACTAGCCCCAGTTGACATTAAAATCTCAATGAAGTCACTGTTTACTAGCCCCAGTTCACATTACTTAATTAAGATTTTCCTTAACTTAAATTTGGCAAATTTGGGCAAATCTCTCTTGAAACTACGGATGAACATATTTGAAAAAACTAAATAAAGATGCTGTTAGCTAGAGGTAATTCCAAAATGACACCTTACATTTCTGAATATCTTAAGAATTAACGCAATAATGACGATTTTAAATTTGCCAAATTTAAGTTAAAGAAAATCTTATCTAAAGAATGATTGTAAAAGTGGGACCTGTATAAATGTTTGCTGTACATTTGGAGCCCCCTGCCTCCTACTGGATTTAAAAACAAAAAATTGCTACCGAAATTAGAGGAAATTTGAAAACTATTTAAATTTCAAAATGTCCAAAAACATAGAGGGTCCAAAAACATGGAGGAATTATGGTATGGTTGTCATAAACCTTTTTTGTCTGTTTTTTCAAAATGACCCCCTTAAATTTGGAAAGTCTTAAAAATTAACAAAATTATAAAGGTATAAAATTTGACAGTTTTATTGAAGGAAATATCTGAAGAAATGCTTGTGAGACCAGGGCAAGATATAAATTTTGGTTTTTGTCAATGGCAGAATCTAGTTCAAAAGGTTTTAGGCTTTTTGCTTCAAAATGTATTTAGGTTTTAGGATATAGTACTTTAAAATGTTTTTGCACTAAAGTTGACAGCCAAGACATTTGACTTTGTATGGCTCTAATGGGTCAATACCAAACCAAAGACCTTTCGTATCAAATTTGGTTCCAATTGGCAATAGAAAATGTTCAATGAACATGGCTAATGCATTACATCCCAAAGTTCAAATTGAAAAACCCAGATAATAAGTTTAATTTTTACAACTCCAGAACCTTCTATGTTAATTTTGGTTCAATAAACTCTGTGGTTTTAGAGAAGAAATAATTTGGGTAATTATTGCATGTTGTTTGTCTAGGCAAACAACATTGACCTGTCTGCTTGACCTTTGGTTACGTAAAGTAAAATTAAAAATAGTGTGTATCTTTTGTCTATATGGTGTGAACACTAATCATGGACAATATGTATATGTGTATCAACTGTGAATCATAACATTATTCATGTACTGAGTGGGTCCTCCTATATGACTATTTCTAATGAAAGGTCAAGCCGACAGGTCAATGTTGTTTACCTATATTTTTCATAAAAATTGAGTAAATAAACATTTATCTTGGATAAACATATTCCCTATAGCCTATAATGTGCCATTATTTCCTGCTAGATCTATGATAAAGTCAGTTATTAGATTTCTGCACTGACCTGATTATATTTACCCACTGAAACTTTTCAGATTGGTAAAATGATACCCCCCCCCCCCCCCCCCCCCCCCTAAATTTTGACAATGGAGTTTACCACAGTACCATGTGATACCCTCTGATAACATTTGCGTGGAACACTTATTTCCATTGGATATGGAATTGCATAAGATGATGTTTTCCTGTAAAAACTGCATTATAACAGGAATTTTGACATATACGTTTTCTAAAATGTTCCACACAAACGTTAAGAGGTTTTGACAACGTGGTACAGTGGGGAACCCCACTATAAAGATAATAAAAAATTTCAATGTTTTAGCCTGGGTATATCCCTCATAAAATTCTGAATTTTGTCTGAAAATATTTGAATAAACTCACAATAAACGTTTGTCTGAATCTTTCTGCATTTGCATTTTGAATGAATTTGTCTTAATTTTTCTGTTTGAAATTAAATGAGTAAAAATGAGTAAAACAGCCAGTCTATGCTCATATTCTGACAAAATTCCAAATAAATTTAGACAAAATTCTGAATTTTTTTATGAGACAACATTGGTTTTCCTGAAAAAAAATAAAGGTTAGAATTTTACAGAAATTAGAAATAGTCAAACCTGCCATAAAAGCCACCTCTAAATAAAAACCAGATGCTTATTGCTGACAGAAAAATACCAAGTAGATTAAATTCCAGATTTGAACCTTTATATAAAGGCTCCTTTTACAAGTTCCCTTAGGTGGCCTTTATAGACAGGTGTGACTGTTACTAAATATTCAACAATGTTTCAGAAAGATAGATACCTTTATTTTAATTATAGGTCCATTAAAGTGGACATGTCTCTGGTTTTTAGGGGTAGACACAACAGAAGTTATGTCCCCTTCTTCGTCGTCATGACAAAAAGAATTGTTAACATAACCACCGTATACTGGATGTGAACCATATGTCTGTGACTGATCATAAACAAAGTCAAAACAAGCTAGTACAACATTAACAACAATTAAAGGTGAAAATCTGTTAAAGACAACCTGTCTATAAAGACCACCTGAAAAAATTCACTTCTTTGCCCAGGTGCTAGTTTCATTAATCATTTCTTAACCAAGATTTTCTTTTAATTTCAAGTTGACAAATTTTTGTAATTTTTTGGAATTAAGAATAAACATTTTTGACAGAAATAAATACAAATGTTAAGTTTAAAATTGTAAAATGTTCTAATAAATCATACCAGAATAATTGTTAGAATTATTTACGTTATGGTAAAACTTTGATAACTCCCTCTCAATGCCCTGTACTCAAAAACCAGGGAAAACTAAAAATCAACAATGGAATCCCTACTTTTTTTTATTTGATGCTTTTTCATATTAGGTAACTCAAACTCCTGGATCTTGAAACTTAAATCAAAGATCTTTGTGTACTTAACTAGGGCCTTGGTGTCCGAGTGGTTTAAAGCAAGCACTTACAGATCACAGTGCCTTTTGCTGCATAGGTTTGAACTTGAATGTCATGTGGCACCACCAAATTGATCTTTATAGACAGGTTTAATTGAAAGAAACAAAACATAAAATACATGATACTTGTAAAAATTGTCTTATTAGAAAAAAAACAACATCTAGTTTATGTTATTTATAGTAAAGTAAAACTCAAAACGTCTTATTTAAGTCTATGAAGAGTTATCTCCCTTATGTCAAAAACATTAGAATGATTTATCTCCCTTATACATTTGATTTAAATATGAAAATATTTTTCATGTAACAGAAAAATTTGCATAAGTTTTGAATTAAAAACAAATCATTTAATCGTAGTACAAATTAAAAATTCTATAAAAATAAATTAGGACATGATTTTATTTTTCTTGAATACAAATTAAAATGAGTTTATATATCAATTATTAAGCCACCAGGTATAATACACACAACCCTACACCACCAATATTTTTTTTTTTTACACAATCACCACCAAATTCAATTTTTTTTAAACACAACCACCACCAAATTCAATTTTTTTAAACACAACCAGCAACAAATTCAAAATTTTTTACACAACCACCACCAAATTCAACAATTTTTTTTTTACACAAATGCCACCAAAATCAATTTTTTTTTATTCAAACATCATCAAATTCAATATTTTTCAGATACATTCAAATATTTTAAGCATTATTTTTATTATCAGCGTGAACAACTAAACAAGATGTTGAATGGTTTTTAGCGAGCCAGCTTGTATACTGATTCTAGCTTCTTAATATGCAAATAAAATTTTTTAAGGTATTTTAAAGATAATTGTGATAGTTTCCCATTAGTGGAGGATTATAAATTTGAACCTCACTCAAGACTAAGAAATTTCTGAGATGATTTTTATCTCCTGCTCGTACTAGAACAGTAAAAAGCTCATTACTAGAATAGTTATTCGGATGACACTCAAAACCGAGGTCCCACGTCTCAGTGCATGCTAAAGACACCTCTGTAGAGTTTGAAAAAGAGTAGGCCACTTGTGGCTGCTATAGAGGACGCTTACAACTAAAAGGGTATGAAACAGTCTGAGCAAAGTAAGAAAGAAAGAAAAAAGACCCCATTACCAATGACAACTTACATTTCCAATAAAACACCCAAAACAACAAACGTAAAATCATATCATAACAACAAGAAAATAGGAGTGTGATAATTCACATGGATTATGGTGAATGATTTAGACAGTATGGTGAACTCAGATAAACTGAAACTAAAATGATTCTTGATTGATTCAGAATTCATTCCATTTTCTATACTAAAATTCACAATTAAAAGTTTGTTTAAAATGTTTTACAAACAAACTTTTTCATTGGTCACATTTGAGCTGAATATACTCTTAATAACCAATCAAATTTTGTGTTCAAATGGATGACAATGAATGTCCTTGAATTTCTATATAAAACATTAAACATCAGTCTTAAAATAATCACATTCAGAGACAAGCATCTTGATAAAAATTAATGAATCACAAAAAGTCTGAATCATTGCACCCTAATATCAAATATACACTTCTATCACCAATGGCAACAAAATGATGTCATCAACTCACTTTTATCGCCAGTGGCAACACAATGATGCCATCAACTCACTTTTATCGCCAGTGGCAACACAATGATGTCATCAACTCACTTCTATCACCAATGGTAACACAATGATGTCATAAGCTCACATCTATCACCAATGGTAACAATGATGTCATCAACTCACTTCTATCACCAATGGCAACACAATGTAATAAACTATCACTATGGCAACATAAAAATAAGTAAACACAGACATATGGTTCCATTACCAAGCATATAGAGGATAAGAATGAAGGTATTTTACCAGTGTTAATTTGTGTTAGTGTCACAAAGCTCTGCTATCATTATATCAACAAAAATAAGCAATGTTTGATATGATAAAATAATCAGAGTTGTCTTTCCTTGGCTAATGGGGTTTGCCGCTGTACCACGTCAAACCCCTAAAGTTAGAGCAAAACACTTTCTAATGGATATGGAATTGCATAAGTTGATGTTTTCTCGTACAATGTTATTACAGGAATTTGTGATGTTAAAGTTCCATACAAACATTAGGCTGTAATGATCATGTGGTATAGCGGCGAACCCAATTATCAGTGTTCATTCTAGAAAGGACCATTGGTCCCTTATCATGCCAAATGACCCTGTTATTTTAGTCTTACCAGTCCTTGTTTAATACTACATGAATGCACAAATATTGATGTTGGTGTTTTAGACGAAAAACTTTTTGAAAATTGCCCCTTCCTAGATTGAACACTGAATAACAAAGGTGTTGTCTTCCCTTGGCTAATTTAAAGCTTCTTACTTTAAAACTACCCATTACCAAACTAATTAGAATTAAACAAAGCCAGGATATTTTATGTATTATCCATCACCCATCAACTAAAAGAGGCCACACCCAGAATTTTACCTGTAAATTCCCGTTAAACATACCTGTAAGCTCTCAGTGTCTGCAGCTTGATGTAAAGGTGAGCCTTCCTTTTTACGCTTGCTGCTACCTCGACGTAAAAAACTAAATGGTCTATTCCATGTGTGGCCATGATCCTTGTCTATGCTAAAGTAATATAGACATTGAGATGTTATGTAAAATGTTGTCATAAACAACAATGAAATGCATATGGAAATATAAAGGCATCGATTGATTGACTGATTAAAGGCAATGGTGTTCGCCGCTGTACCATGTGATACCGTCTAACGTTTGTGCAGAATACTTAATTACTTCCATTGGATATGGAATCGCATAAGATGACAAATTCCCATAAAAATGACATAATTCCTGGAATTTACGAAGGAAAAGTTTTCCAAAATTTTTTCCGCACAAACATTAAAGGGTATTGATCATGTGATACAGCAGTGAATCCAATTTTCTCTAGACATTCATTTCACCTAAATATACACAATTTTTGTGGTACCAGTGTGATGTATACTAGTTTTTGTCAATGGGCACTTAAAAAATTCTAACCATTAACAGTCTCATATGAGGGGGGTCAGGGTTCAAATCCATTCCAGATTTGAAGTAGGGTAGCGACTATTCTTTCACCAAGCATTCACGATTGAGAAACTTGTATCCAGGTGGTCGGTTCAGGGATGATGGAGGAAACTGGAGTGCCAAGAAGACACCACTGACCTTTAGCAACCAATTTCAACTATAGCTACTTACACCTCAATAATAAAAGTATACAAATATCTTGAAATGACTACTAAGAAATCTAACTGTCTTGAAGATTTCCCAATGTACAGTAATTATGGCAGTTAAACTTTGAAACATTATTTTATACTTTACCTATGACCTCCATCTATATTGTCGTCATGGTGATCTGAATCTAACTCTTCACTTGCATTGGACAAACCAGAGGGAGTTCTCATTACGCCAAGTAAGCGTTTAAATAAAGATGGAGGGTGCTGAAAAATAAAATAAATTTCCAATTAGATGTGGGATTTTGACTGTCACAATAACATATGTTTCCCATCATCTCAAATAATCAGCATGGAAACAGATGAATTGTCAAAAGATCAACTGAAAGACCAAATTGAAACTAGAATGCAAAATGGATTTCCAAAGTAAATTTTGAATACCTGATTTCAGCCAATTAATGCTTTCTTTGGTCATGTGACCAGTAACCATAGCAAAACTTAAAAGCATATCTAGACCAAAATACCATTGGTCATATATAGTTTCATCAATATCAACCAATCAATGCTTTCTCTGATCATGTGACCAGTAACCATAGAAACAATACTTAAAATTAAATCTACCCCAATTTACCACTGATAATAAATATGAAGTTTTATCAAGGTGAACCTATTCAAAATTTAAAGTCGGAGAAAAATGAACACCAAAAGTATATGATGTAAAGTTGTCTGAAATGCTTTATTAGAGTAAAAACCAACAAGTCTCTAATGATAGTGGAGGACCGAAATCATGAATATGAAATGAAAATGCAAACATATTTGAGAATATAACTACAAAAATGAAACATATTTGAGAATATGACTACAAAAATAAAACATTTTTGTGATTTCATTTTTCTGAACTTCAAAGCTAATACAAACATATGTGAGAATATGACTACAAAAATAAAACATCTTGGTGATTATAGAACAAAAAATACTAATTTTTTTGTGACTTATAACCAATTTTTGTAAAATAAGAAAATTATGGAGTTTTAATTTCAGACTGCCTCAGATTCGCAAATGTAACAGAGAGTTTGCACCTTAGATAAAGGATAAACTTAAAATAAACAATGAAGTGGAAACAAAATCAGTAAAACCTGAATATAAAGACCATTGGAGGACCTAAATTATACAGAAAAACCTGTATATAAATATCACCCACACAACCCTAAAAATATGGTAAAACCTGTATATAACCTATTAGAAATATAAATTTTATAGACAGGTAGCCTTTATTAAGTTCTTTTGGCTTAAAATTGGTCTGGATGGAAAGATGGTCTCACAATTGATGTTCTCTTTCGTTAAATATGAGGCAAAAGAGCCTTAAAACACTGGTCTTAAAAGATACACACCACCTAAATATTTCATCTCAGTTTGGTTTATATCTGTGCTAAGTTTGATCAAAATGCAGTTGAGCCCAATATTTGACTTTGTACTATCCATGTATTCGCTGTAAGAGTGTTCGTTATATCCATGTTTTACTGTAACATCTTTGTTAGAGGGGCATTATAATTGTGATGATAATATTATGAAGTAACAAACTTGAAAAAAATAATATCAAGATTGCAAAATGCAGAATTCAAATATAAAAACAGTAGTTCCCTCCTTATATAGCAACACTTTTTGTTAAAAAAGACTTTTTAAGGCTGTTCCGTATGTTTGCACTTTTCAATAAAGATTTCAAGGATCATGATTAATGTTTTGGGGTGGGTGCTAAATGCTGCATAGGCTTTTCAATCATAGAGGATAAATCAGTTGGAACCTGTGTAATTTTTACCACAACTGTTATAGCAATGAAATATTTTGCATTTGTTACAGGTGATTATGTTCAAACTAATAACCAAAATACATGATACAGCCCCCTTTTATAATGATACTTAACTCAGAATATACGAAGATTACTCTACCAACTGTGCTACCGCAGTAGTTCTATGCATTGAGAGATATTTAAGTGTACACTTTAGATCACTTGGCTACCAAAGCCTCCTGTTGATGGTTGTGGTACACTTCTGTAAGTTAAATATACAGTCCAACCTGCCTTAAGGGCCACCTCTATATAAGGGTCACCTGCTTATAAAGGCCAGAAGAATTGTATCCCAATTGTTTCCATTCATATTATTTGAACCTGTATATAAAGGCCACTTTTTGACTGTATAAGTTAAAAAACCTCAAGTATGCCAGCTGTACTGTTGTTTCCTTATGTGAGGTTTAGGTTATAGCACTTTTGTGTGTATAGCTATTTTGTAAACTGTTTGGATGAAGGGTTGTATATAATAAGGGAACCACTGTTTTATATCTGTAGTCAAATATGCACACTAAATTCAAAGTTCTTCTTTAAACATACCAAGCTGACCAAATATTCTTTATCTTATATCAAACAAAAATTTGGTACAAAAATATATACCAGTTTTATTATTACTATTTTTTTGAAAGACAATTGACGTTTCGCCGGCCATGCCTATTCCGACACAACAGTACCAAAGCAGCATCACAGCAACTAATGACATACTTGTGTCAGTGACATAATTAAATGGCTCAATTCAGGTTGAGTTTTCATTCTTTTTGTGTGTAATTCAAACATGCCGGGCCTTTGTCGGAACATTATGGGCGTGGTCGGCGATCCATCAATTATGCTGTTCTTAAGCTTGAGTTTCAACAGAGACAATTTTCTCTTCTTGCTTGGCAATTTTCTTTTTGAGGACCAATTATATTCAAAGTAAAAAGAAATATTGACATTATAAATACATTGATATTGACTGAATATCTGGTCAGTGTGATGAAAATAAAACTACAAAATCAATGATTACTGAAATAAAACAGAAAATATCAAATTAAAAATTATAATTAAACTTAAATAAAATGAAAAAAAAAATAAAAATGGCTACCTGGTGCAACTTCTCCGACGAATAAAGTCTTGTGATTGGTTGAAAAACAGTTCACTCTGTATTTGACCCCATTTTTAATTTTTTGAGAGAACTGGTTAGTTATAAGTGAGGATATCTTTTGTTTAGACAGAAAAATAAAATATTTGTATATGCAAGTTAATTATTAAAGATGTTATATGCAGAGATGTTACATATATTTTTATGGTGCCCGTTTTGAATGCCTGTAGTGTTTAGAGCTATCAACATGCCTACTTTGTTAAAGAATTCTATGTTTAAATAGACTGCTCATGACAAGATTAGATGCACTAAGTCAATAATATAATTTCAAGCTAAGTTGGAATATGATTTGTCAGTAATGCATTGGCATGCCTTCACATTCAACATTTATATCAGCTACATATATAGGTACTGTGTGCAAAGTCCATATGTTTTCCACATCATATAACTTGAAAAAACCAAATCAACATTTGTGGTGAAACCATGTTAGTGGTGAAATGGGCAACTAAATCTGCATTTGTGGTGAAATGGACAACCAAATCAACATTTGTGGTGAAACCATGTTAGTGGTGCAATGGACAACCAAATCAACATTTGTGGTGAAACCATGTTAGTGGTGCAATGGACAACCAAATCAACATTTGTGGTGAAACCATGTTAGTGGTGAAATGAACAACCAAATCAACATTTGTGGTGAAATGGACAACCAAATCAACATTTGTGGTGAAACCATGTTAGTGGTGCAATGGACAACCAAATCAACATTTGTGGTGAAACCATGTTAGTGGTGAAATGGACAACCAAATCAACATTTGTGGTGAAACCATGTTAGTGGTGCAATGGACAACCAAATCAACATTTGTGGTGAAACCATGTTTGTGGTGAAATGGACAACCAAATCAACATTTGTGGTGAAACCATGTTAGTGGTGCAATGGACAACCAAATCAACATTTGTGGTGAAATGGACAACCAAATCAACATTTGTGGTGAAATGGACAACCAAATCAACATTATCCAATATAAACTTTCAAATCAAAATCAAATCTTAAAATCTGGTAAAAATAACTCTATGATGAACAGCAAATGTGCAACAGTAAAATTTGTGTTAAAGAATTAAGAAAGGAATGTGCACATGAAAAAAAATTTAAAATGAACAACAAAATTTGAAATGGTACATTTGTCATGACAGCAGATTGGATGTGGTAGTTGTCATGACAACAGAATTGAATAATTTGACATTGCCATGATAACCTAATTAATATGGTTATGTTATGACAGTAGCGTTGCATATTGAAATGGACAACCAAATCAACATAAGAATAAGATGAAGTTGTCATAATTGCAGAATTGAAGATATTGTGAAGTTGCCATGCCAACCAAATTAATGTGGTGAAGAAGTTATCAGCAGAATTCAACATTGTGAGGTTGTCATAACAGAATTAAATATGTTGAACATGACAGGGTTGTCATGACAACAGTATTCATATTGTGAAGTTGTCATGACAGCAGAATTTAAATACGGTGAAGTTGTCATGACAACAGAACATAACATGGTGAGGATGTCATAACAACAGAATTGACTTTGTTGAAATTGTCATGACAACAGTATTAAGTCAGCAATAAAAGATAACATAAATACTAAAATACTAAAATAACACAAAAAATCCTAAAAATTGTGAAGTAGCCGTAGTAACAAATCATCTGTAAATGAAAAAATGCAACTAATTAAGTTAAAAATTAGTAGTGCAAGATAATATACAAATAAATACTACATCCATACTTAATATCAATAATTGACGGTCAAGTTGTTTAATACATTTCTTCTTTATATTTCGTTAAAAATTTTTAAAATTGGTGTTGTAGGAATGATTCCTATTTGAACATTCCGGATTAGAGAATATGGTGCAATATAGAAAACACTGTTTTTCTTGAATACAATGAATACTTAAAAATTTAATTGTTTTAGTTCCAATGATATTTTTGTCAATTTTAAAAGCTGTTTTAAAATTATGTAGAAATGCTAATTCTTGTAAAAATATTGTTTTTTTTTTAAAGATTTGTTCATACAATATTGTTCATCAATTATTGATATTTGCTATGTGCTTAATTAATGCACTGATAAAAAGAGCTAAAATATAAAGGAAATCTGTGCAGCACAAGTAAGTAAAAAGAGAAAGGTCAAAGTGTAAAGGTCAAAAGTTCAGTCAGCATGTAGTCTCTTCGTTGTGGGGGTCAATGTCTGCAATGTGGTCACTATGGCAACCACTACTAACCTCTTCTTTGTTTTCATCCTGTAACAAAAAGAACAGATACACACAATAACAAAGGGACAAACAACATGTTTTAATAAACATTGGCCTGGATTTCTGTTGAATGAAGTTCAAGCAAGCTTCACTGCCATTTAGCAGGGTTAAAATTCAATCAAATTTTACAGACAAGGTCAAACTAAATAAGGTCAAAGTTCAAACCACATAAGGTCAAAATTCAATTTTTTTTAAATCAAGTGGGGGTGAAGTTCAAACAAACTAATGTTTAATTTAGATATAGCCAGCCATAAAAAGGAAAGGGGATTCTAGAACATCATGATTTTAAATACTATAAATTTATTTTATTTCTTGTGTAGTTAAATTTGTTTTAGTTTTAAATATGCACTATATACAAAAGGCATAATAAAATTTTCACTCAATAGTAATTTTTGTGCAAAACAACTAAAGCCTTTCACCCAAGGTGGGAATTTTTTATTATATTTTTCTCCTTGTGCTTTGAACTAGAGGAGATTTCAAAGCCAATTCCCCCAAGGATGAGAAATTAATTAATTTGTTGCACAAAACACATCGATTTTTGTGTCTATCAGCCTTAAATGGCTTTAGCCAATTACTTTATTTAAAATTGTGCATCTAAATTACATTGAATGCATATTTTGTTTGGAAGCTGCCATTACTTTTTTCATCACCATGGATACTGCAATGTGAAAAGTCAGGGTAAAGAAAGATAACTCTAGATAATACTTTGTATTATTCAAATGCTTGTATGCTATGCACATTACCATATAAGTGTGAAAAAATGAGTTTGTTGATCTTTTGATCAACATAAAAAAAAATAAAGTTCGAAGGACTTTTAAAACCAAGTACTTTTCTGGGACTTTTTAAGGAGACTAGGTTTCCCAGGACTTTTCCAGGCAAATAAAAAATTCAAAGACTCTTCCAGGTCTGTATGAACCCTGCTATTTGAAAAGATCAGTATAAAGAAGTATTATTAATAAGGCAGGGGCCACCAGGGTTAGAACTTGGGTTATTCAAAACTCAACTAAGAATGAAAAGATATGTCAATTTCGGCCAACAGACGACATAATTATTAATTTTTGGCCAATGGTGCATGGGTCTTTTCTAGATAGAGCATTGTTATATAGCTGATATGTGGCTGAAATATGATTTATTTTTATGCATATACATTAGACTTACCATTTTTAAAGCGTTAAATTTGGACTGACTAGCTTTGTACGCTTTCCAGTTATCATAAATCATCAGACCAACGTAGATTTTACCCACGCTCATCTTCCCATAGTTCAGTTCTACAACAACAAAAAGAGTTACTCAGAGTTATACTTTCTTAATTCAAATCAAGTTAATTTATCAAAATGTTTGTGAAAAAATATAGATTTTTAACCTTGGTAATGGGATCCATTTTCAGCTCCAAATTAAGCAAAATAACTGTTCAGTCTGGTGTCACCAAAAGACTGAAACTAACATTATTGCTGATAATGATAATATATTTGAGGAAGTTATCTCTCTTGAATTGAAACCTTACTTTGTTAGAGATATCCCTCATGAATGTTCAGTGTAACTTTGTGTAAAACCCGCAGATCTGTAACATAAAACACGCTAGTCACAAGCATGCCCTTGTGTTGATGTTTTTGTTTATTAGAATGTAATTCAATTAAGTCCACATCGTAACCACCCATTAATTTCAGAAACAGCAATTAAGATACAGAAGTTGTATGACAATATTTACAATATCTATTGAATTCCTATGATGAACTCATTGTAGAAAATTTGGGACATTCGGCGATGACCTACGCTTTTTCACATACATGGTGCATATGAATACACCTTACACAACCCAGTCCAACAAAACATCGCGCACTGATGTTACGAATACCCTGTCATCTATACAATTGGGATTTTTAACAAATTCAACATTTAACAGTTGTAATTTGACCATTATATGAATTTGTAACTTTGTTCGTCAATTCGAATAAAATTTTATGAAATGTTCTTTTGTTTTCAGCGTACCTTTTTTAAGCCACCTATTACGTAAGTCACATCATTAATGAGTACGCAGGAATTATCTTGATTGACATTTTGGCTGTTCCCAGAATGTTTACACTGCCGACAGATTCAATATTTATCGGTTTTTCTTTCTTAATTGTATGACGCAAACGAGAAGTTTGTAAAAAGAATGTTAGGAAAAATATTGTAAATATAAGAATTGACTTTCTTTTTATTCCGGGACTTCAAGTGATGACCTAGATTTTAAAACTAGCAAATCTAATGAACTGCAAAGCAAAAAACAAAGTCATTTCTTAATTACCACTATTTTCTGGTACTAGTATTTTCAGCATTTTCTTGGCCTGGACCTGCCATAGTCTTCTGATAACTTCTCTCATTTCTTCATCCTTCTTGTCCATATCTTCAACTGAAATCAGATTCAAATCCTTCTTAATTAAATCTAATCTCAGTTAAATCTGATCAAATTACAGATTTGAGCATTATAGTTGGGTTTGGCAATAAATTGAGTGCTATTTATAGGCAAACATAAAAGAGCGAGGGTTTTATATTCCCCCCGAGCCTGAGGTCCAGGATCTTTTGATTTTTACATTGGATACCTTGATATTTAAGTTGAAAAAGTCTGATGGACCTGTCAAATTCAATTACAAGTATCCCATTTTTCATATTATTCTCTGCTAAGATAATTGCACATGGATATTGGGCTTTCAAAACTTAATGTGTGACCTGACCAAACAAAGTAAAAAAGTCTTGGACCTTTCAATTACAAAGCATAATTTTAAACCCCTGAAGAGGTTTTACTGCACCCTGAAAATCACCAATCTTTGTCAAGCATTGTAAGCAGTTTAACCTGCCTTAAAGCCCATCTCTATATAAGGGCCACCTACTAATAAAGGCCAGTAGAATTGTATCCCATAACCGAAAAGACATGACCAATCAAAATGCTCAAAACAAAGGAGAATAGAATTGTTTTAAAATATCTTAAATTGTTAGATCTCAGAAAACTGCATAACAATTTTTAGTGAATATGTAGTGGTGTTGGTAGCTCAGTTGGTAGATGACCGATGCATGAAGTGGGAGGTCCTATGTTCGGTCCACGGTCCTAGATCTGCGTTTTTCTTACTTCCTGTTAAATATGTTTAACTTACTTGGTCCTATTTTGATCTGTAATGATTCCCTGATTAAAGCAAATAAAGTTGTAGTAAAATGTACTGTGCCATCCTCTGCTACTGGCATGTTCATCCGAATTAATTTTCTATATGCAAATTTACTTGGACATTTTTTACCAAAACCGACAGGCGGTTCCATATTTCTTAACATTTCATACATTTCTGTGTAATGAATTCTCCCTCTGTAATAGAAGTAAAATTTATGATTTATATACATGTCCAACTCTGAATTTTGGAGATGTGGTATGGTTACTATGTTAACAATGCAAAAATGTTATACTAAATTTGACATACAGTCCAACCTGCCTTAAAGGCCACCTCTATATAAGGGTCACCTGCTTAAAAAGGCCAGTAGAATCCTATCCTAATTGTTCTTTATACATATATTAATTTAACCTGTATATAAGGGCCACCTGCCTATAAAGGCCACTTTTACTGGTTCCCTTTATAGACAGGTTTGACTGTAATCTACCATTTGAAGAAAACAACTATCACATTTACAATTGAAATTTAGTAGCACTTCCTCTCGATCTCCTATCTAGTCTTTTAATGAACTTGACGGACTATAACATTTCTGAATCATAAAATTTAAGTCTAATTTTATATAGTCCTTTTAAGGGGTCAGAATTAAGCCATTATAAATGTTCACAACAAACTTGTGTATTATAATAATCTGGTGTAATAAGTCATCCCTTTTACAGCACAGTTTCACTGAAGAAAGCATGAACACAAGAACGGACGACTGCCATATATCAAATTAATTGTTGCATAAAATCTCTATTAGGATAATGGTCATCAGCAAGTAGAAAACACCATTATCCCACTCCACTCTAACTGCTACTACTATATTAATAGAATGCTACACTAGAAATAGTGTAAGACAGAGATATCTCAAATGATGATGAATATTTTCCTGTCAAGAATGAGCTTTAGCAAGTTCTGAACACTAAAAATATTCATCCAAGTTTGAGATATCTCTGTCTTACAGAGAGTCTTTTTCTAATACATTTGCAACAAAAAAAAAACATGATTTGTAAACAAATATTTGGATCAAATGTTCAGTTTGCCACCATCTGTGCCTTCTTCAAATGTCATGGGAATTTTAATGGTGTTCTTCTGTAAAGTGATTTTGACGTCAACAATTTAGTGTCGTATCCTGAATATCCTTTATTTTTTCACAGAATTTGATTTAAAAGTCAGAGAAATCCAATTATTGTGGGGGTTGAGCGTGTGAAGTATCTCAAGCAGAGCGAGACAGGGAGATCTAGCACCAGTGAAATATCTAGATTCCCTGGTCACGTGTGAGAAAGTATAATACTTACTTAGCACCTGGGTCGTAGCCTGCCCAAACCCGGGAGTATTCATCTAAATGATGAGGTCCTAATATAGAGTATACTTACTTAGCACCTGGGTCGTAGCCTGCCCAAACCCGGGAGTATTCATCTAAATGATGAGGTCCTAATATAGAGTATACTTACTTAGCACCTGGGTCGTAGCCTGCCCAAACCTGGGAGTATTCATCTAAATGATGAGGTCCTAATATAGAGTATACTTACTTAGCACCTGGGTCGTAGCCTGCCCAAACCCAGGAGTATTCATCTAAATGATGAGGTCCTAATATAGAGTATACTTACTTAGCACCTGGGTCGTAGCCTGCCCAAACCCGGGAGTATTCATCTAAATGATGAGGTCCTAATATAGAGCTATCTCTTGTTAAATAATCAAAATTATCCATGATGACAGCAACAAATAAATTTAACATCTGAAACAAAAAAAAATGATAGAGGTGAAAGGGCTAAAGGTCAAAGGTCAAATCATTATCAATATGACCAAGGTCATATGCAATCACAAACAATAGCTCATTTTCAAGAACACTTTATATACTCAAGTGAGCTAAAAATGTAATTGATATCAAATATTAAAAAATAATGAAACTAGTTTTGGTAACTTTGGCCTTTGACCTTTTTTAATATAAATATGTTGAAGTAACCCTGACCTTTGACCTTTTAATCATGATGATGTTGATATTTGACCTTAGAATATATCAATTAATGTCTTATCGCAAGCCCAGCATAGGAAAGTACCAGTAATAAATGAATATAAACTTTATATAAAATAATACTGTTTAATAAGGGGTTACCTACTCTTTTTTTCTACAAACAAATTATGTATAGCATATTAAAGGTCATCAGGTCAAAGTGATAAGAAGGGTCTTGCCACAGAAAAAAGAAAATGTGGTGGAAATCAGGAAACACAGGTTATGGCAAAATTAATTATATAAATGGTTGGTTGTAATTCTTATGTTCTTAAGTTGCTTAATCAGTTTCAATTGCTACTAATTGTAAACTTCTTCTGCAGCAACCACAAGTGGCCTACTCTTTTTCTAACTCCACAGAGTTAATGTGCACTGAGACAGCGTACTATGGTTTTGAGTCTCATCCAAGAGACGACTCTAGTATTGAGAATTTTACAGCTCTAGTATGGGGAGGACACGAAAATGACATCTCAGAAAATTTCCAAGTACCATGTGAGGTTTGAACCCATAACTCTTGACTTCGAAACTCATAGTAAACTTGGCCAAATAATGTTTGTTTAATATCACATCAGCAATTTTTCAGTTATTTAAAAATGAATAAAAGTTTATTAATCCTTAAGGATTAAGCTAAGAACAGGTTTCTGTATACATGGATGAATTGTGTGAGTGTATCTTATGGTTTGCCTTATATAAGTATGAACTCAGGGCAACTTTAAAAGTGCTAGCTCACAGAGTCAGTATGCCAAAGACAAGTATACAACTCCCCAGTCACATTATACTGACAACAGGTGGAACGGTCCATACTCTGTCCTCTTAATACCAAGTGCCAGGCAAGGAAGTGGTATCTCAAGGTAAGGTATTATGTATGACAAGGCCAGGGTTTGAACCCACAACTTCCATACTTTGTCCTCTTAATACCAAGCGGAAGTGATATCTCAACTTCAAGTATTATGTATGACACGGCCAGGGTTTGGACCCACAACCTCCTGCTCTCAAGGCAAAGGCTCTACCACTAAGCCATAGAGGTGGTGGGCAAAATTGAAATAAGCTCACAAACAAAAGACTGACCAAAAATTTAGTGATACTTACAAGAAATGAACACAAAAATATGAATGCTACAAAGTAAGGGAATGCAAAATCTAAACCACACTGCTTATCTTCCTTCCCCGAATCTGGGTCACAATGCTGTCCATAGGCACATGACAACATAATTAACTGCCACGCTTCACCTGTAGCACACCTGAAAATATGTAAATGAATCATTGGTGAGTGCCACACGAAAACATAATTAACTGCCATGCTTCACCTGTGGCACACCTGAAAATATGTAAATAAATCATTGGTGAGTCCCACATGACAACATAATTAACTGCCATGCTTCACCTGTGGCACACCTGAAAATATGTAAATAAATCATTGGTGAGTGCCACATGACAACATAATTAGCTGAACATGTTAAGATTTTTATCATGCATTAAACAAGTACTTATTAGAACAAACTGATCTGTTTTTAGTCCATATCAAAACTGTATCAACCTGTGTTTATTAGCAAGCCTAAACTCATCCAGCAAGGATTTTGGTTAAGACAATTGTTCCATATTAGACCTATACATGCCATACTGGACTATGGAAATTGTCTTTGAAATTTACTCTGACAAAGTGAAACTAACATGGTGATTCTTGAATGTGTGACAAGGATATTCAGCATAAAAATTAGTACCAGTAAATAGCTGAATTTTATACTGTATAAGAAGAAATACTTGTGGTAGGAAATTTTTTTTACAGTTTTGACCTTCTAAACTATTTCATGGTAAGAAATCTTCAGTTTCAAGTGTAGAAAAAGTAAACCAAGGGAAATAAATCATTTTCGCTGAGAAGACAAAGTCATGTTACAAGTGTCACCGTGAAAACCATGAATATTTCTTCTTTGCGAATTTTTCTGCTTATACAATATCAACTAGTACAGAGGGGATTTATTGTGACTTATACATACCTGAATAATAACATCAAAGCTTCAAAAAAACTTCTAAAATTATTATGTCGTGTTATCGCTGTTTTAGAATCTAGTTTTATATTACCAAACACCTGAAAATAAAAAAATATAAAACTCTGAACATAATAGTTGTAACACTTAAACCCAAGTTACCTAATTAGATAACTCAAACTCCATGGTCACATTGGTGTCCTGTTGCGTGGTACTTAACTCGTGTTGTGTGGGACTAAACGTGTGTTGCATGGAGATAACTCATGTTGCATGGGAGATAATTCATGTGGTATGAGCAGGGCTCACACTGTCAGTCGCAAATGTTGCAAGTTGTGACACTTTTTATAAATTGCAACAAAAAATCATCTTGAAATAGAAAAATGTCCCAGAAGACTTAAAATTTGTTTAAATTTGCGACAAAAAATTTTGAGCCAGTGTGAGCCCTAATGAGACTTAACTCATATTGCATGGCTGACTGATTGATTGATTGGATTTTATGTCCAAGAATATTTCACTTATATCAAGATTTCCCCTGCTATGGGTGAAGTGACAGAAATTTTTACCATTGCAGTGTGTTCAGGTTGGTTTCTATAGTATGCCATGTCTACCATGATAATGAGTATTGGTATTTAATGTTTCTTCCTAAGGTCACCATGATTTTCATTTATAAATGCCAAGTGCTTGGAAAGTATTTTCAAGTCTTCGTCAAACTCTGCAGGGGTTTGTGCCCAGACCTCTCATATATAGAGCAAGCACTCTACAAACTGAGCTACCATAATCATCAAGCTGCATTAGAGTTTTATTTCAGAGCTCTTGATATATTCAAGCCATTAAATTTGAAACAATTAAATTTGCCTGAGCACCATATCATAAATACCTCTGAATGTTTGTGCCAAACAAAATGGTAAACATTTACATCACAAATGCCCAGAATAATGTTATTTTTATTGAGAAATGTTAAATACATGATTCTGTATAATAATTGTTTTCTGCACTCACTTTAGAAAGTGATGAGCTGGTGAATTCCATTAGGATTGAATAATATTTTAATGCTAAATATAGGCTTTATATTTCTTATCTTTACAATATTTATAACAAGAGCACCGCCGAGCGGAGCATTATACGCCCGTGTTATATTGATCGAGTAGTACTATTTACTGAGAAGTATAAGTACAACTAGGATATATGTATGTAAAAATATATTACCAACTCCGTGTTCGGGCCATAACTCGTAACCCAAAAAAGTTGTAATTCAAATTTGCACGAGATATTACCATGATTAAGGTGTAACTGTATAACAAATTTCATTTAAATCCATGTTTGTATTGTCTACTGAATGGAATACAAACCACATGGCCATACATACAAAAATTTCTAAGTTAAAAAAGGGGCATAACTCCTCCAAAAATAATCTGAAAAAGTTGTAATTCGAACTTGCACCAGATATTAACATCGTAAATGTGTATACCAAATGTATAACAAATTTCATTTAAATCCATGTTTGTATTGTCTACTGAATGGAATACAAACCACATGGTCATACATACAAAAATTTCTAAGTTAAAAAAGGGGCATAACTCCTCCAAAAATAATCCGAAAAAGTTGTAATTCGAACTTGCACCAGATATTAACATCGTAAATGTGTATACCAAATTTCATTTGAATCCATAAATAGTTGTAGGCTCTAATGATCGGAAACCACATGGTCATACATACAAAAATTTCTAAGTTAAAAAAGGGGCATAACTCCTCCAAAAATAATCCGAAAAAGTTGTAATTCGAACTTGCACCAGATATTAACATAGTAAATGTGTATACCAAATTTCATTTGAATCCATAAATAGTTGTAGGCTCTAATGATCGGAAACCACATGGTCATACATACAAAAATTTTTAAGTTCAAAAAGGGGCATAACTCCTCCAAAAATAATCCGAAAAAGTTGTAATTCAAACTTGCACAAGGTATTACCATGGTAAAGCTGTATACCAAATTTCATTTGAATCCATAAATAGTTGTAGGCTCTATTGAACAGAATACAAATTGTTAACAGACGCCCGCCCGGACGCCCGCCCGCCCGCCCGGACGGACAGCACCGTAACATAATACGTCCCGTCATATGACGGGCGTATAAAAATTAATTTTATTGCCTTCTCACATTTAAATTTGAAAACAATTTTGAAATGCACTGTTGGTGCACCTTCTTACAAAAATGGGTCGTCTCCTGTCAGTTTACGAGCGCATTTGACATCTGACGTTATTACTCCATTGCGTGGAGCAATGTCTCTATCGAAGTTGCAAAGTATAGGCGATGTTAAATACTTTATTGAAGCAATGATATTGCAATTGTAAATATATTCTGATATGTGGAGCAATGTCTCTATCGAAGTTGCAAAGTATAGGCGATGTTAAATACTTATTGAAGCAATGATATTGCAATTGTAAATATATTCTGATAATATTACAATAACTGTACTACTAACCTGCATCCCAATAATTGCGAAGATAAAAAACAACATGAGAATAAGAAGGCAGACATACGGCAACGCCTACAAAAAAAAATATACATGTATAATATAATTATATATGAACCAAAATATTACTTAAGCATAAAAACAGGATCTCAATGGAACAAGAGCATTGCTAAGAGGAGCAAAATATAATGTACAGTAAAACATGCTTATAACGAAACCCTGGGAACTTCGATATAAAGGGACTTTGTCTTCGTTATATTGTTATAAATAGACTTATATAGAGGAGAAGTCAGGCCCAATATTTGACTTCATACTATCCAAGTATTGGTTGTCAGTGTGTTTGTTATATTGTTATAAATAGACTTATATACAGGAGCAGTCAGGCCCAATATTTGGCTTCATACTATCCATGTATTGGTTGTCAGTGTGTTTGTTATATTGTTATAAATAGACTTATATACAGGAGCCGTCAGGCCCAATATTTGGCTTCATACTATCCATGTATTGGTTGTCAGTGTGTTTGTTATATTGTTATAAATAGACTTATATACAGGAGCAGTCAGGCCCAATATTTGACTTCATACAATCATGTATTGGTTGTCAGTGTGTTTGTTATATTGTTATAAATAGACTTATATACATGAGCAGTCAGGCCCAATATTTGGCTTCATACTATCCATGTATTGGTTGTCAGTGTGTTTGTTATATTGTTATAAATAGACTTATATACAGGAGCAGTCAGGCCCAATATTTGACTTCATACTATCATGTATTGGTTGTCAGTGTGTTTGTTATATTGTTATAAATAGACTTATATACAGGAGCCGTCAGGCCCATTATTTGGCTTCATACTATCCATGTATTGGTTGTCAGTGTGTTTGTTATATTGTTATAAATAGACTTATATACAGGAGCAGTCAGGCCCAATATTTGGCTTCATACTATCCATGTATTGGTTGTCAGTGTGTTTGTTATATTGTTATAAATAGACTTATATACAGGAGCCGTCAGGCCCATTATTTGGCTTCATACTATCCATGTATTGGTTGTCAGTGTGTTTGTTATATTGTTATAAATAGACTTATATACAGGAGCAGTCAGGCCCAATATTTGGCTTCATACTATCCATGTATTGGTTGTCAGTGTGTTTGTTATATTGTTATAAATAGACTTATATAGAGGAGCAGTCAGGCCCAATATTTGACTTCATACTATCATGTATTGGTTGTCAGTGTGTTTGTTATATTGTTATAAATAGACTTATATAGAGGAGCAGTCAGGCCCAATATTTGACTTCATACTATCATGTATTGGTTGTCAGTGTGTTTGTTATATTGTTATAAATAGACTTATATAGAGGAGCAGTCAGGCCCAATATTTGACTTCATACTATCATGTATTGGTTGTCAGTGTGTTTGTTATATTGTTATAAATAGACTTATATAGAGGAGCAGTCAGGCCCAATATTTGACTTCATACTATCATGTATTGGTTGTCAGTGTGTTTGTTATATTGTTATAAATAGACTTATATACAGGAGCAGTCAGGCCCAATATTTGACTTCATACTATCATGTATTGGTTGTCAGTGTGTTTGTTATATTGTTATAAATAGACTTATATACAGGAGCAGTCAGGCCCAATATTTGACTTCATACTATCATGTATTGGTTGTCAGTGTGTTTGTTATATTGTTATAAATAGACTTATATAGAGGAGCAGTCAGGCCCAATATTTGACTTCATACTATCCATGTATTGGTTGTCAGTGTGTTTGTTATATTGTTATAAATAGACTTATATACAGGAGCAGTCAGGCCCAATATTTGGCTTCATACTATCATGTATTGGTTGTCAGTGTGTTTGTTATATTGTTATAAATAGACTTATATACAGGAGCAGTCAGGCCCAATATTTGGCTTCATACTATCATGTATTGGTTGTCAGTGTGTTTGTTATATTGTTATAAATAGACTTATATACAGGAGCCGTCAGGCCCAATATTTGGCTTCATACTATCATGTATTGGTTGTCAGTGTGTTTGTTATATTGTTATAAATAGACTTATATACAGGAGCAGTCAGGCCCAATATTTGGCTTCATACTATCATGTATTGGTTGTCAGTGTGTTTGTTATATTGTTATAAATAGACTTATATACAGGAGCAGTCAGGCCCAATATTTGGCTTCATACTATCATGTATTGGTTGTCAGTGTGTTTGTTATATTGTTATAAATAGACTTACATACAGGAGCAGTCAGGCCCAATATTTGGCTTCATACTATCATGTATTGGTTGTCAGTGTGTTTGTTATATTCATGTTTTTGTATACAATTTTCTAAGTGTCTTGAAGAATAACTCAACTATTAGTTGCATTTTACTCACTTCTGTCTCTTCTGTGAAATCAAAGGTTATAGACAGACACACATGTACAATGAGTGGAGTGAAGTGGCGTGGTGTGGCATGGGGTGGCGTGGAGTGGAGTGCAGTGGCGTGGTGTGGCATGGCATGGGATGGCATGGAGTGGAGTAATGGGAGTTTTACACCATAGTCAAGAATCTTTCATTCATATTGTCATGGTCAGTTCAGGGATTGTGGAGAAAACAAGAGTGCCCACCGAATACCACTGATAAACTTTCTGACATTAGGATATTTCTCGTGTGGGGTTTAAACAGAGGCACTGAGTGGTGCTGTGTGCTTTAGACCACTCTGCCAATGAGGCAACCACAAATATAATGAGCTTCATATATCATAGATGTTTAACTTAAAACAACTGCTTAGAATTGACACATATGCTGAGGGATTAACATAAACATTTCTGTATTACTACAAGACAGCTTAAAATCTAACTTGATGAAACATGAAATATTTGTAAATACATAATTTGTTTTTACCTTAAAAGACTGTAAAAATGTCCACAATAAAAGACGTATTGTGTACCCTTGACGTAATAATTTAATTAATCGCATAGCTCTAAACAACCGGAACACTCCTATGTTGAAACCGACTGTGCTCTCCTGGAAAAGAAACAACATTTAGTACTTAGTTCACATATCAAACTTGTTCAGACAAATCGAGGTCATATCAAAACTACATTAGTTATGAAATGCAAAGATATTCAAACATTTCTTTACTCACGATGAATTTTTTGGATGGGTGCTGTAAATTTGAGTTTTTAATTTCAGTTTTTCAAATCCCTGAATAAAGTTTCTACAATAACTTTTCAATTTATTTATAATAATTTTTTCAAATTTTAATTTGATTAATATACCTCTTAATTTTTGTGTGGAATGTTTTTAGAAATATTTCCGTCATAAATTCCCAGTCATTTTACTGAAAACTTCAACTTCTGTGATTCTATGTCTAGTGAAATTATTGGTTCCACACAGATGTGATGTGACATTACATGGTACACTGGGAAAATCAACAAAGAAGTGAAACCTTAACATATCCCCTCCTACAACCCATCCCCCAGTCCCACCCCAACTGACCTTGATGGTAAAGTATGCCTTGGCAACAAAAATAACATTTATGTTATAACCAACACTGGTATACATAGAAATGTCATGTTACAAGGTATACCTGACACTATACTGGAAATAACAAGATAGATGGGATAAAAACAACTTTTTAGCCTTAACATATCCCCTCCATCCCCCCCCCCCACCCCTCTAAACTGACCATGATGGTAAGATATGCCTGGGCAACAAACGTAACATATACGTTGCCAGCAACACAAGTTACAGGAAACAACTACAGTAATTTCTTCTTTAGACCACTGCGTTAACTCAGTTGGTAGAGTGCTTGTTCCATAAAGTGGGAAGATGTCAGTTCAAACCCGACCCAAGACATGAAAGAGGGAAGTGACTATTCTTTTGCCAAGGAATTGACATTAAGAAATAAAAGTTTCAGTTCTTTCAGATGGGAATTTAAAACAAACAAGGTCCCATGTCACTGTAGGCATGGCATAATAGAAAACCCTGCTGTAAATTGCCATCAGAGCTATAAGCTGGCAACATCTCAATATAAGTGAAACATTCTTGACTTGGATGTTAAACACCATTACTTGTTCATTCACCCTGTTCATTTTTTAGAAGTTATTTTATTTCGGGGGTTTCTGTGTTAAAACAATATTGCTTGTTTAACATTGATACTAAAATAAATTATATATCCAGTGTTAATTTAACAGTACTAGATAGCCATTTTGGAATACAAGTCAGCAGTGCTTGGACCAAATTGTCAGATGAAACAGCGATGTCCTTATTTATCACTGTGAAAAGTGATGCACTAATTCATAATTGTACTAACTGATTGTTAAAACAAAAATTCTGCTAATATCTGATTGCGTAAAACAATTATTAGTAACAACAGATTTTCCAAGGGGTTCACCATGATTCTATGTGACACCTCTCTAAATCTGTGCAGAACTATTTTCATTTGACATGGAATCCAGTAAGCTCAGGTTTTCCTGTAAAAAGATATACTTTTGAAATTCAGTTAATTCATGTTTTCCGAAATCATAATGCAACATTATTATGCTGGCAAAAACTATCCGAAAGCATTTTATTGTTGTTCTGAAAGTTTTAATTGAATTTATGAAATCACCTCATCTCAAGTTACAGCACAATCTAGTAGTAGATAATCCAAATATAGTTTAAATTAATAATTTTAATTTTTTTTAAATTTTCAATTTTAATGATAATGTGTATTTAAAATTAAATAAAGCAGGAGAAACTGTCAACAGAAAAGAATTACTTGCAAAGGATTAGGACGGGGAGAAAAAAGTACAGAAATCGGGGAAAAATTTAACCCTTAATGACCCGTATCTTAGATGAACATAGCATGACATCCCTTGAACATAATGGTATATTCCAAATTGGTTGTAATGGTATATTCCAATTTGGTGGTAATGGTATATTCCAATTTAGTTTTAATGGTATATTCCAATTTAGTTTTAATGGCATATTCCATTAGGTTGTAATGGTATATTCCAATTTGGTTGAAATGGTATATTCCAATTTAGTTTTAATGGTATATTCCAATTTAGTTGTAATGGTATATTCCATTTTGGTTGGAATATACCAAAAGCATAATATGGTGTGTTTCTGTTGGGTCAGAAGATGCCAAATGATTGAGTATTAGCGGTGTTAAGGGTTTATATCTAAAACAAATAATGTTCAGGCTAAAATAATTTACACAATAAGCACGGGGTCACCAAAACAACAACAGCAGGAAAATATTGAGAAAAATAAAATAAAACAGTTTAAATTAAAATTTTTCATATCATGTTGATGATATTTATTTTCAATTTCACAATGGAGCTAAAGATTAATCAGCTTAGTAATGTGAAAGTCAGAATGGTGTCATGACATTGACCTTATGAATTTGACCTTTCAAAGTCCAAGGTCACTCATCTATAAACTTCATTTTCTGCAAACTTGACATGTTTCTGATCTTTTACAGTGTGATGACTGTTTGGCACATTTAATGAAAATTCTTGAGATATAATAGTAGTAGTGACATATCTATGGGTGGGACTTCATTGGCAGATACGTGTCTGATACAATCAGACAATCAGAGGGAGCTATGATCAGGTGGGTGTGGCTAAAAAGGCTGATCAAGCCTATAAATATGTCTATACAACAGGTGTGGCTATATGATCAGGTAGGTGTGGCCTAACAGGCTGATTGACACAATAAACATGTCTGATACAACAGGTGTGGCTATGATCAGATGGGTGTGGCCAAACAGGCTGATGGTGTGACTATGATCAGGTGGGTGTGGCCAAACAGGCTGATTGAGCCAATAAATATGTCTGATAAAACAGGTGTGGCTATGATCAGGTGGGTACGTGTGGCCAAACAGGCTGATTGAGCTAATAAATATGACTGATACAATAGATGTGGCTATGATCAGGTGGGTGTGGCCAAACAGGCTGATTGAGCTAATAAACATATCTGATACAACAGCTGTGGCTATATGATCAGGTAGGTGTGGGCAAACAGGCTGATCAAGCCTATAAATATGTTTGATACAATAGGTGTGGCTATGATCAGGTGGGTGTTGCAAAACAGGCTGATTGAGCTAATAAACATATCTGATACAATAGCCGTGTCTATGATCAGGTGGGTGTGGCCAAACAGGCTAATTGATCTAATAAACATGTCTGATACAACAGGTGTGGCTATGAACAGATTGGTGTGGCCAAGCAGGCTGGTTGAGCTCATAAACATGTCTGATACAACAGATGTGGCTGTGATCAGGTGGGTGTGGCCAAACAGGCTAATTGAGATAATAAATATGTCTGATACAACAGGTGTGGCTATGATCAGGTGGGTGTTGCGAAACAGGCTGATTGAGTTAATAAACATGTCTAATACAACAGGTGTGGCTATGATCAGGTGGATGTGGCCAAACAGGCTGATTGAGCTAATAAACATATCTGATACAACAGGTGTGGCTATGATCAGGTGGGTGTGGCCAAACAGGCTGATTAAGCCTATAAACATGTCTGATACAACAGGTGTGGCTGTGATCAGGTGGGTGTGGCCAAACAGGCTGATTGAGATAATAAATATGCCTGATACAACAGGTGTGGCTGTGATTGGGTGGGTGTGACCAAACAGGCTGATTGAGCTAATAAACATGTCTGATACAACAGGTGTAGCTGTATGATCAGGTAGGTGTGGGCAAACAGGCTGATCAAGCCTATAAATATGTCTGATACAATAGGTGTGGCTATGATCAAGTGGATGTGGCCAAACAGGCTGATTGAGCTAATAAACATGTCTGATACAACAGGTGTGGCTATGATCAGGTTGGTACGTGTGGCCAACTGGATGTTAAACCACCTTAAATTTGGCTCTGATCAGGTGGATATAGCCATCAAGTCAAAACCATGTCTGATACAAATGGAATAGGTGGATGCAGCTACAATCAGGCTCACAAGGTGATAGCCTGGCAGTTAATTAATTAGTTTTAAAATCTGAAAAAAATGCAATTGATTAGTGATTTTAATTTCATAAATGTCATCAAAACCAAAAATCCTAAAATGCTTTTACAAACTTATGTTTTGAATTAGTTTATTTATATGTAAATAAATAATAATGCTTCTTATATCATGAAAAGATTTTATGGTATAAAATTCTTTATGTTAAAAAATCATATAAATTTTAATTAATTGAAAATTATTATTTCATGCAAAAAAATGTGATGTGACATGTTAGTATATATCCGATATATTTATGCAGTGTACGGTCGTGAAAATTATCAATAATTGTGTTTATTGGTTGTGAATTGAAAAAGAAAATTGCACTTTAGAGTTAAAAAGCTTATACCTGTTTGGTTTTTAGAGTACAATAATTTTTTAAGCTTCCAAAAATACTTATACATTTTTTATATAATGCATTTGTTTTGTTGGGACACTGCATACCATACCAGTATAAAAACAGGGATAGTCATTAAAAAAAACAATTAATGGACGAAAAATATCAGATTCAACGTAAAAACCAATCATGTCTGTTTTTCTACTCTAGTGTAATTTTGCACTCATTATAACAAGTTGTGAATGGTTTTTTTTTTTTTACATTCAAAACCTTAAAAACAGATTTTTTCCTTTTATCATTAAAGAATTTGAAATCATTTTTAAATTTGATAATATAGAAAGCGCGGGAGATAACCAGTTATAAATCTTATGAAGTAAATAAAAATTCCGACACCAATAAAAAATTAAAAAATTGACTATTTCTTCAATTTGAAAAAATTGTAAGTAGGGGATGTAATTAGTTATAAAACTTGTGAAGTAAAACAAAATTCCAATACTATTAGAAAAATAAAAAAAAAATGACATTTCTTTGATTTGAAAACATTGCAAGAAGGGGAGTAATAAGTTACAAAATTGATGAAGTAAAAAATTCCAACACCAATCAAAAATAAGCTAAATCATAAATGTTGAAGCACTTCTATACCAATATACTAAAACAGGTGGATGAAATGTTAAAAAAGTGCATATTTAAACAAAAAAAGCAGGTTAAAATGTGCAGGGGTGTGAGCTTAAAGCATGCATATATTAAATACACATACATTGTAATATTTTTTTTTGCAAAATTTTAGAAAAATTTAAAATGTATATATATGCATTATATTACCAAACATTCATATAACATTATTAAAACATGAAATATATATTAAATATATATGAAAATAATTTTTTTAATATACATAATATATATCTTAAGCTAACAAATAAAAATATTGTGTATATATACACCATCTATATATATTTATATATTATTTACATGTATGATTTTTTATGTATACATGCTACAGGTTTGAGCCCGTGAAATAAAAAAAAATTGAAATTTAACAGTTTTCAGGCCATGAAATTATCATTTTTTTTAATTTAACAGTTTCTGCACATGAAATAAAAATAATTGGATTAAAATTTTTAAATTTAAATTTGTGCCAATGAAATTAATTTTTTTTAACATTTTCAGGCCGTGAAATAAAAAAAATTGGATTAGAATTTCAAAATTTCAAAGTTTTCAGCCTGTGTAAGAATAAAAAAAAATTATTTGATTAAAATTTGAAATTTCAATTTTGCTTGAACAAACTAAAATATTATAGTTAAAAGTTATCTCAAAACTTTTTTTCTGTTTTATTTTATTATCTTTACATTTACTTTATTTTTACAAAAAATATTTGAATTTTCCTGTTACCAGGTAACCTCTTAAAAGCAATTTTTTCTCATGTATATTAGTTTGGCGTGACAAAAGGGCCTGATGTGCTCACTTGGTGACCATACAAGGCTTTAGAAAATATATTGTGCTTCACTTTTCATCTCTATATAACAGGGTTTGAACAGGACAAGACTCCGGTATAAAAAAGGAGAATAAAAAACAAACATACTTATCCATGTCCAAATCACAATCAAGAAGCAAAGTAAAAACTTCGAAACTGATAAGTTAGGTTAAACATGTGAACTTCCACCAAGGAAGTGAGGCCTGATGCTCCAGAAGGGTGAGCACCTCCTGTTTAGCTAGCTACACCTGCCACATGTGTAATTAAAATTGTGTGAAAGGAACATGGAACTATGGGTTGTCAAATATATCCAGAGCAATCCTGGACACAAAGACATCAAACTAATCAACAATACTGTGATGAAGGCCATAAAACATTTTGAGGGCCTTGATAAGCCTAGGCTTGCAATATTATTCAAAATGTAAAATGAACTTGGCAGAAATATAACTGGGTAACAATTAATGTTAATCTGGTCATTCATTGCAGGAGATAGGAATGGGTTTGGTTTTATAATCTTTGAGCAGAGCTATTCAAGTGATCGATAATCAAAAAATGTGACGTGTCAAGCGAAAACTATACTTATGGGTAAATTTTTCGAAAATTGGATTAATACTGATTATAAATCTACATTAATTTCTGATTCCAGTGGTGTATAAATTATATGGGCAATTTAAAAAATAAGGAAAGTAATTGACTGCGATTTAATTTCAGAATTTGGGATCAAAGTGGTCCTGTATTTGTCATTCCAAATGGCATCTTTACTGAAGAAAAACATCCATGGCTGGAACAATGTGCACATGTCAGTATTTAAGAATCTGACATCTTATTGTTGTTTACATACTGGATTCAACAAAACAGCAAGCCATTGCAACGTCATACATACATGTAACAACATCTGCAGGTGTTGGTCGACAAATTTAGTTATCAGGAAATCCATCATTTCTCAAAACGTCACAAACGCAAATAAGTATTGTTTTTGCATGACGCGTCACAAATAATAAATTATGTATTGAATACATATGAAATAAACATTTGTTCATCATTAAGTACAAATATGAAATTTAATTTCAGATGTCAGATGAACTGACATTTTCCATTAAATTGATCTAATTTGAATTTTGTGCCATGTATTCACACGTTTGGACAGTGATAAAATATTGCCTCATACCCTACATCTAGTCTTAGATCAACGGAACAGAAACAAACCTCCATTGAGAAAAGCATCTGGTATTTTTCTTTTTCCCCCTGTAGTTTCTTCCCATCAAAAACGGAAATGATTATTCGCTACTGTAATCAAGTGCTTAAAATCTGGTTCCAATTTCTACATTTTATGAGTAATCAGATAGTCTTGCATAAAACACATGCATTCTCTCTCTCTCTCTCTCTCTCTCTCTCTCTCTCTCTCACACACACACACACACACACACACACACAGAGTTAAGGTAAAAACTTTGATTGTAATGAAATCACCAGCTAATAATTCAGTATAATCAAAGTTTGATCCTTATGTCTACAATTTTTTAACCCTACAGATGCCGCATGGTCAAAAAAAGGCCCATGCAAATAGGGCTATGTTTGGTGCTGTAGGGTCCAGTTTCAATGTTTGATTCTAATGGCATCACATGAAAGCCAGCCCATTTTTAGAATGGATGCAAGAAAATGCAGTTAAGTTGAAGAAATTATCATCTTTTTTGAAAAATGCAGAAATGTCATGCTGCATTGACAAACCATTTAAGCTTATGGCAAATATTAGATGTAGCATTAATATTAAGCTGCGACAGATAGATACAATTCTCCTCTCACCAGAATGTTCCAAAATGGAGGCATTCCACAGACATTGAGCAGAAGATAGAGATTATATTGATGTACTTAGTACCATGTGATTCATCCTGGGTTTTCAATTGGTGCAAAATAATTTTCAAATCAATTTTTTTTGTTAATCTTTTTTTTAATCTTTTTTTTTTTTTTTTTTTTTTAAATTTTTTCTTTGCACCCTAGATAGAAAAATCCATTAATAGAACGGTGACAGATACATGTCTCGGATATTACCATCTTGCATATGCGAGATGAAAAAATTAAGCTGCTCAACTTTTGTTAATAATCGATACCATGTAATACACGTATTGTGTCTTTTGTTGTATACATGCTAACTATGGGAATTTTCTTATTCATGTTAAATTCACATGAACAAAATTTGGCTGTGTAAATACATGATTTTTATGCATTTTTAAGTAAAAAATTGTGAAGTTTTTGGTCCAAGTATCACATGGCAACATCAACAGAATCCATTTAAATTATGTTTGTTAGTTAAGTAAGATACATCCCATAAAACCAATATGCTTAATAAGATTTCAGCCACACAATCAGTCATTAGTCATGATCTCAAATACCACCAGAATTTTATTAACTTAGGTTTATATATATATCTATATATTTATATTATACTTACATTATGTAGTCTCTATAACAATTCAAATGTATCTTTTTTAATAATCAGTTCATTTATATCTTTATAGTGAAACCTTTTAAAAGCACCCATACAATCCTGCTGCTTACAAAAAGTGTCTTATATCGAATAATTAATCAACCAGTTACTAATTGGAATGACAAGTGTCTCTTGCAAGCCAAATACCCCCTCCCTCAACATATACCAGGCTTTTTTTCCACAACCTTGACCTTTTCAATTTGACCTTTGTTCAAGGTCATGACGCAACTTTGCACCATGAAGATTATTCATGTGAAGTCTTATGACAGTTGTTCAAAGCAATTATGAGATATGGCCTGGACAGTCAGAGAGACAGACATGGTGATTACTATATACCCCCTCAAACTAGTTTGCAGGGGTGAAGGTAGGGGGGTATAATTACAATTTGCAGTATAATTTATATTTGTACATCAGTAAAAAACTATAGATGGCAATAAAACAAGAAGGAGCTTATTTTGTGTTCATATCCAAATTCTGTTTTGTTTCATCACCTTCTCTATCTTTTAAAGTACCAAACATCTCCCAAACTTTACATCTAGATGGTTGTTCCTGGATACAGATAAATAATCCAATCACCATCCACTACATTGTTTTAAAGAAGAAGAAGCTCTTGACAACAACACAAAAAACAACCTAGAAACTACTTGCCAATTTCCATACATGAAATGACAACCTATGTCGCCTAGGCATTTCCATACATGAAATGACAACCTATGTCGCTTAGGCATTTCCATACATGAAATGACAACCTATGTCGCCTAGGCATTTCCATACATGAAATGACAACCTATGTCACTAAGGCATTTTCATACATCAAATGACAACCTATGTCACTAAGGCATTTCCATACATGAAATGACAACCTATGTCGCCTAGGTATTTCAATACATGAAATGACAACCTATGTCGCCTAGACATTTCTATACATGAAATGACAACCTATGTCACCTAGGTATTTCCATACATGAAATGACAACCTATGTCGCCTAGGCATTTCCATACATGAAGTGACAACCTATGTCGCTTAGGTATTTCCATACATGAAATGACAACCTATGTCGTCTGAGTATTTCCATACATGAAATGACAACCTATGTCTTCTGGATATTTCCCTACATGAAATTACAACAAATGTTGTCTTAGGCATTTCCATACATGAACTGACAACCTATGTTGCCTAGGCATTTCCATACATAAAATGACAACCTATGTTGCCTAGGCATTTCCATACATGCAATGACAACCTATGTCGCTAAGGGATTTCCATACATGAAATGACAACCTATGTCGCCTAGGCATTTCCATACATGAAATGACAACCTATGTCGCTAAGGCATTTCCATACATGAAATGACAACCTATGTCACTAAGGCATTTCCATACATGAAATGACAACCTATGTCGTCTGAGTATTTCCATACATGAAGTGACAACCTATGTCGCCTAGGCATTTCCATACATGAAGTGACAACCTATGTCGCCTAGGCATTTCCATACATGAAGTGACAACCTATGTCGCTTAGGTATTTCCATACATGAAATGACAACCTATGTCGTCTGAGTATTTCCATACATGAAATGACAACCTATGTCTTCTGGATATTTCCCTACATGAAATGACAACAAATGTTGTCTTAGGCATTTCCATACATGAACTGACAACCTATGTTGCCTAGGCATTTCCATAAATAAAATGACAACCTATGTTGCCTAGGCATTTCCATACATGCAATGACAACCTATGTCACCTAGGCATTTCCATACATGAAATGACAACCTATGTCGCCTAGGCATTTCCATACATGAAATCACTACCTATGTCGCCTAGGCATTTCCATACATGGAATGACAACCTATGTTGCCTAGGCATTTCCATACATGAAATGACAACCTATGTTGCCTAGGCATTTCCATACATGCAATTACAACCTATGTCACCTAGGCATTTCCATACATGAAATGACAACCTATGTCGCCTAGGCATTTCCATACATGAAATGACTACCTATGTCGCCTAGGCATTTCCATACATGAAATGACAACCTATGTCGCCTAGGCATTTCCATACATGAAATGACAACCTATGTCGCCTAGGTATTTCCATATATGAAATGACAAAGTTTCACAGACAGTAATTTTGTGAAAAAAAAATATCAAAAAGGTTAAAACACCTGGAAAGTTTTTGTTAACATTCATTAAATGTCATTAAAATAGCAGGTGTAGATCATTGATGTTTGAAAATGCTCAAGTGAAATTTTATCTAATTTTTGAAAAAGTTAAAGGAGTTCTTATTACGAGTCAGATTATGAAAATATTCACCCAAAAGTGTCTCACAGGGTCAGACAGGCAGACAGTTGGATGGATAAATGGACAAAAATAAAATTCTAGACCTGGATCAAGAGTTCTGATATTATTTCTTTGAAGTTTTCAATTCTACAAGCCATTATTACTGCACAAATCAGCAGAGCGGAAAGAGATGTAAACTTGATCTGTAATTCATTATGGTAGACTCGCACAACTTAAATCCTTTAAATATTTGCAAAAAATTGCAGAAAACTTTTGGTGGACCGATGGATGGGTAAAAAAGATAACTCTCTATGCAACTTTGTTGTGTGTAACATGATTATTTTATTATAGTGTAGACAAAATGCAATTTTAAAATCATCAATGTCAAGCAATGATTCTTTTTGATTGTAAAAACCTTATAGTTACAAGAGTTATCCCCTTGATAATGAATGGTTTGGAAAAAAGAGATAATAGAGGAGCCTTCTCTGCCATAGTTAAGCATCTGTTTGAAATCTACTGTATCCAAGTTCAAGTTCATCTACGATACTTATACAATACTTTTTAAGCTTTTCAAATAGAATTTCAAATCTATTTATTAAATTTCTGTTTTAATTTTTCAAAAAAAAAAAAAATTAAAATTTTTCAACTATAATGCATTTGCAGCTACAAAAATCTATGATGATTATAAATGACTTTGATGATGTTACTACTGTAATAAATTCAACATGTGACACTTTTTAACCTCCATCCAGTGAGAGTTCCTTACATGATAACGATTCAGTGCTATTTTAATAAAACATTCAAATACACATTCAATATATCATTCGCAAAAAAATTCATTCCAATTGTGTGTTAGTAACGATACTGCTTAAAGTGTACAAGTCACATGACCTTATTCCAGCGACAGGCCACGATATCAAAACAATTCAGCTGCTGATTTACTAAGTGCATTTTTGTTAAAACAAACCTCCGCTCGTCCAACAGCTGTTGAATTATATTTCTCAAAATTAAGAAACATTTGTTCTGGATCAATAGGTTCCGCTTGATGACTGCTGGAACCTCCAGGCTTGAAAAGTCAACACACAAAAAACATTTTGAACTCCATCATCAATATCATGCCTTAAGTATGTCAGTGTTCGAAATAACTGCCAGTCCCAGTACAGTATCAGACCTAACATAACAGCCAATCCCAGTACAGTCCGAGACCTAACATAATAGCCAGTCCCAGTACAGTCCGGAACTAACTTTTGGGAGGTACTGGTCCACGACTAACTTTTGAGAGGTACCGTTTACTTTTCAATAGTCTCTTATATAACACAATAGAAAATGTTCAAATTACCAAGACAGCAATAAGTTGAAAATTTTGACTTATTTCGAACACTGAGTAAGTATTGTTTTATATTTCATTGGATAATTTTATTTAATTTTTAGCTAAAATTTTTTAAGGGGGGGGGTAGTCGTCAACCAATTTTAATTTTTCATAACTCTGCGAGACTATCAGCACAATTGTGTTGTTATTTAAACAAATGAATGGTAAAAATAATTGTATCTTACAGAGTAACTATTCCAATAAATTTAATTTATTTATCGAATAGTTTTTAAAAATTCTTTTTAATTAAAAAATTTAAATATAGAGTAACCATTCCAATATTCTCTGAACTTTAATATTCTACTTTGAACTCTTCCATAACTAAAACACATGCAAAGTGCACTCTCACCCCTATAATCTAAAATGGATTCTTCCATTTTTTTTGTGCAACCATAACCTATTCTACTTTAACCCCTAAAAAGGAATCAAGGGGCCCAGGCGCTATGTTTAAACCAGGTAATAATTTTTAAAGAATTTTTAGAAATTCAATTTTAGAAAAAAAAATCTATAACATCGTTTCGAGAAATTGAAAAAGCAATTTAGTTTTTAGAGAAAAAGTGTTGAAATTTGACGTGAAAAAAAAAATTAAATTTAAAGATTTACGAGATGAGTATTGTATATATATTTTTTTGTTTTGAAAAAGTGAAAAATAATTAAATTTAGTAGTGTAAGAAATACAAAATGGCAAAAAGAATTTGCTTGTTACTGTACATGCTTGCGTCGTGAAAAAACGGGGGATGAAAAAGAATATTTACTTGCAAACTGGGATTTAAATCATTAATGATAAGCAAACAAGTCTAGTCTACTGCTAGAGAATTTAGGGGGTTTCATAAGCTGTGTTTCCCTGGTAACAAAAATTAACTTACCTCATTAAGTTTCTATATTAAATATTAATTTAAAATTTAAATTTTATACATTTTTTTTTAAAGATTTTGAGAAAACTTTCATGAATTTTTCCCTACTATATCCAATATGGAATATGGAAATGATGAAATAAAAAGTGGAAAACCTAATTTCCTATAAATTTAGATTTCCCTAGTACTGTCTGCTTTATAAACTTGTGATATTTAGTAGATGGAAATCTGTTTTTTGGCTAATGCTTAATGGTCAGTGTTGAAAATGAATTAAGCCAAAAATTGTCCTAACATAAAAATGTAAACTTGGCTAAAATACACATATTCTTAGATTCTCAACCAAAGATTTGTAAAAAGGACATAATAATAAAAAATAGTACTTTTAGCTCTCTTTCTCTGGCACAAAATATATA
Source organism: Anadara kagoshimensis (assembly GCA_021292105.1). Lineage (NCBI taxonomy): Eukaryota > Metazoa > Mollusca > Bivalvia > Arcoida > Arcidae > Anadara > Anadara kagoshimensis. The sequence goes on from CM037859.1 coordinate 5,664,268, forward strand.
GATCTATCTTAAATGCCGACACACTCATTCTTATCTTTCTCTCTATCTCCTTGCTTATTCAAGCATGTCCAATTTGACTTTTGGCTTTTTGCACTTTAAACAAAAAAAATTAGCAAAAGCAAAATGGTCTGAGAATCTAAAAATATTAACCTAACACATTTAAAATTGACAAAATGTTGTTGTTGCACAGTAAAATTAAACAATGTATGATTAAATGCTTAATTTTTACCGTATTACTATTTAAACAAAGCATAAAAAAGGGAAAAAATAACCAACAGGGGAGATAATTCATCATAGCTGCATACAGGGGAGATAATTTATAATAGGTCCAATAAACAAAATATAGTATTCACAAAGCTCATTTGTTATAATATATTAAACTGGAGGGTAGTGATTGGGATCTAACGTTTTGAGCATGGTAAAATTTAGAGACCTTTCTGTAGGAGTTACCTACCTTGAATTCCAAAATAAGTACGTCTATAATACTACCAACAACTGTGATGAAGTCAAATATATTCCATGGATCTTTAAAATAATTCTGTTAAAATAAATAAAAATATACAAGTAGAATTAAACAGATAAAAAATAATATAAATAAGAAATTCAATATGTTTTAAATTCAATGAATATTTGAATAAAATCCAAAGGACCATAAATATACCTGTCCATGTTAAAATGCAATCCCAAAGCAAAGTTAAAATTTTGAAAACAAGGAAATTAAGTTAAACATATGAATTTCCAACCACGGAAGTGAGACCAGGTGATCTGGAAGAGTAAGCACTTCCTGTCTACCTATCTACACCTGCCATGAATGCAATCAAAATTGAGAACGAAAGGAATTCAGATATATCTCTAGCATGAACACTTAATTGGTTACAGAACATGTTATGGTTCTTGATGAGAGTCCCACAAAATTAATATTAAATTTAAAATAAATTTCACTTTTTCTGCCACTTTTTTTCTGGATACAGTAACAATATTTCAATGATGACTGAAGTATGAAAATATTCTTATATCCAATACTCACCATCAGAAAAAAAATTAAATAAAAATTGTCACAATAGAGGTAGTAAGGAGAATGCTGTATCATGCACTAAGTTACATAAGTAAGACACTGTCCAATCAAATAAATGTTTCTGTTTTATTTTTATATTAACCCATTCATCCCTAAATTTGAAATGGCATGATCCAATTCTTTTAATTTCGATTAGACCATACTGAATGGCATGATCCACTTCTTTTAATTTTGATTGGACCATACAGAATGACATGATCCACTTATTTTGATTTTGATTGGACCATACTAAAGATTGTCAAAGAAAAGATTATTCTTATTTTAGATGTAAAGTCTTGAAAATGACTTGTATCAAAGGTCTAAATTTCCAGATTTTGATTTAAAGTTCCAAAAAGTGAAAAGTAACAGTTACAATTAATTGAACTCTTGAATGGAGTGATGTTTTACACCTTAATCAAGATTCTTTCACTTATATCATGGCTGTCAGTTCTGGAATGGTGGAGTGGAGTGAGGAATCATGGTGTTTTATGTATCAGTCAGATTCTTTCACTTATATCGAGGCTGTCAGTTCTGGGATGGTGGAGTGGAGGGTGGAATAATAGTGTTTTATGCTACAGTCAAGATTTTTTTCACTTCTATCGAGGCTGTCAGTTCTGGGATGATGGAGTGGAGTGGGGAGTCATGGTGTTTTATGCCTCAGTCAGATTCTTTCACTTATATTGAGGTGGTCAGTTCAGGGATCTTCCTGAGCCAAATATGAACCTAGGTGATAAGAAGGGCTGTGATCCATAAAATGACCCTTAGACCACCCAGCTATTGTAAATATTCAAATAAAGGTATATACAACAGCAAAAGCAAAAAAGTTCTACAATGGGTATAATACAGCATTAGACAACAAAAAAATATTGGAATTTTAACAAAAAAAAATTGTTTTCAACAATTATATATAGCAGATAAATTTAAAATTAAAAAACCCACTTGTTTTTAGCATTTGATTTTAACAAAATAGTGTCCATGATCAAAACATAAGAACCTATTACCTTCAGATTTAGAAATAAATAATTTGATGTTTTTGGACTCTAAAATCCAAACACAAAAATACCATATTCCATGTTCAAATCACAATCATGACAGCAAAGTTAAAACTTTGAAAAACTGGCAAATTAAGCTAAACTTGTGAACTTCCATCGGGGAAGTGAGGTTGTATACTCTGGAAGGACAAGCACCTCATACTGCCTCAGGAATTAAAATGCCATGTAAGCATATTCAATAATGTTGGGCAGAAATGTTATGGTATGCTGACATTGGGAATGTGTTGCACTGTCAAACCACAATAACAATTATTTTCACAGTTTAAGGACTACATGTTGCCTGTCGTCCAACATGCAGACCATAACTACAATAATAGGTCAAGTAACTGTGTGAAGATAGAAAACGTGACATTATGGCAACATTTAAAAATGTGAATCTTGTTGATAATTTTAATAATTTATTTGTGAGTGTTGAATTTTATCAACTTATGCTGTCATAGGCCTTTATGGTGCACATCAAAATACATTTGTAAACATCCCAAGTGACATACACAACCAAGAGGTATTAAGGAGCAAAACAGTTGCCATAACAACAACAACAACCATGCAAGCAAACAAAAAAATCAGTACAAAGCAGGAATCTAGGAAAAAATCTGAAAAATAAAGTACTGCAGTTTAAATTTAGGATAGGGTCACATGTCTATCACATGACATCAGGAATCTATTTATAAAGGGAGATAACTCAGTGGATATGCCTTCTTTGCAATGAGGTAAATTTGAACAATGATAACACTTCTCTATGTACAGCCAAATCTTGTTATAATGCCCCTTGATAACTTTGACTGCTTGCTTACCAAAAATGTTTTTTGAAGTCCCAAACAATTTGTCACTAAAAGGTACCTAAAGAAAATCAGCAAAAGGAGGCATATCTTACTCAATAGATCAAAGCACTGTGACACCAACCTCGGGATATAAAACAGGGCACTCTAATACTTGTTAATTATTTAACGGAATACGCTTAAAAATTAAACCTCAAAGATCTAATGTTAAAACCTGTTATTTATTACAGTAAAATATTAAGTGAGGGAATTTGCAATCAAGAAAAATGTCAAGAAATAAACTAATTTTATTTAATAAAAAGTCATAAACTAAAGCTGATGTTGAATATTTTAAGTAATGCAACCACAAATGGCTGATGTGGATTTATACATGCAAAAATCTATTCTTAAAATTTGTCCTGTAAGTGAGTCAGCATATTGGAAATCTAATTTCATCAAAATTCCATGAATGGCATATTGAAAGAGAAACATCAAAACCTGAAACTTTGAAAATGATTTCTTAAAAATATTTTTTTACATGAGTGTATTCATTCGGTATTATGAATGAGAGTCAGGAATAGCATATTCAATGAACTGCGAAGCAGTTCATGCTTAATATGCTATTCCTGACTCTCATTCATAATATCGAATGAATACACTCAAATAAAATATTATTTCTTATATTTACAATCATAAAAAAATATTGATAGCATGTCCGAAATGTAACGTTATCGCTACAATAATTTGTTTCATTCAAAACTCCAGCAAACATTCGGAATTGATGGAACAGCCTTGCTCCAAATAAGGATAGTTACGTTGGGACTAAACTTTGATGCTGACCAATCAAACAATGCATGACGTAATAGGATGACATTCTGTGACGTAATCTGATAGTTAAACGTTACGTAATCAGAGGTCATGACCCCACACTGTATTCAAGAGCAATTGAATGCCAGTAAAAACAAATAGGTTCATCTAAAGAAGTTCAATTCCAGTTGTAAATATATCAATTTATAGGTTTAGTGGCTTTTACAGCAGTGTTTGAATTTATGTTTCCATTCCTGGGAGCCAAATTAAATCACTATTACATTTCTGAGAAATTCTTTCAAAATGAACAATTTAAGCAAATTTGTGAAAGATGTATAATAAAAAGGTCTAATTTATCTAAAATTTTAGTAATTTTACTGACTACAATAATAAAAAAAATAATTAAAAAGGATAATCTTTTCAGAATTTTCAGAAGTATGGCTACTACATGTAATGATTTTATAATTGTGAAAACCTATGTTAAGGCAGTATTATATATATAATGGGTTACTTGATTTGTGTAATGAATTGAAAGATTAATCTACTAGGAGAGTCGATGTGTTTGTGAAAGTGAATTAAGCCTTATATTCACAGAAACTCAAATAAACTTAAATAAAGATTGATATTTTTGACATACTTGTACCTAGTCATAACAAGAAATATGTAGGCACATCTGTGATAGTCATAAAGTATGTCTGTAGAAAGAAAAATGTTGGCGGTACAGGGATTTTATATGGTGATAATGTCTGTGTTTACACTAAAAGTGATGTCCTTGGTGACGTTTTATGTCATATGCATGTCCTTGGTGACGTTTTATGTCATATGCATAACAGGATTTTTCAAAATGTTAATTAAGGAATGATTGTAATTTTTTTTCTATCTATGGGGTCATAGATAAAATTATTTGGTGCACGCGGCATAAAACCGCAGAGCGGATTATGCGCACGCGTGCACCAAATAATTTTATCTATGACCTCATAGATAGTAAATAAATTACAATCATTCCTTATAATTAAATTAAAAATTAAGTTCAATATTCATAACATTCATGTAATCTTTTATTAAATTATATACATGAAACAAAGAACCAGCACATTTAAATAGAAAAAGGCACATTATTCTAAAAGCATATTGCCAATGGCAACCATGTAAACAATATGTCATGTAAACAATACGTCAATGACGTCATCAGAGAAATAAAAAAGTAGTTCCGGCATGCTTAAAAAAATTCTGTCTATGGGATCATAGATATAAAAAATTTACAAAACTGGATAGTATTAAAATCTAATTATATCCCAAAAGCTTCAACGTTTTACACTGTGCAAAAGTATTCTATGTAATTCGTGGATGTGCCCACATATTTCCTATAACGACTAGGTACAAGTATGTGAAAATTATCAATTTTTATATTCCAGTTTATTTGATTTTCTTTGGATATAAGGCATAATTCACTGTCACAAACACACTGACCACTCTTATAGTAGTTATCAAAAAGTGCCCTGGTTAAGTGATTCTACGAGTGTGTGTCCTAGTGGTTCAATATATCGTAAAAGGAAAAATCTACAAATAACTTCAAAACGAAAGATTTAAGCGGAAGAAAATGAATTAACATTGATAATTTGTACATGTATTGAAGCAAACCTTGACTCCAAAAGCCATAAACTTGAGTATACACTCTATTGTATACAAGACTGTGAAGACTATATTTATAGATATAAGAATTCGATCATATTTCATTCCAGTCTCGTCGTCCTGGCCGACATATCGCGTCGGTGGAGCCTTACTTTCATCTGTGTTATTACTGATCTAAAGCAAGTAAAATAGAGAAAGCTTAGCTTAGCAAAACGAAAACAAAAAACCCAAAAACCATACTGCAGCTAAAAAGTCAAAGCACCCATGTGTCACTCTGAAATACAGAAAACTCCAATATCTTCCAATAGGAAGATAAAAATTATTCTCTCTGGACTGGTTCCCTGTCAGATTGTTCTCTGCAGAAGACTGTATCTGACATTGCCATGGAGTCTAGCAGAGTAATATCAAAAGAAGAGAACCAGTCTACTAATCTCTTCCATATTCTTTGGAAATGAATTACATTTGCTATATGTCAAAGAATATGGAAGGAATTGCTCTTCAATATTGAAGAACTGTTTTCTTGAAAGGCTGAAAAATTCATTTGTCTGCTAATTCTATAAATGCTCAAAATAAAAAGAAATGAAGTATCAAATCTGAGCTTCATGTAAGAATCTGATATTTCATTTATGAAAGACATAACACTTATTTTGTTTGTGCAAAATTGAGATAATTCCATGGAAACTGAGGTCATCAACAATTAATTCCTATGTTTTCATTAAATTTAGAAAATGTGGTTATAAAGACGAGAAATTGAAACCAATTGTTTTTTTTATTATAACAAAGCAATAAGTGTGTACATAATAATAATAATAATAATAATAATAATAATGATTAAAACAAAGTTGTGTCCCCCACATCAAAGCCTTATTTTCCAAAGCAATATTGGAATTATTAATTTGCAGTGTAAGGATTTGAAATATATTTTCAAATTTTTAGCATTGACTTAAATCCACTTAAATTTACTTACATTATTATGTTTACATATTAACATTTTTATTTTTTATTTTTTGTTTTGTTTTGAAAATTGTTTTTTTTTCAATAAAACTTTATTACATGGTGATGGTACATCAAGTTCTTATTGCATGAAATATGCTGGATTTATTAAACAAATATTGTTGCAGTAAATAAAAATCTAAATTTCACACAAACAAAAATAAGCAATATGTTTCATATTATTTTGGACATAAAGTATCTTTTAGTATTTTTGGTTACCATAGTAACAACATCCAAATAAAAAATATTAATAAAATAAATAAAAAAATTCAGAAACATTGGTCATGCTTCTTTTATAACTGACGTCACATGAAAGTGTGAAAAAAGGAGATGCCTCTCCACGATTTTTTATTAAAATGGCAAAAGTTTTTTATTTTTTCCCCCAAATTTGCAGATTTTTTCTAGAAGCTTGTGCCATTTTAAAACATTATGTTAGTTCTACTAGCTAATTATGGTGCAGAAATTATTTAAATCATTCAAAGAAATATGCAGATTACATTCCTCGTTAATCCATAAATATAAGAAGTAATGCATCCAAGAACCGCTGGTCCATATGTAAAAATCAACTCTACAAATTTGACCCATATATAAGTCAGCATGTTGGACATCAATTTCAAAATTTCATGAATGGCATATCAAAAACAAACATTCTGATATTCAAAATCTTTTACTTTGAAATTATTTTTTTTAAAAAAAACACCCAAACATTTTGACAAAGAATTTGATTTATTCAAAACTTGAAAATTTTGAAATAAAACTCTTATAATTTTCCTAACTTTTTTTCCCTTTCTTTTTTGAAATAAAACAAAAATATTTTTTAAATATTTAGGATTTAAAAAAGTTTAAAATTTCCAAAAAGTTGATTTTTACATATAGCTATCAGAATTAGTCTATTATATATCGGTGTTCATATGCTATCATTCATAAACAATACTTTGAATATGCTTGAAGAACTCCCTCCGCCTTTTTAAAAATGAAATTTAATTTAGAAAACTAATACAAAAAAAACCACATTAATTATTTATAAAATCTATATGAAAAACAATAAAAACATCAATGTTTTGATGATCTAATTAATGTTTTTCACCAGTGTGCCACAGTTTGTCCACTAATGTTTGTTGGGAAGAATTATTTCCATTGGATATGGTATTGCATGAGTGGACATTTTCTTGTGGAAACAACATTATTGCAGGGATTTGTGACGTTAATGTTTTTCCAAACAATCCCAACATACTTTAAAGGGTATTCTGGAGAAATCCATTCAACAAGCATATTCACAGCAATTTTCAAAAATTCAAATTGTGAAAATCCTTTTGGCAAAATATTCTACAATAGAGTGTATGTTTTTTTTTACATGACTGTCTGCATCCATCACCAAAATGTTACCATGATCCCAAGCTGTTCTTACCCGTCCAAACCCTAACAATTTAAGGGTACATTCTATGGTGAACATGACAGTAAACCCTGTGTTTAAGTATTGTAAGATTTGTGTGTACTGGTCTTGTTCCTGGTTGCCCTCGGCATCACCTTGTTTATAAGACTGTAGATAATACAACCAATCAATAAAGAGAACACTTATATAACTAACCAATCAAAAATGGCTTTACATACATCAAATTATTTAACCAATTAAAATGGATATACATAATACAAAGTAGAAGACCAATTAAAAATGGATTTACATAATACAAAGTAGTAGACCAATTAAAAATGGATTTTCATAGTACAATTACCGGTAGTCCTTACCGACCAATCAAAATCTGTGATGGATTTAATCATTATTTTCATAAGAAATTTATAAGTACCAAATGATAACTTTAAATAAGTCCTTTTGTATTATTTTCTCACATAATACAAATAGGTTTTAGACCAATCAAAAACCTTGAAAGAATTGACAGTTATTTCTCTCAGAAATTACCCAATCGTAACTTTAGATATAATTTCTTTTCTTACAAAGTTACCAATCAAAGAGATTAATGAGTAATAGTGTTTAACGTCCCAGTAAAAAATATTTCACTTATATCAAGACGTCTCTAGCTATAGGCGAAGGTGTGGAAATTTTGCCTGTGCGTTGTGCTTATGGCTTTATACAACAAGGTTCTTTATAGTGCCACCAACACTGGGACCTCATTTATTTTAAGTTCCCATCTGAAAGAATGGTGGCTTTCATTTTGTAATGCCCAGTGCTTGGCGAAAGAACAGTCACTAACCACTTTCAAGTCATGGGTCATACCAACTTACAGAGTGAGTTCTCTACCAACTGAGCTACTACAGTGGTTATAACAATCAAAGACAATATATTATTCAAGTGGCTAACGCATAGTGTATAGATAACCAATTAAAAACAGTTTTACATCATACAACTAGTCATTTAGCCAATCAAAATCATTAATACACTTAATGTTGTTTTATCTAAAATTTGGACCAATCGTAAACTTTATTAATTTTTGTAATAATTTTCATACAAAATAACCAATCAAATCCATCTAAGATTTTGTACCAGTAAGACAACTTTTAAATTCTTGAAAACAGACAAATACATTTATACAAATAGTTTATCTGCATACAATAATTTAAAACAAACATTATTAGAGTTAAAAAACAAATAATGTGTTTAAACACTGAACTCAATATGCCCTTTCAGTAATAAAAGATGTTTCCCATTTCCTTGAAACAAGGAAGATGTTTCTTGTTTCCTAGCAACAAGGAAGATGTTTCCTGTTACCTAGCAACAAGGAAGATGTTTCCTGTTTCCTAGCAACAAGGAAGATGTTTCCTGTTTCCTAGCAACAAGGAATATGTTTCCTGTTACCTAGCAACAAGGAAGATGTTTCTTGTTTCCTAGCAACAAGGAAGATGTTTCCTGTTTCCTAGCAACAAGGAAGATGTTTCGTGTTTCCTAGCAACAAGGAATATGTTTCCTGTTACCTAGCAACAAGGAAGATGTTTCTTGTTTCCTAGCAACAAGGAAGATGTTTCATGTTTCCTAGCAACAAGGAAGATGTTTCTTGTTTCCTAGCAACAAGGAAGATGTTTCCTGTTTCCTAGCAACAAGGAAGATGTTTCGTGTTTCCTAGCAACAAGGAAGATGTTTCATGTTTCCTAGCAACAAGGAAGATGTTTCTTGTTTCCTAGCAACAAGGAAGATGTTTCCTGTTTCCTAGCAACAAGGAAGATGTTTCTTGTTTCCTAGCAACAAGGAAGATGTTTCTTGTTTCCTAGCAACAAGGAAGATGTTTCCTGTTTCCTAGCAACAAGGAAGCTGTTTCCTGTTTCATAGCAACAAGGAATATGTTTCCTGTTACCTAGCAACAACTGTCAGATCATTATATTGAGATATAGAGGGAGTGGAGTAATAGAGCTTTACGCTGCAGTCATACTTTCTTTGACTTATAAAAAGACAGTTAGTTCAACAATGGTAGAAGAAACAAGAATGCCTCAAGAAAACCATGAACCTAGATATAGATCTAACTAGTAATATCCTCAAAATTAAAATGGAAAAGACTTTTTTCAAGCATATTAAGGATGAGTTGAATCACTGGTATTGAAAACCTATAAACTTGAAGATGAACATGTGATCCACTCTGCCACTGCAGTGTCATGAACAATTTAAGAGATAGCATAGTTGGTAAGTCTCATTTGGATTTGACTTTGAACCCATATATGAGCATTCCAACTACATGCATTTGAAATCATTGAACACAGCTTACAAATTTTTTCTGTAAATCGGGAATTTTTTGCATCCATCTTATGTCTTATTATTGGTTAAATTTGGGAGAACAACTAAATGTTAATTAAAATCTTTAGCAAATAGTTTAATATCTCACCTTTACTTAAAATATTGGCAATCAAAAAATTAACAGAAGCAAAAGTTTCCCAATTTACAGCTCAACAAATTACAATTTGCTTTTGCTCTGCGGTGTCAATTCACAGTTTCTAATTAAGTGAATGTTTTTTTTTGTTTTTTTTTTTTAAATATCAAAATCCATGATGGTCACATGCCAAGGTTTACAGACCTTTTGTTTGTTTAATCAGGAAACATGAAGGAAACACAACTAGTATTGACAGATCGCCGGCCATGCCCACAGTGTTCCAACAAAGGGATGGCATGCTTGAATTACACTCAAAAAGAATGAAAACTTGGCCTGAATTGTGTAATTACGTCACTGACACTAGTATACGATTAGTTGTTCTGACTCTGCTTTGGTACTGTGATTGCGGCCAGTGTTGCAACATAATAGACATGGCCGGTTTTACATCAACTGAGCAATACACCTGATGAAGAGTGGCATTGCATAACGAGAGGCAATAATAATCACTCTTCACACAGGGATCTAGAGGGGATGTTTTGGGGACCGATATTCTGTCCTATTCAAAATCTTACTCTCACAGTTTTAGAATTTTCAGCATAAAAACAGTATATATAATATTTACAGTATATTTTGGTCATTAGGATGCTAATTATCACAATTGCAAGGGCTCTAGACCCATTCATAAAAGTGAGAGAGAGAGAGAGAGAGAGAGAGAGAGAGAGAGAGAGAGAGAGAGACCTCGGACACTAAATTTGGTTGCCCATTAATCACGTCAAGATTTCATGAAATAAGTAAATAAAATATAAACTATATTTATCCTTACCTTCATCATCAGGACTACAGTATTTAAAGCTATTAGAATCATTACAAAATATTCAAATTTCGGTGAGACCACTAACTTCCATATCCTATATTTAGCTGAATTTTTATTGGTAGGCATAAACCTGCATATAGGCCGAGCATTAATGGCAAAATCTATACATTGTTTCTAAAAATAGAAAAATACAACAACTAAATGAATTTATTCACGTTTAATGTTACTTACATACTTGCAATTTGCATAAAGTGCATATGAGACCAAAAAGCGACATAAAATTTAGTCATAATCAAAAACAAACATACTAATCCATGTCCGAATCACAATCCAGAAGCAAAGTAAAAACTTTGGAACTGACAAGTCAGGTAAGTCTTGTGAACTTTCAACAGGGAAGTGAGGCCGTGTGCTTTGGAAGGGTAAGCACCTCCTGTTTAGGTAGCTGCACCTAGAAATCATCTCGGTTTTGTAGTTGCAACCACACCACTAAACATATACTCAAGTGACCTTTTATGCTAAAATATTCTATTTCTTAAACTATTTAAAAAAATAATGTAGCTTTCATTTCATACATATAAAACCACTAACATTTATATAGTGGCTGCTGTGGCCTAATGGATAAGACGTTAGTCTGAACAATCCAGGGTCTCTCACTGCTGTGAGTTCAAGTCCCACTCAGACCATATGTGGGAAAGTGAATGATCTTTGCAGTTGGTCTTTACTAGTTCACCTGTTGACATTATGATGTGACTGTGGGAGTGGTTCCCCTTGTCTGTGGCAGAACTGACTTGGTAAGCTAGCACCTTGAAGTTGCCCTAAGTGGGCACTGGTACAAGGCTGACCATAAAACACACTCACACTTCACATGCATACACAAACTTGTTCATAAATTAATCCATAGAGATTAATAAATAAGAGAGAGAGAAAGAGAGAGAGAGAGAGAGAGAGGGGGGGTAAGAAATGAAGAGAGCAAGAAATAGAGAAAGAGCAAGTGTGAGAGCGCAAGTGAGAGATAAAGAGAGCAAGAGAGAGATAAAGCCAGAGAGAGAGAGAGAGAGAGAGAGAGAGAGAGAGAGAGAGAGAGAGAGGGAAATACCTGATTTTTATCCAAGTCTTGATCTACGAGATCATTGTCACCTTGCTCTTGAAAAGTGATGATAATTAAGGCCACAAATATGTTGACAAAGAAAAATGGAAAAACAATAAAAAAGACAACATAAAACAGTGCCATTTCCATCCTACTGCTGGGTTTAGGTCCATGGTCCTCGCTGGTGGAGTCCATAGAATTCTGCAAAATCCTACAATATATAATATCACACAAACTAAAAACTGTGGACTTACTAATTGAACAGTTTACTTCAATTTAACAATTTCCAAGAAAATCAGTAGTGCTAATTTAAATCCACCACTGAATAAAATAATATCACAGTGCACAAGGTAATCTATGAGATTTATGCTAATCTAAATCCACGTGAATTTACCAAAACTATCTCATTTTATCACCAAACCTCTTTACATTGCCAAAATTTGTCATAACATATGCTGACAATGAAACAAGGTTTAACTGTACTCATACTTTGGTTACAGAAACTTCTTGTTTGGATTTTGTGTTTAGGCATACCGTGTTAAAAATTTGCCCTTTAGGCCATATCAAATAAGTTCCTACATTTTCATCCCTGACTGTCCCACTTTTCTCGGCCCACCCCAGAATTTGTTATTTGTTTATATTTGTTATGTTCTATAATAAAGCACTTTTTTGTCATTACTGTAATTTTTTTTTTTGAATCTGCAAATAAAAAAATTAATCCCCCACCCCTCCAAACCAATTTTGAATTTTTTTTTTTATGAAAATCTGAAGAATTAGTTTTATATGCCCTTACCAAAAACATGTGTTAATGTTTTCTTACCCTGGCCAGCCTTCTCCTGTTGTTACAATAAATAAAGTTAGAAACGCCTCCACAATATTATCATAGTGAAAATCCTGACGTTTCCACTCTCTGTTCTCCACCGTTGGCGTCTCAGATCCACCGGCATAAGAGAAAAACTGACCCCTAAAAATTATTTAAATAGATTCAAAATTTCAGTAAATAACATATAACATAAAAGGATAATTTATACAGTGAAGCCTTGATAAGTTGAAGTTCATAAGACTTTATTATTTGGAGTTATCCAAGAGTTTTCAGTTGAGTAAAGGTGTTTTATGTCCCAGTCAAGAATATAGACGAAGGTGCAGATATTTTACCTGTGCATTGAACTGATGGTATTATACAGCAGGATTCTTTATTGTGCCATGCCACCTCATTTATTTTAAGTCCCCATCCAAAAGAACTGCGACTGATTTGGTAATCCCGAGTGCTTGGTGAAAGAACAGTAACTTTCCAATTTCAAGTTTTTGGTAAAAACCGAGTCTGGGTTTGACCCCACAACATCCCACTTAAAGAGCGAGCACTTTATAGCTAGGTACCAGTAAGTGAAAATTATGAATCTTTATTCAAATTTATTTGATTTGCTATGGAAATAAAGAGCGTGTCACAAACAGAGTGGTTCCTACAGTAAGCCCTTTATTGAAAAGTTTCACTAAAACCTAAATACATGTATAACTTACTGGCATTCTTCTTTTGTTTCTTTTGATTCATCAGTACAATAGAAAAATTTCCCTTTAAATAATTGCACAGCAATTACAGAAAATATAAACTGGAACCAACAATACACTATAAGTATGTTAGCCACATTTTTCAAGGAATTCACCACACAGTCAAAGACAGCCTGAAAAATAACAAAATAAAAATACACTATAAGTACATTGTATGTTACAAGAAGAACAGTCACTACCTATTTTAAAGACTTAGTCAGACCCAGCCAAGGTTGAACCCTGATCTCCCACCAACTGAGCTACCATTATACACTGTCCTCCATAAATAAGCTTACACATCTATATTTGCCATAGGTTTACATATAATCATCATATCTAATTTTACACTGAAATACTGAAGTTTTCCCGTTTTTGAAAGTGATATCTTAACTTTATGATCTGAATGTATGTAATAAAGTTATTTTTCTTAAAAAATCAATTTTCTTGGAATTTTCTGAAAATTTGGGGATATAAAAGTTTGAGAATATAACATTTTTCAAGAAAACACAATATTTCAGCTGAAAAACACTCAGCGTTATCAAAATGATGTTTTCAACAATTTAATTTTGTTTAGATTTCAAGTCTGTTATAATAGGACCCGTTATAAACATGTATGATAATTTATAGTGGGCAGTGTAGTATAAATTTGAAGATGTAACAGACAGTTATTGATACTTAGTGCTTGTTGAAAAGAAAATAATCAATCTTTCACTTTCAAGTCTTGGGTCTGAACATGACAAGGGAATTAAAATGAGGGAATGCAAAAAATGAAACATATGACAAGAGAGGGGCAAATTAAAATTGAAGAGGGAGGGCAAATTTGAATTGAGGGAGGAGCAAAGAAAGAAACACAGACAAATTAAAATGAGGGAGGGCAAATGTGAAACACAAACTAAAATGAAGAAGGGGCAAATGTAAAACACAAATCTAAATGAGGGAGGGGCAAAAGTGAAACACAAATTTAAATGAGGGAGGGGCAAAATTGAAACATAAATTTAAATAAGAGAGGGGCAAATTAAAAATGATGAGGGAGACCTTCTAGTACCCTGCCCTTACCTGACAATATGGATGATCCTGAGTACGTGTAAATTCTTACCTTCAACTTTGGCACACGGTTGATTGTCTTTAATGGACGTAGAACTCGTAAAACTCTCAACGATTTTATAGTGTTAAGATTTTTTCCTGCAGTATCACTGAAACGTAAAAACAAACTCATGAAAAATAAGAAAATCTTCTATTCTCGATTTTGTTCTGAAAAACCACTGAAAGATAAAAACCTTTTATAGAGCACTACATAATTCTGTTGGAATAAATCAGAAGATATAACAATGACAAAATTTAGAAAAATCAACAGAGAAAAGTACTCTTTCACTCTTTCCTTGCATGTTTTTCTCTTACTAGTTCCTGAATGGTCAATAATATTAAAATTTTATGTTGCTGCAAACCAGAGACAAAATGAGACCTCACTGGTGAATTGTCTAAAAGCAGGTCTAGTAATCATTAGACCTCACTGGTGAATTGTTTAAAAGCAGGTCTAGTAATCATTAGACCTCACTGGTGAATTGTCTAAAAGCAGGTCTAGTAATCATTAGACCTCACTGGTGAATTGTCTAAAAGCAGGTCTAGTAATCATTAGACCTCACTGGTGAATTGTCTAAAAGTAGGTCTAGTAATCATTAGACCTCACTGGTGAATTGTCTAAAAGCAGGTCTAGTAATCATTAGACCTCACTGGTGAATTGTCTAAAAGTAGGTCTAGTAATCATTAGACCTCACTGGTGAATTGTCTAAAAGCAGGTCTAGTAATCATTAGACCTCACTGGTGAATTGTCTAAAAGCAGGTCTAGTAATCATTAGACCTCACTGGTGAATTGTCTAAAAGCAGTCAGGTAATCATTAGACCTCACTGGTTAATTGTCTAAAAGCAGGTCTAGTAATCATTCTTAAACAACCAAGTTACCGAAATTAAGAACCAATTCCCAGATCTATTTATGTACCTGGCCTAGTTTCACAATCATTCCTTGACTAAGATTTTCCTTACTGGTAACTTAAATTTAGCACATTTTGACAGTCTCTGTTGCAACAACAGATAAACATTTTTGATAAAACCCAATACAGATGTTATAAGCTGGAAATTATCTTCAAAATGACACCTTAAATAACTAAATACCTTAAAAATTAATAAAATTATTAAGATTTGAAATTTGCTAAATTTACGTTAAGGCTAATCTTAGTTAAGGAATGATTGTGAAACTGGGGCCAGGATATCTGTCATATTGTGTTACATAATGAACCTGTATGACAGATTCTGGATTTCATTTTCTTATCACTTACAATTCTGGAAAAATATAATTTTTTTAAAAAGTTGACCAAAATGTGTGTCACAAATAGGACAAGGGCAAACCCCTCAACTATGTCTGGTATTTTTCTGGTGTGACAAAAATCAATGGCCTTACTCATGCGAGATCTGGTCAGAAATTTTCCTTTATTATTCTTTTTGAATGATGAAATTGATTTAAAAAGTTTGTCACAAATGGGGTTACTGCAATCTTATGACTATGCGTTGATTACACACATGTCAGGTGTAGCTAGCTAAACAGGAGGTGCTTACCTTTCCGGAGCACCAGACCTCACTTCCCTGGTAGAAGTTCACATATCTAACCTAACTTGTCAGTTCCAAAGTTTTTACTTTGCTTCTGGATTGTGATTTGGACATAGATAAGTATGTTTGTTTTTGATTAGTTGCCATGACCCTGCTTTGGTACCATGATGGCAGCCAGTGTCAGAACATAAAAGGCATGGCTGGCAATTGTAATGGCAATTTGGACTTTCTCACCAAATAAAAACTCTTGTATTTCTGATTGATTGTTTTATTGGGGTTTAATGTCCCAGTCAAGAGTATTTCACTTATATTGAGATGTCACCAGCTATAGATGAAGTTGCAGAGATTATTATTTTTGCATGTGCTCAGGGCAATGTACAGGAAGAGTTCTTTAAGGTGCCACTCCTGACACCTTAGTTTTTAATGTCTCTTCTGAAGGACCTTGTGACTTTCATTCAAAATGCTGAGTATGTGGCGAAAGAACAGTCACTACCAATTTTTCAGTCTTGGTCAGACCTGGCCAGGTCCTGTATTACTATTACCAACTAGAAAAACTGTGAGCCACAAGCTCACAAAAAATACCCCCACTCCCGCCACATAAAAAAAATCCATCGGATCAAATTTTTAAATTGGAGGTGCACATCTACATTATATCACAAAGATTGTGTGAAAGTTTCATGAAAATCCATTGAAGGGTTTAGGAGGAGTTGTGGATAAGAGATAGGTAAACCTAAGGTGTAACGGAAGGACGGACGGACACACGGACAGACACCCCTATCACTCTATACCCCCCACTTTTTAAGCGGGGGGTATAAAAAGCTATAAATCACAAAATTTTCATGTCAGTTAATGTTAACATACTTCTATTTTCTCTTTTTGACAATAGGATACTGCAAACATTATCTTTCGTGATATAAGAAATTAAGACATATCTGCGTGGTTAAGTTTTAACATTTTAAAAAATATGCACTATAACCCAATAGCCTTGGTACTAATTTTCACACAAAACAAACAACCTCAAAATAAGTAATGTTTATAGTATACATTTGAAGTGTTTTGCTGCTGAAGTCTGTTTTCCCTGAATAAAAACCCATTCTTTGATTGATACATTATTCATCATACAACTCAAATGAGCTTACAAATAAATGTTAACCAGATGTAACTGGAATGGGATATCATTTCAAAATTTTCCCCAAAACAAAACCCAACAGGAAAACCCCCAACATCTTCGAATGGGTTTCGCCGCTGTACCACGTGGTCAATACCTCTTAACGTTTGTGCGGAACATTTAGGAAAACGTCAACGTCACAAATTCCCGGAATAACGTCATTTTTTCGGGGAAACGTCATATTGTGCGATTTAATGTCCATTGGAAACAAGCGTTTCGCAGACATGTTAGAAGGTATCACGTAGTACAGCGGCAAACCCCATTCTCTACCCAAATGCTGCCTTGTTAAGTTTAAAAAAGATCTGTTAAATATTTGTCCAGAAAAGTGGCAGACAAAATATTGGCTAAAAAAACTGAGTTAAACTATTTGAACCATTCTCAATTGGGGGACATAACTAAGGACTTTAAATAGCATATACTGGAATAAGAAGAAATACTCAAGATTTTCGGGGTGACACTTGTATCACTAATAAATCTTCTCAGCGAAAATTATTTATTTCCCTTGGTCTACTTTCCCTATAGTCGGAACCATGAAAATTTCTAACTGTAAAATTGTTCAGACGATCATAACCATGAAAGTTGCCTACTGTAACATTTCTTCTTATACAGTACTTGACAATCTCATTCTAACATGACCTGTAATTTCCTTCATATGAAACATGAAGAAGCCAGCTGTGGTATAACAAACGATATACCCATCGCTGTTCCGTTTTAATGACATACTCCCTTGGTATCTTATGACGTCATGCTATGTGTCACAAACAATGGTTGTGACGTAATTTTCATTCATAAAATCATTAATTTCAATGGCGGTAATTTCAAAAGTCGAATTGTTTCGATGGACCTTTTTGCAAATAGATAGTAGCTTTTGCAAAGCCACCTCATGATATATTCTTCTGCATGTGAACTCCGGCCTGTGTATTATTCGACGATATACCACGGGTAAATGTTGATTATTTCTTAATTTTAATACTCCCTTAAGCTTAATAACGCTGTTACCTCACTTAATGTCATACCATTTTGAAGTCTTTTATTTTATGTTTTTCTTAATAAGCCTCCCTAAATTGGGTTGGCCAGTGAACCACTTGATACCCTCCAACGTTTGTGCGAAACACTTTTTTCAAATGGATATGGAATAACATGAGACAACATTTTCCTGAAAATGACAACATTCCGGGAATCTGTAGCATAGACATTTTTCAAAACATTCCACACAAACATTAAAAGGTATTGATATGTGGTACAGCGGCGAACCCCATTTATAACCCCCCCCCCCCCTCCACCTCTCTATAATATGACAACATGACGAAACAAATGGTGGCAATGAATCAAGGTTTTATTGTAAATGATACACTGTTACACCTTGTTAGAACAATGGGGTTCTCTTCAGTACAACACAATATCCTCTAACATTTGAGTAAAACAATTATTTCCCTTGGATATGGAATCGTATAATTTCATGTTTTCCTGTAAAAAATGTGATTCCTTGAATGTGGTCTGACACTATACTCCATGTTATCCTCTAACATTTGTGCAGAACAATGGATAAAGAATTGCATGAGATGATGTTTTTCCGTAAAAATGACATTATTCCAAGAATAAGTTACATTAACATTTTTCCAAAACCTTCTGCAGAAATGTTAAGATGTATTGATCACATGGCACAGCTGCGAACCCTATTGTAAAGTAAAACATTTTCCAAATTGTCCCGCACAACCATAAGGGATGTTAATCATGTGGTACAACAGTGAATTCCATCAAGATCACTTTCTGGAAAACACTCACATTTTAGTTCCAACTTTATAGATATACTCATTTTGTGCTTACAAAAAGTGCTATTAAAACTTTTAATAAATTTCTGCTTTCTAAAGTAATAAAAATCAAACATGCGCCAAAAATAAACAAAATTTAATGTTGAATTCAATTTTTTTTTTAAATTTATGCAAAATTTTTTCATGCTGTTAATTTTGTCCATCATATACCGCAAAAATATTGGTATGTTATTCGTTTTCTAGCATCTCATAATGGTACCAATGATCTGTGTCCCATGCTATTTATGTCAATGCTTATTCTTAGCCTGTTCAAGTTTCAGTGATGTGAGCAACTGAAAAGGACAAGACTTCTGATTGGATGAGACACAGTCAATCATCACCTTGACAACCAGTTTCAACAATGTTCAATGATGTGAGCAACTGAAAATGTCAAGACTTGTGATTAGTGAGACACAGTCAATCATCACCTTGACAACCAGTTTCAACGATGTGAGGCAACTGAAAAAAAGGAGACTAATCTGAATGGATGAGAAACAGTCAATCACCTTGATGACCATGCAGTTTTAATTATGTGAGGCAACTGAAAATATGGGACTTTGGATTAGATGTAAGTCAATCACCTTGACAACCAAGATTTGTTTCTATTTGATCATGTGTTAGCTCATTGGTCTAATCTATCTCGCACTATCATTTTGCAGCTAGACCTAGGCGGGATCATAATATAGTTCAAATACGATTTTCATTCCATTCTAATATTTATAAGTCGGAGAATAAACTCTTTGAAACCTCAATACATGTTATATTTTCTGAGGACAAATTATACCCCAACCCAAATATACTGTAAATCACTTTTATTTCGCGAGAGATTTATTTTTGCGTAAATTTGTGACTCATCCCATTCGCAAATACAAATATCATGCCAATATTTCCATCACACAGATATTTCTATGTTGACATAGAAATGTTGTATTCAATAAGATCCCAAACACGGATTCAAATATTTGCGAATAAGGCTAAGATGGTCCTGACGCGAAATTTTCTACTTCGCGAAAAATAAGTGATCTACAGTATACACTAGAAGGAGGGTTTTCCGGAATAATTGCGAAAATCTGGAATAATCAGACCAAATCCGGAATAAACCAAATAAATCCGAAATAATCAGGTAAAATCTGGAATAAACCAGTTAAATCCGGAATAATCAGGCAAAATCTGGAATAATTGGACTATTTTGTTACGGTAAGTTTTCCGTAATCTAAAAATTACGATAGTGTCTGATTATTCCGGAAAAAGACTGATTATTACGGTAAAAATCTAATTATTCCGGCAAATGTCCAATTATTACGGGAAATTTCCTAAAAAAAAAAATAATTTTTTTTTTAAATTTTACTGTAATAATTAGACATTTGCCGGAATAATTAGATTTTTTTTTTTTTTAGGAAATTTCCCGTAATAATTGGACATTTGCCGGAATAATTAGATTTTTACCGTAATAATCA
Source organism: Anadara kagoshimensis (assembly GCA_021292105.1). Classification (NCBI taxonomy): domain Eukaryota; kingdom Metazoa; phylum Mollusca; class Bivalvia; order Arcoida; family Arcidae; genus Anadara; species Anadara kagoshimensis. The sequence continues at coordinate 5,684,859 of CM037859.1, forward strand.
GTCTTTTACCGGAATAATCAGACAAGTTACCAGAATAATCAGACACTTACCGGAATTTTTAGAATCCGTAAAATTTACCGTAAAAATATTCTAATTATTTCGGATTTTGACCAATTATTCCGGATTTTGTCTGATTATTTCGAATTTGGTCTAAAAATTCCGGATTTTCCCAAAGATTACGGAACGTGTCTAACTATTCCGGAATTTCGCAATTATTCCGGTAAAACCCCCTTCTAGTGATACAACATGTATAAGGTTCTCAGATCTCAAGGCAGAATACATACAATTCTGAATTCTCAATACCCAAATAATAATGTGTCCAGCTGAGGACAAAAAATACAACCCCCAAATATATCTAAATGTGACATACTATCATAATATTAAAATTCATATAATTGTAAAATAAATGGTGCATCTTCATAACAAATAGGTGCATGTTTATGTTGATGCAAGGTTACCATGGTTACAAAATAATATATAATGTATAATTTATACATATACATGTATATCCAAAAACAATTAAAATTGGTGCAAAAACACAGTAATTTAATCTTACTAATTAATGCTTAAATATCAATAATTAGGAAAAACTTATTTTCAAATATTTGTTTGCAAATAGATGTCTGCCAATTTCCCCCCACCATTTCTTCACCTCAAATTTCATTTTGGAAGTGTAAAAATGTTCATTCAAATGCATTTACATACATATTGGAGCTAGAAAAACCATACTTGCACGACTTCTACGCTAAATTCAAATCCATGACCAATACGAGAATGGATTGAATTAGGTTTAACATCCAATCTAGAATATTTCACTTATATTGAGATGTCATTATTTATAGGTTAAATGGCAAACATATTGATCTTTGCTGAGTGAACACAATGTGCAGGGAGGATTTTTAACACATGTCAGGTCTATACACCCTGCATCAGTTTTTTAAGGTCTCTTTTGAAAGAACCTATGACTTTCAATTTCTAAATGGTCCACCCCTAATATGACACAGGCCATCAGTTTTTAGGTGGAGTTCACCATCATAGAACTTGATAGCCATAGAGTTTTTGAGAGAAGTTGATTTGTATATAGAATCACATAAGCTGATATATTTCTGTAAAATCAATGTTTTGTTATTCTAAGAATTTACTATGTACATATTTTCAATTTAATTCTACAACAAATGTTAAAAGGTGTCTCTTTTTTTGTGAAATCAATGTTTTTACATTGGAGTAATTTTTTAATGTTGGAACTGTTGCTTTTACTGTGTGAGGGTTTTTTTTCTTTCATTTTTCTTTTTTTGTGTTGAATCACTGTTTTTACATTGAAGCCATTTTTTTTTTACATTGGAGCTGTTGCTTTTACTGTGAGGGTTTTTTTGTCATTGGAGCCATTTTTTTCTGTTTGTTTTTCCTGTTGTACTTGTTTTGACAATGGAATGCCGTTGTTACCGTGGAACTGTAATCAGGTATAAGTGACTGCTAATTAATGGACAACAGTACCTCTCTAACTACCTAGGTTTTAATCCCTGTCAGGCTATCCCTGAGGAAGTTTGTCAGTTTGCCTATTCCGGTTTCCTCTACCTCCAACAAACTGATCGTCTTGATATAAGTGGACTAATCTTGATTAGGGCATAACACTCAAACAGCCAAACAACTAACTCCACATCATTAAACTTAAAATGAAATATGTAGCTTTTTCAAAATTAATTTATCAAAATTTCCCTGGCAACAGCATTGTTTTAAAGAGCTGGAATTTTTACAAATACATGTATATTCTTTCACAACCAAGCATAATTTTGTCCACTATGGCCTTAGCATATGGGTCCTTTGATTAAATAAAAGGGCAAATTTCCCTGGAAACATTTGAAAGAACTGGAATTTTTACAAATACATTTTTCCACACAAGATGCCAAGCAAAGGACAAGGGGTGAATAACAACAGTAATGTATGTGTCCATGGTCACACAAATAGGAAAAAAACTTAAATGTATCTATTTTAATCTTTAATATTTGATATTTCTATTCATTACTCTTGCAAAATTATGTTTCAAAATGCCATGGAGTCATTATTTTTCATGGTGTCACAATTTTACTTTCTTTCTTTTTCATGAGAACAACTTGACCAACGATTTTACACTACAAAAATTACCCTCAACATTAACAACAAATCACAATTTATCTCTCCTAGAAAGGGTATTTTTTTTTATAAATCTACAAAAATTTGACACCATGAAAATATTTAAACGATTTCACAGTAAATTGAAAACAAATTAATTTCTCAATTAAAATTTCAATTCAAATAACTTTTTTTTAAAAATTGGCAAAAATTGGCAAATATTTAACTGCATGTGCTTACAGCTTATTGGAGAAGTAATTAAAAACATGTGAACATATTTAAATGAATCGTACAGACTGCTTTTTTTTCTTTTCAAAAACCATATTATGGAATTTGGAAAGAAAAGGGTTGAACTAGTACAACATTAAACATGTGACAATGAAGGATGGGTCATCTTAGCGGGCAGACACTACCAAAGTGACAGGAATCAAACTCATGTACCAATGGACGACGCCCTCTTAATGTTCGTGTGAACTGATACTTCTACCAGTTATAGAAAACGTTTTTGCAATGGGGTTAACGTTTGCGGTTGTGCCACATGATCAATACTTCTTTATTTTTGTAAGGGATGCTTTGACAAATGACAATAACTTAAGCTGTTGTTTTCTTAAAAATACGACAGGTGTTGCTAGCTAGACAGAGGTGATTACTCTTCCAGAGCACCTGACCTCACTTCTCTAATGGAATATACACGATTTAATTCTTGAGTTTTCAAATACAGTCGAACCTGTCTATAAAGGCCACCCAAGGGAACCAGTAAAAGTGACTTTTATGAGCAGGTGGCCTTTATATACAGGTTCAAATAAAATTAATAAAGAACAGTTGGGATACAGTTCTACTGGCCTTTATAAGCAGGTGGCCCTTATATAGAGGTGGCCTTTAAGGCAGGTTGGACTGTATTTTACTTTTCTTTTTTGGGTTGCGATTTAAACATGGATCAACGTATTTGTGTTCAATGATACCAAAAAGAATTTGAAGGCCAAAATCTCATTCAAACTATCCTTTCCACATTTATTGATTATTATTATTGATTGATAATTTATTGATTACTTGTAGTCAAAATTGCTGTCAAATGAATTTTGGGTAGTCATAATTTTGCTGCAGGTTTTCAATATCTGGCAGAAATTTTAGTTCCACAAAAACATTAAGGTGTTTAATTTGGTACATGATGAGCATCCATTCAGCGAGTAAATTTTAACGTTAAAATTGTAACACACATACATCCTAACGCAACAACCAAGAAGACAAGAGACCAAACAGTTTATGAAGATAAAGGCTAAGAGGTGCAGAAAGTGCAGAAAAAAATCAACAAGAAGTCATCAGAATACAAAATTCATTGTTCTTTTTTCTTTCTATCCAATACTATCTTTCTATCCATCTATAAAAAAGATTAAAATTTCAAAACAAAGTGCTCTGTGAGGTTTTACTGATAAAACTACAACTAAATAACATGGACAAAAAAGCATAAAAAGGACAACATGGAAGATTGAAGTACTATCTTCACTCCGCACACTGGAGTTCAATCCTTCATTTTTTGTTTGTATTTTTTTCCAAATTGTTTGTTTTTTGTTTTGTTTACAACTTACCTAAGAAGATCAGCGTTACTACACAGAAACAAAATGGAATATTGTTATACAATGATCAACAAGCATTAACTAAGAAACCAATGCATGAATAAACAAGATCTGTACAGAACAAGTCATAAAGTAGATACAGAGTTGTCTCCCTTCAAAATAATTAAAATTGGGAGAGAAAGTTGTCCTTCTTTAAAATAATGTAATGTGGGATATATATATATAGAGTTGTCCCCTTTTAAAAGAATTTAATGTGGGCTATATAGAGTTGTCCCCCTTTAAAAGAATTACGTTGTGACTCCTGAAGCATTTACCAAGTCCATTTAGCACTGTTAAATCTAGGATTTCTTTAGAGTTTTTTTTTTAATTTTCAATGAACTTGATTTAAAACACCAAAGTGGACCAATATTTTGGCATTCCTGTAAGATTTATTTGGTCCACTATGGCCTTAGCATGTGGGTAGCTTGATAAAACAAAGGTCAATGACCTCATGCCCCCTCTATAGATTAAACACTGATGCACTGTTTTCCAAAAATGCATATCTTATTATTATTATTTTTTTTTTTTTGTCGAAAAGAACCACATAATTCATTTATAAATTTTTGGTTTTCTTGCATTTTTCATATTTAATCACACTTCCAAAAGTTTTTTAAACATTACATATTTGCAATAATCCCATCTTTTGATAGAAGAGACAGTAATAATCCAAGATAAATATTAGATAGATTATAATATTAAAATAATTTTTAGTTAAGGTAGCCCCCTTAATAGGCTTTTAGGAAGACCACTTGTGCCAATCATTCAAATATAGATTTATGTTACAGGCTGACCAATCAAATTTATTTATTTGTCCAGATCGGTATATTTTTAGTGTGCAAGGTTGCCATTTAGGTACTTTTTTATCGTTAAGTGTTTGATTTTTGCACAAATTCCTTAGTTTTAGTACTTTAAATTAATAAATCATCAAAATGAGAAAAATACGTCTAATTTGATATTTTCATTTTATCCGCCTGTTTATCCGTTTTTATGGTACAAAATCGTCAAAAACGGATAAATCCGTCAAATCAGTCAGCCTGATGTTAATGTTAAACGACCAATCTTTGTTATTGTCTGGCTTGATCAAACATTGAACTGTCTATATAATTCTATAACTTCCATTGCAATATGAAGCACGCTGATTAACATACTGGTATGCTAGCACATTATGATTACATGTAGTTTGCTCTGCATGGCAATGAACATATTATAGCACTAAAACCACCATTTCTAGACAGTTCAATTTTGCTTTATTTTAAAAATCTTGTTTTGTTTTTTAATCCTAAAAAATGTTTAAAACATTGCTGTTTACGACATGTAAGTCCAGTTTCTGGAACAGCCAAAAACTAGAACTGTCTCTTGAGAGCCAAATACCCCCTGCCCCAACATTTAAAGTTTTCCTGCAACCTTGACCTTTCTGATATGACCTTGGTTCAAGGTCATGACACACCTTTGGACCATCAAGATGAAAAAAAATATCCAAAAAATGACTTACATTACTTTATCAATGGTAATTATATTTATCATATTTATTATAATTACATTTGGTGTCAGATCAAACAGATTGCAAATATAAATATAAATGGTTTAAAATATGAAATAAACTGTCTTGTGACTTGTGATAAAAATTATCACTGGAAAATTCATTCTGTACAGATCTTGGTATTAAAAAAGAAAGGTAAAAATCAGATTAAACATATATTCATTTAACCCTCTTACCCCCCAGAAATATAATGGACTGTTCTTTATCTCTAATTGGGCTATGTCTAACAGGAAAATAGGGGGTAAAAGGGTTACTGATGAACGAAAGCAAAAACAAGGCGGAAAACACATGAAGCGTTACGGTGACGTTAAACGGTCATAAATAAAGTCTGAAGAAGCTGTATATTATATACTCAGGCTTGAATGAAAAAAAAAAAACTACAAATAATTTTTTTTTCAAATAAAAAGTAAATTTTGATTTATATTTACCAGCAATTTTTTCTGTTTATGACTGGGAGAAAGTGGGGAGAGTTTGGAAAAATGATATCATTTATTTCCCTCTTTCTCATTCCTTCTATATTTCTTTTTTTTATTAGTGGTAGGCAAATGATATAAACTGTACCATTTCCAAGGTTTTTTTAAAAGGAAATTTTAATTTCTTTACATTTTGAAACTCAAAAATTGGTGATGACAACTTGTGAAATTGAAGCATTAGCGACATTAATGCATGTGAAACTTGCAATATCGGTATATATCCTTATAATGACCTCCACCTATATATATTGTTTTAAATATGAGTTATAATTTCTAAGCTAAAATTAATATTCCAAATATAATATTCAAACTACATATTAGATGAATTAAATAAGGTATACACACTAGTAATACCAATATATATACTTTAGCAGGATCTATGATATATAACTGGGGTATTTGTATATAGATTTAAGGACATACGTACCTAAATACAAAAGCCACAAGGGCACATATGACTACCGTAGCATCTAGTATATTCCACCAATCCCGGGCATAGGATCCAGGATGAAATATAATTCCTAAGTCTACAACCTGATGGATAGAAAGAAGAAATAAATATTAGTGAAACCTGACGACAGAAAGAAGTAATATTATTAATGAAACCTGATGGATAGAAAGAAGGTTTAAATATTAATGAAACCTGATGGATGGAAAGAAAAAAGAATATTAATGAAACCTGATGCATAGAAAGAAGAAATAAATATTAGTGAAACCTGATGGATAGAAAGAGGGAAATAATATTAATGAAACCTGATAGATGGAAAGAATATTAATTAAAGGGGGTTTTATGTCCCAGTCAAGAATATTTCACTTATATTGAGATGTCACCTGCTATAGGTAAAGTGTCGAAAATTTTTACCTTTGCAGTGCACTTAGGGCAATATAAAGGGAGGGTTTTTTATGTGGCATACCTGCCATGACATAAGGCATCAGTTTTTAAGGTCTCTTCCAAAGTAACCAGTGACTTCCGAAGGACCCAGTGACTTTCATTTCTAAATGTCAAGTGCTTGGTGAAAGAACAATCACTACCTTTTTTAAAAAGTCTTGGTCAGAGCCAACTGGGGTTTGAACCCATGACCTCCATACATACAGAGCGAGCACTCTACCGATTGTGGTACCACAGTGGTAGGTAGAAAAAAGAAGTATAGAATATTTATGAAAGTAAATCATGCAAATGTGAAAATTTATACAACACTTATTTATACAGCATTTGATTTTGATTGATTGATGGATTGAATGGGGTTTTACAACACACAAGAATAATTGACTTAAATTCGAGATGCCAACACTCCCTTGGTGTCATCAGTAATACTAGCTAATTTTTCAGTAATTTTCAGTAGTTTTGGGTAATTTTGAAACTATCTTGGTCAAATTTGTAAAGTTATTTGCAGTGTAAATACAACACTATAACTACTTTAGCTTAAACTACAGTCAAACCTGTCTATAAAGGCCACCCAAGAGAACCAGTAAAACTACAGTCAAACCTGTCTATAAAGGCCACCCAAGAGAACCAGTAAAACTACAGTCAAACCTGTCTATAAAGGCCACCCAAGGGAACCAGTAAAACTACAGTCAAACCTGTCTATAAAGGCCACCCAAGAGAACCAGTAAATACAGTCAAACCTGTCTATAAAGGCCACCCAAGAGAACCAGTAAAACTACAGTCAAACCTGTCTATAAAGGCCACCCAAGAGAACCAGTAAAACTACAGTCAAACCTGTCTATAAAGGCCACCCAAGAGAACCAGTAAAACTACAGTCAAACCTGTCTATAAAGGCCACCCAAGGGAACCAGTAAAACTACAGTCAAACCTGTCTATAAAGGCCACCAAAGAGAACCAGTAAAACTACAGTCAAACCTGTCTATAAAGGCCACCCAAGAGAACCAGTAAAACTACAGTCAAACCTGTCTATAAAGGCCACCCAAGAGAACCAGTAAATACAGTCAAACCTGTCTATAAAGGCCACCCAAGAGAACCAGTAAAAGTACAGTCAAACCTGTCTATAAAGGCCACCCAAGAGAACCAGTAAAAGTACAGTCAAACCTGTCTATAAAGGCCACCCAAGAGAACCAGTAAAACTACAGTCAAACCTGTCTATAAAGGCCACCCAAGAGAACCAGTAAAACTACAGTCAAACCTGTCTATAAAGGCCACCCAAGAGAACCAGTAAAAGTACAGTCAAACCTGTCTATAAAGGCCACCCAAGAGAACCAGTAAAAGTACAGTCAAACCTGTCTATAAAGGCCACCCAAGAGAACCAGTAAAAGTACAGTCAAACCTGTCTATAAAGGCCACCCAAGAGAACCAGTAAAAGTGACCTTTATGGGTAAGCGCCTCTAAATACAAGTTCAAATAATATGAACAAAGAACAATTAGGATACAATTCTACTGGCCTTTATACGCGGGTGGCCCTTATATAGAGGTGGCCTTTATACGCGCGTGGCCCTTATATAGAGGTGGCCTTTAAAACAGTTTGGACAGAATGGAAAGCAGCAGAATATGTAAAAGAAAATAAGTCGGCCAAAAACAACACGGCAAGGGACAACAGAGAAAGAGAGAACACAACTGAGATGGAAGAGCTGGGCGTCGGCAAGGGCAGCTGCCAAAAGCAGAGCATCATGGAAAAGGTTTATTGGGTGGGGCCTTATGTGCAAGCGGGCACGAAAAGGATAGGTGAGGTGAGGTGGACTGTACATACCTTTAATAACATCTCTACTGTGAATACAGCTGTGAAAGCATAGTCAAAATATTCTAATATCGTGTTACGTGTTGACTTTTCTCTAACTGGATCTTCTGCTGCCAAGGCGATACTACTAGCACTAATTACGATCATGATGAACAAGTCAAAGTAACGCAGATTTACAACAAAATGACAAAATCTTCTAATGCTGAAATAGGAAAAATATCAGAGGTTCAAAATTCTGTTTTGTAGGACCTTTTGTCTTTATTTTTTGCAGGTTCCCTAATTCAGTTTTTAAAAGTCCAATATCAAAATTGTAAGATCCAATGAAGTTATCACATAGAAAAAGTAGGATTATCCTGGTAAAATGGCAGGTCCATTGGAGTTTTAGGGTTTGAATATCAAGGGCCCAATGAAAAATCAATAGACCCCTGACCTCGGACCCAAGGAACTTTGAGGTCCTTTTAAAGAAATAAGATACTGTCATCTGTTTAACTCATTTTTTTAAGTTTGGTAGTTTTTTCTAAATTTATTGTTATATTTGTTTTTTTATTTTATTTAAAAACTAAAACAAGAGGCCCATGGGCCTGATACGCTCACCTGATAACTAATGGCTAGCTGATAGATTTAAAGAAAACATAAATACTAAACCCCAATGACATTTTCTTTACATCATAATTACCGTTGTATCAATACCTACAACTTTCTAATATACATGCCTATACAAAAAGTTTATAGTTTTCGAGATAATTAACCATTTAGGTATTGTTTCGCAACTGTGGCCTTGACCTTTGAACCCATGACCTTTTTCTTATCATTAAAATGATTGTTGTATTAATACGTACAACATTCTAATATACATGCCTATACAAAAAGTTTATAGTTTTCGAGATAATTAACCATTTTGGTATTATTTCGCATCTGTGACCTTGACCTTTGAACCCATGACCTTTTTCTATACATCAAAATGACTGTTGTATCAATACCTACAGCATTCTAATATACATGCCTATACAAAAAGTTTATAGTTTACGAGATAATTAACCATTTCGGTATCGTTTCGCATCTGTGACCTTGACCTTTGAACCCATGACCTTTTTCTATACATCAAAATGACTGTTGTATCAATACCTACAACATTCTAATATACATGCCTATACAAAAAGTTTATAGTTTTCCAGATAATAATTATAATCAGAGGTAAAAAAAATTAGGTCACGACCTTCACAATTGACCTTGACCTCATTTTGAAGATACTAACAAGAAGATGTCAAAACTGAAAACCCCATGTCATTATCTGGTCAAATAGTCAAGTTATAACAATTTGAAGCTATTTTACGATTTTTTCAAAATTAAACGCAAAAACGCGTAACCTATTTTTTGTCCGAATTTCACAAAATGAACAAACTATAGGCTTGAGACCCTAGAGAAGCCAAATATCACATCAGATTTTTTCTCCAATCAATACTTTCGGAGAAGAAGATTTTTTAAGATTTTTGCACCCCTAGGTCACCTTGACCTAGTTATGGTAGCCATGGCAACGCCACGAACAAATCTGGAATGCACCGGCCCATATATACTTCTCACCAAGTTTCATTGAAATCTGTCTTGTAGTTTCAGAGAAGATGTCGAAAATAGGTGTTAACGACGCACACACGCACGCACGCACGCACGCACATACACACGCTGCGCTATGCCATAAGCTCACATGACCTTTCGGTCAGGTAAGCTAAAAAAATCAAACAAGTGTTTTTCCATCATGATTCTTCTGTAAATTTGGAAATTTCTGCATTAGTTTTATATTTGCATGAATTTTCTGAAAAGCACCAAGACATGAGTCGAGTAGTTGAGTAATGGTGTTTAATGTCCCAGTCAAGAATAATTCATCAATAACAAGACATCTCCAGTGAGTAATGGTGTTTAATGTCCCAGTCAAGAATAATTCATCAATAACAAGACATCTCCAGCTATAGGCAAAGGTGCAGAAATTTTGCCTATGCATTGCCTTGATGGCATTATATTACAGGGTTCTTTATAGTGCCATGCCTACCATGTCATGGGACTTCATTTATTTTAAGTTCCCATCCGAAAGGACTGTGACTTTTATTTCATAATGTCAAGTGCTTGGCAAAAGAAAGTCACTACCAACTTTCAAGTCATGGGTCAGACCCAGTCCAGTTCAAACCCACAACCTCCCAGTTATGGAGGAAGCACTTTATCAACTGAGCTGCCGCAGCAGCAAGGAATGAATACATCCAATAGATGACATATTCCAAAACAACACCATTCTAAACCCCCTACACAAACAGTTATAATTTAACATAAACTTACGGATTGGTTGGACCAAATATAAATAAAGAACTGTATGGTAACATTGGTTTGGGCTGATTAAATCCTCCGGTCTGTTCCTCTGTTCCAGGATTTTGAGGTGGGAGATCTATTGTGTTGTTACTTCCAGCTGAAAAACACAACAAAGTTTTAAAATAATCTTGTGATGTGATTTGTAATTAAAGCAAAAACAACAACTGTCCACTTCATTTATTTTATAATTTTTTTCTCAACAAAATTAGATGCTAATATTTATGTACTGGGGGTACACAACAGCGAGTTTCCATCATGGTCAAAATTATAGACTGATGAAAGCTGTCATGTAAATTAAAGATTTAAGGAACAGATTTGTATGAATATATGATTGTTTAAATAAAAAAAAAAAGACTACAAAACTATATAAACTGGAAAACATTCAGTCTATGTTATAATGTTGACCCCTCTTTTGAAAATATGACCCAATGTGTCTTAAAGCCAAGGCCAGAGTTGCCCCACTATACCCATTTATAGATTTAACACGACACAAGACAAATTTTATTTGATTTTAGCCAATATGTGCCTAAATCCATACAAGGGTGTAGGAGATTTGAACTTGGGTCTCTATAAAAAGTTATAACTCAGGATTATGAGAAGGAGCTGAATGGAATAATGGAATCCCCCCATTCAAGATTCTTTCACTTATATCAAGGCGGGTAGTTCAGGGATGGTGGAGGAATTCAGAGTGCCTGGAGAAAACCACTTATCTTTCCATTCAAGATTCGTTCACTTATATCAAGGCGGTTAGTTCAGTGATGGTTGAGGAAACCAGTGTCTGGAGAAAACCACTTATCTTTCCATTCAAGATTCGTTCACTTATATCAAGGCAGTTAGTTCAGGGATGGTGGAGGAATTCAGAGTGCCTGGAGAAAACCACTTATCTTTCCATTCAAGATTCTTTCACTTATATCAAGGCGGTTAGTTCAGGGATGGTTGAGGAAACCAGAGTGCCTGGAGAAAACCACTTATCTTTCCATTCAAGATTCTTTCACTTATATCAAGGCGGTTAGTTCAGGGATGGTGGAGGAATTCAGAGTGCCTGGAGAAAACCACTTATCTTTCCATTCAAGATTCTTTCACTTATATCAAGGCGGTTAGTTCAGGGATGGTTGAGGAAACCAGAGTGCCTGGGAAGCAAATTTAGACACACTAGATCTGTCCAGAGTAACATTAAAACCTAATCATTGAGAGAGGCTGTGATTTGTTTGTGTATGCTTTAGATCACTTGGCCACCAAGGCCTCAAGCATAGCCAGGAGGGTCTGAAAAAAAATTTTATCTAGGTGGTGAGAGAAAAGAGAAAAACTTATTTATGAGCAGGTGTCAATTTAGAGAAGTCAGCCACTGAGGTAGGTTCCCAGTTTGGGGGGGGGGGGGGTAGTATTAACTGTTTGTTTAGTATAGCATGAGTAGTAAATAAATGGAAGTATCAGTAGGCACAGCAAGATATCCTCGTTTACATTTTTGTTGTCTTGTTAGACTGTTGGTAATATTCACAACAATTTCAAAGGGGCATAACTCTGACAAATTGGAACAGAGTTACCTCCTCTTCTGAGACACACAATGTCATACTGTGGTCATCATCTAAAAATCGTTTAGTAAAAATATCTTCAACAGTGTTGGAATAGTGAACTGGACAAAATATTACAAGTATATACATATGGTGGTCAGATGGGCAACACTTTTCAACGATACATCCAGTTTTGAGAAACGGGCATACAGAAGTTAAAATCATTAACTTTTTTACCTCAAGATGCATAAAACCAGACAGAGAACACAAAGATCAAAATTACATTTACAATTTGTGATCTAAAATCAATTACAGAAAGTCAAAGTGTGTTCATTAGAAGGTGCAGAAGTTATAAAGTGTATAGACAGTAAAAGTGATGTTATGCTAGATTTACACCACATTAGACAGTAAAAGTGATGTTATGCTAGAGTTACACCACATTAGACAGTAAAAGTGATGTTATGCTAGATTTACACCACATTAGACAGTAAAAGTGATGTTATGCTAGATTTACACCACGTGATTTTGACATACAATTTACTACGTTTTTATTTCATCTAAGATTTTTAAATAATAATTGATTGATTTATTGGGGTTTTTACATCCCAGTCAAAAATATTTCACTCACCAGCTATAGGTGATTTGACAGAAATTTTGACCTTTGCAGTGCGCTCAGAAAATGTGCAGGGAGGGTTCTTTTATGTGTCACGACAGATGTGGCATCTGTTTTTAAGGTCTGTTCTGAAGTACCCATCACTGCTGAGTGCTTGGAGAAAAAAAGTTAATGTATATTTTCAAGTCTTGGGTCAGACCCGACCAGGGTTCGAACCCACGCCCTCTAACATACAAAGCGAGCATTCTACCACTGACCTACCATAGTGATTTTGATGAAAATTTGATTACTCGTATTAACGATATTAACTGCTGTAAAAAATCCAGTCATTGCAAAATAATGGACATGCTCTTTATTTTGGTAAGACTCAGCCGATTTGTTACAGGAGTTAGTACATGTTAATATGAGTAGCAATGTGACAGGTTATCCAATAAATCATAGACAACAAAACTGTAGTAAATCATGGGTCAAAATTGTGTAGTGTTAATCCAGCATTAAACATGATATGATATCAAAAACCTCATTTTACTGTAAATCAAGATTCAGGTCCCTTTAGGGTCTTTAAATACAGGTTTAATTTATGCAGAAACATAGGGGGTCTTTATATACAGATTTACTGTATGCAGGTCCCTGAGTTAGTCTTTATATACAGGTTTGCTGTATAAAGGGAACCCTTTAGGGGTCTTTATGTACAGGTTTACTGGATGCAGGTCCCTTTAGGGGTCTTTATATACAGGTTTGCTATATAAAGGGGACCCTTTAGGGGTCTTTATGTACAGGTTTACTGTATGCAGGTCCCTTAGTTGGTCTTTATATACAGGTTTGCTGTATAAAGGGGACCCTATAGGGGTCTTTATGTACAGGTTTACTGGATGCAGGTCCTTTTAGGGGTCTTTATACACAGGTTTGCTGTAAAAGGGGACCCTTTAGGGGTCTTTATGTACAGGTTTACTAGATGCAGGTCCCTTAGTTGGTCTTTATATACAGGTTTGCTGTATAAAGGGGACCCTATAGGGGTCTTTATGTACAGGTTTACTGGATGCAGGTCCTTTTAGGGGTCTTTATACACGTGTTTGCTGTATAAAGGGGACCCTTTAGGGGTCTTTATGTACAGGTTTACTGGATGCAGGTCCTTTAGCTGGTCTTTATATACAGGTTTGCTGTATAAAGGGGACCCTTTAGGGGTCTTTATGTACAGGTTTACTGGATGCAGGTCCCTTGGTTGGTCTTTATATACAGGTTTGCTGTATAAAGGGGACCCTTTAGGGGTCTTTATGTACAGGTTTACTGGATGCAGGTCCTTTAGCTGGTCTTTATACACAGGTTTGCTGTATAAAGGGGACCCTTTAGGGGTCTTTATGTACAGGTTTACTGGATACAGGTCCCTTTAGGGGTCTTTAAACATAAGTTTTACTATACATGTGTTGATACTTGATTTACAATAACCAAACAATAGAAAATTCTCAAACAAGACAATGAAGAATATAGTAATAGTATCTTTGTGTATTGATTTTAGTGTGTACAAATTTTAGTTCAAATTATAATTTGGGTATCTTCACATTGACTTGAATTAGTGAAAATCTCCAGGATCACCCTGTGCTCTATGATCAGATTTCAATTTGGCCATAGATTTAAATTAGCATTAACAGTGTTCATTATAGAATTTTTCCAAGGGAACCCATTTTGTAAAATAAAATAAAATCATTAAAACACCAAAACACCAATATTTTTGCATTTGTAATGTTAAATATGGCCCACTAAAACCTTAATGATGGTCCATTTGGCAAAGTAAAGGATCAATGGGCTCTTTTATAATGAACACTGCTTTAATATGTCATGCAGAAATTACAATTTCATTTTCTTTGGAGGTGAAATTAAATTAGAGCCTATTGTATCATTGCCAAAATTGTGAAAATATTTTATTTGAAGGTGGATTTAAATTTGCAATATTGTATCATTGCCAAAATTTTGATTATATTTTATTTGGAGGTAGATTTAAATAAGCAATAATGTTTCATTTCCAAAATTATGATCATAGTTCATTTGGCGGTCATTCAAATTAGAGCTGTTGTATCATTGCCAAAATTGTGAAAATATCTTATCTGGTGGTGGATTAAAAGTAGCAATACTGTTTCATTGCCAAAACTGTGATTTTAATATTGCAACTGTATCATTGTGAAAATTGCTAAAATTAGTACACCTCTAAAATTAATACATTCACAGTATTTGTAGTACCTCCGGGAGAGTCGTCATTTACGGCCTTCTTTTTAGCTGTAGAGAGAAAACATTACACAAAACATGTAAAACATCATTACGTTACATCATGGCTATATATAGCTTAACACAGTTGATCTGCCTTGATAAACTTCACAGGGATGTCGGTGGCCATGTGATCTAAAATGCTTGGTTACAGATTGCAGCATTGCTTACAACTTAGATTGAATCTAACAATGAATCCCCCAATTTTGTAATAATTAAACTTTTCTACCACTACGAATTAGCTTCTATTCCTTTAGCTAATATTGTATATTGCTTTATTTTGGCAGTGTCAAATTTTGACAGTTTGACAATCCCCAGTGTATTCACAATGTCAAATTTTTGTGGTCTCATCTCATTAAATGGAAAGAAATGGGTGAGAACCTTCAACGTTTACAGAATGCCTCAAAATGCTATAATTTTGCTGTGGTTTTTTTTAGCCATAATACAATGGACCATGAATATAGGCGAGAAAAATCAACATCTATTAAAAATTTTGTCTATCGTCGCACAAAACCAGATCGACTGATCATGCTATACACTAAAATCAAAATGCAAAATAAAATGTACATAAAGGGAGACTACTCAGTAAATAAAACAGGAAATAACCAAAAACTAAAAGAAAATGCTATCAAAGAAAGTATAATTTTGAAAGATCTAGTGGACACTAAATCCAATCTTTATAACTATCTGGTGGTTATATTTGTTTGAATTATATTTGTTTGAATTCAAAAAAATTGGATTGGGGTGGGTGAAAGGGGTGAATAGAGCAGGTGGGAAAGGTCAGGGTGCGGTGTGGTTGGGAATCGCCATTGTTTATCCAATCTTAAGTTCACAGGAATGATTTAACTCACAGAAACATTACATATCCTACAAGCATATCATCTTATGTGTTTTACTGTGACCAAGTGATCAAAGATCAGGCCAGAATGCAAAATAAAAATGCTTCCAGTTACAAGTTTCGGTTGAGTGGAGTCAACTTTAGTAGTTTTTTTATGCCTCGGTCAAGAATCTTTCATTTAGAGATACATCTGAAATGGTGGAGGAAACTTAAGTGCCCAGAGAAAAGCACAAAACTTTGGTGAGCAAACTGACACATTAACACTAAGATTGTGCTGCATGGGAAGAAAATCTATAAATCTTGTAGGCCACTTAAAAGAAAATGGAGTGGAGAGGAGTGGCAAGGCATGGAGTGAAGTGGCATGGTGTGGCATGGAGCATAACAATGAAGTTTTACGCACCAAAATTGTTTTCACTTACACAGAGCCAGGCAGTGCATTGGCAGAATAAAACCAGAGTGCCTGGAGAAAATCATCAACCTTCAGCAAGTGTACTGACAAATTTATAAGGATCTATTCCAAGTGGATTTTAACCAGTAGTTAGTGAGAGAAACTATGATTATCCTTTCTAGTCGCTTGTCATTAGTAGTAAGTTGGGTGATCTGCATCAGTAAACAGACGTGTCTCAAATAGTGAACACTAGTCAGAGTACAAAGACAAGAAATATTTGCAAAATTTTCATCAGCTTGGATTAACATTTAAAAATAAGAAGGTTTGGAAAGTTGATTTAGTAATGATGTTTGATGTTTAAGTCAAGATTCTGTGGCAGTCAGGGTTTAATAGGTGGCCGGGAAGCTCCTTCTAGTTATGGGAAGGTCCTAGGTTTGAGTCACAGTTTGGCTGCTGACTTATATCAAGAGGGTCATTTTTGGCCATGGAATGGTGGGGGAAACCAGATGGTCCAGAGAAAACCACTGACATTCAGCAGGCAAATTGACAAACCTTCTCACACAAGGATCTGTCCCTAGTGAGATTTGATCCTAGGCTGTGAGAGGCTGAATTTGATCCTTAAGTCAGATTTTTACACCAATGCACCACTGAGTAGCTAGCTAAACAGGAGGTGCTTAGCTTTCAGGAGTACCTGTCTTCACTTCCCTGGTGGAAGTTCATGTGTCTAACCTAACTTGTCAGTTTCAAAGTTTTTACTCTGCTCCTGGATTGTGATTCGGATATAGATTAGCATGTTTGTTTTTAATTTGCATAAACTTACAAGGTAGTGTAAAAATTGAAAAGTCAAATAAATACATGTAGTTAAAGTTGGAAATAAAATTTTAATTTATTACAAGTACAAAATATATGGTTTAAAATGTAACAGAAAAAAAAGAAAATGAAAACATGCACATCACATGACCGTAATTGTCAGAATAAATAAACAAAATGAACCAGATTTAAAATTTAGAGGTTAGCAGGGATGTTGAAACACATAATTGCAAGGTCTTAAAAATAAATAAAATAATCAGGTTTAAGAATTTATTTTTATAAAAAAGGGTCAAAAATTTTATAGAGATACCTACATGAATCGGAGAGACTGACGTTGTCCATGTCTTTACGATTGGTCATTTTAGCGTCCATCATGGCCTGTTTGTTTCTGTTGTCTTTCAGGTTGTCGTGAACAACTGTCGAGTCTTTAGCAGTACTGAAAGATATACTGTAAGTGAAATGTTTATCCAGAATAGTTTTATAAACGGTCAAGTTAAAAAACACTTAATTATTTCAATATATAGGCAAACAACATTGACCTGTCTGTTTGACCTTCAATAAGAAATATTCGTATAAGATGGTTCATCCAATTCATGGGTAGTGTTAAGATTAGCAGTTAATACATAATTAATGCATGTTCCTCATGGTGAACTTCACATAGACACCTGTGTTCCCTATACATAAATGAACTGGTCCAGAATAAAGGTCAAGCAGACATTTCAATGTTGTTTACTTATAATGAAAGTAAAATGTTTATCCAGAATAATTATAATAAACAAAGTTAAAAACACTTAATTTAAATATACAAGAATGATTAGAACAACGGCATAATCTACAAAAAAAAAATAATAATTTTTTTTTGGAAAAATATATTGTCACTAGTACTACAACAGGCCTAGCTGAGATAAAGCACTCGGCCCTTTGTCCTGACAAAGGTTAAACAGCTTTAGTGACAAGTGGAATTTGTATTCACACTCAGCTCCCTGTACCAAATAGCTTACTTGTCAGATGTCATCCTTGACTTTAATTATTTTTTTCAAATATAATGCTAAAATATAAAATTACATAAAATAACTGTTTCATCTCATTGGTGCCGAGTACATCATACCCAATTATTTAACACAGGGCAAAGCAGTTAGAGGATTTTTATCTGAGCCCTGTACATTTATGTGCCTGATTGGTTGGAAAGGTGTTATTATCCTACCGCTTTTCGAAGGAAGAGGGGGATAATAAATTTGAGTTTCCGTCCATGCATTTGAAATTCTTGTCTGCGCAAATTCTCCAAAACTATAAAGCACTATTTCAAGAAAATTTGGTGTAAAGCATCAACATTGATATGAGATGTGCATATCATTAACTAACCTTGAGTTAGTTTGATCATTTTCCTGCAGTTATTGCCTTTGAACATAAGTGCAAATCACAAAGAAAAGAACCTGCTGGCAGGGGATCCTAATTCACAGAATTTACTTGTTCTCTTATACTGAGATGCATCAATTCTGGATAGAATTATTGAAGTAATTAAATGACAATCTTTCACAACTTAAGGTCTGCCTTGGGTTTCACAACAATTTTTTAACTTAGATTTTCCTCAGCTGAAATCTGGTATATTCAAAATATAAATAATTTTCTAAGAGGGTACACATGGAAGTCTTTCTGTTTCTTCTACATAATATTAATTAATTATCACCAGTTATCATTATTAACCATAATAATTGTGGCGTTAAAATTCCATTGAGAGAAATTTTGGTGGAATTGTGTTTCTGGAAAATAAATCCTACTGGGAATGATAAAACTATTAACTATTTAGTAGAAATTCATTCAAAACAAATTTTGTGAAATTTACCAACCTACAAACATAGCAAAATTTAAATATTTATGATTTCCAATACAGTAAAAATAGTTATTTTTAACAAATTATTTTCATTGATTTTCTAAGAATTTCATCACAGAAATAATGTCTTCAAATTCTGAAGATTTCACTGTTAGAATGTATCGACATTTTTTTTTAAATAAATAGAAAGACAAATGTCGTCTGCTTTTTCCCTGTAGGGACATTACCAGTACTTGCTAAACAGAGGATTGTGATTTTACAGTAAACTGTAAAAGGGGAAAATTTCCCAGTGGGTAAAATTTTTACTTATTACATGGCATAGAAATTAACGCGAGAATTTTACCCACACAAAAATGTCTACCATACAGGTTAATATATCATAATATCTAGAATATACACATGAAAATTACACCCACATGAAATACCAGATTTCAGAAATGGCGAAATTTTCAGCCAGCGAAAAATAATTCCCTCTAAAAAAATTTTTTCTCCTCAAATTTTAAGATTTTATTTTAACACTTACTATGTAAATGAACTAGTCTTGGTCTCCTCATTATTCTGTGGTGACGGCGGGCATATGTTGACCATCGGAGCGCCCCCTACACCAGGATTATTTACACCACAATCAGAGTATTCCATCTGACCTCGCTCCATGTCAAGTTTTGCCTAAAAACATAGAGGAATATACAATGAACATGATGAAATATAAAGTTGAGTTGAGTTGTGTAATGACCTTTTACACAACAGTCAAGATCCTTATACCTATGTTCAGGCCATCAGGCCATCAGTTCAGGGATTGATGAAGAAAATGGAGTTCTTTGAGAAAATTTAACCTATGACCTTTGGCAAGTGAACTGACAAGAGTGCCAGGAAAAATACACTGACCTTTAGTAAGCGACCTAATAAACATTCTCATACTAGGATCTGTCCCAAGTTGGATTTGAACCTTGACACTGTGATCTGTAAGCATGCAGTTTTGACTACTCAGCCATTTAGGCCCCTAAGTTGGTAGTGCCATGATAGCATTAGGTGTCCCTTGGGATTGGCCATTCGTTTTCTTTCTTTGCAGTGTGACAAACACTATATCACTATATAAAAAATTCAAATATTTTTTTATTTCTATAAGTCTATAGCTTAAATTTTGCTGACTTATTTTTGGATTTTAGGTTTGAGATATAAAAACAGCTGCTTCAGACCCTCCGTCCCATCCCATCTCCAAATAATAATAATAATAATAATAATAATAATAAAAATATTAATACATGTTTATCAAAACAAATTCTTTTATATGCAAAAAATTAAATTATCAGATTGGTTAATAAGGAAGTTGATGCAAAACAGCAAATAAACAATATGCATTTAGGAATAATTAGGTGATAGTAAGAAATAGTTAACAAAATATGTACATTTAGGAACTAAAAGTTGATTGGTTAACATAATTAGACAAGAATGAAAAAGAAACATGCATTTGGGAACTAAAAGATGATTGGTTAACATAATAAGACAAGAATGAAGAAACAACCAATAAAAGATGTGCATTTAGGAATTTTGTTTTGATTGGTTAACCTAATGAGACAAGAATGAAGAAACAACCAATAAAAGATGTGCATTTAGGAACTAAAAGATGATTGGTTAACATAATAAGACAAGAATGAAGAAACAACCAATAAAAGATGTGCATTTAGGAACTAAAAGTTTATTGGTTAACCTAATGAGACAAGAATGAAGAAACAACCAATAAAAGATGTGCATTTAGGAACTAAAAGATGATTGGTTAACATAATAAGACAAGAATGAAGAAACAACCAATAAAAGATGTGCATTTAGGAACTAAAAGTTGATTGGTTAACATAACGAGACAAGAATGAAGAAACAACCAATAAAAGATATGTGTTTAGGAACTAAAAGTTGATTGGTTAACATAATGAGACAAGAATGAAGAAACAGCCAATAAAAGATATGTGTTTAGGAACTAAAAGTTGATTGGTTAACATAATGAGACAAGAATGAAGAAACAGCCAATAAAAGATATGTGTTTAGGAACTAAAAGTTGATTGGTTAACATAATGAGACAAGAATGAAGAAACAGCCAATAAAAGATATGTGTTTAGGAACTAAAAGTTGATTGGTTAACATAATGAGACAAGAATGAAGAAACAGCCAATAAAAGATATGTGTTTAGGAACTAAAAGTTGATTGGTTAACATAATGAGACAAGAATGAAGAAACAATCAATAAAAGATGTGTGTTTAGGAACTAAAAGTTGATTGGTTAACATAATGAGACAAGAATGAAGAAACAAACAATACAAGGTGTGCATTTTGGAACTAAAAGTTGATTGGTTTATACAATGAGAAAAGATGATAATATGATGAAGAAACAGCCAATGAAAGATGTGTAATTAGGATCTTATCAATATTTGAATGAAATGAAAAATATGATGTGATGCATAAACAGCCAATAAAATTTGAGTGTATTTAAGATCTTATCAGTGATTGGTTAATGTAGGGTGACAGATAACCTGGTCTTTCTCGGATGAGTTATGGTGACTGAATTGATCTTCTATATCTTTCTTCAATTCCTCTCTATGCTGTAAACAAGGCCAGATGATAATGATTTAAATCATAAATAAATAAAATAAATGAATCAGCTTCAGTCTTGTACCATGTGATAAATGCTAAGTTTTCAGGGATTTTTATATCCACTCACAAGGTCCATTCAAAGAACCCATCCCCAAAGACTAAAACACACATTTTTCCCAACATTTTAGTTGAAAACACGAACACCTGCTCTAACTAAAAAATTCAGCAATTGTTTTTTTTTACAGGTATCAGGGCATGAGCTTCCGAAATTAAATTGTTGGAATTTGTCAAAATTAACAGATTCTACATCCAGACAGATTTATTTACTGATTGAATGGGGTTATACATCACTGTCAAGAACATTTCACTTATATTGAGCTGTCACCAGCTATAGGTGAAGTAGCAGAAATCAAAATTTTGACTTTTGCAATGTACTCAAGGCAATGTGCAGGGGGGATTCTGTAAAGTATACAGCCTGCAGTGACAAAGGCATTGGATTTAAAGGTCTTTTTTAGAGAACCTCATGACTTTTCTAAGTGCTGAGTGTTTTGCGAAGGAACAGTCAGGGTTCCCACCACCTTTCAAGAAATGAAGTTTTGTACCCCATGATTTTTAAAAACTGGGGTATAGTCATGAAATAATGGGGTACACTGCTTTTTACTTCTGGGACCAGGGTTCAACACAATGTTTTTAAAGACTAGACCAGTCGGGCTAGTCAGCAAAATTGTCAGACGCCCGGACCAAGATTTTACTAGACAGTTTCATTGTTGAGAATTAAAATTTAATTTCTCCATGTAGCGTGAATACATGCATTATAATAATTTTTTTGGCATCCATAAACAAAATTTAGCGTGAATCACGTCAATTTTGGCGTGAATGGGAACCCTGACAGTCACTATCTATTTTCATGTCTTGGTCAGACCCCCCCCCAGGGTTGTAAGTAACAACCTCCCACATAGGGGTTGAGCACTTTACCAACTGAACTACTGTAGTTGTCTACATCTAATTGGAGAAACCAGAGATCCCAAACATTTTGAGGTACACCTATCACATGGTACAAGACTGAAACCAATAAGCAAAAAATATCACAAACTCAGTGATGATAAAAATAAACAAAAATATAGCTGATATACTAAATTGGGAATAACACAAAATACATTTAAAGCAACTAACATACACATTACATAAAATAATGATTTTCACAAAGGGAGACAATTCTGTAAAACTGTCTGGATCTATAGGATTTTAGACCAACACCATTTTTGTTTACAACAAAGCTGCTTTAAGAATAATCTGTCAGTTATAAAAAAGCTGCTCCCTCCCTTAAAACTTCAATTTCATATTCCTCAAAGAATCTGAAACTGAACATTTTTCATAAATATTAAACAGTATTAAAAATAAACAGAGAAAAAAGTTTGAATTTTTTTTTTAAATGGATTTCATAAATGAGCAAACATTCACTCTTTTCTCTATGTAAAGATTGAAGTTTTTTCCAATAAACTTAATTTTTTCGATATAGAAGTTTATTTTTCCTTTTTGTTCTCCTCCCACAACCAGAACTGATTATGCCTATGTATATATACAAACAGTGATCAGCAAACATTGGTCATATTATACCTATATGCAACCAGAAGTCAGTTACTTACTTGAGCCTCAAGACCAGCAGCTTCTTCTTCAGCAGCCGTTAACTCCTGGGCATTGGCCAAATTGTCTACCGCAATAGCTAAAAATACATTCAGCAGTGTATCTGAAGGACAGCAGTTAAGGAAGATAACTCTACAAAACTACCCTTTTTATTGTGTAGGATAGACCAAGACCCTTTTTTGAATTTTAAAATTCTAACATTACATTCAACAGTTTATCCATGTCATTCTGTATGTCAGGAAAGTAGGTCGTTGCTGTTCCTTGTTATTGACTTACTCCCTATGTGATGTCATGCCATATGTTGGGAAAGTAGGTCATGGCTGTTCCTTGTTATTGACTTACTATGTGATGTCATGCCATATGTTGGGAAAGTAGGTCATGGCTGTTCCTTGTTATTGACTTACTTCCTATGTGATGTCATGCCATATGTTGGGAAAGTAGGTCATGACTGTTCCGCATAACTAACTTACTCCCTATGCAATGTCATGCTATAAATATGTTGGGACAGTAGGTCATTTCTGTTCCAATTGTTCCTGACTTACTGTCTATGCCAGGTCATGCTATATGTGGCAATTGGGAAAGTAGGTCATGGCTGTTCCATGTTACTGACTTATTCCCTATGTGATGCCATGCTATGTTGGGAAAGTAGGTCAAGGCTGTTCCTTGTTACTGACTTACTCCCTATGTGATGTCATGCCATATGTTGGGGAAGTAGGTCATGACTGTTCTGCATAACTAACTTACTCCCTATGCAATGTCATGCTATAAATATGTTGGGACTGTAGGTCATTTCTGTTCCAATTGTTCCTGACTTACTGTCTATGCCAGGTCATGCTATATGTTGCAATTGGGAAAGTAGGTCATGGCTGTTCCATGTTACTGACTTATTCCCTATGTGATGTCATGCTATGTTGGGAAAGTAGGTCATGGCTGTTCCATGTTACTGACTTATTCCCTATGTGATATCATGTCTATGTTGGGAAAGTAGGTCATGGCTGTTCCATGTTACTGACTTATTCCCTATGTGATATCATGCTATGTTGGGAAAGTAGGTGATGGCTGTTTCATGTTACTGACTTACTCTCTAGGCAATATCATGCCACATATTGGAAAGTAGGTGATAGCTGTTTCATTTTACTGATTTACTACATATGCAATGTCATGCCATTTGTTGGGAAGGTAGGTCATCGCTATTCAATGTAATTGACTTACTTTCTAGGCAATGTCATGTCACATGTTAGAAAGTAGGTCATAGCTGTTTTGTGTTACTGACTTACTCCCTATAAGAGGTCATACTATATGTTAGGAAAGTAGGTCATAGCTGTTCTTTGTAATGACTTACTCTCTAGGTGATGTCATGCCACATGTTGGGAAAGTAGGTCATAGCTGTTTCGTGTTACTGACTTACTTCCTATGGGAGGTCATACTATATGTCAGGAAAGTATGTCATGGCTGTTCTTTGTAATGACTTACTCTCTAGGCGATGTCATGCCACATGTTGGGAAAGTAGGTCATGGCTGTTCCTTGTTACTAACTTACTCCTTAGACAATAAAATGGATTTTCTGTCTTACACACTTACTCCCTAAATACAGTTATGTTATGTCAGAAAGTAGGTCAAGTGTCAAATTTGGTGTGGAGTTCTGATGAAAGGATACAGTTACCAAATAAGACTAGAATGATGAAATATGACGAGTATAACATTCCTTTCCCGTGTATTCCTCCGTGTGCACGAATACCATTATACATAACTTCATTCCAGTCCTCTCCTGTTAATATCTGAAGTCAAAACAAAATTAATGTTTTTTTAGAAGTCATCAAAAACAAACATACAGGTCTATGTTCAAACCACAATTTCAAACTTTGACAATCGGCAAATAAACTTAAAAACATTTGAAATTACACCAAGGAAGTGAGGCTGGGTGCTCTGAAAGGATAAGCTCCTACTGTTTAGCTTAAGCTATACCTGTCACATGTGTAAACAAAATTAAGAATGGAAGTCAAGCATTTTATGAGTTGTAAATTTATGATGATCTCATATATTTAAAGGAGTTGAGTTGAGTTAAGTGGAGTAATGGTGTTTAACGTCCCAGTAAAGAAATTTTCACTTATATCAAAACATTGCCAGCTATAGGCAAGAGTGTATATATGATTAGGACTTACTTAGCCCAAAAAATGAAATGGAGTTGAAAACTTCAATAATGTATCAACTTGAAAATTACAAGTTAAGTGAAGACAATTTATTGTTAAAATGAGAAATAAAATATTAAATAAAATATTAATCTTTGATGACCAGTTATGTCACTATGATATATTTTGGTCATATTTTATGATTTTTTTCCTTTGTAAAATAAAGTATATCAGTGGTGGATCCAGGATCCTATGTTAGGGGGTGGGGGTGGGGTGGCACACTGACAAATTTTTAATTTGTGTTTGGGGACAAAAGCTATATAGAGCAGTCCTTAGTTACCCCATGTTATAATGTGGTGAAGAAGCTGCGACATCGTTCAGTCGGAAATTAGGGGAATTCAAATTTTAATTGTCAGTTAATGCATTTATGGACTAGTAAAATATTTTTTATTATGAAAAATTTCTTATTATTTTAGGGGGGGGGGGGCAGAGACCGGGTGTGCCCCCATCTGGATCTGTGCCTGTATATGTGAAGATGTGAAGATACTTCAAACTTTGGATGATGGTTGTTTATGGCAAGAAACACAAATAACTTGATTGTGCTCTATATTTATTTGCAGTTTGAAAATGTGTCGTTGACGCCCCAAATTCTTTTCAATTAATAAAAAAAATTATATATCAGAGAGAGAGAGAGAGAGAGAGAGAGAGAGAGAGAGAGAGAGAGAGACTTACTTGAAAAACTGTGAGTAATGCATTTGTAAATGTGTCAAAATGGCTGGGTGGTCGACCTTCTTCAAAATTCATTCTAAATTAAGTAAATAAAAAACAAAATTATGCAAGTATTTAGATTCCTTTATATACTGCTTAATATATATTTGTCTCAGTCAAGAATATTTTACTTATATCGAGACATTGCCAGCTTTAGATGAAGGTGCAGGAAATTTGCCCAGGCATTGTACTGATGGCATTATAAAGCGGGGATCTTTATCATGCCATGCCTACCGTGGCATGGGACCTCGATTATTTTAAGTTCCTAACCGAAAGATCAGTGACTTTCATTGCATAATGCTGAGTACTTGGCGAAAGAGCAGTCAATACCCACTTTTAAGTCTTGGGTCAAACTCGGTTGGGGTTCAAACCCACAACCTCCCACTAACAGAGAGAGCACTCTGCCAACTGAGGTACTGCAGTGGTCATTCATGGCAGGGTCTGTTTTAACAAAAATATAACCAGTGCAAAAACAAGAGGCCCATGGGTCTTAACGCTCACCTGAAGGTGTGTACATATCTCATGCAGTGTTAATGGTCAATTACATTAGTTAAAAGAATATCTAAATTTTCTAAATTTTTAGCAGTTATGGCAAATATGCAAAATTTTTGCTATTTAATGATAACTTGTTCTAAGAATGCTACATCTAAAATATCTAAAGTCTAGCTGCAGTATATAATTTATAAACAACTAAAATACTAAACAAAAAGTGCAAATGTAAACAAGAGGCCCAAAAGGGCCTGTAATGCTCAACAGACAAAATTTGACCTAATTTGAATAATTTGCTTAAATAAAGTTTAAAGATAATAAACCATTTCAGCATTCTTTCACAACTGTGACCTTGACCTTTGAATTCATGACCTTTTTCTATTAAAATGATCATTGGATCAAAACCTACAACATTCTAACATATATGCCTATACAAAAAGCTAATAGTTTTCAAAATATTGCATCTATGACCTTGACCTTTAAATCCATGACCTAAATCTATATATCAAAATAATCATTGCATCAATACCAACAATATTCTAATATACATGCCTATACAAAAAGTTTATAGTTTTCGAGATAATGAACCATGTTGGTATTGTTTTGCTACCGTGACCTTGACCTTTGAACCCACAACCTTTTTTATATACATCAAAATGATTGTTGTATCAATACCTACAACATTCTCATATACATGCTTATACAAAAAGTTAATGACCCATTTCAGTATTCTTTCGCATCAGTGACCTTGACCTTTGAATCCATGACCTTAATTTATATATCAAAATGATTGATGTTTCAATACCAACAATATTCTAATATACAAGCCTATACAAAATGTTAATAGTTTTCCAGATAATTAACCATTCTGATATTGTTTTGCTACCGTAACCTTGACCTTTGGACCTTTGACCTTATCTATATATCAAAATGATTGCTGCATAAATACCAAGAATATTCTAATATGTATGCCTATGCAAAAAATTTATAGTTTTCGAGATTATAAACAATCTTGGCATTGTTTTGCTACCATGACCTTGACCTTTGGACCCATGACCTTTTTTATACATCAAAATGATCGTTGTATCAATACCTACAAGATTCTAATACACATGCCTATACAAAGAGTTACTAGTTTTCCAGATAATAAATAAAATCAGAAAGGTCAAAATTTAGGTCATGACCTTTACAATTGACTTTGACCCCATTTTGAAGGTAATGAAAAGATTTTGTCAAAACTCAAAACCCCATGTCATTATCTAATGAAATAGTCAAGTTATAAATATTTGAAGCAATTTTACGATTTTTTAAAGATTAAACGCAAAAACGCGTAACCTATTTTTAATCCGAATTTCACGAAATGAACAATTTATAGGTATAAGACCCTAGAGAAGCCAAATATGACATCAAAGTTTTCCTCCAATCATTGGTTTCTGAGAGGAAGATTTTTTAAGATTATTGCACCCCTAGGTCACCTTCCCCTAGTGTTGGTAGCTATGGCAACCCCACAAACCAATCTGAAGTGCACTAACCCATATATACTTCTGACCAAATTTCATTGAAATTTGTCCAGTAGTTTGAGAGGAGAAGTCGAAAATGTACAAGTTTATGCTGCCTATGATGCCAATGACGACACCGACTACAGACAAACTTTGATCGGAAAAGCTCCACTGAACCTTCAGAATAAATGTAAAAAAGAAAAATAAATAAAAATTGCCTTGCCTATGTATTGACCCTAATTTTTGTAAAAGGGTTAGCAAAAACACATATATATTTTTGTTTTAGCCTTATATATCAGTACTTACTCTCCGCCAAATAACTGCATCGCAAGTAAAGCAAATATCAGTATAAAAAGAAAGAGCAGAAACAGCAGACTGACGATTGACCGCATACTGCTTAATAATGACACTACAAGATTCCGAAGTGATGACCAGTATCTGAAATAAAAACACAAATCAAGTCATATAAAATACAGTAGTAAAAAGAAAACAACAAAAAAACAAACATTACAATCCATGTTTAGATCACAATCCCAAAGCAATGTAAAAAAAACCATACCAATCCATGTCCAAATCACAATCCCAAAGCTAAGTAAAAACAAACATACCAATCCATGTCCAAATCACAATCCCAAAGCAAAGTAAAAATAAATATACCAATCCATGTTCAAATCACAATTCCAAAGCAAAGTAAAAATAAATATACCAATCCATGTCCAAATCACAATCCCAAAGCTAAGTAAAAACAAACATACCAATCCATGTCCAAATCACAATCCCAAAGCTAAGTAAAAACAAACATACCAATCCATGTTCAAATCACAACCCCAAAGCAACGTAAAAATAAACATACCAATCCATGTTCAAATCACAACCCCAAAGCAACGTAAAATAAATATACCAATCCATGTTCAAATCACAATTCCAAAGCAAAGTAAAAATAAATATACCAATCCATGTCCAAATCACAATCCCAAAGCTAAGTAAAAACAAACATACCAATCCATGTCCAAATCACAATCCCAAAGCTAAGTAAAAACAAACATACCAATCCATGTTCAAATCACAACCCCAAAGCAACGTAAAAATAAACATACCAATCCATGTTCAAATCACAACCCCAAAGCAACGTAAAAATAAATAGATCTATACCAATCCATGTTCAAATCACAACCCCAAAGCAAGTAAAAATAAACATACCAATCCATGTTCAAATCACAATACTAAAGCAAAGTAAAAATAAACATACCAATCCATGTTCAAATCACAACCCCAAAGCAACATAAAAATAAATATACCAATCCATGTTCAAATCACAATACCAAAGCAAAGTAAAAAAAACATACCAACCCATGTTCAAATCACAATCCCAAAGCAAAGTAAAAACAAACATACCAATCCATGTCCAAATCACAAACCCAAAGCAAAGTAAAAACAAACATACCAACCCATGTTCAAATCACAATCCCAAAGCAACGTAAAAACATTGAAACTGACAAATTAGGTTAAACATGTGAAATTTCACCAGGAGGGTGAGCAACTCCTGTCTAGCTAGCTACACCTACATCATGTGAAATCAAAATTGAAAATGAAAGGAACATTGAACTATGGGATGTCATATATATATATATATATATATATATATATTATATATATATATATATATAAATTTGGATAGACATATAATACTATATCAACAATATTGTGATGATGGACATAAAACTATTTGAAGGCTTAGGGTCTTATTGATAAACCTAGGAATCTAAGGTAGATAACTGATAAATCATCGGAATGATTCCAATGACTTAGAAACAATGTTATTGTTTATATATACAGCTCAAATTCTGAGCTCTACTAGGAGAAAAATGCAGGGCCGGACCAGGGATCTCCCCCACTATAGGCAAATGCTTTACCAATTGAGCTTCCTAGATTACTACATCTCCTGTTATTTTTGAGTTAGCCACATGGGAATTTTCACCAAAATTCCGTCGGATATACTTCATATGACAACAACACTATTTCTCGAGGGACATGCTAGCCAACAAACTGTAACATGAAGGAAAAAAAATGCAAGGCGGGACAAGGGATCAAAACTGGGACGTCTTGGCACTGTAGGCAAGTGCTCTACCAACTGAGCTACCCAGACCAAACCAGGGATGTTCTAGTTAGTCCAGGATTAATATTTTTCACTAAATCTGACTAACCTTGTAACTTTGAATATCCTCAGCAGTCTAAGAGCTCCTAAAGTACTAATACCAAATGAGGCACAATTTTTATATCCAGATCAGAGCAGGGATATTGACCGGTTAGGGATGTTATGGTTGATCATGGCAGGCATGTTCTGGTTGATCAGAGTGGGGATATTGACCGGTTAGGGATGTTATGGTTGATCATGGCAGGCATGCTCTGGTTGATCAGAGTAGGGATATTGACCGGTCAGGGATTTTATGGTTGATCATGGCAGGCATGCTCTGGTTGATCATAGCAGGGATATTGACCGGTTAGGGATGTTATGGTTGATAATGGCAGGCATGTTGTGGTTGATCAGAGCAGAGATATTGACAGGTTAGGGATGTTATGGTTGATCATGGCAGGCATGCTCTGGTTGATCAGAGTAGGGATATTGACCGGTTAGGGATGTTATGGTTGATCATGGCAGGCATGTTCTGGTTGATCAGAGTGGGGATATTGACCGGTTAGGGATGTTATGGTTGATCATGGCAGGCATGTTGTGGTTGATCAGAGCAGAGATATTGACAGGTTAGGGATGTTATGGTTGATCATGGCAGGCATGCTCTGGTTGATCAGAGTAGGGATATTGACCGGTTTGGGATGTTATGGTTGATCATGGCAGGCATTCTCTGGTTGATCAGAGCAGGGGTATTGACTGGTTAGGGATGTTATGGTTGATCATGGCAGGCATGCTGTGGTTGATCAGAGTAGGGATATTGACTGGTTAGGGATTTTATGGTTGATCATGGCAGGCATGCTCTGGTTGATTAGAGTAGGGATATTGACCGGTTAGGGGTGTTATGGTTGATCATGGCAGGCATGCTCTGGTTGATCAGAGTAGGGATATTGACCGGTTTGGGATGTTATGGTTGATCATGGCAGGCATGCTCTGGTTGATTAGAGTAGGGATATTGACCAGTTAGGGATGTTATGGTTGATCATGGCAGGCATGTTCTGGTTGATCAGAGTAGGGATATTGACCTGTTAGGGGTGTTATGGTTGATCATGGCAGGCATGCTCTGGTTGATCATAGCAGGGATATTGACCAGTTAGGGGTGTTATGGTTGATCATGGCAGGCATGCTCTGGTTGATCAGAGTAGGGATATTGACCGGTTAAGGATATTATGGTTGATCATGGCAGGCATGTTCTGTTTGATCAGAGTGGGGATATTGACCGGTTAGGGATTTTATGGTTGATCATGGCAGGCATGCTCTGGTTGATCAGAGTAGGGATATTGACCGGTTAGGGATGTTATGGTTGATCATGGCAGGCATGTTCTGGTTGATCAGAGTAGGGATATTGACCGGTTAGGGATGTTATGGTTGATCATGGCAGGCATGTTCTGGTTGATTAGAGTAGGGATATTGACCGGTTAGGGATGTTATGGTTGATCATGGCAGGCATATGCATGTTCTGGTTGATCAGAGCAGGGATATTGACCAGTTAGGGATGTTATGGTTGATCATGGCAGGCATGTTCTGGTTGATCAGAGAAGGGATATTGACCTGTTAGGGATGTTATGGTTGATCATGGCAGGCATATGCTCTGATTGATCAGAGTAGGGATATTGACCGGTTAGGGGTGTTATGGTTGATCATGGCAGGCATGTTCTGGTTGATCAGAGCAGGGATATTGACTGGTTAGGGATGTTATGGTTGATCATGGCAGGCATGCTCTGGTTGATCAGAGCAGGGATATTGACCGGTTAGGGATGTTATGGTTCTAGTTGATCAGAGCAGGAATATTGACCGGTTAGGGATGTTATAGTTGATCATGGCAGGCATGTTCTAGTTGATCAGAGCAGGGATATTGACTGGTTAGGGATGTTATGGTTGATCATGGCAGGCATGCTCTGGTTGATTAGAGCAGGGATATTGACTGGTTAGGGATTTTATGGTTGATCATGGCAGGCATGCTCTGGTTGATTAGAGTAGGGATATTGACCGGTTAGGGATGTTATGGTTGATCATGGCAGGCATGTTCTGGTTGATCAGAGTAGGGATATTGACCGGTTAGGGATGTTATGGTTGATCATGGCAGGCATGTTCTGGTTGATCAGAGTAGGGATATTGACTGGTTAGGGATGTTATGGTTGATCATGGCAGGCATGTTCTGGTTGATCAGAGTAGGGATATTGACTGGTTAGGGATGTTATGGTTGATCATGGCAGGCATGTTCTAGTTGATCAGAGCAGGGATATTGACTGGTTAGGGATTTTATGGTTGATCATGGCAGGCATGCTCTGGTTGATTAGAGTAGGGATATTGACCGGTTAGGGATGTTATGGTTGATCATGGCAGGCATGTTCTGGTTGATCAGAGTAGGGATATTGACCGGTTAGGGATGTTATGGTTGATCATGGCAGGCATGTTCTGGTTGATCAGAGTAGGGATATTGACCGGTTAGGGATGTTATGGTTGATCATGGCAGGCATGTTCTGGTTGATCAGAGTAGGGATATTGACCGGTTAGGGATGTTATGGTTGATCATGGCAGGCATGTTCTGGTTGATCAGAGTAGGGATATTGACCGGTTAGGGATGTTATGGTTGATCATGGCAGGCATGCTCTGGTTGATCAGAGTAGGGATATTCTAGTTAGTCCAGGATAACTATATTGTTGTCAGTTAGACCTACCTTGTAACTTTGAATATCCTCAGCAGTCTAAGAGCTCTTAAAGTACTAATACCAAATGAGGCACCATTTTTATATGCTGACCAAATAACTTCTGCTATACTACCAATTATCACCTGTAAGTCACCAAATACAATGTAACAGTTTAGTACAAGTTTTATAAGCTGTTATAAAATCCATGATAACAGAAACCTCTATAAAACAACCCCAAATTCCCACAACAGTGTTTCTATGTTAAAAAATCAACTGACGCAATTCCATACTGTAAATTGGGAAATTTTGGCGATTGTTTCATCTTAGGGTAATTCCGCGAGTCAAATGAGTCGCGAAAATAAAAGTTTCACGAAAAATAAGCAGTAATTAAAATTATAACTAAAGAGTTGAGCTCGTGCGAAAATTAAAAGACGCGAATAAATATTAAAGTGCGTTCACTCGAAAATTAGATGACGCGAAAATTTCCCAATCTACAGTATCCAGTGGAAATAATCTTCCCACTCAAATGTTAGGGGTTATCAAGTGATACATTGGCAAAATCTACAGTCAAATCTGTCTATAAAGGCCACTCAGTGGAACCAGTAAAAGTGGTCTTTATGGGCAGGTGCCCTTTATAATACCAATAAAGAACAATTGGGATACAATTCTACTGGCCTTTATAAGCAGGTAGCCCTTATATAGAGGTGGCCTTTAAGGCAGGTTGGACTGTATTATTGCAAACAGTCAACCAGCGAGTAAAGTCTGTAGGTCTTCTATCACTTCTCGGTTGTGCATCCTTTCCCTGTGGGACCAACAGAATAACACAAACATCAGCAATATAATTATTACAAGAATATTAGTCATTTGCATGAGACTCAAAACTGAGGTCCTGTGTCTCAGTAAACGCTAAAGACACCTCTGTAGAGTTTGAAAAAGAGAAGGCTACTTGTGGCTGCTATAGACGACGCTTACAACTAGAAGGGGTTGAAACAGACTGAACAAAGTAAGAGTTGAGTAATGGTGTTTAACGTCACAGTCAAGAATATTTCATTTATATGGAGACAACGCCAGCTATAGGCGAAGGTACAGAAATTTTGCCTGTGCGTTGGCATTATACAGTAGGGTTCTTTATCGTGCCAAGCCTACCAAGACACGGGACCTCGTTTATTTTAAGCTGAACAAAGTAAGAAAGAATATAAAAGTTTACTTACACCAAATCAAATATATTGAATGAAGACTGGAAATACATTCTGACACCCAGACCATACATCTTAACTATCATCTCAAGTAAAAATAATCCTAGAAACACATATTCTGCTACATCTAAAATGAATAAACAATACAACATTTTACAACATGTCAAATCCATACACAAACATACCGGTCAATGTTGAAATCAATGTAAAAACTTTAAAAACCTGGCAGATTACCATATATTTCCATAGATACGTCGCAACTTTTCTATTAAGTTATAATATTTTAAAATGTGATGCGACTTATAACCAGCTGACATTAAAATATTTTGATGATCGGACTGGTAAAAGATGTGATTTTCCACCAATGAAGTGAGACCAGAAGGGTAAGCAATAAATGATGCTTAAAATGTAACATGAAAGAGAAAAAAATACAGGACTGGACTGATGATGGAACTCAGGACCTTCCACACTATAAGCAAGTGCTATACCAACTGAGCTTATTATACCCCCCCCCTTCACACTAGTTTGAAAGGGGTATATAGGAATCACCATGCCTGTCTGTCCATGTTATATCGTGTCCGGGCCATATCTCATAATCTGTTCGAAAGACTGCCATAAAATCTCACATGAAAAATCTTCATGGTCCAAAAGTGTGTCATGACCTTGAACCAAGGTCATATCTGGAAAGCCAAGATCACAGGAAAACATTAAGCCCCTGTAGATGAGACAGGGGGTATTTGGCTTCCAAGAGATAGTTCTAGTTTGAAACTACTACAAGCCTTCCATTGTTCTTATGTTTCTCTTGGTCTCATATGAAAACTCATCAAATTTCTCTCAGTTGGAGTTTTATATTGCCCACAATGGCCAGTCAAACATCTTACAAGGGCCACACTGGCAACCAAACTGTAACAAGAATGGGAAAAAATGTAGGGTTAGACTGGGGAGTCAAACCTAGCTAAAACTGTAACAGAAAGTAAAATTGCAGGACCGGACCTTGTATCGAGCCTAGGACCTCCCACACTATAAGTAAGTCCTCTATCAACCAAACTTTAACTGATGTAGATCAAATACATGTATGGTTGGACCAGGGATTGATCCAGGGACCTCCCACACCATAGGCGGGTACTCTACAAACTACCCAGATTGCTTCAAATTTGGCAATACTTACGTAAAAATTCTGTATGCCAATCCGGTTGGCCATAAAATTCTGATGCTACACAAGCTGTATTTAATAAAACTAACACTATAACTATCCAGTAGAAAGCTTGACTCTTAATTAGTTTTCTAATGGTGAATCTGAAAATAAATAAATAAATAAATAAATAAAAAAATAAATCATATATATTGTACAGAATAATTGTTTTGCATTGAAATTTCACTAATTATATAGACATGTATGATACTGTAAATGTATTTAATTTCACGGGTTCAAATTTTCGCAGTTTTGTCATTTCCTACCTTTTTTTGCAGGGTGAAATATTTGCAAATTTTTAAAACTTAATAAAATCCAGAATATATATATAATTTTATGTGTGGCAGAAAATTTTTGACCACCAAATAAGCAAAAATTAGTACCCATGAATTAAACTACACTTACAGTAGTAAAATGCCATATATTTACGCCACAACACATATTACATAAAATCATCATGGTTTTGTATTTTTAATTGATTATTATTTTAGTTTTATTACTTAAGAACATTGAAGTTAGAAATGTTCAAGTTGATTTTATTTCCGCATAAATTTGTGAGAGTATCAACATATGAAAATAACTTTTGTTCTTTACTTTGACTGGTATTTGCACAAATCATCATCAGTAACGCAGAAATAAAGAAAGTTAATATGACAATTCATGCAAAAATTAAACTTGCATGAAATTTTCCCAATTTACAGTTTCAAGCTAGCTTAGTCAAGTTTCTTATCAAGCAGAAAACCTGAATATAATTGCTAAAGTTGACTATGTAAGCGTAAAATTACAAAGAACTTGCTAACAGGCTTTACTGCATGTAAATAAATGTGAAATCATTTGAAAAAATAGAAAACATTCTCTTCACTTGAAAAAGTTATATTTCAAGATTCACAAATGTACCATGTGAAACCGAGATTATTAGTATCTACAAATATGATAGTTGAGACAGAAATCTGAGGCTGAGGGCAAGCCTTGGTCTGCAAAAAAAGAATCTCATCTTGAAGTTTTAGATTTCTGTGTCTTCACTAAAAAACAGGGATTGATTCTTTTTCTTCCATATTCAATATATTCCTGCTTTGTAAAGCTTTTCACGTTAAAAATTACCAATCGTAAAACTATGCAAAAAGTACAAATGTGGTACAGTAAATTGCATTTGCAACCAATTAAATCACAATCTAAATTGGTGATATCTCAAAGTGATATAGCAACCAATTACATCACAATCTAAATTGGTGATATCTCAAAGTGATATAGCAACCAATTACATCACAATCTAAATTGGTGATATCTCAAAGTGATATAGCAACCAATTACATCACAATCTAAATTGGTGATATCTCAAAGTGATATAGCAACCAATTACATCACAATCTAAATTGGTGATATCTCAATCAATGTGATATAGTGATTATTACACATAATGCTTGTAGCTCCGCTTTAACCCGTTAAAACGGTTTCAAGAAATGCAAAAAATTGGTACATGGGTGAATCCTATTAAATACAAACATTTCTGTGACCTTATTAAATACAAACATTTCTGTGACTTTATTAAATACAAACATATCAGGCCCCAGTTTCACAATTATTCCTTAACTCAGATTTTCCGTAACTTAAATCTGACAAAATTTCAAATCTTAATATTTTTATTTTGTTAAATTAAAAGCTATTCAGGAATTTAAGATGTCATTTTAAAGACCAATACTAGCTTAAAACATCTGTTTATTTAGTGTTGTTATATGTTATAGTAGTTCCAGAAAGCAATTACCAAAAGTTGCTAAATTTAACCCAAGGACAATCTTAGTTAAGGAATGATTGTGAAACTTGAACCTGTGACCTTATTAATTATATATACAAACATTTCTGTGATCTTAATAAATACAAAAATCTTTGTGATCTGACTTCTGAAGTGTTTGCAAAATGCAAATGTGCTTTATCATATAAACTTTAATTTCTATATATAGCATCATCATTAAACTTTAATCATGCACAATGGGGTTGGCTATTGTACCATGAAATCAACTCCTCTTAACCTTGGTCCATGTTGGTCTGGGACATTTTGGAAAACATTTATGTTACGAATATCTGGATTACAGTCCAACCTGCCTCAAACTTTCCACCTCTATAAGGGCCACCTGCTTATAAAGGCCAGTAGAATTATATCCTAATTGTTCTTTATATATAACAATATTTGAACCTGTATATAAGGGTCACCTCTCCATAAAGGCCATTTTTACCAGTTCCGTTGGGTGGCCTTTATAGAAAGGTTTGAGTGTACCTGTTGCTTTTAAGGGAAAACATGAACTGATATGATTCCACATACCATTAAAATAATTGTTCTGCACAAACGTCAGGAGGTGTCATGTGGTACAACGACAAACACCATTGGTGTACTTATCAAAAATTCATTCCAAATACATATAAAAAAATGTTTCACTCTTTAAATTTTTTCTGTCAAATACAGTAAAATCTGTTCAAATCCACCATTTCTACTGTCAGATTGTGACATTATGATGATAAATCAAGATAGACTTATAACAAAAACCATAGAAGAAATTAATTTTGTGACTGAAAATACCCTTATGATAAGCGAGCCGACAAGAATTATTATAACCAGGTTTTACTGTAATGTTATTCCATATCATTTAGAATAATAGTTCCACATTAATATTAAGTGGTATCATGTGACATATGATATGGTGTCATGTTACATATGGTTTGGTGTCATGTCACACATGGTTTGGTGTCATGTGACAAATGGTTTGGTGTCATGTTACACATGGTTTGGTTCTATGTGACATATGGTATGGTGCTATGTGATATATGGCTTGGTGTCAATGTTACACATGGTATGGTGTCATGTGAAATATGGTATGGTGTCATGTGACATATGGTATGGTGTCAAGTGACATATGGTATGGGGTTATGCAACATTTGGTATTGGGTCATTTGACATAGGGTATGGTGTCATGTGACATATGATATGGTATCATATGACATATGGTATGGTGTCATGTTACACATGGTATAGTGTCATGTGATATATAGGTGGTGTTATGTGACACATGGTGTGATGTCATGTGACATATGGTATGATGTCATGTGACATATGGTATGATGTCATGTTACATATGGTATGGTGTCATGTGACATGGTGTGGTGTCATGTGACATATGTTATGGTGTCATGTGACACATGGTCTTGTGACATATAGTGATCTATGTCTACTATCACACCTTGTTTCAATCTAAAACACAGCTATGTTTTTTTTCTAGACTACAGTGAGGCAGCACAGCTATATATCTAGGTGTGTGATCTACTAACATTTGATTGGATACATCTACCAGTGTTATTTTTACATATATATATTAATTACAAGATGTATCATAGATCTAAGAGATAGAGAGAAGGAAAGAAAGATAGAAAGAAGAGACAAAAACTTATTACCCTCAACTACATAATTATTATGATGGAATTTATGACTCGATTTAGAAAAAATATTTCACTATTTATCCAGCGTTTTGTTTTTACTTAATATATACAGAGTTAAGATGTATCACAAGTTTAAAGGAAAGAAAGAAGAAAGAGTTCATTACACTCAACTACCTGATATATAATTATAATAGAATGCATTACTTTCATGACACGATTTAAGAATAATACCCCACTAAGCCTACCTGTGTTATTTTTACTTACATACCTTACATTGTTTCAAAAGTTTAAGAGATCGTACAGAGAGTTAATTACACTTAACTACATACTAAGAATTCATGAATTTCATGGCTTTTTGAAATGGCAAAAGTTTTATTAATAGAAACACTTTGGCAAATATTGAGAATACAGTATTAGGACTAACAGGTTTAGAGTTATCTGTCCTTAGACCATGCCAACAACAGGAGAGTATAAAAACAGAACATATCATAGCTATTACAGTTGAGTAGAGTAACAAAGCTTATTCCTTCACTGTTATTGATATACAGTCCAACCTGCCTTAAAGGTCACCTCTATATAAAGGCCACCTGCTTATACAGTCCAACCTGCCTTAAAGGTCACCTCTATATAAAGGCAACCTGCTTATACAGTCCAACCTGCCTTAAAGGTCACCTCTATATAAAGGCAACCTGCTTATACAGTCCGACCTGCCTTAAAGGTCACCTCTATATAAAGGCAACCTGCTTATACAGTCCAACCTGCCTTAAAGGTCACCTCTATATAAAGGCAACCTGCTTATACAGTCCAACCTGCCTTAAAGGTCACCTCTATATAAAGGCCACCTGCTTATACAGTCCAACCTGCCTTAAAGGTCACCTCTATATAAAGGCCACCTGCTTATACAGTCCAACCTGCCTTAAAGGTCACCTCTATATAAAGGCCACCTGCTTATACAGTCCAACCTGCCTTAAAGGTCACCTCTATATAAAGGCCACCTGCTTATAAAGGCCAGTAGAATTGTATCCCAATTGTTCTTTATTCATATTATTTGAACCTGTATATAACAGCCACCTGTCCATAGAGGCCACTTTTACTGGTTCCCTCGGGTGGCCTTTATAGACAGGTTTGACTGTAGTCAGTTCATGGATTGAGAAGAAAGCCACCTGAATCATCTGGCAAATGAAAAGACAAACATTTTCACACTAGGATCCGATCAGAGTGGTATTTGAGCGTAGTCACCGAGAGGTAATGTGTGTGTGATTCTAATCCCAGGTAACCACTGTGGTAGCTCGGTTGGTATAGTGCTCGCTCCATAAGTGGTAGATCATGGATTTGAACTCTGAATTGAAAGTGGGCAGTGACTGTACTTTTGTCAAGCACTCGGCATAACGAAATGAAAGTCACATTTTTTTCGGATGGGAACTTAATATAGATGATGTCCTGTGTGCACAATAAAGAACCTTGCTGTATATATAATACCATCAGTACAATGCACAGGAAAGTTTCTGCACCTTCATCTATAGCTGGTGATGTCTCAATACAAGTGAAATATTCTTGACTGGAACATTAAACACCATTATTCAACTCAACTCTATTCTCGGGTGTGTTATTTATATTTGTTCACTAACGGATACAAATCAGACAGCTACTTAACCAGAATATTTGATCCCATCCCAAGAATGGTAAAGGCGTCAATAAGTCTAATTCCTAACAGCAAGGTATGTCTGTCGGGAAATAAAAAAATTAAGACAAATGTTGTCTACACCCACAAACACTTCAGAGAAGTAACGTTAGTATATCTCAGGTTACCAAGAACAACATAAATTGTGATAATGACGATGAAGTGGTTTGGGTAGCCAATTGCAAAATAAAAATTATGGAAAAATCATGTTAATTCCAATTTTGCCAACTGCAAAATGAAAATTGCGGAATATATTTTTAATGTAAAAATTAAATCTTTTTGTGAAAAAGTCAAATTAAACTGCTGAAAAGTCATATCAAATTGCTGAAATGAACTGCACTGATTGAGCTAGCAATATTTATTTGTCCTACAACAAATCACTAATATATATCAATCTAAATATAGCAACACACTGTTATTTATAGAAATTTAAACATATAACAAGTGAATTTTGATTTTTCTAATTTTACAAACAAAAACATTTAATTACGATAAAAACAACCAAACAAACTTAAAACAGTGGTGAGTGATGCTTTACAATATAAAATAAAATTCCAGTCACTGACATTGTCTCTGTTTAACCGAGGTCACTATATAACCTTGACCTTTGACCTTTGGGTAGTATACTATTTTCCTACATTTTTGTCACCATAAATTTGGTAAAAATAGCGTAGTATGTCAGAGAAACTACATTTTAAATAGGTGTTTTGTTTGTTTGTTGTTTTTTTGTGTGTTTTTAACATGTTTAAGTTTCAGTAAAGTGAATTTTAGAGATCAAATTGTATATTGCCTCAGTATAAGAATAGTGAGATTAGATGAATTGCCATCTCGCAACTACATTACCAATTTTGAAATCCGATATAACTATGGATATTTTCAATTGTAAATACTCGGGGTAAAATGACACTAAAGAATAAATTCATAAAATTATGGTGTTATTTTAACTGTTCTAAAACAAAAAAGTTTCTAGTTAAACAGAGAAAATATCAGTATTTTGAGAAACTGGAATTGGTTACCATGGTAATTATATACCTCAATTTTAGTAATTTTCTAGATAAAGAGGTATATTTTTCAAACTTTTTCTTCCCTAAAATCATTGTGGCGCTGCAAGGTAACATACATCTATATTAAAAATTGAACTGCATATTTAAAAAGAATATGCAAGTTTTGATGTCAATGTTTAAAAATGGACAAATAAAAATTTATTATTTGAATGCTCATGACTTTGATTTTGATACTAAAAGCCAAAATGGACAAAATAAAATATTATACTAATACTCATGATTTCTAAATCAAAGGTAGCTTATGCTTACTTTTCTGGTTCTGATATAAATTTTAAATTTCAGAAAATTTTAACAAAGTTGATAACTACATTTACTGCTCTTAATAGAATACATGTATATGTATTATATTCAAACAAAAAAGTTTCTAAATTTATTTTGGCAAGCATTGCTCAACACCACTGAACATGAAATAAACATTTTTCTCATCTGACAATAAAATTCAACAAGCAGCCAAAAAAAAAAAAAAAAAAAAAACCTAACACCAAGACACTGATACAAAACAGATATTTCAAATTGTAACTAGATCATTTTCATAATTAATCAACATTAATAATGTCATGACTGCAACAGTGTAAATGGATTGTTAGGATTATTAGTATTGTTATAGTTGCTATAGTTATCTCCCTTTTAACTTTTAGTTTATACAAAGCGTACCTTGTTCGTTTTTCAGCTCTCCAAAATGCTACACAGTGTCTATTTGAGGTGGAGTTTCGTAAGTTTCTACCTAATGAATTAGCTGAAAGAAATAGAAAATGATAAAATAGTTAAACTTATATTAAATGTTGTATTGATATTTCAGGAGAAAGCTGAGTCAGTCAAGAATATTTAACTTATATCAAGATGTCACCAGCTATAGGTGAAGGTACAGAAATTTTGCCTGTGTCTTGTACTGATTGCATTTATTTATACACCAGGGTTTTTATCGTGCCAAGCCTACTAAGACACAGGACCTGGTTAATTTTAAGTTCACATCCGAAAGAACAGTAACTTTCATTTCATAATGCCAAGTGCTTGACGAAAGAACAGTCAGTACTCACTTTCAAGTCTTGGATCAGATCCAGTTGGGATCTGAACCCACAAACTCCCAAGTACAGAGCAAACACTCTACTTATTGAGCTACCGCAGAGGTCAATATTTCAAAAGAAATGAAAGCATTTTTACAAACATTTCACATACTTATATCAATATTAAGAAAAGGGATTGAAATAGAAGATTGAAGTTTTGCATCATATTCAAGGTTCTTTAAAGTTACTGAGGTTATCAGTTCAGGAAACACAGAGGATTATCTAGAAAAACCGACTGACCTCTAGCTAACAGTTAATACTGAGTGTGTGATGGGGAAGCAGTATCTCAAATTTTAATATCTTATGTATAACCA
Organism: Anadara kagoshimensis; assembly: GCA_021292105.1. Taxonomy (NCBI): domain Eukaryota; kingdom Metazoa; phylum Mollusca; class Bivalvia; order Arcoida; family Arcidae; genus Anadara; species Anadara kagoshimensis. The sequence goes on from CM037859.1 coordinate 5,727,774, forward strand.
AGATGGGATAAAATTCACTGCCAGGTTATAATCCAAATCACTGCAAATCCTGAGAATTTTAGACAGTTCACTGTTTTTTCTCCACTATCCCAGAATTGACTGTCTTGTTATAAGTGACAGAATCTTGACTGGGGTATAAAACCCATTTGTCAAAGACATATTTTGTTTTACTTGCATTGTTTCTTACAAGAGGTCATTGCCATAGAAACATTTTATTTTACCTGCATTGATATCTGACAAAAGGTCATTGTCATAGAAACCTGTTGTTTTACCATCACTGATTTCTGACAAGAGGTCATTGTCATAGAAACCTGTTGTTTTACTATCACTGATTTCTGACAAGAGGTCATTGTCATAGAAACCTGTTGTTTTACCATCACTGATTTCTGACAAGAGGTCATTGTCATAGAAACCTGTTGTTTTACTATCACTGATTTCTGACAAGAGGTCATTGTCATAGAAACCTGTTGTTTTACTATCACTGATTTCTGACAAGAGGTCATTGTCATAGAAACCTGTTGTTTTACCATCACTGATTTCTGACAAGAGGTCATTGTCATAGAAACCTGTTGTTTTACCATCACTGATTTCTGACAAGAGGTCATTGTCATAGAAACCTGTTGTTTTACTATCACTGATTTCTGACAAGAGGTCATTGTCATAGAAACCTGTTGTTTTACCATCACTGATTTCTGACAAGAGGTCATTGTCATAGAAACCTGTTGTTTTACTATCACTGATTTCTGACAAGAGGTCATTGTCATAGAAACCTGTTGTTTTACCATCACTGATTTCTGACAAGAGGTCATTGTCATAGAAACCTGTTGTTTTACCATCACTGATTTCTGACAAGAGGTCATTGTCATAGAAACCTGTTGTTTTACCATCACTGATTTCTGACAAGAGGTCATTGTCATAGAAACCTGTTGTTTTACCATCACTGATTTCTGACAAGAGGTCATTGTCATAGAAACCTGTTGTTTTACCATCACTGATTTCTGACAAGAGGTCATTGTCATAGAAACCTGTTGTTTTACCATCACTGATTTCTGACAAGAGGTCATTGTCATAGAAACCTGTTGTTTTACCATCACTGATTTCTGACAAGAGGTCATTGTCATAGAAACCTGTTGTTTTACCATCACTGATTTCTGACAAGAGGTCATTGTCATAGAAACCTGTTGTTTTACCATCACTGATTTTTGACAAGAGGTCATTGTCATAGAAACGTTTTGTTTTACCATCACTGATTTTTGACAAGAGGTCATTGTCATAGAAACCTGTTGTTTTACCATCACTGATTTTTGACAAGAGGTCATTGTCATAGAAACCTGTTGTTTTACCATCACTGATTTCTGAAGAGGTCATTGTCATAGAAACCTGTTGTTTTACCATCACTGATTTCTGACAAGAGGTCATTGTCATTGAAACCTGTTGTTTTACCATCACTGATTTCTGACAAGAGGTCATTGTCATAGAAACCTGTTGTTTTACCATCACTGATTTCTGACAAGAGGTCATTGTCATAGAAACCTGTTGTTTTACCATCACTGATTTCTGACAAGAGGTCATTGTCATAGAAACCTGTTGTTTTACCATCACTGATTTCTGACAAGAGGTCATCGTCATCATGGTCATAGAAACATTTTATTTTACCTGCATTGATTTCTGACAAGAGGTCATCGTCATCTTCATTGTCATCGTTTGTATCTTTTCCTTCTTTTATAAGTTTTACTTTCTTTGCTGCTGCTCGTCTTCTTGCTAAAGGTGTAAATTTAAACATAAAGTATGTGTAATTTTTAAAATATTCTTAATATTGAAGCCTATAGAGCAAGGGATTATTCTAGATTGAACCCTGAATTTTAGAGTACAAAGATAATATGAGTGTAAGATGTGCTGACAGTGCACTAGCTATATCTCCAAATTATGTTTTTGTCTGATTATATATATTTGAGTTACTGAAATGAAAGAGTCTAATTATTTCTCAAGAAGACTTTTCATTTATGCATTATTCCATACAGAAACCTGCAGTTCACTATAAAGTGGTGAAAGGTACACAAGAACAACAACAGCATCCGTGAAGTGTTACCTTCTCTTCTTTGAGCTTTGTCTTCATCTGTTGTGCCTTCTTCATTAAATATAGCTTCTTCTGTAATAACAAATAAATAAATAAAGAAACAGATTCATGTATACCCTCCCCTTACTTTCTTATGGCGAGTATAAACCATATGTATACAGTAGAACTTTGATCGCTTGTAAGTTGATGCTTCAAATACCCATGATTTAAAATTTCTTAAAGGCTCTTATCGGCTTAAATTTGGAGATACAAAATATAACCTCACTTACATATAGTCACCAGTTAGCTTTTAATTCCACTGGGGGGAGATCATAATGTGAAAAACAATTTGTCAGTTCATTTATCAAGTGTGTGGTTTTGTTCTGTCACTCTGGTTTCCTCCATCATTCCTGAACTGACAGCCTCAATTAAAGTGAGAAGCTGAATTTTGGCCTACAACTTCATTTTTTCGCTCCACTCCACAATGTTTAACATTTCATACTATTATTAACATTATTAATTCAAACCATAATTGCACCAAGCTGACTATTCAAGGCTAACATCAAGGGAAATAACTCTCATACAAGGGCCAAGTAAGGTTGGACCAACATCTACATATAAGTATGTTCTGGAGGGCTTTTAGTCTAACTTAAATTCATGGCAATGCTATCAAGACAGTAACACAATTTTTTTCTTGAAGTTAAAGCAATACATGTAATCTCATGCAGTTAGTTCTTTTTTATTTAAAACCTGTACCTGTCCCATTGGGACACTTTGGTGAAAAATTTCCAAGTTTCACATAAATTCCAGGATTGTTTTGTCCATCGTCTTTAATTTCTATTGTTAAAATGTGTATTTCAAAAGTTGCTGTATATACACCATGTTAAAATTTAAACATTTAACTTTCCGTTTTTAATTTCCGTTGTTACGAAGTGTATTTTGAAAGCTGCTGTTTTCGTGTATAAACAATTAAAGACAAACATGTTGAAATTCAAACTTTCGGCTTCCATCACCTTTACTCGTTTGTCAAAATTATTAAAATTACTATTAAAATAAGTGAACACTTAGGCCCATGCATGTGTAACATCACAATAAATACCTACAATGTGACCCATCACAAAAGTTTATAACTATATATAAAGGGGATTTTTTTCAATGGGCGAAAATTTGCAATTTTCTGAAATCAGTGGTATTTCGCATGGGTGTAATTTTCACGTAAATAATATAAGTGAGTGTATATTCTATAAAATATGATATATTAACATGTATGGTAGAAATTATGGCATTGGTAAAATTTTTGCAGTAATTTCTATAATGCGAAATAAGCGAAAATTTGACCTATGTGATCATTTCCCCCTTTGCAGTAACAAATCTCAATTACAATATCATACAAAATATTGTAACTTCATTCAAATATATCAAATTTTAAAACAAAATACTGATGTGGAATGGAAGGGAAGAAAAGTGGAGTGTTGCAGTGGAGTAATGGTGTTTTACCACTCAGTCAAGATTCTCAGACTTATATCGAGGTGGTCAGTTCTGGGATTGTGTAGTGGAGTAATGGTGTTTTACCACTCAGTCAAGATTCTCAGACTTATATCGAGGTGGTCAGTTCTGGGATTGTGTAGTGGAGTAATGGTGTTTTACCACTCAGTCAAGATTCTCAGACTTATATCGAGGTGGTCAGTTCTGGGATTGTGTAGTGGAGTAATGGTGTTTTACCACTCAGTCAAGATTCTCAGACTGATATCGAGGTGGTCAGTTCTGGGATGGTGTAGTGGAGTAATGGTGTTTTACCACTCAGTCAAGATTCTCAGACTGATATCGAGGTGGTCAGTTCTGGGATGGTGTAGTGGAGTAATGGTGTTTTACCACTCAGTCAAGATTCTCAGACTTATATCGAGGTGGTCAGTTCTGGGATTGTGTAGTGGAGTAATGGTGTTTTACCACTCAGTCAAGATTCTCAGACTTATATCGAGGTGGTCAGTTCTGGGATTATGTAGTGGAGTAATGGTGTTTTAGGCCTCAACCAAGATTCTTTGACTTATATCAAGGTGGTCAGTTTTAGGATGGTGGAGAAATCTGGAGTACCAAAGAAAATCATTGACTCTCAACACGTATAATGACAAACGTCTAACATTAAGAGATACAAATTTTAGCAGTTAAAGGCACTGTGGTCCATTAGTGTCAGCTTTAGACTAGATGCTCAAAATTAGGATTTACTAAGGGTCTGTTTGAACCCATGACCTCCCACTTATGGATCAAGCAGTCTACCAACTGAGCTACTGCAGTGGTTTGCCTGATCTTGTGTTAAAAGATCTCATTCTGTTTTGGTGGTTATTTGTCACATCCAAAAGTCTCATTTGAAGTTGATAAATCCCTTTATGTTCAAGTTGGACAAGGTTAATGACACACTAAGAACCCACATAATTACATATTTATATACTGTAGATTTGGAAAATTTTCGCGTCATCTAATTTTCGCGTGAACGCACTTTAATATTTATTCGCATCTTTTAATTTTCGCGTGGTCGTGACTCTGTAATAATTTATATATTTTAATTACAGCTTATTTTTCGCGAAACTTTTATTTTCAGGACTCCTTTCACTTGCAAATTTACGCCAAAATAAAACGATCACGAAAATTTCCCAATTTACAGTACAATGACAAACAATACAATGTGATAACAACATTTAAATCATGATGCAATATTCACGTATACAGTCCCAATGTTAGACATCATACAATACAATTCTGATACAGTTCAGTCATGTTATGTTACATCTGACATTTTGTCTGCGAGAGAAGTTTGAGACAACAAAAACAAGACATATATATGCATATATACAGTATAGACTTGTCAAAAGTTTAACACTAATATAAAAATTAATTCTGTGAAATCAGAAACTCATATTAGTTCCTCGCTAGCTATATATTTTGACAGCCATATTCTATCTCTCGACAGGATTTTTTATAACTAGCCATTCATATCTTGATAACTCTGTAGCCGAGCTTTGGATACTTTTCAATAACTAAATTCTCCTTTGTTTCAAGCATTTTTATTGATCTGTTCTGTTTCATTTGCATGAATGGATTGGCTCTCAGTGACGTCACATTATCATGAATGACACAGAGAGACATTTGAATCTCTATGATATAGCAATGTTAAATGTTTTACTTGCTATATTGTCATTAAACTTGTTGATTTGTTGTTGAACAATTTCTATAAATTGAATTTTAAGAATTGAAATTCATTTTTCTTTTTGTTATGGGAGTATGACAGAATTGGACAATATGCACACATAACATAATCCGCTATGCAAAGTATTTAGTATGCAAAATGTCCAATTCTTTCATACTTCCATAACAAAAAGAAAAATTAATTTTGTTTCTATATTAGCCCAGTGTTAAATTTTTGACAGATCTGCACTGTATATATACTAAACCTGTATAGTTTATTTGGAACCAATGTATTGTTACTTTTGAGTTAGCAATTTTTATTAGTCATTTGGAACAAAAATCTGAGCATGATTGTCTAGACACAGTAATTTTTTTTCTTAATTAAGGACTTCCATTCCTGGCACTAAACCAATCAAAATCCTCTTTCAAAGAAGGTTTCAGGGCTTCAAGGTTACCATAGGTACTGTCACTATGGAAGTGTGTAAGTTGTGACAAGTTTGTGAAAAGCTATGGATTCATTCCTGGTAGCCAAAATCACCAAAATTGGCTACTAATTTCTGAGAAATTCTTTCAACAAGTAAAAAAAAAAGAAAAAGAAAAAAAAACCTTTAAAAAGCACTCTATTTTCACAAATTTGGGAAATTTGGCTACTTATAATTTCAAATTTGTTAAAACCTAGAAAAGTCTTCCCATTTTACTTCAGAAGTATCATCAAAAAGGGAGTCAACTCTGAAAAAGTAATTCTAACTTATGGTGAGAAGTCTAACAAATGTATATAATACTGTGTTAAAAATATTGCAACACATATCACTATCCTTCTGTATTTAAAAGTGAAAAAAAATTATCAAGAATTTGTAGAAAAAAATTGTTGAATGATATCTTTTTTTTTTAAATTTTAAATTTTTGTATTTTTTTTTTAAACTTGCCAACATATGGAAACTTTGTGAGTGGTCTTCAACCCCTACTGAAAATTTACTGGGGAAGGGGTGATAAAGCATGAGACAGTGTTTCTCATATGAGAGTGTACTCTAATCAAATCAATGCTTTTTTATTTTTAACTTTAACTTTAATTTTAACAAATTTTAATTTGATGCACGACTGAGTTCTATATGATGAGAAACGGCTACATCACTTGGCATTATCATTAAAATGTTGATTTTCAAAATTTATGAAATAAAATTTATCTTGAGTTAAAGATGTTTCAATTTATGCTCAATATTTTTCAATTCATTCCAAATATTTATACAGATTGACCTGTATATTAATACCACACAAAGGACCTATTAAGATGTGATCTTTATAGACAGGTGGTCTTTACACATGCATTATAGAGTTTTATTAGATTGAAATATAAAGTACAGGGATTATAAAGCATTTGTCTTACAGGACAGCTGGTCTTTTTATAGAGGAAATCATTATCACACTGGTTTTACTGAAATTTTAAAAAATTCAAATAGTTTGTTTTCTTTAAAGAAGGATGGTGAAATTTTATGTTTGCAAATCTTATGGTACAGTACTAAAATCTGATGATAATGAAAACTTTACCTACAAAATAACGAAAATTCTAAGAAAATGTGTTTTATTTTCTAAAATCTATATTTCATGCTTATGTACTACCTCTGGTGTTAAAATTAAATCTGTATAAATTTCTAATTTTTGTGCAGCACTAAAACCAACAAAAACCCTTAATTCTCTCTTAAAATGTGTTACCAATCCCTATTAATCTGTAGTGGTATCTCCCATTTCTTTAATTGAAGATACGTACTACTATGATTTACAGGGGTGGACAGGTTGATTTTTATACTTAGTTAAACAAAAATTCATAACAGGTTTACATTACAAAATTTTGACCTACCCTCTGCAACAAGAATGCAATAAAAACAAAATATATATTTCATATAAGTTTAAAACTAAATTCATAACAAAAGCTTAAAACATATAACTGTACATATAAAACAATAGCAGAAGCTATAATAGCTATATGGTATCTGATGTGTACCGTTTCTACTGTCTCACCTCAGGGGTTCAAAATTCCCTGGGTCTGAGCATGCTGAGGTTGGGGACCTATTGGTTTCACATTTTGACCCTTGATATTCAAACTATAAAAGTTCGAAAGACCTGCCATTTTTTACACGAATAATCCTTCTTTTTCTATATGATAATAAAATTGCACATGGACCTTTCATTATTGATACAGTTTCAAACCTTTGCATGGGACCTGCCAAAAATAAAAACAAAATGTCCTGGACCTTCAATTATAAAACATAATTTTGAACCCCTGCACCTACGTGGTACCTCTTAGGTGAAACATTAGATTGCTGTGATGCTTAACAAATGGGTAATCTGGGTTCGATTACCAAAGTTGGGGAAGAGTCTTTGTCTTACAAATGGAGGGGTAATGCCAGAGAATTCCAATGCAGCAGCTAGCAAACTCTGATCATTGCCTTATATTCAAGAATAATGACTTTCACTTCCTACAGATTAAATGTCTTCACAAGACTTTTTTCACCCTTCAAAGAAATTTCTCGCATATTGATTGGTTAACTTGCCAGGGTACATAGAACTATGTTCTGAAAGCCTGGGTACATAAACACGCATGGAATTTAACAGAAATAGGGAAGTAATTTGTACATTGGGAAACTTTAGTTATGATAGAAAAACATGGCAACAATGTAGTAATCACACAGAATACTACTGTAAGTTAATAAGACCAAACTAAAATTGCTTTGAAGGGTGACTAAAACATTATAATGGGTTTTGGCAGGTTACACGGCCCCATGTACCCTGTCAAATATTTATGCCACAGATTTGAGATACATATATTATAAATCGTTGACAGGGTATTAAGGGGCCATGAGACCTTTCCAAATTTATAAGGTTAACCTCACCTGCTTTACATATCCATTCTAAATATCCGTCTAATTCTCTGTCTATCTGTTGTTGTCTTCGTAACCTTAGGAAAGCACGGCGGTTTTCAACTCTCTCTCTTTCTTTGGCAAACTCACTGCAAATAAGAAAACATAATGTATATAATGGTTCAACTGCTGAAATGTGAATCACATCATACAAAACTGCTAAAATGTGATTCACATCATACAAAACTGCTAAAATGTGAACTACATCATACAAATTGCTTAAATGTGAATCACATACAAAACTACTAAAATGTGAATCACATCATACAAAACTACTAAAATGTGAATCACATCAATACAAAACTGCTAAAATGTGAATCACATCAATACAAAACTGCTAAAATGTGAATCACATCATACAAAACTACTAAAATGTGAATCACATACAAAGCTGCTAAAATGTGAATCAAATACAAAACTGTTAAAATATGAACTGCATCATACAAAACTGCTAAAATGTGAATCACATCATACAAATTGCTTAAATGTGAATCACATACAAAACTACTAAAATGTGAATCACATACAAAACTACTAAAATGTGAATCACATACAAAACTGCTAAAACTTGATCACATCAATACAAAACTGCTAAAATGTGAATCACATCAATACAAAACTGCTAAAATGTGAATCGCATCAATACAAAACTGCTAAAATGTGAATCACATCAATACAAAACTGCTAAAATGTGAATCACATCAATACAAAACTACTAAAATGCAAATCACATAATACAAAACTACTAAAACTTGAATCACATCATACAAAACTGCTAAAATGCAAATCACATCAAACAACACTGCTAAAATGTGAATCACATCATACAAAACTGCTAAAATGTGATTCACATCATACAAAACTGCTAAAATGTAAATCAACTTATACAAAACTGCTAAAACATGAATCACACCATACAAAAAACTTAATTAAGACTTAAAATATGCTTCCTCATATAGTTATTGTTGGTGAGAAGACTGAATATTGACTGGTTTTCCCAGCAGTGTCAATATAATGATTTGGTGAAAGCGGTATACTTGTCTGCACCATAATGACAGTGAGCTAGCATTTCAAAGTTCCGCAAAGTGTGCTAGTACAAGATACACCATAAAACACACGTTAACTTCTCATGCAAACATGAATTTGTTCTTAAGTTAATCCTCAGAGAGTAATAAACAGGTAGTTTCCCCAAGGATAAATGAAAGGGTAATAAAAAAGTTGTTGGACAAAGAATTTTCAGTTTGAAGAAAAATTGAAAAATTTACGGAGGTTCAGACTTTTTGAAATAAGATTTTGAGCAGAGTCTGAAATTGTACATTAAGTAACTCCTGATAAAATGATGCCAGTAGAAATAATTGTAATTTTTGTAAAATGTGAAAACAATCTCTGAAAAATAGGGTTGCAGTAATAATGTATATGGTTTAATATAAGGCAAGTGGCAGAAATTTTCAACTTTTTTGTGTACCCAGAGCAATGTGAAGGGAGGGTTCTTTAATGTTCAAAGACTGCCATGACATGGGGGATCAGTTTTTAAGGTGTCTTCGAAAGTACCAATATCTTTGCAATGAGGATCTTGTCTCTTTCCAAGTTATAATGCAGTTTCTATCAGTTTTCCCAATCTTAAAGCCAGACAACATCACTGAAGCATTGCTAAAGATCTTAACTAAAACATGTTAAACATTAAATTAGCTAAAAGTTATTATTAAAGTTGCACTTTTAGAATATCATTTTGTTCTATATAAAAAAATGAGGTAATTAATTGTGAAATCTCTCCATACATATATTTTTAAAGTTTGAAAGTTGAGTAGCTGTTCTAATAATGATTCGAATATAAAATAACAAGCTACTTGAGTGTTAAACTTCATTAGCTCAAGGTCATAATTAAAGTCACATGCACTTTTTGATATCAAGGTTCTTAGTATTGCTGTTATGATATTTTATGCTGAATCAGCCATTTTCTGGTAAATTCATGATGATACCATTTTAATGAAATCTTGACTTACACATGTTCAACTTAATAGTCTAAAAGACATAGTTAAAGTCAGATGCATATTAGTATTACTGTTATTTTATTTTTTATGCTGAATCAGCGATTTTCTGGCAATTCATGATGAGACCATTTTAATAAACTGGTAATCTTAACTTAAAAACATTGAATTTCATAAACCCAAAGTCATAATGATTAAACGTCACATCCACTTTTTGGAAATCCAGCTTAGCAAGTATGACTAGTTGTTATGCCATGTGGTTGAATGCTGAATCAGCGATTTTTCTGCAGTTCATGATGAGATCATTTTTCTTATAAATCTCAGATATTAATCTATATACCGGTAATACAAATATATGTGGTAATTGGTTTTTTTTTTGCTTTATAGGTTTCAGGTTGATAGTCTACATATTGATTGACAGGCCAAATGTAGACGTTGAATTCTGAAAATAATCTTAATATTTTGGAAAGATTAATTCAATTTTCAGTATTTCAGATCTGCTTTATAATGTACTCATTCATATGCACTTATTTGATATCAAATCACGCTCATCACACTCACTTTCTCACGCATATTTGTAAAATATGCTACAAAATTTCATACGAGTTATCAATGATAACTGTCCAACTATCCAAAATTTTGTGTTTGGTTATGTTGTGAGTACATATTTTCTGAAAAATTTCTGAGGTCTTTAATGTTTAATTTTGTTCTCAGAATGCAGGAAATTGTATATTCTGACTTTGAGTTTTAAATTTTTCCCAGGGTAGCACATCCCCTTACATGGTTGCGACTTTGGTACACATATGTCTCAGGCTTTGTTTCCTATAACCCTTGCCAGCTATGTGTCATAACCTTTAGAGTGAAGTTGGTTGGTTGGTTGAATGTTGCTTAACGTCACATCAGCAATTTTTCAGCTATTCGTGACAAGAACTTCTTATTAATCTCTATAAACAATTTTGTGCATGCATATGAAGTGCTAGTGTGTTGTATGGTCTGCCTTGTACTAGCGCACACTCAGGGCGACTTTAATGTGCTAGCTCACAGTCAGTACACCTAAGACAAGCATACCACTCCCCCAGTCCTATATACTGATACCAGGTAAACCAGTAAAGACCAACAGCAAGGAAAATTCACTTTCCCACATGTGGTCTAAGCAGGACTCGAACCCACAATGGTGAGAGACTCTGAATTTGAAGACTGACATCTTATCCATTAGGCCACTCTTTAGAGTAAAGTAAACTTGCCTGTAATTTATAAAATACACATTACAGATTAGTCAGTCCATTATAATTGTACTGAGCCAACCACTAGACACCACCAGACAAAATACAGGGATTTATCAGGGTTTTTTGGGAAAAAGGCCCTAAACTAGAAATTGGGAAAAACTATCAACTTTTTGCTCATTTTGGGAAAACTTTGACATCATTTTTGATGTCATTAATGATTAAATCTAATGCTTTTAGTGTATTGAGTTGATTAAAGATTGAAAAAAAGCAGCCACATTTATGGCCAGACTTCAGCTATGTATTTGGTAAGATTTTCTAATTGGAAATTTTCTCAGCCCATTTTGGGAAAAATCAGTGTTTTTTCCATTGGGAATGGGGGCGAATTTTGGCCCTAAATAGGCCCTTGATAAATCCCTGAAATACCACTGCACACCTGTCAAGTTTCACTCATTTGGCATGTGGGTCACAATTTTGATATTATATCATTGTCACGCACACACCACTCACTTTCTTAAGCACATTTGTAAAATACCCTATATAGTCCTAAATTTCATATAAATTATTAACGACCACTGCCAATTTGTCCAGACAATTGTGTTTGATCATATTATGAATGCATATTTTATTAAAAAAATTTCTGAGGTCTTAAATCAGTTAAACGTTCAGTTTTGTTTTCAAATGCAAGGAATTGCATATTTCTGTCTTTTTTAAAAATCAATTCTGGTCTCGTGAGCATGCCCCAAGAACCCTTAGTGTGAATACAACTTCGGCACACATTTGTCTCTTTCCTTTCTATCACCCTTGACAGTGATGTCACTGCACCAGACAAAGATAATGATTAATTGAATACGGTTGTATGAAACAGTAAAGAATATTTCCCTTATAACGAGATGTCAATAGATATAGATGAAGTGGCAGAAAATTTGACTTTTGCAGTACACTCCGAGCAATGTGAAAGGAGGGATAGTTCTTTAATGTGCCATGCCTGCATTGACATTGGGAATCAGTTTTTAAGGTCTCTTAAAAGTGTAGCCTCCATTTCTAAATACCAAGTGCTTAGCAAAAGAGCAGTCACTGCATTTTTTCAAGTCTTGGTCAGACAGGGTTTGAACCCATAACCTTCCACATGAAGTAAACACTTGACCAACTGAGCTACTATAGTATCACACAAAGGGAAGACTTGAAATGGGCTTGGTCAAACCCAGTTATCATGTCATTTTTTCTATACTTAAATTATAATACAAATATAACTTCATAAGCAATGTTTGACAAAAAATCCATTTTCCCTTCTGTCATGATCAGGATGAGGCAGACATTTTTGTATCATACATTGATATCAGGAGGCTTAGTTAGATATGTATAAAACGAAGATTGCTTCACTATGGATAAAATGAAGATTGCTACACTATGGATAAAATATTGATTTTGGCTATGTACTGGGGTAAATTGAACTCTATGAAGAAAATGTAGTACTAAGGCCTTGTATAAATAAGATATAAATAGAATTTCATGTTAAGAGACAAAATGTAATCAATTCCACCATGATAATGCCTAACCAACCATTCACCAATATAACTGCAGTACTGATCAACATGACTTGCCCATCAACCCATCTCTCAACTCCCTAGGGAGCTTACTGCCTCAGTGGCTCTGTGGAATTCTGAGCATCCATCTCATGAGCCAGAGGTAATGGTGTTTGAACCCCGCATTTATGAGGACAGAGATCTTGAACCAACTGGTTCAGAGACAAAATGTAATCAATTCCACCATGATTATGCCTAACCAACCATTTACCAATATAACTGTTGTCAGTATTCAAAATGACTTGGTCTCGCATCAATCCAACCCTAACTCCCTAGGGAGCTTACTGCCTCACTGGTTCTGTAGAAAAGCATCTACCTCATGAGCCAGAGGTCATGGTGATTGAACCCTGTTTTATGGGGACAGAGTAATCAACTGGTTCACCCAGTGTCAGCGAGTAATCAACTGGTTCACCCAGTGTCAGCAAGTAATCAACTGTTCACCCAGTGTCAGTGAGTAATCAACTGGTTCACCCAGTGTCAGTGAGTAATCAACTGGTTCACCCAGTGTCAGCGAGTAATCAACTGGTTCACCCAGTGTCAGCGAGTAATCAACTGGTTCACCCAGTGTCAGCGAGTAATCAACTGGTTCACCCAGTGTCAGTGAGTAATCAACTGGTTCACCCAGTGTCAGCGAGTAATCAACTGGTTCACCAAGTGTCAGCGAGTAATCAACTGGTTCACCCAGTGTCAGCGAGTAATCAACTGGTTCACCCAGTGTCAGCGAGTTATCAACTGGTTCACCCAGTGTCAGTGAGTAATCAACTGGTTCACCCAGTGTCAGCGAGTAATCAACTGGTTCACCAAGTGCCAGCGAGTTATCAACTGGTTCACCCAGTGTCAGCGAGTAATCAACTGGTTCACCCAGTGTCAGTGAGTAATCAACTGGTTCACCCAGTGTCAGCGAGATAAAACTGGTTCACCCAGTGTCAGTGAGTAATCAACTGGTTCACCCAGTGTCAGTGAGTAATCAACTGGTTCACCCAGTGTCAGCGAGTAATCAACTGGTTCACCCAGTGTCAGTGAGTAATCAACTGGTTCACCCAGTGTCAGTATAATGTGATAAAATACTGTTTGTTGGCCATTTATTTTACTTCATTTTAGGGAATTTTTTTGGGAATTTTTAGCAATTTTAATTTTCTCCAGGAGAAACTACTTTTATGTTTAGTTTAGTTTATGTTGCTCAGTCTGGGTGACCTACTCTACAGAGGTGTCTTTAGCGTGCACTGAGACACGGGACGTCTACTTTGAGTCTTTTACAGCTCTAGAAAATTTCCAAGTCCGGAATGAGTTTCAAACCCACAACCCTTGACTTCAAAAGCCAGTGACAGTACCACTCGGCCATGCTGCCCATTCAATGGTAGCTTGAGGCAAAATCCTTATACTGATAGACAACATTAGAGTTAAGCGTAAAAATATCAGTTCTGATATTGATTATAAAACAAAATGACAAGCTACTTGAGAACATGTTTGTCAACTGATAACATTTATATACCCATCATACAATTTGATATTACCCATCATGCAACAGTACATCATATTTCAACAGTAACATCAATATCATTTGACATATGTATTGATATAAAGGGCGATTAATTTGTGGTTTTGACTTTCAGATGATAACCATTTTGTAACATTAGATCGAGTTCGCCAAACAGGCCTACTTCATCAATATGATAAGTTTACCAACACCATCATGAAAAACAAAGGTTGAAGTTCAACATCAACTAGATTCAGTATGCGATGTTTGCTGACAACACTGTATAAAAGGTCAAAGGTTAAAGTTCAACTTCAACTAATCAGTTTGTCCGATGTTTACTGAAAACAGTATAAAAGGTCAAAGATTTAAGTTCAACATTTCAACATCAACTAATCAGTTTGTCCGATGTTGACTGACAGAGTATAGAAGGTTAAAGGTTAAAGTTCACCACTGATGTGTTGTATATATATATAGTAAGCAAAAGCTATATATGTATCAGTTGTCTTATAAATATTAAGCTAGCTACTGGATCAATCTTGGAGTTCTGACAGTGGCTGTGGGGTTATCTGAAGGATTTTCACTGATAATGCTCTGTATATGGGCAAGAAACCATTGACTCTATGTTTAAAAATGACAAGCTCTGAACCAGGGCTTTGGAAGCATGTTTAATTTTTTATTGTTCGAGAGAAAACCAAATCTGTCAGTACCGAGTGGTCTCTATAGTAATAGTAAAGACAATTTTAAGTCTGAGTTGAGTTCTGAATAAAGTTAGTTCTACCTCATTCTCATTTTTATATTTAAATCTTGGGACTGGAAACTTAAAAATATAATAAATCAAGTTATGTTATAATTGTAACATAAATGCTAGTTACAATGCATTTATAAGTTTTGAAAACATAGCCTCTCAACTGTTTTTTCCAAGGCATGGGCCAGGATCACCCCACATACTACATTTGCAGTTTGAACACCAGAACTTCTATAATATCAATTAAGTGTATATTACTATTTATATACAGATAAAATTCCTGATTGATTGTATGTTGTTTCAACATTGACACATTTATAAGCATTTTTTCAGATATCCCTGACAAAACAATTTTTTCTTTAAAGTATCAATTCATGAATCACAAGTTCATGTAGCACATGAGTACTTATAACATGCTTAGTACTAATGTGAACTCATGGCGACCTCAAGGGTCCATATCACACTGGCCAGCAATGCAACAGATAAACATAAAAATCATACTAATTCATGTCCCAATCACAATCCAGAAACAAAGTAAAAAGAAACTGACAAGTTAGGTTAAACACGTGAATTTCCACCAGGGAATTAAGGCCGGGTGCTTCGGAAGGGTAAGCAACTCCTGTTTAGCTAGCTACATCCACCACGTGTGTAATCAAAATTGAGTGAAAGAAACATGGTTTTATGGGGCGTCAAATATATCCAGGGCAATATTGGACACAGAGATAGAGACATCAAACTTATCAACAATACTGTACTTGATGACAGGGATAACAAGCATTCTTAGAGTATTGCAAAACAATACATAGCCCCCTACCGGTCACATATTTCACTAATCCCAAAGTTTTAGGTAAAATGTACCCTATTATGTGGTACAAAGATTTATAGATATAAATTATACGTGTTGTTCAAGATGTAAAGCAAAACTTGATCAAAATAAAATCAAAAACCAGCAATGGAGTTCTCAAAAATTCATTATCTGCAAGCATGTAGAAAAAAGTGCAAAAAACTGAAATTTCATTGAATTTTCAAAGTTCAAAGGGCAATAACTCCCATAAAAACTAGTGAAATGAAACGAAACGTAAACTTGATCTGTAACTCATCATGGTTGACCTGCATACCAAAAATCAATTCATTAACTGCAAGCGTGTAGAAAAAAAGAGCGGAAAACTGAAATTTCAGTGAATTTTCAAAGTTCAAAGGGCCATAACGCCCGTAAAAATTAGAAGATGGAAACGAAACGTAAACTTAATCTGTAACTCATCATGGTAGACTCATATACCAAAAATCAGTTCATTATCTAAAGCATTTAGAAAAAAAGAGCGGAAAATTGAAATTTCAGTGAATTTTCAAAGTTCAAAGTGCCATAACTCATGTAAAAATTTGCGGACTAGAATGAAACGCTAACTTGATCTGCAACTCATCATGGTAGACTCACATACCAAAAATCAGTTCATTATCTAAAAGATTTTAGAAAATAAGTGTGGAAAACCGAGACGTGACAGACAGACGGACGAATGGACAGACAGACAGAGCACAAACCTAAAGTCCACTTCGGCTTTCGCTGTTAGGGGACTAAAAAATTTTGAGAGCCCTAATAAGCCTAGGCTTGCAATATCCCTGGGTCAACATCTAGGACCACTCAGTTCATTTTCTGATATCAAGCCAACAAACAGAGACCTTAAATCAACATCAAAAACCCCTACCTCAATTACTAGCCATAAATAGCTGCAATAATATTGATGTGGCTTTAAACAGTGAATCACTCACTTGCCTCAATAAAGGTTGACTGGGATCAAACCCACAGTGGTGAGATGCCTTATCTTACACCTTAACCACTCTGCTAACATGACCCCTAGGTCAGTTCTAGGGCTAAAATGATACACCCCCTTTATGATACAATAACAACAATTTTCATGATACATGACTCAAGATACAATAGCTTTCTATATGATATGTAACTTTAAATACGATAGTTTGTGACAGTTGAGTATAGCTAGGAATGTCAACTATAAAATTTGCAAAACATTCTTTGGTCACAGTAGAAAATGACATATTTGACAAGAAACTTATTTCTATAAAGCATTTTTCAAACACAGATTTATTTTTTAACAAAAGTATTTCCATTATGAAGAATTTAAGCATGTTTTAGCTTGACAGGCAGGTCAACGTTGATGTCCGCCATCTTTTTTTAGCAAAGACTAAAGGACAAATCAGATTGAAACCAAACCAAAATTCCAGAAAAGTGATTGATAAACCGAACCAAATAAAAAACTGGTGGTGAATCACGCTTCTACCAATCAATGACCACCTTCAACAAACTAAAGTTTATGTCGTGTATGCAAGATAAAAAACAATAGATATTTATTTATTGGTGTCTTTTTTTCAAGTTTTAGATAAAAATGACTGGTGTTCAGTTGGGCAATGTGGTGGCACGATATGACTGTAGGGTGGACTTAAATGAATCCAGACTTACACACGTCACAATCCTATCTGGAAGACTATTCGAGTTGCAAATAGTTTTTGGAAAAAAGGATTCGTTTCTATATGTTGTTTTTGAAGAAGAAAGAAGGTCATCCTATACAGTTACGATGTCTGGAGTCCTTAGTGCTGGTATTAGTAAGTCATATTTAGGTGAATAGTTCTAGCCCTAGGTAAGGTTTACAGAAGAGACTTAATTAAGTTTATTATTTCTATACTTACCCACTTAATACACCTAAAACTAAGTTGAGCATGAAAAATGATCCTAGGATAATAAGCGGGTAAAAATAGATCCAATTGAAATAAGGCCCAAAGGCATCATCTGTCTGTAAAAGAGAAAAAAAAGACAAATAATTACACGTTAAATTGTAAAAATACTTACACGTTAAATTGTAAAAATACTTGCATGTTAAATTGTAAAAATACTTACACGTTAAATTGTAAAAATACTTACACGTTAAATTGTAAAAATAATTACACATTACATTGTAAAAATAATTACACGTTAAATTGTAAAAATAATTACACATTACATTGTAAAAATAATTACACGTTACATTGTAAAAATAATTACACGTTAAATTGTAAACTATAAAGTGTAGAATACTGTAAATGTATTAATGTTTGTGGTGTTCTAATTGTCGCTTATTTTGCAGTCGTTTCTTTTGCACGAAAATTAGTACCAAGCGAAAATCATATTATGTTATCATGCATATTTCAAAAATGCGAAAATTTAACTAACTACATGGATATGTCTTAATGTCATATACCTCGAAAATAAATACTGGTACACATGAAATTAAATATGTTTACAGTATAAAAACTTATAAATTCAACACATTATAAGATCTAATGAGATTGCACATAACTGATCACACAAATGTCACTGCATACGTGTTTTGTTATAAATTGGAAGTGCAACATTTGACCAGAAATTCAACACATTATGAGATCTAATGAGATTGCACATCACTGGTCACATGAATGTCACTGCATACGTGTTTTGTTATAAATTAGGAGTACAACATTTGACCAGAAGTTTACAGTAAGGAATGAAGTGATGGAGAATTAAACAACAGTCAAGATTCTTTCACTCCCTCTTATATTGAATCAGTCAGTTCTTGGATGGTGGAAGAAATCAGAGTGCCTAGAGTTGAGTTGAGTAATGGTGTTAACGTCCAAGTCAAGAATATTTCACTTATTTTGAGAAGTTACCAGTTATTGCCTGTGTGTTTTGCTGATGGCATTGTACAGCTGGCTTCTTTATTGTGCTATGTGCCTGCCGTGACACGGGACCTTATTTACTTCTGTGAGTGAACTGACACTAGGACTTGACGCTAGACAGAAAGGGCATTCTCACACATTTGACAAGGGAATCCAGCTAGTCACTGGTGCTAGATGTCCCTGTCTCACTTCAGTTGAGACAGATCACATGAACAATCTCCCGCAATAATTGGATTTCTCCAACTTTTAAATTGACTCAATGAAAAAAATTAAGGGCTTTCTGGATGAGAAATTATCACACTAATTGATGATGTCAAAATCATTTTACACAACAACATCAATTCAATGACTTCATGTGCATACAAACAGCTCATTTGAGGCAAATATTTGTTTACCAATCATGTTTTTATATGTTGCAAATGTGTGAGAAAAAGAATCCTACACCAGTAACAGTGTAAGATATTTCCAATGTCCAGAACTCGCTAAATTTTGGTTTGTACTGGAAAATATTCATCCTTGTTTGAGATATCTGTCTTGCACTATAACTGGTGTAAGATTCTATTATTATAGTCCAAAGGCTTGCACTTTAGACAGTTCAAATACCAACTTGATAGGTGCTTGTGTATAGCTCACTTTAGAAAACTCAAATACTGACTCGATAGGTGCTTGTGTATAGCTCAGTACAGCTCGACTATTGAAAAAGTCCAGGATTGGTATTTCCCTGGATGTTACATTTGAGATTCTACAGTCCTTTAAAAGTGTCAACACTAACAGAATAGTGATTTCCTGTTACAGTATTAACACCATTTTACGGAAACTCAATTTTGATGTGGCTACTTTGTAAATTAAGTCACTATTTTACAGCGATAGTATTCAAATAAATAAGGCCTGAAAATCATGGAATTTTAATCACTAATTGTATGATGATTCTTGTATCTTAAGATCTGAGTAAAAGAAATAATAAATTAAAAATTTGTTCAATTAGAAAATGCCCAGTCAATACAGCTATCCTTTAATTTGTTTGGCAAGTTTTACACACTTCCAGAATAAATTTTGACCTTATGACCCCGGACTTGCGCAGTATTAAGCATTCGGTAATCGAATATGATAAATACCAAACAAGGACGGCTACACCAACAGTACAACCAATTATATAGTTAAAAATACTACAGGGAAATCAAGTAGTCCATTCATAATTCCGCTGTACTGACTTATACAGGCATTCTGGGAATAAGTTGTCTGTACCAATCATTAACGTCCAAAATCATACATACTTAAACCTATATATGTACAGTACGAAAACGTCGAAAGTTTAACACTAAGTAGCAAGTTGGCAGTTTATCTCTGCCCATCATTAGCTACTATACTGTGAACCAACTTTTATTTGCGTACGATTAACTTTTGCATGTTTCGCGAGGACAAAATAATTGGGAAAGTTAATCAGGAATTTGTTTCTAAAAATCGTTTTATATATACCAAAATGAAATATTCAGCAAAAGTCCATATCGCGAAAATTAAAAGAAATTAATAGTTGTGAAATAGTTTTGGTAAGAGAATCACAAAAGTTAAAATCTGTGAAAAAAAGTTGGTTTACAGTAACATCTGGATTGGTGTAGCTGTCATCTATACATATTCAGTTTTTCGACCACTAATTATCCTTATCTCAGCCACTTGGCAGTCTAGCTTCAACTCTTTTTTGTTAAACTTTTGACGAGCCTATACTGTATATTATCATTCAAATTTCAGGTCATGAACCACTTAGACATTAAAACTCAGTTTCCAACGATTTTATGAAGGTCTAAAAAGTGTACTTCCACTAAACTGATTGACCCAAAATCTTTCTGCCTACTTTAAAATTTTTATGATAATTTTGACAAGTACTGCTCCAATTCGCATTCTTGTTTTATATGGTTTATAATGTTTTAAAAAAACTAGAACTGTCTCTTGAGACCCAAATACCCTCCCCCATTTAATGTTTTCCCACGACCTTGACCTTTCTGGTATGATGTTGGTTCAAGGTCATTACACAACTTTGGACCATAAAGATTAATTCATGTGAAGTTTTATGACAGTCGACCAGAATAATTATGAGATATGGCCCCGACATGATTGTAGACAGACAGACAGACTGATGAACGGACAAACAGATGTATGGATGGACAAGCAGACATGGTGATTCCTATATATCTCCTTAGGCTAGTTTGCAGGGATATAGAAACTAAAAATGCCTACCTAATGACCCTATATTTCTAATAGAGTTAATGGAAACATTTTTGTTTCAGTTTTATGTTTTCAGGCTGTTTATTACTCAAGTATTAGTCAGTATATTGGAGATAATATTACATGTTTTAGTGTATTTTATCAATATTTTTTACACCCCCGCACAAGTGTCATCATCATCAATAATCACACAGATAGCGATAACAAGACAAAGATAATACATCTCTGACGCAAGAATAAAAATCAACAAATCAATTCTGAATTAGGCTAAGTTTTGTCTATGAATACAAACAGCTGTTCTTGTAGATTTCTAGTGTCAATGATGGGATTTTTTTTGTTTGTTTCAGGGGTCATGACAAACTTTTTCGAGTGGGTGCTAAAAACTGATCAGGCCTTTAAATCTTAGGTGCTAAATCAACCGGAACTTGTGCAATTTTTAACAATAACTATTACAACAATGAAACATATTGTATTTTTTGCAGAATGAACAAAAACCCTGATGATACATTTTCTATTTGTTGTTTAAATCCTATTTTGAATGATTCCGTTGCTCAGAATATGTGGAGATAACATGGACCGATGCCAATATACCATTGATTACAATATAAAATCAAAGTTTTTTATTTTTACACTAAAGAATGACTAGCTGCTAAATTTATTACCTCGCGTCAACTTCTAGGTGGCAATTTTAAAAATTTCGGTCAAATTTACCACAATTGCACGTTTAATTTTGAACCTCTTGTTTGTTTTTTTTTTTTTTTTTTACAAAATAAAAATCAAAACTACCAAGTCAATTCATTCAAAATTAGGCTATGTGTCGTCTTTCAGCTGATCTTGTAAATTTCAAGTGTCCATGAACGGTTTTTTCTTTTGATTTTCTTCAGCCTTGTTTTTAGATTGATTACCTGGTTGTACTTGTAATCAACTGGCCCCATAATAAATCTTTATTTTATGTCGAGTTTTGATGTCGCTCGAAACTTGAATAGTTTAAGCAATGATTGACAAAAATTTAAAACATAAATAAAAATCAACACAACATCATCAAATTGATAGTTTTATAACAATGTGCTTTGAATAGTTTATTGGAATTCCATTTACCTCTGAAATTTACAACATTTAATTTCAGAACGCATCTATATGCAAAATTCAATTTTTGATTTGATTATCAATTGATTAAACTAATCAGGCTTAAAATGAACAAACCATTATTTATCAAATCAACAATTTTAAAAACAAAATATGCTTCAGCTTGATGAAAATCAATTTAGATGACAAAATTGTCCAAAGATATTTCAAACAAGAGGCCCAGGGGCCACATCGCTCACCTGAGCAACTTGCTAGGTAGAAGCCGAAATGAGTTCAGTATTGAAGTGAGTGCAGGGGAGGGAGGTTTTGTACAAACTGAAATCTATACTTCCTACCGATGCTTTTCACTAAACAATTTGTAAGTATTTCTATGTACCGTAAAAGGTTGATGTTTCGACAAGCCTCGGCTTATTCCGTTACCTTTTTCTTACAGCATTTCAACCAATGAAATAATTTTAAAAAAAATTTTCATCATGCAATCTACCAATCTCAAAAGAGAGAAAATGCATAGGCCGAATACTGTAATCGGGAAATGGCAAATAGAAATTATAGAATACAGCAGGATTTACATTAAAAATTAGCTTTTAAATACAAGTACAATTAATATATTTCTCATGAACAATATATTTAACTTTATATCAAAATACTTATATAAAAGAATACAGCATGGAAAATACACTATTATTTAACCATGATTTGAACAAACTTGAATCTACACTACCTGAGGATGCTTCCATTTTAATTTGAGCTTTCCTGGCCTAATAGTTTTTGAAGAGAAGATTTTTAAAGATTCTCTCTATATATTCCTGTGTAAAACTTGATCCCCCTCTTGTGGCCCCACCCTACCCCCAGGGACTATGATTTGAACAAACTTGAATCTACACTACCTGAGGATGCTTCCATTTTAATTTGAGCTTTTCTGGCCTAATAGTTTTTGAGAAAAAGATTTTAAAAAATTTTCTTTATATATTCCTATGTAAAACTTGATCCCCCTCTTGTGACCCCTCCCTACCCCCGGGGACCATGATTTGAACAAACTTGAATCTACACTACCTGAGGATGCTTCCATTTTAATTTGAGCTTTTCAGGCCTAATAGTTTTTGAGAAGAAGATTTTTAAAGATTTTCTCTATATACTCCTATGTAAAACTTGATCCCCCTCTTGTGGCCCCTCCCTACCCCCGGGGACCATGATTTGAACAAACTTGAATCTACACTACCTGAGGATGCTTCCATTTTAATTTGAGCTTTCCTGGCCTAATAGTTTTTGAGGAGAAGATTTTTAAAGATTCTCTCTATATATTCCTGTGTAAAACTTGACCCCCCTCTTGTGGCCCCACCCTACCCCCAGGGACTATGATTTGAACAAACTTGAATCTACACTACCTGAGGATGCTTCCATTTTAATTTGAGCTTTTCTGGCCTAATAGTTTTTGAGAAAAAGATTTTTAAAAATTTTCTTTATATATTCCTATGTAAAACTTGATCCCCCTCTTGTGACCCCTCCCTACCCCCGGGGACCATGATTTGAACAAACTTGAATCTACACTACCTCAGGATGCTTCCATTTTAATTTGAGCTTTTCAGGCCTAATAGTTTTTGAGAAGAAGATTTTTAAAGATTTTCTCTATATACTCCTATGTAAAACTTGATCCCCCTCTTGTGGCCCCTCCCTACCCCCGGGGACCATGATTTGAACAAACTTGAATCTACACTTCCTAAGGATGCCTCCACAAAAGTTTAAGCTTTACAGGCCGAATAGTTTTTGAGAAGAAGATTTTTGAAAAATACCAACAAAGTTTCAATAATTCTCAATTATCTCCCCTTTAAAGAGGGTGTGGCCCTTCATTTGAACAAACTTGAATCCCCTTCACCTAGTGGTGCTTTGTGCCAAATTTGGTTGAAATCTGCCCAGTGGTTCGTGAGAAGAAGATGAAAATGTGAAAAGTTTACGACGACGACGACGACGACAGACAACGGACAAATTGTGATCAGAAAAGCTCACTTGAGCCTTTGGCTCAGGTGAGCTAAAAATTGTTGGTATAAATGAGATTCAAAATTGTACAATTGCAATAAATTTTTTCAACACTTGACTGAAAATAGCTGTAATATTGGATATGGAATGACACTTTTTGACATTGCTGTGAGGTATATTCTGAGGTGAACATTCTGAGGTAATTATTTCTATATTGGCAAACACCACAGCAGAATCACAGATTTTATCTCTGAATGAGGCCTGTTGGCCAGCAGACTTACAAAGTATTTCTCTGAATGAGGCCTGTTGACCAGCAGACTCACAAAGTTTTTCTCTGAATGAGGCCTGTTGGCCGGCAGACTCACAAAGTTTTACTCTGAATGAGGCCTGTTGGCCGGAAGACTCACAAAGTTTTACTCTGAATAAGGCCTGTTGGCCAGCAGACTTACAAAGTTTTTCTCTGAATGAGGCCTGTTGGCCAGTAGACTCACAAAGTTTTACTCTGAATGAGGCCTGTTGGCCGGCAGACTCACAAAGTTTTTCTCTGAATGATGTCTGTTGGCCAGTAGACTCACAAAGTTTTTCTCTGAATGAGGCCTGTTGGCCGGCAGACTCACAAAGTTTTTCTCAGCAGACTCACAAAGTTATCTCTGAATGGGGCCTGTTGGCCAACAGACTCAAAAAGTTTTTCTCAGCAGACTCACAAAGTTATCTCTGAATGAGGCCGGTTGGCCAGCAAACTCACAAAGTTTTACTCTGAATGAGGCCTGTTGGCCAGCAGACTCAAAGAGTTTATCTCTGAATGAGGCCTATTTGCTAATATGCAGACTGTACCACATCTGGCAAATTTGACAATGATAAAAATTGAAAAAAATCTGTTACCATGGTAACTAAAATACTTACATAATATAATACTGTGGACCATCCCTCCATAGTAACACATTGAAAAACAGTTAACATAGCATATCCAATATGGTCAAAACTTGTGATCCCATAATTAGGTCCAATCCAATAGGATCGACATTTTGATACATTTTCTCGACACTGAAATCCTCCAGGACTAAATCCTCCATTTAAAGGGTCATGACATGGTCTAATGTCCGCTTCATCACCTAAATCAATGTCATCTGTAAATAAAGGATAAACTTGTATAATAAAAATTTAACTTTTGTAGTTTACTTTTACTTTAATAGAGGCCTTTAATAAGCCTTATGCTTGTATGGGACATTTTAATCTTTGTCATCAAAAAGACGTGATGGGGTGTATAATGCATATATATAAGACTACAATTTTTGGTCTGTTTCCAATTTCAAATTTCCAACAAAAATCTCAATATTAAGACGACCTGTTCACAAATTCCATGCTTCTTAGGTTCCTTGTTTGGCCTTTATATACAGATTTCACTAGACCTTGTGATTTGCACTTATGTTCAAAGGGCCAAACTTTTAGGAAAATGACCAAACCAACTTGGGTTAACGATATGTGCATCTTCTATCTATGTTGATATTTTGCACCAAGTTTTGTGAAGTATTGCTTCATAGTTTTGGAGAACTAGCACAGACAAGAATTTCGAACAAAAGGATAGACGGACAGAAACCCAAATTTAATATCTCCTTCTTTCTTCGAAATACGTGGGACAATACAAAAAGTAAAATTTTACCTTCATTACTACTTGGTAAAGTTCCTTCTTTAAAACAAGCTGTATGGAAAGCACCTCCGTAAAATTCTAGTCCAACTATAGCAAATATAATTATAACAAAAAACACGAGTAAGCACACTTGTAACAAGGGCGCCATTGCCCGAAGAATTGATTTTAACACAACTTGAAGACCTGAAAAAAAAGAAAAATATACAAAATTAGAGAAGTCTTGCATATACATTTCAGACAATTTTGAAATCTCTGTAGTTGCTAATTTGTTTTCAAGAAATAAGCTACTAAAACATCCACATAACATCTACTATAGCACCCATATGGGTACATAATATTATTGCAAACCTCAGCAAAATTTGAATATTCTATTCAAGTCAGACATTGTAAAACATTCATTATTTTGTGTGTGTGTGTGTGTGTGTGTGTGTGATTTATTTGCATAATTTGCATTTATAAGCATATTGACACTTATAAAAGTGTAATAATTAATTGTTTTGGTGTCCTTTCCCCCTTCCCCCAAAAATAATGAAAAACACTTTCACCATTTTTAACATTGTCATTTTCCCACTTTTTGTGACCTAATCATACCAACCTTAAACATTAATAAATAAAATCATGAATTAAAAGTATGCATAAGAGAGAAAGAGAGAGAGAGAAAGAGAGAGAGAGAGAGAGAGAGAGAGATGCAAATTCTGTCTTTGTGAAGCTTTTTGATCATAATTATAAGCATATCATACAATATCAAAATTACAATTACAATAGAGAGAGAGAGAGAGAGAAAGAGAGAGAGAGAGAGAGAGATGTCAATTCTGTGTCTTTGTGAGCAATATAGTCGTACAATATCAAAATTTCAAGTATGAATACCTACTTGGTATACCCGAGACTAATTTTAATGGACGTAGAACCCTCACCGCCCGCAATGTTCTCAAGTCCAAATTTGTACTCGAGGCAAATACTGTGATAAACCTGCAGAAAAGAAAAAACCGTAACCATGGCTACCATCTACATATTCTATACTATAGCTCAAGACCTGGGGAAGGAAAGAGGTGGGTGTGGCTAAAAAGGGACATGGCACATGGCTAAGGATCTACATAAAATAAAAATGGAAAAATTAACTACCAGTGTCCAAAATTAGCTTGAAATTCTAATCAGCTAGAACTTGCAAAATATTACAGCTTCAACTTAAAATGATAAATAAATCATGTTGGTTTACAATTGTTCCAAGTTTGATCAAAATCCATCAATAGATATGAAAGTTATAGAGAGTACACAATTTTACATGGACAGATATGATGATTCCTATATACCCACCTTAAATTAAGGTAAACAGGGGATATATACGGTACCCCCTCTGACCCCCTCAAACTAAGTTTACAAGGGGTATAATTATTGATTGCATGAAGCTTAGCTGTAGAACCAGGCTCCAGTTTCAAAACCATTCCTTAATTAAGGTAGTTCCATACCATGGTGACGTTGTCGTTTTGTGCGTACGGTCAAAATGTCTGATTTGACGTCTTTTTTATCTATGACGTCAAGAATGTGTGGTCTTCGGCGCCTACAGAATTATGGCGGGAACGCTGTTATGCTATCATTCAGTAGAATAATTTCTGCATTCACAAAAGACTAGAATTCACAATATCAATTCTGTGCACTATTTTTAAGAAGAAAATGTATATTGTACATAACGGAAATTAGGTAGATCTACACTGTTGAGAGTACTATTCTAAATAATTGAAAGGTTTGAGTACATTGTTTAAATTTTGAAGATGGGTTTTTAAATGCCGCTTTATGTTTGTTTCTTTCGGTGATTTTAAATACAAATAATAAGACACAAACTGACGATTCATCAATAAACATACTGTATGATATTTTTTCTCGGTGTCAAATTTTAGCAGTTTGGCAATGCTCTTGTATTTGCGTTTCATTCAGCAGCCTAGAATCAAGAACGCTTCATCAATGTATACATACGAATCCCTTTTCCATTTTTACTGATCTGTATTGGGTAACGGTTGCTATGGGTTTCTATGGGCGACAGACCATATGATATTTAAATTAGTTTTGTTTTGCACAACCAAATATCTCACAGTCAGTGATTTTGTTTATTTGTTAATACCAAATGAAAAACATTGAGTTTATAATAGTATCCTAGGACATTATTGGTAACTTCTTACGTAAGGAATTAGGCTTTTTCTTGTTTCAGGATTTTGATGCAATTTTATGAAAAAAGTAGCTTGACGACCCCCTATTTTTTGTTTCCGAAAATCAAACTTATATATTCATGTGCAATATATGTGAAAATCAGGGGTAGTATTCGACTTAGTTTTTTAAAATTCTACGAATTAACGCAAGGGTGTTACTTTTAGTTTTCCGAAAATTTAATGTTCTCTCTTGATAGGTGGCGCTCTAGAAAAATACCACGTGACCGGAAGTAAAATTCCATTGGCCCAAATAATCTTCATGACATAATGGTTAATTTAAATGCAAGATACTTTTGGTTTCTAAGCAAGACAAAAAATTATTAAAGCTTATTTGTTGATAACAGTAGTTATACTTTGATCATTTATGTCGTGAAAATAGCCACCAGGTGGCGCTTCAGAAACTCTTAAGCAAGTCGAATACCTGCCCTGAAATTTTGGCATGTTGAATGGTTTATGCCCATGTACAACATATCAAAATTTCAATATGTGTTTTCAGGCGATTTGTAAAGTATGGAACTACCTTAAGATTTTTATTAACTTAAATCTTGCAAATTTGAAATCTTATTTATTTTATTAATTTTCAAGATATTTAAGAATTTAAGGTATGAAAGCTTATTACATTTATTTTTAATTTTGATGAATCTTTTTATTTGTAGTAAAGTCAAAATTTGCTTAATTTACGTTAAAGAAAATTTTTAGTTAAGAAAAAATTCTGAAACCTCTCGGTATCTAGGTTTCAATCAACTTGGACAGATCCTAGTGTTACAGGAAAGAAAAAAATGCTGGGTAGGACCAGGGATTGATCCTGGGACCTCCTGCACTATAGGCAAGTGCTCTACCACTAAGCTACCCAGACTGCTACATTCCTCCCTTCCTTTCAACTCCCTTGAATCGAAACCACCAGATTCCACCCTGGGACCAACCTGTTGATCGGCCACTTCACATGGTTGGATGAGCCCCATAATGTAACAGGAAAGAGAACAAAATGCAGGGTTGGACTGGGGATCAAACCAGGGACCTCCCACACTATAGGGGAGTGCTCTACCATTGAGCTACCCAAACCGCTACACTTGTGTGATAGATTGTCAGTTCACTTGCCAAAGATCAGTTGTTTTATACTGACACTCCAGTTTCCTCTGCCATCCTTGAACTGACTTTTTATTGGGGCATAAAACAAGTTAAAACAGGAAAAGAAGTTTTTGTTTTTAAAACATGCCACTTTCAGAATCAATCTTGAATGAAAATTTCCAACTTGAATCATTAATTTAAGCCAGTGTTTTAAGCAATCAATCTTCAGACAACACAACTGAAATATTGGATTGGAATCAAACTTTTTTTGCCTAGTACAAAACTATTAAACTTGATTGATTAATTCTAAATGCTAACTCTTATTGATAAGGCCAAGAAAAGAGAGAAATATATGTGTTTCCACTAACGCTCTAAGAAAAATTAGGGTCAGTAGGTAGGCAAATTAACTATTTTTTTTCATTGACTGGCATATAGGGCAAAAATACCAGTTTTAGCAGTGATTGTCAAACTATTGCCATACAGACCAAATAAGGGCCTCAGGGCCAAGTGATCTAAAGTGCATGCTTATGATCATCATATTGCCTCTCGATGCTTAGGTTCAAATCCAACTAAGAGAGATCTTAATATGATAGAGTTTGTCATTTCTCTTGTTGAATGTCAGTGGTTTTCTCCGGGCACTGGGCCTAGGTTTTCTCCGGGCACTTGGCCTAGGTTTTCTCCGGGCACTGGGCCTAGGTTTTCTCTGGGCACAGGGCCTAGGTTTTCTCCGGGCACTGGGCCTAGGTTTTCTCCGGGCACTGGGCCTAGGTTTTCTCCGGGCACTGGGCCTAGGTTTTCTCCGGGCACTGGGCCTAGGTTTTTTCCGGGCACTGGGCCTAGGTTTTCTCCGGGCACTGGGCCTAGGTTTTCTCCGGGCACTGGGCCTAGGTTTTCTCCAGGAACTGGGCCTAGGTTTTCTCCAGGAACTGGGCCTAGGTTTTCTCCAACATTCCAAATCTGGCCGCCTCAATGTAAGTGCATAGATATAAGTGTAAGAGTCTTGGCTGGGGAGGGGGGGGTAAAACACCACTACTCCACTTCAGTTCAATTCAAAATTTGTAAATTTGCCTTTTCTAACCCGTATACAATATCCATATCCATCACTTGTTGTTGTTAGTTGTATTATCAATACGAATGAATTATTCATACTTATTTGATGAGATGAATATGGGAATATTAAAACTGATGTAAAATTGACTGGTAACCATGGCAACATTATATTATATTCATCTTGGGATATCTGGATATTGGACAGAATAACATGTGTGTATGTTTTCTGTGATAATATTAAAAATAAATAAATAAATAAATAAAAATTCTGAGAACTATCAGGATATTGAGATATAAATTAAATGTATCTTTTAAAATTATCACTTGTTAAAGAATTGTCAGCAAGTATAATCTAGATTTCCACAAATCTAGAATTCATTAGAAGCCAAATTTCCAAAATTTGTGAAAATATAGTCTTTTCACATTGCACTGATGCACTGCAAATGTCAAAATTTCTGCAACTTCACTTAAAACTGATGACATCTTGATATAAGTGAAATATTCTTGACTGTCAAACCCCATTCAAACAATCAAACAAAAATTGGACCAAATGCAATTTTAAACATCCAGGGGTCTCACTAAAGCAAATTTGGGACCGAAATTTGGCCCCATTCCCAATGCAATAAAGTATGTTTTTCCCCAATGGATAATGGTAATATTCCCAATTTATTTGAATGTTGTGTTTACATAAAAATGTTATGATTTCCAAATCAATTACTAGACCTTCATCTATCATAGACATATCTACAAAATGCTGTAAATAAATTCAGAGGCATGAAAGATAGACAAATAGATTTCTAATTTACATTTAATTATATTTTATGACAAGTAAAAGTCTGAAAGTAATATTTTTGCCTCCTGTAGAATTTTCCCAAAATGAGTCAAAATGCTGCCTATTTTCCCAATTCCAAGACCCCCAGCCCCATTCCAAAAGGGGTGAAAAACCCCTGCCATCACATGCATCAGTGATTTTACAGAACATACACAATGTATAGTGCACTGTAACTTTAACTTAGATATTTAGATGTACTTTTCTGTAATTGATATTTAAATGTACTTTTCTGGAATTTTGTATCTTTCATTTCTGCAATTTGATACATTTCCCCATAAAAAATCATTTCTGCATGAATTTTTTTCCCCTACAATTTTCTTGATTACAACAATTACACAATTTACCTAAATTACCTGTAATCTCTATTTTTTCAACACCTGACAGAGGAATTTGATGTATGCTTTACACATTTTAAAAATTAATCAAAAAATGTGTTTTTATATGTGGTGTCACTGAGTATACTAATTGTTAGAAGACACTAGAATGTTAAAATTTGATTAAATTTTCTGGGGTTTTTTTTTTTTGCAACACAAATGCATATATACATGTATTTACAACCGTTATTAAAAAATGTATAAAATACATATAATTATTATTGTGACCGAGACAGATTGAATGTACATTAGACTTTGGTTTGATTAAGAGTGAGGGGGTTGACAGTACATGTAAAAATATATACTAGTACACAGAGTACTTACAGAAGAAAAACTCTGAGAAGTAAAAAAAAATCAACTTTTGAAATTTTTAATTTGCATAGATATAACAAATAGAGTAATCTCAAACCTCCTGATATATATTTGGCCCAGAATGAGGCTTGTTGAGTTATGAACCAAACATATTCGGAGGGATGAGGTTTCCCTATCTTGAACCTCAAGATTGATTTTTTTTATTTAATTAGCTAAGTCTGATGAATAATGATATAAAGTTTAGAAAGCATTGTTTTAGGATATACAGCACAGACCAATCAGGAGTTTAACACTTTATATTTACATTTATGGTGTTTGGTTGTATTAAACTCTGTTTTAGACCAAATGAAGTTATACGACTATAATTACATTTGCTAATGTGACGTCACTCATCTCTTGCTGACACCTATGCCCGTGACATCATTGATAGGCTGTTCCAGGAATTGAAATTGCATGTCGTACATGACAATGTTTTAAATTTATTTCAGGATTCAAAAACAAAAATAAGATTTTCAAAAAATGCGAAATGTAAATATAACCATTGAACTGTCTAATAATGGCGTTTATAGTGCTATAACTTCCATTGCCATGCAAAGCAAACTATTCATAATGCGTTAGTGCGTGTTATTCCGTTTGCTTTGCACGGCAATAGAAGTTATAGCACTATAAATGCCATTTCTAGACAGTTCAATGGTTAATAAAAGCTAACAGTTGGTGCCACATCGACAACTCATCTTGGCCCCTAGCTACCTATATCGTGACAGTTTATCGGCAGTTGCTGTCTATGTCTCTGCAGTTTTTCTGTCATTTGCTGTCCATATCTCAGTCATATTGCAGCTGAGCTCCAACTGCTTTTTGTTAGCTCAGTGTTAAAACTTTTGACAGGTCTGTACTGCATCAAATTTTGTATTAAAGAACATCTAGACTTTATTACTGTGAAATCACTAATTTTCATGGCGTCCAGATATTTGTCATTTTTGTGGGCATTCTGACTTACAAATTTACATGTCAGAAATAGTATATATTGCAAACTTACCTTAAACTGAAACCACAAACAGTGAATTAACAATCCAATAAAATGGTAAATTTTCATAATAAACAAGAAATTTGGACACCACAAAACTAAATAATTCACAGTACCATATTCTACAAATGAGTGTAATGACCATTTCTACATGGTTTTAGCGATGCTTTTCCTGCTAATGATAGTCTAGGGACTGGCAGTGTTCATTCTAGGATTTTTCAGATAGGTTCATTTTCAAAAAAAAAAAGTCTTTAAAGAAGAAAGAAAGAAAAAACTGTTTAAAACACCATAACATCAATATTTTTGCATTCATTTAATGTTAAATATGGCCAACTAAGGTCTTTACAATGGGACCATTTGACAAAATGGGTCTATGGCCCAATGATCCCTTCTAGAATGAACACCGGGCTGGATATCATATCATACCAAGGGCATCAGAGCTTGAATCATCTAATACAGCTTATACTACAGGCGCCAAATTTCAAAGCGAATATTTGGCACCACTACCCAACTTTGATATCAAGCAAAAGGTCTAGTTGTATGAAGTCCTATTTTAGAGATTTCTAGGAAAAATATTCTTAAAGGTGACCAGCTCACCAAGGTAGCATTTTAATTTTCAGCTCAAACTACTTATAAATTAAATAGTTAAAACTTGATTTTAAATCCAGCAACTAATTTCAGATATTTCTAGATTTTTTAAGATGACCAGTTCACCAAGGTACACTTTAGGATTGTCTATGGAATTTTAGGTCCATCTACTTAAAAATTCAATCTTGTTAAGACTCACTTTCAATTCCAGCGACTAATTTGATTGGTCGTAAAACTCTCAATGCCCTAACTGCTGGTTGATCAAATGTTGGTCCAAACAAATTTTCTAACAGACTTTAAAATGATAAAATAATGAGATATTCTTGATTAAAATGTATTCAAAAAAAGAAAGTTTAATATGTAAAATGAGACAGAGGAGAGAGAGAGAGCCAACTGTTAATATCCTTGTCAATTCCAGAGAGAGAGAGAGAGAGAGAGAGAGAGGAAAGCTAGAGAGCCAGTTGTTAATATCCTTGTCAATTCCAGAGAGAGAGATAGAGAGAGAGAGAGAGAGAGGTGCTAACATTTTTGTTTATTCCACATAATATATTGTTTATAAAACGTCCATGGTGCAACATTATGGGTATTTTTTAGAATTGTATAGGGAAAATATTCTTTGTGGTGGATTCTATTAAACGCTTTAAATGGGTTCCTAATCTCTGTATGCTTAAGGATGCTGGCTGTAGGTAAGTCTTTTGCTGGTTGTTCAGTTTTATGGCATGTGAAAACAAAATATGGAAGTGGAGCTCTTTTAGTAAGGAGGAACAAAATCTCATATTATTGTATTGGCAAACAACACTGACCTGTCTGCCTGACCTTTTATTAGGACTATTCATATAGGAGGATCAACCCAATACATTTGTAGTGTTAACATCCAAGTTAATACATATAGGTACATAGGTCAGTATATCTCATGATATACACAAAATAAACACCTTTGTTCCCTATACATAAATGAACTTGGCCCGTGATAAATGCCGATTTAAATGAAAGGTCAAGCGGACAGGTCAATGTTATTTGCCTATACAACATAAAAAACACTAAAATCTGTCATGTTAAAAAACGCGTGCACTGGCGTGTGCGTGGAAATACCTATTGCTTCAAATGTATGGCATTGGAAACTACTAAAGGATCAAGTATTACATTTTTTTAATATTTTGCATTTAAATGTTTTTCAAATGAAAATTAAGATATTCTTAATACGAAAATTAAGTTGTTCTCAAAATGAAAATTCAAAATTTTAAAACTCTATACATACCCTGTAACAACTACAACAAAATCCATAATGTTCCATACGTTCCGTAGGTATGAACCGCTATGTAATACAAATCCTAAAGCTACAATCTTCAACAAAGCTTCTACACAAAAAATACCTAAAAAATACACCTCCGTGGCTTCCTGATAAAATAAAAAAAGAAGTAAAAATTACTAGGAAATTCTAAAGAAAAACACCTTAAAACTCATCCATAACTTCCTGAAAAAATACAAGGTCAAAATTAATTCAGATTCTACGCAAAAATCACCTAAAAATACACCTCCGTGGCTCCTAAAAATAGAACGATGTCAAAATTATATAATTAACTCGGCTTCTTCACAAAAATAACTAACATCCACAAGGTAAATAAAAGTACGTCATGCACGGGTTCTCCGGAAAATACTTTAAAAGTCACTTTATGCATGACACGCTGAAGTATATTGCCTGAAGCACACTGCAAAAGATCATCATTTCGCCACTCACCTACAGCTGGTGACGTCCTCATGGCTTGTATATCGAATATAAGTGAATTATTCTAGAATGTGACGTAAAACATCAATCCATCTATTCATCCATCAATCCTTTATTCAATCACTCAATCTATCATTGCTGAATAAAGCAGATAATAGTTTGCTCTTCTCGGTGCCTAGGTTCGAATTCAAATTGGGACAAATCAGAGTTAAAAAAGATTGTCAGTTCAGTTTGCCGAAGGTTGGGTTTTTCTCCGGGTACGCCGGGTTCCAAAATCCTTCAGCTGACCGCCTTTAGACTGAGGAGTAAAACTCTAGTCTCTTATGAAGGGCATCGTGACTTTATTAAGTGCCGGGTGCACGTGCATGGGGATAGAACATTTACTACTTATTTTGAAATCTTGGCCAGGTCCATCTGGGGGAACTTCTTAGATACTGGAACGTTTGGTTTCGGTTTATGCTGCTCAGTCTGTTTCAATCAATTGTTAACATCATCTGTAACGGCCACAGGTGACCTACTCTTTTTACAGACTCTACAGAGGTAACTTTAGCCCACGGTGCACTAAGACACGGAGCCTCGGTTTTGAGTCTCATTTAGTCCGACTTATCAGCCCACTAAACCCCATTTTAATTTTTTACTGGTTTTTTTTTTTGTGGACCAGCCCACTAAATCCCATTTTAATGTTTGACTTCTTGGGGTTTTGTGGACCACCACAACCCCCTAACAAGTAAAAAAATTAAAATAAGGTTTAGTGGACTAGTCGGACTAAGTCTCATCCGAAAGGCTACTGAGTAACGATCTTTTTACAGCTCTAGTATGGACATCTCAGAAAATTTCCAAGTCCCGAGTGTGGTTCGAACCCTTAAACCATTGATTTCGAAAGCCAGCGACAGTACCACCACTCGACCATGTCCGCCCATTAATCGAGCACTCTACAAACTGCTAAAAAAAGGGGGGGGGTATCGTTATGTCGGCGTCAACCAGAACAGTCTCTGAACAATATCGGATAATGAATCCGTTCTGAATACGACACATTTTTTCTCTTTTTCTTTAAACCAAGATCAATACACAAGGTCTTAGGGGGTTGTAATAGGCAGACAATTAACTCCCAGACAGTTTTACCAGCAAAAGGATTCATCTTAGCACATTCAATTGCCTTTATTTAGAAGCCAATCACCGCATGATGTCGACAATATTTAAATTTCATATATAGAATTTCAGGAGAAAACGAGAAGATGGAAATGAGTATTTTAGAGTTACGCAGTAATTGATGGATGTATGCCGTATAAGATTTCTTATAAATATTTATTGGGAAATTTTCAGCAAAGAAATAAGAGTTTTGTCGTTTTAATCCCGATGCATTGATCAGAAATAGTCCAATGTCGTCATAATTATAGTACATGGATTTGTATTTGAACATCCTACTAAAAAACAAGAACGTCGCTATAAAAAACAGGAATTAAAATTTCAAAGGGGCACAACTCTTAGAAATTTGACAGAGTTACTTTCTCTTCCGGTGTGCACAATGTCATATCCGGGTAATGATATATACCAAGTTTAGAAAAATATTATAAACGGAGTGTTCGTGCCGTATGGGTTCGAATCTCACTCTGGGCAGATCGTAGTTATAAAAAGTTTGTCAGTTCGCTTGCAGAATTTCGCAGGTGAATTGTTTTCTCTGGACACTCTGGTTTCCTCTAGCATTCCAGAACTGACAACCTCGATATGAAGTGAAAGAATCTTGGCCGAGACATAAAACGTCATTACTACATTATATTACTTATGTTTTACAAAGCTACAATATGTTGCACAAAAAATATTATTTTTTTAAACTATTATTTTGCTGGCGTAAGTTAGTTTTTGTCAATAAATGAATCATACATTTATTGCAATTATAAAATATTAAAACTCTAAATTTTGTTAGTGCGTCATGATGAACATAGTCATTAACCATTATCACAACAATTAAAGTTTCTTTGATGTGATGTGTTCAAGTATTAACTACTACGATGGGAACAGCTAGAACATTAGAATCATATTTATAAAAATGTCCGTTCCAGTGAGGTTAGAACTCCACACGCC
Source organism: Anadara kagoshimensis (assembly GCA_021292105.1). Lineage (NCBI taxonomy): Eukaryota > Metazoa > Mollusca > Bivalvia > Arcoida > Arcidae > Anadara > Anadara kagoshimensis. Next base: position 5,764,831 of record CM037859.1, read on the forward strand.
TTGCCTTTGAAGGCCAGTGACATAACCAACCTGTTACCAGTCATGCCCGGCTACAATATAATACTTAACACATGTATCATATACATTTTTTCAAAAACATTATCATTAAATGAATTAAAAAATTATGACAAATGTACATTAAATCCGCTACTTATATATCTTTGAATTTGATTTTCAATATTTAAAAATTATTTGCAAATGGAGTTCGCCGCTGTACCACGTCAGTGATACCCTCTAACATTTCTGCGGAATAATTATTTTTATTGGGATAATAAATCATATCAATTCACGTTTTCCCGTAAAAAAAAACATTTTTCCAGGAATTCGTAATGTAAACTTTTAACGTTAAGAGGTATTGATCAAGTGGTACGACGGCAAATCATACAGTCAGCCAAATGACTAATTATGCTTTGGGGGTTGTCTACAAATATGTTAATGACCTCATAATAGTTAAGGACGTCACAGTATTATACTTACTAATTGTAAAGCTAGTGGAGTTTTGTCTTCTGCCGGCAGGTGTTCTTCTAAAGCCAGAACTATACAGTTAGCAATAATTGTCAGCAATACCATGTACTCAAATGGCGTACAGTGGGTTAAGGAAAACGATGCAAAAGTTGACAAAAACAAACTAAAAAAACATTTCATGCTCACATATGTGGATACTAGTTATATGAGTAAATATACATTTATAAAAAATAACAAGTTTTGTTTTCATTGTACAAAGGGTAATTTATGCTAAAAATAAAATCAAAAATAAAATACTGGTCAATCCTTGTCCAAATCACAATCCTAAAACAAAGTAAATACTTTGAAAACCGGAAAACGTGGAATTCGAACAAGGAAGTGAGACCGGATGTCCCGAAAGGGTAAGTACCTAACTGTTTAGATAGCTACAACTGTCATAATAAACATTCGAGAAAAAAGGGAAGGATGAATAATATGACATCCTAACTCTTCACGGACAACAGAATATCAACTGGAATATATTTCAGATAATAGAGTATCGACGAAAATGTAAACTTTAAAATAAAATTTAACCCGCCCATACTTAAAATCAACAACAAACAGCTAGATTAAAATAATGATGATGATGATGGTGGTTTTTTTTGCGGTCATATTGACATTTTTGCAAGTGTGCCCATAAGTAATTCTATTACATATGTCATGCATGTTAAGCTGTAAATTCAATCCCTATCGATCGGAAGATCAGTTTCTACTCCTTTTCGTTAGCTCAGTGTTATAGTCCGATCACATTTCAGTGATGAAAAAACATGTTTTGAATGGGTGGTGCGATTCAAACTTAGATATCTCACTAGATATAACTCCAATAGACTTAGAGTTCACATGTATTATTGGAACATATTTTTCCAAATTTTGAATAATTTTTTGCAAATATTCTCAGCTTTTTCAATTTTTTGCTTTTAATTTATATGAATAAATTTTAATAAACTTTTTCGAGAAAAGTTTGTTTAGAAATTAATACTTGTTTGTTTGCAGTCTTGTTTTAAAGATAAGTATTTAAAAATACTATTTTTCTATCTGCATGGTTAAATTTTTAATATTCACTGTAGTTTTTGAGTTTTTAGCAATTAATTGAAAGGTAGCAGTTGCCCCTTTCATATGTTGATATGGCATATTCGACAATTCATTTATAACTGGGCTCTGATTCGCTAATACGTATTCACGCGATACGGGTTTATACAGGTGTTTCTATTCCTAACAAGTATACGTCACGGACTGACCCATTGCACTTGTTTATGAATGGACAACAGGTAAAACAGCACAAACATTAAAATAGTGAATAATATTGTTTGGCCTAGACCGACAGAATGTTTTTATTTAATGTTTTAAAACTACAAAACCTTCAAGCTCATCTAACACCGCGATTTTTGTCTCAAAAGATGTAGTTATTGGCGATAAAGCATTTTACTACGTGATACGCATCGTCTGAATTCAGATGCACGTCTAATAAAACGGGTTTTGTTTTTTATAGTCTGGTGGAAAAAAATTGAAATTTCACAATAGGGGGACATGAGTGTTCAAAGCTGGCAACATAGCTGTCTTATATCATCATAGGTTAGGGGTCAAGAATCAACCTGTTGCCAAGCTGATCGACCCTTGGTTTAGTAGATAAAAGGTGAAAGGTCAGATAGTGTTTTTCCCCAAAAATTAATCTTTATTAGTTTATAGCTGTCCAAATATATACTTTCTGAGATTTAAATAAATCAAATAAATCTGTTCTCATGCAATCATAGCATTTCATGTATTTTAACATTGACTAGGAAGCTAATTTAGACTGTTTAGGCTAAAATTTAAATATTTCAATGTTATTTTTCAAAATTCTGACACAAGCTTCAAGATAGAATAAAATAAATGTATACATTAAACATCAAAGCATGAATCAAAATGCTAAAATATAATTCTTTTGTAAATACATGGCTGTGATTAAAACAAATATATTGTTTAAAAGTTTAAAATCAAAGTACCGCAAGTACTGTAATCGGCAAGGCATAGTCACGAGAATCTCTGGAATATATCAGTCACATTTAACGATTTGTCTTCATTCATTAATATCACTATATGTGGCATTATCATTCAAAGGGTTCAACCAATCAACGGTTCAACGGTCCCATTGCAAGTGCATACAGCCACCCACTTTAAATTATGTGCCCTACACGTACATCTTGTAGTGCAATATGATTTATATAATTTACATTTCAGCAATGCATGACATGATTTTGGTAAAGGTTATTTTCTCATTAAAAACCCCTACTGTAGCTCGATTGGTATAGCGCTCACTCTCCGTATGTGGTGAGCCCTGGGTTCGAACCCTAGTTGGGTCTGACCAAGACTTGAAATAAGGTAGTGACTGTTCTTTTGCCAAACACTCGGTATTTAGTAACGAAAGTCACGAGATCCTTTGAGAAGATCTTAAAATCCGATGCCCCGTGCCAAGGCGGGTGTAACATGTTTAGGGACTTTTCCTGCACATTTCCTTAAGTTCACTGCAAAGGTAAAATTTCTGCCACTTAACCTATAGCTGGTGACGTGTTGACATGACTGAAATAAGTAAAAGCCCGTAAAACCCCATGCAATCAATCAATTTATAATTTTCTCATTAAAACTGTGTTTAAGTCACATTCAGACTCGCACTAAGGTAGCTGCCCAAGAATAATCTTGAACATCAGGAAAATACTTAACTTAAGTCCAAAAAGTTAAGTTTTGTTCATGATCCTTTGACCTGTAATTGTCTTAGAAAAGTTAAAGTTCAAAGTAAGATTTAAGCAAAAAAAAAAAATATATATAAGTTTAATTTGTGAAAAAACTCAGATTTATTTATAAAAACGTATTGTTTCGTGGTCCTGTTGCCAGATGACAAGACAAAATAGCTATACTGACTGTATCTGTATAATTCTATCAAGTGTGTTCTCTTTTTCTGGTGGAAATATTAGTGAACTGTTGAAACACGAACTATTCCTAGTGTCGCTTTCTATACCTGATACATCAGAACCCTTGTTATCTGCAGCCGACGAGTCGGATCTTCAAAATATCCCTGGGGAAGAAGTTTGCATGGAGACATCACTACCAAAATAATTAATGGTCAAACTTTAGTTGTAGCACCGGGAAAACGGAAAGGCATCAATACATTCGGCGAGTTAGGAAACGCACAAACTGTTTTTATCCATGCGAAAGATAAATGTATTAAAATTTATGTCATTATGATAGATATGACAACTAATCCATCAAAGGTGAAACCATCTAGAGATAAAAGAGGATCAGATCCCCGTTCTGTTAGAAGAATTATTGATAATTAAAATGTCCCTCTGCCATCAAATTGGTAAGATTTTATCAGTCACTAAGAAAACAAATAGGATCTTGTAGTAATCCAAGACACTTCTTTGCTTAGCTGAGGGTATCAGGGGGTCCAACAGACAGCATGTTTAATTTATACAGAGGAAGGAGTGTAACCGTTTTAAAGCTTTACACAAGGAAGACGATACTAGAATTGTTCCCCATGGTGTTGATGCTTACATGCAAGGCTATAAAAGAACAGTTGTTGTCTGTCGTGATACTGATGACTTATTCTTCTGTTGCTTTTAAATGAGGAAGTATGATTCCAGACCGGGACATCTAAAATTCGTCCCTGTTCATAGCATAAAATTATGTCCTCTGGAGAGGAATAAGCTCCCAGTATTTCATGCAATTACAGACTGTAAGACTATCAATTAACTTTCTGGACATTCTAAATACAGCATTCCGTGTTTCCAGGGAAAACACAGATCTTCTTCCCACTCTTGCAAGAGGATTTTTTCTGAACTTGTGAGTGCAGATGCCTTCATTGAATGTACCTAGCGAGGATTTTTCATCTACGATGTAACTGTTCCTCTCAGGGGAAAAGTACACTTGAAAATTTGCTTCCAACATCATATGCAACCGACCTACATATTCAACGTGCACATTATTAAACTGATGTTTGGCTGCATTTAGTTATACCTGGTATTTTTTCCAGATCTCCCGTCACCTATAGGACACGGATGATGCTAATCTCACTAACTTGTGTACTGTATGCCTTTCACTCCCAGTGGAGGTTAGTCCATCGACAAAATCCCTCAAGCTGGCTCTGTTCTGCGCAATTTTACCCCCTCTGTTTCAATTCCAGAAAACTTGTCTCAAGATGTCTTTTATTCTTGTGTGTTCCATTTCAAAGTTTTGTGATGTTGTTGGCAGGTGTCTTGATGGTGTGACCTATCCATTCCCAATGTCGCTTTTGTGTTTATGTTTCAAAACAACCTTGTTTTGTGATCCACCATAAACTTTTCGTTACTAAATCAAATCTTTCAGTACCATCAGTACTTTGATTTCTTTTTTTAAAAGTGGATTTTTATTTAAATACGGGCAATATGATTCAGTAAAATTATTTTAACAGAAGTCTAAAGTTTTGTTAAACAATTTCAAATGCACAAATGTGTTTATACTAGTATTTATTTGCCACAATTAATCATATTTGTAAAGGTCAAATTTGTGTGAAAGCGTCTAATCTTATTTTTCATGGAAAACTTTGAAAATAAGTGACTGAATTAGTTGGATATGACTTTCTTTTAATTTGAAGATACCACTTACATATTTAGAAGACAAAATGTATAAAGAAAAACTTCTGTAAGCCATCTTGAATTTGTGTATAGGTCAATATGGGCATTTTCACTTGAACTTTGCACCCATTGACCTTTAGCTGCCCCACAATGGCCCCTGGTGAAATCTTGCTTGGCAACAAGCCGATTCTACCAAAGTAAAGTTCAAAGAAGGTTATGACATAGCTTGCCACCTTTGAACACGTTGTCCTCCCTACATCGAAAAATAAGCGTTTTTTTTCAAAATCCTCTACCAGACTATTAGACTTAATATAAGAAATTTAATCAAATTATTTAAACACGTGTTATAAAAAAAACAGATCTTAATATATCATTAAGGAAATTTGAGGTTAGTAATCCACGATCTTTTCAAGACCACGCCGCTGGATAAGTGATCGGACTATAAACTTTGGATAAGTGATCGGACTATAAACTTTCGACAGGTATGTATGTAATTTCTAGGTGGGTTGCGTTTTTACTACATCCACACCAAAAATCGTCATATCAGAGTACAACACCACAATCGTACGCGTTATATCAGAGTACAAAACACAGTCTGGACAGAAATGCATGACAAACAGATTCATCATTACAATGTCATGGAGTTGAAATCGATATTAATTATAACCGAGTTCCTGTCGCTGTTACCTGTATAGACAATTACCGTTATCTCAGGTAAAACTCTTAATTCAAATAAATCGCATCGATCTACAGTACAGACCTGTCGAAAATTTAACGCTACGCCTGACGAATAGGTGCTGAATCGACAGCCCCCTCGTAAACTATACCTATATCGGAAAGAGTTCCAAACTTTTAATTTCGACTAAAAATGACGAAATCAAGCAATTTTGAACATTTTTGTGAAAAATAATTTTTCAAAAAATTTTCATAGAATTTACTAGGTCGGGTACAAAAGGAACTCCTACCCCTATATCTCGACAGGCTTCCCGGCAGCGTCTATTTCTCTCTCGGTAGATATTCGGCCACTAGCTTTCAATGTCTCCGTCACTTGACGGCCGAACTTCGACTGTTCGTTACCTCAGTGTTAAACTTTCGACAGGTCTGTACTCTGTACTGTTACTGTATAATAACACAATAATAGACCGGTATCGGAGTTCATTGTTTGTATTCTATTCCATAATTAAGTCTATTAACGCAAGGTTAGGAACTAACGATAAAACTAGAGCAACCTTTGCGAGAAACAAATGTCCTCAGTCCCCAACATGACTCACGAGGGCTAAATCTAAGGATTTGAACTCGATATAACTAGAGCAACCTTTTTGAAAGACAAATGACCTCAGTCCCCAACATGACTCACGAGGGCTAAATCTAAGGATTTGAACTCGTTGATATAACTAGAGCAACCTTTTTGAAAGACAAATGACCTCAGTCCCCAACATGACACATGCGGGCTAAATCTTAAGATCTTAACTCGTATACTGCATTTGTCCTTAAGATAAAACTAGAGTAACCTTTGTGAGAGACAAATGACCCCAGTCCCCAATATGACACACGAGGGCTAAATCTAAGGATTTACACTCGTTAATTTGACCTTAAGATATAACTAGAGCAACCTTTGTGAAAGACAAATGACCCGAGTCCCCAACATGACACATAAGGGCTAAATCTTAAGATTAGATCTCCTGAATTTGACCTTAAAATAAAACTAGAGCAGCCTCCACTAGAAGGGGGTTTTACCGGAATAGTTGCGAAATTCCGGAATAGTAAGACACTTTCCGTAATCTTTGCGAAAATCCGGAATGTTTAGATCAATTCCGGAATTTTTAGACCAAATCCGAAATAATCGGACAAAATCCGGAATAATTGTCAAAATCCGGAATAATAAGAATATTTTTAAGGTAAATTTTACGGATTCTAAAATTCCGGCAAGTGTCTGATTATTACGGTAACTTGTCTGATTATTCCGGTAAAAGACTGATTATTACGGTAAAAATCTAATTATTCCGGAAAATGTCCAATTATTACGGTAAAAAAAATTTTAAATATTATAATTTTTTAGAAAATTTCCCGTAATAATTGGACATTTGCCGGAATAATTAGACTTTTTCCGTAATAATCGGTCATTTTCCGGAATAATCAGACACTTACCGTAATTCTTAGATTACGGAAAACTTACCGTAACAAAATAGTCCAATTATTCCGGATTTTGCCTGATTATTCCGGATTTTGCCTGATTAATCCGGATTTTACCGGTTTATTCCGGACTTTACCTGATTATTGCGGATCAATTTGGTTTATTCCGGATTTGGTCTGATTATTCCGGATTTTCGCAATTATTCCGGTAAAACCCCCTTCTAGTGCTCTTGGAGAGATAAATGACCCCAGTCCCAAACATGAAACATGAGGGCTAAATCTAAGGATTTGAACTCGTTAATTCGACCTTAAGATATAACTAGCACAGCCTCTGTGATATACAAATGACCCCAGTCCCCAACATGAAACATGAGGGCTAAATCTAAGGATTTGAACTCGTTAATTTGACCTAAAGATATAACTAGAGCAACCTTTGTGAAAGACAAATGGCTCCAGTCCCCAACATGACACATAATGGCTAAATCTTAAGATTTGAACTCGTGAATTTGACCTTAAAATAAAACTAGAGCAGCCTCTTGGAGAGATAAATGACCCCAGTCCCCAACATGACACATGAGGGCTAAATCTAAGATTTAGACTCGTAAATTTGACCTTAAAATAAAACTAGAGCAGCCTCTTGGAGAGATAAATGGCCCCAGTCCCCAACATGACACATGAGGGCTAAATCTTAAGATTTGACCTCGTGAATTTGACCTTAAAATAAAACTAAAGCAGCCTCTTGGAGAGACAAATGGCCCCAGTCCCCAACATGACACATGAGGGCTAAATCTAAGATTTGAACCCGTTAATTTGACCTAAAGATATAACTAGAGGGGCCTCTGTAAGAGACAAATGGCCTCAATCCCCAGCATGACACATGAGGGCTAAATCTAAGGATTTGAACTCGTTAATTTGACCTAAAGATATAACTAGAGGGGCCTCTGTAAGAGACAAATGGCCTCAATCCCCAGTATGACACATGAGGGCTAAATTTAAGGATTTGAACTCTTTAATTTGACCTAAATATATAACTAGAGCAGTCTACGTGAGATACAAATAGCCCTAGTCCACAACATGACTCACGAGGACTAAATCTTAAAATTTGGTCTAAAGATATAACTAGAGCAGTCTTTGTAAGAGGCAAATGGCCTCAGTCCCCAGTATGGCACATGATGGCTAAATCTAAGATCTGATCTCGTTCATTTGACCTTAAGATAACTAGAAACCTCTATAAGAGACAAATGGCTCCAGTCCCAAACATGACACATGAGGGCTAAATCTAAGATTTGAACTCGTTAATTTGACCTTAAGATAACTAGAGCAACCTTTGTGAGAGACAATTGACCCCACTCCCCAACATGGCACATGAGGGTTAAAATCTAAGATATGAACTCGTTAATTTGACCCCAAGATATAACCAGAACAGACTCTGTAAGAGACAAATGGCTCCAGTCCCCAACATGACACATTTGAGATAAATCATTTCGTGAATTTGACCTTAAGATATAACCAAAGCAGCCTCTTTGTGAGACAAATGCGTTACAGCGTTAAGCTTTCGACAGGTCCCAGTGGCGTAGCCAGCAAAAAAAAATATGGAGCAAGGATGCTGCCGGTGCGTCCACGCGAGGGGGTCCGGGAGCATGTTCCCCTTTAACATTTTGAAAAAGAGAAACAAAATTAGATGCATTTTTCTGCAGTCAATGAAAATGTACACGTCTAGATCTTATCACTCGATTGAGACAAAACTATTGGGTTATCACTACTAGACTGACCTAGAACCAAACAAACAAAAAAAAAAAAAAAAAAAAAAAAAACCACTATTTTACCTGGATTTTGCTGGGTTTTAATTTTTCAATTTTTTCCATGTCAACAGGTTGTCAATACAGAGAGACGTTTCTATCATTCTATCAGTGTAAACGACATATTACATAATGACATGTACCGAGATGTTGGATTAATTTTTTAAATATAAAAAAATATTTGCAAGCACATGATTATTGGCTTATATGCACGCTACGCTACTGGGTCCGTACTGTATATATCTGATTCCGCCATCATGGCTTGTATTTCTCTAAATAACGGACTATATGTCATGTTTATATAATATGCACTCCTTCAAACATTGATCTTCCCTCATTGATTTGTTTGTAAGTAACCCATACAAATATGAAGGCTAGAAAGTGATTCATGCTAAAGGCACTCCTTTCATTGCATGTATTACATAAGGGAGAAAAATCTAATTTATTTCGATTGTATGCACATCTACTAGTAGATGTGATGTGTATTGGTTCATCGACTGGTATCTTACGTATTTTACAGTATGCACGAAAAAGTATATTGGCTTTTATGTTGGTTTTTCCATATTAATATTCATAGACCTAAACGGTAAAAAAATCTCTAGATTGTAGAAATAAGAAAAACCACATATTGTTACAAGAGACACACTTAAAATATCGGATAATTAGCAATAGAATAATATAGAAAAGCTGACCAAGCAAGTACATGGTTCCCCACGTCAGGGAAAAGTCAAGGCCAGAGAATTAAAAAAAAGTCTCGGGGAATTTGGGAAAATAAGAAAACGTTAGGAAATTGTCGGGGAATTGTGAATGAAAGCAAGTGTGGGAACCATGAAGTAATCTTTAAAGGTCAAGGTCATCCATTTTCGCAGACAGATCCTTCCTGTTCTAATGTTTGAATGAATAGATAAGGCATCTAATATTTGCACTGAACCAGCTCTGATATTATGAAGTTTTTAGCTGTGACATTTCCATCTATTTCCTTTATTCGTTAACACGAGATTTTTTATTCATGAATATTTCAGAATCTGGTTAGAGTTCATTTTGTTTCATGAAAAGCAGTTGTACGTATTTCTGATTAAGTCAATTAAAATTTGTCAGCTGAAAAGCGAAGCAAAATTCGTCCAAAATGATCTTTGTATCTGCTGCCACATACATATAGCGTCTTCAAAACAAAAGAATTCCCAACAAAGGGAATTAATTACTCCATAACTTCTGATCGATCAACAATCACGTTTAGGCTTAATCAATCACATATGCTGTCGTTTTTTATATACTGGTTGATAGACATGTGGTTGGGGGCCATCTTCACACCGGAGAAAACTCAGCGTAAAAACGAAGGAAAGATTTTTTACCCTTTATTAATTAAATAGAGCTAAACTTGACAAAGACAAGTGTCTGTTGGGTTATTATAAGTATTGTGATATTACTAGATCTTGTCTGTAGGGACAACATTAATTTTCGCTGGTAAGATACAGCGTGACATGACAGATAGTAGGAGAATAAAGCGCATTGATTTTTGTTTTGCAACTGTAGCTTGGACACGCCGTATTTAATCATAAAGCGATGGCTTGCATTATCCTGAAGTAATCGTATATGTCGGATGTTTGTCACACACATGTAACCGTCTAATAAGATTCCAATATCTTTACAATTTGTCCTGCTGCAAAAATTCTTTATATTTTTTAATCGCAAGGTGCAATATGTATGATACAAAACAGGTGATTTTTAATTATTTTTGTGTTATTTGCCACAGCATTAACATTTTTAATATTCTCAAGAATCAATTTTAAGTCAAGTTCATTTTTAAGACTTGTTACTAATTTTAGAAATACTACAGTGATAGCCATTTTAGTGTTTGCCAGCAAGACCTGTCAAAACAAAGCCCACCCCATCCCATTTTAATTTCATGTCAGTAAGCCCCATCAACAACGCCTACCCCCCCCCCCCCAGGTCCCTATCCAGCTCGGTATATCACATTATTTTGTCTTCACTCAGAGCTTAGGCCACGCCAGCTTCGCTGTTTCTGACAGCCTAAAGTAGCGATATAGAACGAGCCAAATCACAGTACATTTCTATACATCATCAAAAAAACCAGACATGTCCAAATCAAAATCCCAAAGCAAAATAAAATCTTTGAAACTGACGAATATTATATACAGTATACATATAAATGTATATATATTTTACATGTATGTTGCTGATGAAAATAGGTTAATTTTATTTTGTTTAAAACATTTAACAAACAGAACGTGACAAAACTATAAAGCACCTGTTGTATGATATATTGTTTAATTTTCTGAATGAGTCATATTTTAAATTATTTAAATATATGTCAGTGTTCTTTTAAGACAATGTCCGGTACAACAACTCCGAAAAACTAATGAAAATGATATGGATTACTACTGTCCATGCCTCAAGAAAGGAACAACGTTCTTGTTTATTTTCCTGTCATTTATAAATAAATAAATAAATAAAGAAAGAAAGAAAGAGAGAAAGAACGGAAAAATCAAATAAAAGAGAAAAAGAAATACAAAACAAACATACTAATTCATGACTGAACCACTATCCAGAAGCAAAGTAAAAACTTTGAAACTGACAAAATAGGCAAAACACCAGCATGGAAGTGAGAGAAATAATGAACTACATATTACCAACACAAGTTAAAGTTAATAAAGCATTATTAGATTAGATTATATTAATCCTAAAGATCAGATAGCCAGAGAAAATCACCAACCTTGAGTTATGAGAGAAGACCAAACAACAACCTATAGCGATGGAGCTATCAAAAAGGAAATGGCGATGGATAGGACACACACTGCGAAAGCCAACAGATTCAATTACAAGACAAGCACTGCAGTGGAACCCTTAAGGGAAAAGAAAAGTCTGAAGGCCAGGAAACATCTGGCGGAGAAACCTGCAAACAGAAATGAACAGAGAGGGATATAAATGGCAAGATCTGGTAAATTAGCACAGAATAGAACAAGATGGAGGAGTGTTGTCGGTGGCCTATGTACCTCCCTGATACTACACGCATAAGTAAGTAATTATAAGTAAAAGCATTATTAGACAAAATATCAATATCGCGACAGAAAACATACACATTAGCTACTGCTTCTTCAACGAACAATAGTTATTATTGTTTGATACACAGATAATTGTAAAGCAACATCAGTATCAATAAAAAAGCACTCAGAAGAACTCGACCGCTAAGATAAAAAACTTTAGGCTATCAAACACAAACATACTAATCCATGCTCGAATCGCAATCCAGAAGTAAAGTAAAAACTTTGAAACTGGGTTAAACACGTGAACTTCCATCAGGGAAGTGAGGCCAAATGCTCCGGAAGGGTAAACAACCCCTGTTTAGCTAGCTACACCCGTCACACGTGTAATCAAAATTGAGTGAAAGGAACATTGAACTATGGAAATTTTATCCAGGTTAATTTTGGATACAGAGACGTCATACTTATCAACAATATTGTGATGACGGCCACAAAACTTTTCGAGGTCCCTGATAAGCAAAGGCTTGCAATATCCTTCGGTCAACAATTTATATAAGTTAGTTCTCAACACACAGGAGATCCGCTATTGTTGTTACAGCGAACAACATTTAACGCTTGTTAAAAAGCAATGTAGAACAATTAAAACACATCAAGAGATATCAGAAGTACAGTACAGACTTGTCGAAGGTTAAACACGGAACTGACAAAAAGGGAGTCGAAGCTCGGATGACGGGGAATGGAGTGGTGGTGGGCAAAAAGTGCCGAGAGTTGGACAACAACCGAAAAGCTAACACCATATAACTTACTAAAGACCGAGGTGACCTAAATATTTGTCACGTATTCGTCAGCTTTCGACTGTTTTGTGCTGTACACTATCTGTCGACTATTAAAACTTAAAAAAACGCAGCATATCATCTATCTTGCTACAGCACAGATGAATTACTTCTGTTTCTGAATCAGCGAATAACAAGTTTGCCATTCATTAAACAGTAAAATAAAAGCAATATAGCTTAAAGAATCAATTTTTAAGACAGCCTTCATCCATCAAATCCTATTTAATTTTGATTCATTACTAAAGTCTTTGAGGATTGCAGCAATTTATCAGATTGTCAAAGTTGTATCTAATATCCCACCGAGAACATGTGAACCGAGGATTTTTTTAAAACTTTTTCAAAGACGGAAAACAATCTATTAGGAATTCAACACCGTCATTTCTCTCCAATAGTAATAATTAATTCTGCGAGTCGTGACACTATTGTTGAGAGGGTTGAACATCAAGTGAATTCTCTTTAAAAACACATGTCATAAAGGCTATGAGATTTTTTTTACATGTTGTTAAAACTGCGGCCTATAAGACACTTGATCTCATTATTCGTTATAAACGTAGTGAGAATTTTATTTGATTCGTTTTACATGGATGTAAACAATTTACCATCGATTTTGTGAACATTATACAGACATGTCTTAATTTTAACCGATTGACCTAATGAAAAGGAATCGAATCTCGACGACAGAGTTGCCGAGGTATGGATAGGTAGTGGCCGAAATGTCTCCGAGAGATAGACAAAAGATGCTGAAGAGCTGCTGAAATAAAGCTGCTAACGGGAGACGGAGATAAACTGCACATTTTAAGTAAGGCAAATTTTGCAGTTGCTGACATATATAGCTAACGTGGGGATCGAATTAAAACCTAAGGCAATTTACACAGCAGCCGAAAAGCTGCTGAAATATAGCGAACGAGGGACGGAGATAAACTGCACGTTTTAAGTAAGGCAATTTACACAATTGTTGAAAGCTGATGAAATATCACTAACGAAGGACGAAACTACTGCACAATTAAATAAGACAATTTTCAAAACTGCCGAAAGCTGATGAAATATAACTAACATGGGGCCGAATTAAAATCTGAACGTTTAAAGTCAGGCAATTTTTACAACTGCTGAAAACTGCTGAACTACATAGCTATAGATATGGATCGAGATAAACTTCACGTTTAAAATAAGACAATTTTCACATCGATTGTGTGTTCATTTAATCCATTAAATCACAATAAGAACATTTTTCAAATAAGTGTAACCACAACGTGCCCGGAAAACATTTATATAAATAACTACAGGGACTGACATTAACTCCAATCTCTTATACATAATATGAGACCATCCAGAGATATAACATAACTATTTGCTTAATCGATTAAAAATGTATCGATCCATGCTATACTTAAATTACAGTACAGACCTGTCAAAAGTTTAACATTTACCTAACGAATTAGTGCTGCTGAACCGGCAGTTCATCTCTGTGTCTCGTTGGCTTTTAAATAGCTATTATCTGTCTCTTAGCAGCTTTTTGGATACTAGGTACCCAATTTTTTGCCACTCGGCAGCTGAGCCCCTTCTCCCTTTCGTTAGCTCAATGTTAAACTTTCGACAGGTCTGTACTGTAGGGAATAATGTTACACGGTATTTATATATATAGTGCAGACCTGTCGAAAGCGTAACATAGAGGTAATTGAGGGATGCAATGTGGTCTAGATATGGATAACTTGACACTAAAAAACATGATATACATATAGCATAGCGAACAAGGACCTGGTGAGCTGAAAATTTGGCACTATTTCGTTCGCTTATAAGTGTTAAATTTTCGTCAGGCCTGTATTGTAAACTTGTAATAAAATAATAAACATATCCGCACCGACAATGAGTTTTTTTGTTTTGTTTTCTTTTGTTGTATGTTATTAAATGGTAAATAATGAAAAAGTGAAATTTAAAACAACCAGAGAACAACCAAGAACATTGAACAAAAAGCAATGAAAGAAAAGAACAAAGGAAACACGACTGATGATTATGGACTTTTCCGATTACGGATACTGGATATACGATTAAAAAATGGAATTTGCAAATGAAAAACTTGAAGTACTTGGCATGATTCAAGGCAGTCAAGAAAACAACTAGCACATTTTATGTGATTAAACATTTGATACACCATTATTTATCAGTGGGTTTACTGACAAAATAAAAAAAACTATACCCCCGCTTTTAAATTCAACCATTGGCCGCACATGTTGGACAATGAACAAGTCGGTAAATAGTAATTTGATGTAAGACAAACTCAAAATCGGTGCTTGTGGTATTGGTCCTCATACTGATTATGAGTGGCCGTGTTTAGTAGTTGCTGAAAAATTGTTACTATTTTTGTTTCGGACAGAGGACATATGTAAATAAGTATACAATTTTGATTACACACGTGGCGGGTGTAGCTAGCTAAACAAGAGGTGCTTACCCTTCCGAAGCACCCGGCCTCACTTCCCTGGTGTCTAACCTAACTTTTCAGTTCCAAAGTTTTTACTTTGCTTCTAGATTGTGATTCGGACATGGATTAGTATGTTTGTTTATGATTGATACCCCTCTATTTTGAGGCAGGGGTATAAAAACAGCATCCCAACAGGTTTTGTTGAAAATTCGCATAGGGAACTTTTTATGCTAAACATTAAGTTTTTATGAGCAATATCAAAGGAATGACATCAAATAAAGGATCATATTTAATTAAAAGTACGGAACTATAAGGTTCATAATCCATAAAATCCATGGCGGTTCACGTCCAAATATCAATAACCAGAACAACAAAATTGACAGGATGTCGTCTGCTTGCTTCATCAGAAGTCTCATAATCAAAGATAGGACACGAATGGAATTAACACTGTAGAAGAAATTAATAAACACGTGAGAGGGATTATCTGCTAATTATTAATGATTCTGTTTGAATCAATCAACGTGGAGGTTGAAATTTTACTTCCAAAAAAAGTGTAATAATAACGAGTACTAATGTAATGATGGATGCATCATTACAAATAAGGCGCCCAAACGAATAAAAATCAAGAATATTAAACTTGTAATATTGAGATTTGATTTTATATATAGAAGTAGTACATGAATCCAATTGGTTGAAATTCAAACAATAGGCAAAGTTGATTGACATCACCTATATCAATATCACAACCTGTTGTTTTGATGAGCTAATGATGTGTTGATTTTAAATTAATCCAAGCATTTACCCATGTCATATCATATTGACAACTAAATGCAGCTACTCTATCGAATTGAATGAATCATGCCCCAGGGATAACTGATCATTAGTTTTGCTTATAAAACAGACTTAGCTTGAGAGCTTTTGGACATGGATCAGTGATTACTTAAGTATCCTAAACAATGAAAATTCATGCTTATTGTTTTAATTCTTAAACAAAATGATAGCAACCATCCATGAAGAAAACTATAGTTTGAGGGTGGGGATCTCAAAGTTAGTACCTAGACCTACCTGTCCCCAACCTCCTATTGAATGACCATATGGGTTTACTTAAGTATCAATCTATTCAACTTTTCGTAAAGAAAAGAAAAACATATGTTAGGGGTGGGGATCTCAACTGATCAAAAGTAAGTACCCAGCCCCGCCTGCCCCCACCTTCCTCTGGAATAACGTCATTCGTATTTCTGCAGTATCATTCTATTCAACTTTAAAAGCCGAACCGGAAAATATATAGTTTCAGGATGGGGATATCAACCATTTAAAAGTTAGTACCAAGCCCCGCCTATCCCCACCCTCCATCAGGAATGACCCCATAGGACTTTTTTTAGTATCACATAATTCAACTTTTCATGTAGAACCAGAAAATATATAGTTTATGGGTGGGGATCTTAACCGTTTAAAAGTTAGCACACTGCCCCGCCCATCCCCACCCTCCTTGATACCCCGGGAAAATCTTGCGATACAGACTTATACATCTTGAGACACTGATCATGAATATATATGGTTTTATAGTACAAACTATAGTATAAATAGCAAAATTGAACATTATTGTTTTTAAGATCCCGCCCTCCTGCCCCTCCCCTAATGACCCCATGGACATTTTACCTCGGCCTCCGGGGAAGGAGATGGGGATCAACATTCCTGTGAAGTTTGGTTAAGATTGGACCAACGGTCTTCGAGAAATTGGTTGGACAAGTTCATGGCCGGAAGAAGAAGAAGAGGAAGAATAATAAAAATAATAATAATAATAATAATAATAATAATAATAATAATAAGAAACGGTGCAAAAACAATAAGTCGCCAAACTTCGTTTGGGCGCCTTAATAATACATTATTCATACATTGCATATCACTTTTATCTATAACATGTGTTTTTTCTTTATTTGTAAATTTGTATGGGGTTTGTTTTGTTAAATATTTTATATTGCCTTAACCATTTATGTAAATTGTGTTTGAGCAATAAATTATTATTATTATTATAATCAAGAGAGCAATGCCACAATACAATACAAATAATACTTGTAAGCACATAGTACAGTGTGCTTCTTTTGATTTTTTATACAATAGCGGATTCAAAAGTAGCACATGGCATGTTATATACCATTTTTGAGTGTATTTTATCATTAGATTAAAAAATTGTATGTGACAAATGTTTTATCATATCATTTTTATTGCCCTGGATATATTTGACGTCTCATAATTCCACGTTCCTTTCACTCAATTTTGATTACACACGTTATAGGTGCAGCTGGTAAAACAGGAGGTTCTTACCCTGCACGGAGCACCCGACCTCACTTCCCTGGTGGAAGTTAACGCGTTTAACCTAACTTGTCAGTTTAAAAGTTTTTACTTTGCTTCTTAATTGTGATTCGGACATGGATTAGTATGTTTGTCTTTCAATTCAATCAAGCAAGATTAGCCACCTTTTAGTAAAAGCAGTGAAGTGTCATACATTTATACAACAATGGAAGCTGCATGGTTACAAATAAATTGTTGACACATTGATAATGCAATCCCAGGCTTACCAAAGCCCTAAAAAAGTTTTATGGGCGTCATCACAATATTGTTGATAAGTATGATGTATACTCTGGATATAATTGACGTCCCATAGTTCCATGAACCTTTCATTTTCAATTATTAAATTTCTATTTTACACGTGATGGGTGTAAGTAGCTAGACAGGAGGCGTTTTCACTTCAGGAGCAACCGACCTCACTTCCCTAGTGGAATTCGCGTGTGTTATAGCCTTATTTGCTAATGTCAAACTTTTGGGAGTGTGGTTTGGGCATGGATTAGTATGTTTGTTTTTGATAAGAAGGAACAGGTTGTGTATTTGTGAGTGATTTTGAGAGGCGATTTTGAGAGGAGGTATATATTTTTTTTTAATTATTCTTGAGTGATATTAACGATATTGTAATATTAAAACGTTATATAAAGCAAATATTTTTAAAAAAAATATACTGGTACATGCATCAATAAAAAAAAAGAAAAAAGAAACATGACCAAAAAAATGAAAAAAAAGAAGAAATAAAATAAGTAAACAAATAAATAAATAAGTAAATAAATGCATGTTTCATCTCTACAAACAAACACCGGATAAGACGAAGACAGATATGACACATTTCAAGCCTAGTCATGTTAAGGTTAAAACAAAAAAGATATTAAATTTGACGTTTCCTTGATGTAACAAAACCTCAGAAATTAAGTGATTTTTATGTTCCCGACGCACGCTAACAGTTGATTGGGATAATCCATGACACAGGCTACAGTACAGGGTTGTCGAAAGTTTAACACTGAGCTAAAGATAAGCAGACGAAGCTCGAATGTACTGAAATAGCCTATATATGGATAGTCACTGTCTATGGGGATAGTAAAAGCTGCCGAGATATATAGGACAGTAACAAAAGGGCCGAGGTGACGAGCTGTCAATTCGGCACAGGTTCGACAGTTTCGTGTTTGACTTTTGATAAGGCCTGTACATTTTTTAATGGGCCGTGCTGTACTAGTCAGGGTTATGTTCACTTGGAAGATTCAGCTTCAAGTGCAATGCTAGCAAATGTATAGCTTTGCACTTTAATAATGAATACGATGAGTTTTTATAACCCCGTTTGTGTATTATCATTCCTGAAGATAAGAAACAATTGTTTTCATGCAAATCTTGACGTGCTTCATTGATTATGGCCTCGTTAAGCCAGTAAACCGTCTATTTACAGCTATTTAATGGAGGCTAATGAGGATATTAGGACGTCACTGTATCATTACCGAGTGATATATGGTGCAATTTAATTGGTGCATTCTGTCAGTTCTCATTATTGGATAACTGGATCTGATCTGAATTACAATAAGCCAATCAATGACATTGTATCAAACATATATAGAAACGGCGGCATACATTCCAGAATTCTGACTTATACAGACTTACAATTGGGATGCAGACCAAAAAGGGTACTTTACAAGCTTTTGATATATATATTTTCCAGTGGCGTAGCGTGCATATAAGCCAATAATCCTGTGCTTGCGCATATTTTTTTAAATTAAAAATAATTCAATCTGCCATTGTGTACAAACTACAGAGTTGTTGCTTCCACCTTACATCAGAGAGCGCGATTGATTGATTGAATCATGCAGGTTATACGTTTCACTTTTTTTAGCCGGCATGCAGAAAAATGCACTTAATTGCTCCATTTCCCCCCAGAAGAAATTTTCCTTAGGAGCATGGAATCGTTACTCCTAGCGTGAACGTGACTATGGCACCAGGCTTGCACATTCATTCTGTTCTGGCAACGCCACTGTTTTCAGATCAGTGCAGTTTTATATACCACACAAAAACATATTAACCCATGTCCAAATTACAATTCCGAAAGCAAAGTAAGTAACAACTTGTGACCGTTAAACACGTAAACACCGGAAGGGTAAACAACTCCTGTCTAGCTAGCAACACCCGCCACGTGTGAAAACGAAATTGAAAGTGAAAGAACCATATTAAATTGACGTATATCGAGAGCGAAAAACAGGGCTTCACGCATGTATATATTAAAGTAACGCTAGTTAGTATGATTAAAAATAGTGTATTTACTCAAACGTTCGTCAATAATCACAAAGCCTTTTCTTGACTTTTAAAACATCTTGACAAAATGGATTTTTTTTCTATTATACACCTGTCCTTATTATATTCTAAATTCAAAAGAACGACTAAAACAAATAATTCACTTATCATTTTACAACAAAGGTAAGCCAAGGTAAAAATATATAAAATATCAAGTGCTGAACAATGGTTCTGGGTATTTTCTTAAGCACCATGTACAGCCTTCAAACAAAAATAAACTGAAAATGCCATCAATAGAATAACTGATAGAGGTTTTTATTGTCAACATACAATGTATTTGCTGTGTTTGGCAATTTCATTTGCCAACAAACAATCGAATAATTACCAATGGGTACAAACTGTGCACCATTGCTTATCGATTTGTTTTTTAATTAGTATGAAGCAGATTTTATGCAAAACCTTGTTAAATCTGGTAAGAAGACTGTATGGCAACACCATTTTTGAATGTATTTCGAAGTAGGTCTAGGGAAGATTTTATGAAAAGAAATTGCAAATATGAACAAAAATATTACAAAACAGAGATGGGTCTGTGTCGTCTGCTAGCTGTAAATTTTGCGCACGGCTTAATTACTCTGGTCCTCATACATTTCGTGAGACGTGTCTCGTGATATTATTAGTTGAAGATTTATACATTATTGATAATGTTCCGATACGGCATCTCTCATTTCCTCAGAAATCAATACATATGTTAGGAGAACTGTACTAAACAGATACACATCCCAGCAAGTAGCAGACGACAGTTCAAAAACCTCATATCCTAGCTAGCTACTCGTATAGAAATGGAAAAATGTTCACATAATGCAGCACAGACCTGTCGTAAGTTTAAAGATATGAATTAGTACCAAATCGACAAATTAGCTCGATCCTCGTTATCGACACTGATATCTTTTGGGCAGGTGCTATATATCTATCGACAGTTACCCGGTCTCTGTGCCACCTGGCAGCCGAGCTTCGACTTCGTTTCGTGAACACCTTGTTAAACTTTCGACAGGTCTGTACTGTATATGCATATTACCATAGATGAATTAGGGAGAGAATTCTCTTATTTTTTCTATATGACACCAAAGACATATTTTTGCAAAGCAACCTGAAAGCTCCCTACAACGAGCATTAACTTAATACATTTGCATTTATATGACAAACGTGATGTGATGACTTCATTTTTTATATTGTCAACTTTTCTATGCAGCAAATAAAATACCTGCTCCTACTGCTTATCACTTGTCAATATGCTATTATAGGGCTTGTTCCCACCAGGGGAACTTTTTACAACGAAGCAAGCTGCTTACAAATAAATTGTTGACGTGAGGATATTGCAGACATATCAATGCCATCAAAAAGGTTTTTGGCCATCATCACAATATATACAGTACAGACCTGTCGAAAGTTTAACAACAAGCTAACAAGTTGGTGTTGACATGGTATCTCATCTTGACCCATCGTTAGCTATTTTTCCGTAGCTGTTATCTATCTCTCGCCAGCTTTCCATCACTGTAGCTATCCATATCTAAGCCACCAATGAGCCGAGCTTAAGACTAGTTTTTGTTAGATCAGTGTTAAACTTTCGACAGGGCTGTACCGTATATTGTTGTTTATTCGACCTTCCATTACAGTTCCACGTCCCTTTCATTTTCACTTCACATGTGACGGTTGTACATATGTAGCAAGCTAAACAAGATGCACTTACTCTTCCAAAGCATCCAGTCTTACTTCCCTTATGGAACTTTCCAGTTTTAAAGGTTTTTCCTTTGATTTTAGGATTGTGATTTTGGAAATTGACCGTAATGTTTGTGATTTCCCAATTTCTTCAATAATATTATTGTTTATCTTTAATTTTTGTAAATTTGAATAATTATCATTATTACATGCTCAACACTAGTCTCCTAGTTATTATGTCTTTATTTTATTTTTAGTTTATAGAATTATTGTTATTATTTAATTATGCATTTTAAAGCGCGAAAAACGCAAATGTTCGATGTCATCATTTAGCTTAAATGCTTTTAAATCTACCACGTTCCTGTAATGGTAAAACTATTAATTATGAATAATGCATATTAATATTTTCGGGAGTGAAGATTTTTCCATCTTGAATTGTTGATTATATTTTATCATTCAGTGACAAATATAATCTGACACTAGAAATAGTAAAGGGGTTTATTATTATTTTATTATTATTGATTTACACTTTTCACAGATTTCGTTTGCCTAAAATTACTACCGAATAAAAGTTATTGTAGTTTCCCCGTTGAAAAACAACCAACATTTCCCTATTTTATCAATAAATTTCCAATAACAACAGTGATACATTAGCAAATTTAATCCAGTTGTCCTTACCTACAAAATTTAAAATATTTTCAAAATATATCATCTTTGCAATCAGGATTCTAGCTATTGCAAGCACGTCAATTTGCAATTCGCCATGTATTTCAGAATTTCAATTTCCCCAATGTTAAAGACTATACCAAGTTTTTCAATTGATTTTGTGCAGGTAAGCTAAAACTAAAAAAGTCACTTACCTGAATATCATTCCATACAACAATAACACAATTTATTTTGAAACTTTTGTTTAAAAAGGATATCCCCACTCTATGATAATCTTTGCATACTTTCTGATAAAATTCTCCTCACTAAAGATGAAAAGTGACCTATGCTGGGAGCCGGGACCGCCTGGAAGACTTAAATTGGCTGCCGTTTTGGCAACACCACCTAGTGAGCCGTCGTAGGGGCCGTTGTAATCCCCGTCGTCTTGACCACGGCCTGCAAATGTTGCCATCCTAAAAAAGTAAAAGTTAAAATTATCAAATCTCTTCTTCATTAAAGATCGTGACATGTGAAGTTACACAAAGCAATTTTATTCAGTTTATGTTCTTGATAGAATTACATACAGACCTGTCGAAAGTTTAACAGTAAGGTAACACATTAGTCCCGAATCGGCAGCTCATCAACCCGTCGTAAGATATACTTTTGACAGCCAGGTATGTACTATATACTAGGCGTCTACGTATTGGCTTTGTAGAATATGCAATTACAGCTGTCATGTGCTTTTCATAAAAATTCAAAAGTAAAATGACACAGCTAATGTGTCAATCCCATGATATTTCTCAAAAACTAAGGTATACTCCCTCATGCAAAGTATTTCCTTAGCTTAATTTGGTAAAATATATTTTAGTCCTTTGGGAAGCTTTTCAACATCTTCAAAATAATTTTGGTTTCATAATTTTGGTCCAAGCACTACTGATGAGGAATTGTATTCCAAAACGACCGTCTACTGCTGTAAATTAATACATGGTATAATATACAATTTGCTAAGATTGCAATATACCCAGATTGAATTCAATTGACAGCTACCCGGTTTTGCTAAGGTTTGATTACATGGCATCAATTCCATTGAGTGATTTTGCTAAAATTGCAGAATTTTTATCTTAGTAATCATACATTTTCTCTGGTTTCGAGAAATCATTAAACACATAAAATATGCAGTAATCTTTTTGTTTGTTTATCATTTTGTTTTACATAATCACAAGTTGCCATGACAACCTAAATGTTTATCGTGAAAAATTAAACCTACAAACTTTGGTATATACATGCACACTACATGCATGTCAAAAGTTTAACACTATGGTAAAAAGAAATACCGAATCAGCAGTTCATTAAAGTCCCTCGGCGATTGCTATGTACTCCAAGGTAGCTTTTTAACCACTAGCTATCGATATCTCGGACACTCGACAATCGAGCTTCAAATCCTATTTGTTAGCTAAGTGTTAAAATTTCGACAGGTCTGCACTGTAGCTTTGAGATGTAACATATATAATTCTATCGCAAGAAAGCATACAAGCACTCAAACAAAATATGCAAATTTAAATTTAAATATTGTATGTTTTAAAACCACTTTCAACATGATAAAAGTGAATCTGGTTTTGAAAAAAATTAAAGTCGTAGTTTCATTTAAAAGTATATTGTATTCAATAAATGTTGCAATTTCGTTTTTTTCTGACAATTACTACCAGAAATGCCAATGAATGATGTCATAACACAATATTTTCAGAATGCAATGACACTGGACAAAATGGTAAGATGTAGGAACCCTGGTTAGAGGTTAAACAAAAAAAACTAGGCAGGGTTTTAGGGTTCCAGAAAAATACGCATATACCTTATACAACATTTTGTATCTGTGGTCTTAAACATACTGCCTTTCTAATGTTTCACAAGTGATATCCTGAGGTGCTTGCCATTCCGGAACACTTGATCTCACCTCTTTAATGGAATGCCATGTGATAAACTTAATTTGCCAGGTTTCAAGGACTTTACTTTGCTTTTGGAATTGTGATTAGAACATGGATTGGTATGTTTGTGTTCGATTTTATATTAAAATTTGTGTGGCAAGCATGGTCAATACAGATGACATTAAAAAACCAAGACTTATGGCATCAAACGGTGCATCAGATAACCGTCATTTTATATTTGTAAAAATGCAATGACAGATCTGGATTGTACTTCCGCATTTCGGTTTTTTTGTTGTTGACTATTTAAGTTCAATTTTAAACTTTCGACAGGGTTGTACTTAATTGTAATTCTTACTATTTCGGCTGGTATTATGTTTTATTTTAAGTTCAGTGTTAAACTTTTGACAGGTCTGTACAGTATTGTCCCGTGTAAGGTATCGTATATATAATACTTATTGATTAAGATACAATTAAGGGTTATTTTGTCTGATAATAGATAAAGTTAACGGGAATTACTGTAAGTCGATAAGAACACAAAATTATACAGCTAACATAAAGATACCGGTCAATGCCGTTCTATTTATAATCGGAAAATAGATCAAATTAAGTGCAACTGGAAAGGAAAAAATTACTGCGGATACAACGGGATCTTCCCAGTCCAAGTTTACACAATGTATTGTTATCCTAAGCAATATCTTTATATATACATTTTGGCACCATAACCCTGTATCTCTCTCAAAAGCTTGCTGATGCGACGTAAACAATAGCAGCGAATACACTGGGACTTGAACCCAAGACCTTCCCCATACAAGTGTACAGTATGTCTTGATATCCTATAGATAATCACTAACTTTATATACATTTTGACTCTCTAACTCCAATCTCTATCTCTCTCATTTGCTTGCTGATGCGACATAAAATATACAAAAATCTCAAATACTCAACTCGAACATTTACGAAAACTTCAAAACGCCAACGAAAACGTCAGAATCAGAACATCAAATAAAACCTCAGAACATCACAGAGAATCTCAGAACATCGACGAAAATTTTAGAACATCAAATAAAACCTCAGAACATCACCAAAAATCTCAGAACATCGACAAAAATCTCAGAACATCGACAAAAATATCAGAACATCGACGAAAATATCAAAACCTCTTCGAAAATCTCAGAACATTAATGAAAACCTCAGAACATTAATGAAAATCTCAGAACATCTACGGAAACCTCAAAATATCAACGGAAACCTCAGAACATCTACGGAAACCTCAGAATATCTACGGAAACCTCAGAATATCTACGGAAACCTCAGAACATCTACGGAAACCTCAGAATATCTACGGAAACCTCAGGATATCAACAAATACAACAGACCTTAGAACACCAAAGAAAATCTTAGAACATCAAATAACCCAATTGAACATCATAACATCAACAATTACCTCAGACCTAAGAACATCAAATAACCCAATTGAACATCATAACATCAACAATTACCTCAGACCTAAGAACATCAAAAACAAAAACTCTCAGTACATCAACGAAAATCTCGGAAAACTTACGTATATAGTGGATTTTAAAATAATGATTTGATGTCATGTTGTTAAAAAAACTTTTAACACACTATTGCAAAGGGGATTTTAATCTTTGTTAAGATGTCATATACAACTTCAGCATTTGTTGTTATTAAGAATCCAATCCTTGAACAAATAAAGTCAAAATATAAATCTATATCCTCTATTCAAATCTAGGTCAATAAACATTGGAATCTATAATTTTAATTTCAATCTAAGCTAATATTACAATTAACAAGTTTTTTTTTTAAATTGCAAGTCTTTTTGTTCTATATAACACATGCCAGATTCCCATGCTTATGCAATTATGCACCAATAAGGTTTAATAGAGTTGTGTGTAGTAATGGTGTTTTACATGCAAGTAAAGATTCTTTCATTTATATTGGGACAGTGAGTTCACAGATACCCAGATACTGGAGAAAACTGGAGTGTCAGATTCTCATGTTTATATAATCAAAAACAAACATAGTAATCCATTTCCGAATCACAATCCAGAAGCAAAGTATGACAAGTTAGGTTAAACACGTGAACTTCCACCAGGGAAGTGAGGCCGGGTGTTCCGGAAGGGTAAGCACCTCCTGTTTAGCTAGCTACACCCGCCACGTGTGTAATAAAAATTGTGTGAAAGGAACATGGAACTATGAGACGTCAAATATATCCAGGGCAATCCTGGACAGAGAGACATCAAACTTATCAACAATACTGTGATGATGGCCATAAAACTTTTTAAAGGGCCTTGATAAGCCTAGGTTTGCAATATCCCTGAGTCAACAATTTATTTGCAAGCAGCCTACTTCGTTGTATAATTATGCACTAAACGGTTCAATAGAGTTCAGTGTAGTAATGTTGTTTTATGCGCCAGTATAAATTCTTTCACTTATATCAACGCATTCAGTTTAGTTATGTTGAAAAAAGGAGTGCTCGAAGAAAGCACTGACTTTCGGGGTTCAAAAGAGAAAAGCTGGTTATTTATTAACTAAAATTAATGAATTTTTAAGAACGCATTCTTAATGTATCAACCCATCCTAAGCAGAAAATGAATTATTACTTTTAAGTCATGACAAAGGTTCTAATGAATACAAGCTTTATTTGTGCTGTTACGATCAGTAACACAACGCCCCCTAATGTTACAACGCATAGTCATGTCATTTGCAGAATTTTAAGTACTTAGAAAGAAATTTTATCAATAAATTCTGCACATGCTAGTCATATTTATACACTTTTAACATTTGTACAAGGATAAAAGTCAATATTGGAACATGTATGATTTTGAAATTCACTTGTTCACTTACAGTACGGACCCGTCGAAAGTTTAACACTAAGTTGTCGAATGGGTGTCGAAACGGCAGCTCATCTCGATCCGTAGTGAGATACATTTCGACAGCTGCAATGAATCTATATCTCGACAGTTTTTCGATCACTAACTACCAATGCCTCGGTTAATCGACTCCCTTTTTTATAGCTCAGTATAAACTTTTGACAGGTCTGTACGCTACATAATTGATATGACGTATTGATGCATATTTCAAATTCAATGGAAAATCAATTAAATCTACTTTTTTCTGAATTTCTTTCTTGTTAAAATATGACAATCTTCAAAAATTAAGATATATAATCCCTCATGCAAAGTATTTCCTTAGCTTAATTATGTTAAAAAAAACCAACTAAGCTATCAATTATATGTGATAACTTATAATGAACTCGGTGAAATTTTAAGTCATTCGAGTACAGCAAAATTATCTGGCGATTTTTGTAGCTATAATTTTGAAAATAATCTTGGAAGTCGTTGTACTGCAGTAATAGGCAAATCAATCATAAAGCCATGAAATTCAATGTCATGCATTCTATTTAATGAGAACTTATAGTGAACTTACAACTTAAGTCCAATTTTGTATATTTTTTCAACATCTTCAAAAGATTTTGGTTTTAGAATTTTGGCCCAAGCACTACTGATTTCGAAACAGCCGTCTAGCTCTTTAAAATTAAAATAGTATAATATGTAATTTGGTCATCGGAAAACAAAAATATAATTATCTGGCTGTTTGAACGTAAAAACATATTCTTTATTGGCTATTTTGGCTGCTTTATCATAAAATATGACCAAGCTCTAGTACGTGAAGACCATTCATTAATCAAAAACAAACATACAAATCTATATCCGAATACCAATCCAGAAGCAATTTGAAACTGACAAGTCAGGTTAGACACGTTAGCTTCCACCAGGGAAGTGAGGCCGAGTGCTCCGAAAGGGTAACCACTTCCTGTTTAGCTAGCTACACTCGCCACGTGTGTAATCAAAATTGTGTGAAAGGGACATGGAACTATGGGACGTCAAATATATCCGAGACATCAAACTTATCAACAATACTATGATGACGGCCATAAAACTAAAGCTATGATATGCACTGCGATGAAATCTTGTCACAAACAACTACCTAATATATGTAGTGTTAGACAATTTCTTTTTTTTTTTTTTTAATTTTTCGTTGACACCATATTTCGTGGTATTTACTGTTTACTTTACGGAAATAGCAAAACTTTATACCCCGCAAACATTTATCATTTCATTATAGAGTAATGCCTTTGTTTGTAGTATTAGCTTTAAAGTTATAGAAATAACGAAATTTAAAATCAACGAATATTTGTGATTTTACAGTATTGCCAAGATTTTTCGGCTTCATCCAAATTTAATACCTCAAAGTCAGCTTAAGTCCCAAAGAGTTTACAAAAATAGCAAAAATTAGCTTCAGACTTTAAAAAAACATCCAAATTCAATATCTTATAGTCCAAAGAGCTAACAAAAGTAGCAAAAATTAATACCAACGAATACTTTTGATTTTATAGTATTGCGAAGGGGTTTCAGCTTCAGCTTTTGAATCATTTAAATAATGCCTCAAATTCAGTTTTTGTCCAAAAGAGCTTATAAAAATAGCAAAAAATTAATAACTCGACGAATATTTGTGAGTTTACAGTATTGCCAAGGTTTTTCATAACAGCTTTTGAAAACATACCGCATTGCCAATGTGTTCAGCTTCAGAATAAAAGAATAATACAAAAATGTATCAGAGGGCATTGACCCACATTAATAATAAAATAACAGAAAAAGCAATCAGTTATAAGGAAGAGATGGGAACTTGATATGTCGAGTACAAAGTCAAGATGAGTGTTACTGGATTACAAACAAAGACAGACCTATTGATACGAAAATTACTCACTCATATATGATGTCAGTAGCCTGTCATTAAATCTATATATCCAATGAATACATTGACAATACAGACATGTTGAAAGTTTAACATTGAGCTTACAAAGAAGAGTCGACGCTAAACTACCGAGAGGTCGAGATACATATAAATAGTCACCGAAATATAGATAGCTAGTCGTCGAAAAGCTGTCAAGAAGTAGATAACAGATGCCGAGATATCGCAAATTCCTAAATGAGCCGCCAAAATGCACGAGCTCGTTCGCTTGTTGATGAACTTTCGACAGGCCTGTACTGTATTTATGCAGGGTACAAAATACAAAATACGTTGATATCGTCATTTTTCTCAAAATTTAATTTGTTAACAAAACAATAACATATATATACTTAGTTATCTTGGTCAATGCATTACATATGCCTCCAATTGCAATTTAAGCTCATTTATTCGAGTGTAAGAAAGAATCGAATACAGAAATTCCGATCCATGTCCAAATAGTGTAGAATTGGCAGTTCATGTCAACCCCAAATAAAAAATCTCGGCAGAGTTTCACTAACTCATATCTTGGCAATCCGGTAGTGAAGCCTCGAACCCAGGCCCTTTACGCATGCTCAATATTAAACTTTTGACAGTCCTGTGCTGTAAAGGTCAAAGTATCTGCCTTAACGACGGAAAGTTACTATTGATATTGACATATATACATTTTTTAAAAATTTTATCATAAAATACATGAAAAATTGTATATAAAACAATAAATAATGGCATATGACAATATGATTGCAGCCTTCTCGATGACAATATTGCAACCTTCACGGCGGTAACTTACTTTTTGATATGCTACCATGGTAACAATACCGCATCATAATAGCAATATCGAAAAGTATACTGTAACTTACTATCGTTAAGGCAGATATTCTGGCCTAAAAGTTGTGCTATATTTAATGGAAGATGTTGCAATAGCGCGCCAAAGCATCAGATCCAGAACCCATTTGGAAAAAGGAAATTTATGAAACAAAATACAATGTACTTGAGAATCATTAATATTCATGGGTTTAAAATTTGTTGCTTTATTATATGTTAAAAAGTTGTACCAAAATTAAACTTCTACAAACATTTGTGATTTTACAATAACAGCAAAAATAGTTATTTTTACCAAATCGTTTCCAATGATTTTCTTAGAATTTCAGAATAAGGAATATCTTTAGATGATAGTTCCAAAGACTTTCTGTAAAAATGTATTGATTTGATATTTTTTAAGAAAACGGAATGACAAATGTCGGCTGTTTTTTCCCTGTAGGGACATTACTTGTTGAACAGACGACCTCATTTGATTAAAAGCATTTACATGACCAAGACATTAGCAACACAACAATCTGCGGAATCAATATGGCGTCTAAATTTAGGATGATGCCATTTAGCAGACGACAACTCCTGAAAACACCGTTTGTTCATTAACAATCAACAAAAAGATTAAAAACGTGACAAAACTCTTAAAAATGCCATTTTAAAGGATTTTACTTATCGTGCCATTTTCTAAAAAGAATCCTATGTTATCAAAATTGGGTCAATCTAAAGCGGTAACATAACTTTAAGGCATTTTTGAAGTTAAAAAGAACACTATGAAATCAAAAAATTGTCATTAAATTTCATAGTCAGCACATGACTAAACTATTAATTCGAAAGAGATTAAAAAAGTTGATACAAAACTAAGATGGTCAGGGTTGGCCAAAATAAGGACAGACTGTAAGGTTCTCTATTTAATTGGCTTCGGTGCCGAATGGCTTAGACCACCTTCATCCGGCAATCACAGTACCTTTCACAGCCTAGAATAGAATTCCAATCGGGACAGATCCTAATGTGGAAAATGTTTCAGTTGGCTTACAGAAGGGTTTCCCTGGTTTCCTCTATCATTTATGGATTGACCGCCTCAACATAAGTGAAAAAAATTGTCCTGGTTGTGGCTTTAGAATGTATAACTCCACCACTCAGTTTAATTGATTCCAAGTTACTGAATCCTCTCATTTACGTACTAAGTAAACAGAAGGTTTCCTCCGGGCACTCCAGTTTCCTAAGCAAACCCTGGGCTAACCCCCTTTAATATAAGTTAAACGGCATACGTCCACTCGACTCTACAGGGATAAAGTTTAACTATTTTGAGTCAGGGGTCCAGTTAACTTTTGAACAGAAGTTGCAATAGCAATACATAGCAAAAATCTTAAAAACTTTGGACCCAGACATATTTCTGGGGGCCATGGGCTATTGAGCCTCTGTTAATCTCCATCTCTGCTCTACTTTATCGTTTTCAAGTAAATGTAACTAAATCTGCTTAGCTATACAAGTTTAACTTAAAGTGCTTAAATGATTAAATAAAATAGAATTGCATAATCTTTGTAAACTTAATCCCAGGGAGAAACATAATCCGGGATTAATATATGATCCAGTTGAATTTGAAACTTGGATAAATTGTTAGATAAAATCACTTGGGAAATAGAATTTAATCCTTGGAAAATTAATGTAATTTTCAAAGGAAAGGCAAAAAACATTTGTCAATAAAACATTGAAAGTACTTTTGTTAAATGCGTAATATTTTTCGCGTTGAATAGAGAACACATTATGCCCATTCAAGTTTTTTATCCCAAGCCTTTCGAAGAAATGTTTATGAAATAATGCCATTCAAAAGGATCGTCCTTTAACAGGTGATGCGTCTGACGTGTGGTACGTCTGATTTGTTTATTTCATTTCATAAAAAATGAAGAGAAAGGAAATTTTCTGTGAAATGACCTTAGCTCATTACGTGGTACAACAACAACAAACATGTCGATTGTAAGTCAAACTAGAAAAACTGTGAGCCACAAGCACAAAAAATACCCCCCGCTCCCAAAAATCCAGTTTCATGAAAATCCATTGAAGGGTTTAGGAGGCGTTGTGGATAAGAAATAGGTACCCTAAGGTGTAACGGAAGGACGGACGGACACCCCTATCACTATATACCCCCCACTTTTTAAGCGGGGGTATAATAACGTTTTTAGCAAAAATGTGCAGTGTTGTTTTATGCTCAAATGTAGTCTCATGAACAATGTGCAGACTCAAAATTGGTAATACCGTCATGTGTTAATTTTAAATTTGTGTGTGAAAATAATGCTTTCAAAACCAGCACATGGAAAAGGAGATGTTTATTAATTTATAGTTGATGCACATACACATTTCATCATTCACCAGGATGGAAGAACATATATAACAATCAACAATGAGCCAGTAGAAGATGTATATGAATTTATATACCTAGGTGCTATAGTAGATAGAGAAGGAAGAGGGGATAAAGATATAAAGAACAGGTTGCAGAAAACAAGGAGATCATTTTATAGACTCAGAAGGATGTGGAACACCAGAAATATTGGAAGAAATACAAAGCTACACCTATTTAAGACCTTAGTTATACGTTATACCAGTTCTGCTTTATGGAAGTGAAACTGGAAAAGACAGATGAACACCTTATAGACACCTTCCAAACAAAACGTCTTAGAAGGATATTAAGAATAAGATGGCAACAGAAAGTCCCAAATGGAAAAAAATGTTGGAAACAGTTAGACTTAACAACATAAGATGTGAGATCAGAAAAAGAAAGGGCTTGGACACATACTAAGGAAAGAGGGAACAAATTACTGCAAGGCAGCACTAGGGTGGCAACCAGAAAGAAAAGGGACAGACCTAAGTCTACATGGAGGAGAACAACGGAAAAGGAAAGAAACGACGCTGTATGGACTAGCTGGAACACAGCCAAACCACCAGCAAAGGACAGACAAAAATGGCAAGATAGCTTTGCGGCCTTTTGTGCCTTCTGGTGAGGAGAACATTAAGGTTAAAGTAAGGCACACACATTTTGGTTCTGCAACACAAAATGTGTGCTCAGTCGAAATTTAATTTCTACAATTTTGTTAAAAACTAAAAGTCAATTTATTTATTTTCTATCTTGATAATATTTAATTTATTTGTCATCATTGTTACATGTTTAGTAAAAAAGAAAAAAATATATGCATGTAACTGAAAAATCAAAATTTAACCTAGAAAATAGTTTTACATAACCAAAGAATCCTTGGACTATATTTTTTTCTAATTGATCGAAAGTCCTTGGTGTTTTATTATAAATGTTGTTTGTTTATCTAGATTTAGCGCTTCAGTAAGCACCGTGAGACATATATACAATATTAATCAGGTTCCATTTGTTTGGTGACAACAGTTTAAATTGGATATAAAACATAATCAATTCATTTGGTCCATTGACAAGGTGGTTCTGAAATCTGGCTGTTTTTGTCCTTTCAGTGAAAAATGAAGTAAATAAATAAATATGACTATCCATACAATAGAAGTTTTTTTTTCTAATTTTAAAATTTAAAATCATTAAATGATTAGATTTTAACCCTTTTGCTGCCACACGGACATATGTGTACTCTACCGGCAGCCTGCCATACCGACACATATGTCCTTTCAACGGAATTGACACACAGAAGTTAAAAAATGAAGATATACTTATAACCTTTTTGTAAATTATAAAAATGCAAAATGTTGACTATTGAGATTATAATCTACAATTAACTAATTACTTCATATTATGACTACAAACGCGTCTGACGTCATATCATATTGTTGACGTCATATCATTTCGCATTGTGAACTTCAATTTGGCACTGCCAATGTTGCGCTGAAAATTAATTTGGCAGCAAGAGGGTTAAAATAAAAAGGCTTATGACTTGTATATCACCAATCAAAAAGTGGTTTTGGCTTTTGTGTTTTTGCCTTTTAAATCAAGATGGAGTTAACTTCTTTTCGAATGTATAACACACATATATGTATGTAAACATATTCTATAAATTTTAAAAAGTCCAATTTAAGTGTTTTTGCATTGTTTCACGCTAGAGGGCAATTGAAGATGAATAAATATGATATTTATAACGTTTCCTGTGACACCGTTATTAATATTGTGCAATAATGCAATAACAGAATGTACAGTCCAACCTGCCTTAAGGACCAACTCTATATAAGGGCCACCTGCTTATAAAGACCAGTAGATTGCACTCCAATCGTTCTTTATTCATATTATCTGAACCTGTATATAAAGGCCATCTGCCGATAAAGACCATCTTTACTGGTTCCCTTGGGTGACCTTTATAGACAAGTGTGTCTGTATAGAACGTATAAGTCAAAAATAGAAATAAAAAAATCTACCACCAGGCAGGCTGGTGTGTATGTGTGTGTGTGTGTGTGTGAGAGAGAGAGAGAGAGAGAGAGAGAGAGAGAGAGAGAGAGAGAGAGAGAGAGAGAGAGAGAGAGCAAAACAACGACAACACCACCATTTCCAGATGGTTACTAAATGTTGCAGTACATAGTCCAAATGCAGGATTTACATTAGTGTTGAGTTTAATGACGCATATGCCACCTGTGGCCGCCACTTATTACCGGAAGCGTCAGGAACCGCTCGAAATAGAATTTACTGAAAATTATCAGTTGCAACTGCTACATACGTGTACAATGAAGAAAAACTACAATGTAGTTAAGAATTGGGAAGAAATG
Source organism: Anadara kagoshimensis (assembly GCA_021292105.1). Classification (NCBI taxonomy): domain Eukaryota; kingdom Metazoa; phylum Mollusca; class Bivalvia; order Arcoida; family Arcidae; genus Anadara; species Anadara kagoshimensis. The sequence goes on from CM037859.1 coordinate 5,799,330, forward strand.
TCATTTACGTCATTTACGGTCAATAATATTTAACTTGTATCAATGTGGTCGGTTATGGGATGACAGAAAAACAAGATTGTCTGGAGAAATTTGGCTTTTAGAAAGCGAACTACCGAACATTATCGCTTGAAATCTGCATCAATAATTCGATAAGAGGCGCAGTTATCCGCATGCCAGCATTTCAGACAGCAACTCGGTCACAAAGCGGCCTCAAATTGTTGTACGAGTAGGACTAGTGCCTAGCCTATGACAGGCATAGTGTTCCCCATGCTACCACTTTAGACAACAACTCGGTCACAAAGGTCCCACATCGTTATGACAAACGCTGTACGAGTATGACTCGTGTCTAGCCGATGAAAGGTAGTCTTTCCCATGCCGGCACTTTACAACTTGGCCACAAAGGCCCCAGATCGTTATGAAAACGTTTTTCGAGTGTGACTCGTGCCTAGCCGGTTAAAGGTACAGTGTTCCACATGCTGACACTTTAGACAACAAATCGGTCACAATGTCCCCAGATCGTTATGACAAACGTTCTATGAGTGTGACTCGTGCCTAACCAGTTGAAGGTGCAGTGTTCCACATGCTGACACTTCAGACAACAACTCGGTCACAAAGGCCCAGATCGTTATGACAAACACTGTACGAGTGTGACTCGTGTCTAGCCGGTTAAAGGTGCAGTGTTCCACATGCTGACACTTTAGACAACAACTCGGTCACAAAGGCCACAGATAGTTATGACTAACATATTTACAAAATTACTCTGCCAGCTGATGAGCAAGCATGTGATATGCAAAACTTGTATATATATATAATTGGAACATTTCAATAAATAATAAATAAACCTTAGACAACATCCGTAATTAAAACTGCTCCTTGTTGGTATACCAATCAATGAAGCCATGTAACAACAAACCCGCCATAGTCGCTAAAACACCTTAATAAAACGCCTCAATTGTTTATAAATTAATCAATATACTTACTCAATTAGGAATATATAGTCCTGGGAGACTGCTACATAGTGACTAATCCATGTACTAATTCATAATGAACTACTAGATATGACTAAATAGTAGATATGTACTGATCTGATGGAACATTTTGTAAGCTGTTGAAGACAAAAGACTAACCAGTGCGTTATAGGACTGACTCGATCGATATTTACAATTATTTCTCCTTAAACATACCTAGTAACTTACTAGTATATATTTACAATTCGGTACAGTGTTCAATCTAAGGATTTTTTTCAGACGGGGGCATTTTTGTTATATAAAACATCAATATTTTTGCATCCCATTGAGGTCTTATCATTGGGACCATCTGGACAAATAAGGGACCAATGTCTCTTTGAACCCATATCATCAATATTTTTGCATTCCAATGATGCCATCTGGAAAGATAAGGGACTAATGTTCCTTTGAATACATCAATATTTTTTGCATCCGTGTAATTTTTAAATATGACCTACCGAGACCTTAGCAATGGGATCATTTGGCAAAATAAGTGACCATTACCCCCATGACTCTTTCTAGAATGAACACTGTTTTATATACCTAGTATTAACTGACTGACAACTAGGGCTACTGGGTACTGAATAACTAACACACACAGCCGGACCCTCCCTACATTTAAGGATTGAATGTCACTTTGAATGCTGTCATCGAGGTATGACTGCATCAGCTCACGTTCAAAGTAAGTGAATCGCGAAGCGATTCATGTTAACTTTGAACGTGAGCTGATGCAGTCATACCTCGATGACAGCATTCAAAGTGACATTCAATCCTTATGTTTACATTATTTTTACCCACAAATAGGTATTTTTAATTTTCCGAAAGTCGGTGTATTAATGTGGTTGGAACACTTAAAGCGAGATAACTCTTATTGTAGAACCATATAAAGAGAACAGCCATGTTGATTTGTCTCGTTGCTTGGCGATCGTAAAATATAGTTCCGTAAAACACATTTGAACATTAAATTCGATTTCTCCTTTTTTCACTAAACAATAATCTGTTTGGTAAGATATTACCATGAATATAATTATTTAGTCGAATAACAAACAGTTGTTCATAATTTAAATGTGGTGTCCTCGGACTCACTAATTTTTTCACTTCGTATCTTTATAGGCCATGGGAAATGGACATTAATCATTAAAAAATTATTTTGATATAAAAAGACAACAAATATTGGTTTTTATTATTCTTTTTTATTTTCAAATCATTTTTAAAATTGGTGCAGTATGACAAATTTCTACGTTTGTTGCCGCTCGTATAGAGCGTCCCTGCAGTCGCCGGATAGATTTATGAATGAACCCGCAGGAAATTATGAATGAATAAGTAGTCCCTTGGTGGTATGTATTCCTCCGCTGTACATCGAAAGCGGATTGGCTGAAGATATTAACTGACGTATCGCTTTACACAGAGCGCGCGACACACTGCTGTCATCGAAAAATTAACGCAATGGTTCCAAAGAGATTCATATAAGGCAATGCATTTGTAATGTAATCATATACCCTTGAGTGCACTGTAAAGGTTAAATTTTCTGCATCTTCAGCAATATAGCTGGTGACGTCTCGATATGAATGAATTATCCTTTAATGGAACTCCAATCAATAGAACCTTCCTTGCACATTGTCTCCCTCCATGCTTCGATCCATCCCTCGACCCATCAACCCCTCCCTCCCTCCAATCAATCAATCAATCAATCAATCAATCAATCAAACAATCAATCAAACAATCAATCAAACAATCAATCAATCAATTGGACCACATGAGAGAAGACATCACAATACAGAATGCATTCATATGCGTATCTAGAACATAATTACGATATAATTCCATTAGCTTCTCATGTACATAATTATGAGATGTTCGTTATAGTGACCTACATTTTGTCTGGCATTAAAATCATCTAACTTGACAAACAGATATAAAATAAACACACAATACTTAAATCAAACACGAACATACCGGTTCATGACACATCCACAAAACACCAAAAGCAAAGCAAAAACCAAATTGAAAACCCCAAAAAACCAAACACCCAATGCTTCAATCAAACACAAACATACCGGTTCATGACACAACCACAAAACGCCAAAAGCAAAGCAAAAACCAAACTAAAAACCAAAAGCAAACAGACAATGCTTCAATCAAACACGAACATACCGGTTCATGACACAACCACAAAGCAAAGCAAAAACCAAACTAAAAACCAAAAGCAAACAGACAATGCTTCAATCAAACACGAACATACCGGTTCATGACACAACCACAAAGCAAAGCAAAAACCAAACTAAAAACCAAAAGCAAACAGACAATGCTTCAATCAAACACGAACATACCGGTTCATGACACAACCACAAAGCAAAGCAAAAACCAAACTGAAAACCAAAAACAAACAGACAATGCTTCAATCAAACACGAACATACCGGTTCATGACACAACCACAAAGCAAAGCAAAAACCAAACTGAAAACCAAAAACAAACAGACAATGCTTCAATCAAACACGAACATACCGGTTCATGACACAACCACAAAGCAAAGCAAAAACCAAACTGAAAACCAAAAACAAACAGACAATGCTTCAATCAAACACGAACATACCGGTTCATGACACAACCACAAAGCAAAGCAAAAACCAAACTGAAAACCAAAAGCAAACAGACAATGCTTCAATCAAACACGAACATACCGGTTCATGACACAACCACAAAGCAAAGCAAAAACCAAACTAAAAACCAAAAGCAAACAGACAATGCTTCAATCAAACACGAACATACCGGTTCATGACACAACCACAAAGCAAAGCAAAAACCAAACTGAAAACCAAAAACAAACAGACAATGCTTCAATCAAACACGAACATACCGGTTCATGACACAACCACAAAGCAAAGCAAAAACCAAACTGAAAACCAAAAACAAACAGACAATGCTTCAATCAAACACGAACATACCGGTTCATGACACAACCACAAAGCAAAGCAAAAACCAAACTGAAAACCAAAAACAAACAGACAATGCTTCAATCAAACACGAACATACCGGTTCATGACACAACCACAAAGCAAAGCAAAAACCAAACTGAAAACCAAAAACAAACAGACAATGCTTCAATCAAACACGAACATACCGGTTCATGACACAACCACAAAGCAAAGCAAAAACCAAACTAAAAACCAAAAGCAAACAGACAATGCTTCAATCAAACACGAACATACCGGTTCATGACACAACCACAAAGCAAAGCAAAAACCAAACTGAAAACCAAAAACAAACAGACAATGCTTCAATCAAACACGAACATACCGGTTCATGACACAACCACAAAGCAAAGCAAAAACCAAACTGAAAACCAAAAACAAACAGACAATGCTTCAATCAAACACGAACATACCGGTTCATGACACAACCACAAAGCAAAGCAAAAACCAAACTGAAAACCAAAAACAAACAGACAATGCTTCAATCAAACACGAACATACCGGTTCATGACACAACCACAAAGCAAAGCAAAAACCAAACTGAAAACCAAAAACAAACAGACAATGCTTCAATCAAACACGAACATACCGGTTCATGACACAACCACAAAGCAAAGCAAAAACCAAACTGAAAACCAAAAACAAACAGACAATGCTTCAATCAAACACGAACATACCGGTTCATGACACAACCACAAAGCAAAGCAAAAACCAAACTGAAAACCAAAAACAAACAGACAATGCTTCAATCAAACACGAACATACCGGTTCATGACACAACCACAAAGCAAAGCAAAAACCAAACTGAAAACCAAAAACAAACAGACAATGCTTCAATCAAACACGAACATACCGGTTCATGACACAACCACAAAGCAAAGCAAAAACCAAACTGAAAACCAAAAACAAACAGACAATGCTTCAATCAAACACGAACATACCGGTTCATGACACAACCACAAAGCAAAGCAAAAACCAAACTGAAAACCAAAAACAAACAGACAATGCTTCAATCAAACACGAACATACCGGTTCATGACACAACCACAAAGCAAAGCAAAAACCAAACTGAAAACCAAAAACAAACAGACAATGCTTCAATCAAACACGAACATACCGGTTCATGACACAACCACAAAGCAAAGCAAAAACCAAACTGAAAACCAAAAACAAACAGACAATGCTTCAATCAAACACGAACATACCGGTTCATGACACAACCACAAAGCAAAGCAAAAACCAAACTGAAAACCAAAAACAAACAGACAATGCTTCAATCAAACACGAACATACCGGTTCATGACACAACCACAAAGCAAAGCAAAAACCAAACTAAAAACCAAAGCAAACAGACAATGCTTCAATCAAACACGAACATACCGGTTCATGACACAACCACAAAGCAAAGCAAAAACCAAACTGAAAACCAAAAACAAACAGACAATGCTTCAATCAAACACGAACATACCGGTTCATGACACAACCACAAAGCAAAGCAAAAACCAAATTGAAAACCAAAAACAAACAGACAATGCTTCAATCAAACACGAACATACCGGTTCATGACACAACCACAAAGCAAAGCAAAAACCAAATTGAAAACCAAAAACAAACAGACAATGCTTCAATCAAACACGAACATACCGGTTCATGACACAACCACAAAGCAAAGCAAAAACCAAACTGAAAACCAAAAACAAACAGACAATGCTTCAATCAAACACGAACATACCGGTTCATGACACAACCACAAAGCAAAGCAAAAACCAAACTGAAAACCAAAAACAAACAGACAATGCTTCAATCAAACACGAACATACCGGTTCATGACACAACCACAAAGCAAAGCAAAAACCAAACTGAAAACCAAAAACAAACAGACAATGCTTCAATCAAACACGAACATACCGGTTCATGACACAACCACAAAGCAAAGCAAAAACCAAACTGAAAACCAAAAACAAACACACAATGCTTCAATCAAACACGAACATACCGGTTCATGACACAACCACAAAGCAAAGCAAAAACCAAACTGAAAACCAAAAACAAACAGACAATGCTTCAATCAAACACGAACATACCGGTTCATGACACAACCACAAAGCAAAGCAAAAACCAAACTGAAAACCAAAAACAAACAGACAATGCTTCAATCAAACACGAACATACCGGTTCATGACACAACCACAAAGCAAAGCAAAAACCAAATTGAAAACCAAAACAAACAGACAATGCTTCAATCAAACACGAACATACCGGTTCATGACACAACCACAAAGCAAAGCAAAAACCAAACTGAAAACCAAAAACAAACACACAATGCTTCAATCAAACACGAACATACCGGTTCATGACACAACCACAAAGCAAAGCAAAAACCAAACTGAAAACCAAAAACAAACAGACAATGCTTCAATCAAACACGAACATACCGGTTCATGACACAACCACAAAGCAAAGCAAAAACCAAACTGAAAACCAAAAACAAACAGACAATGCTTCAATCAAACACGAACATACCGGTTCATGACACAACCACAAAGCAAAGCAAAAACCAAATTGAAAACCAAAAACAAACAGACAATGCTTCAATCAAACACGAACATACCGGTTCATGACACAACCACAAAGCAAAGCAAAAACCAAACTGAAAACCAAAACAAACACACAATGCTTCAATCAAACACGAACATACCGGTTCATGACACAACCACAAAGCAAAGCAAAAACCAAACTGAAAACCAAAAACAAACACACAATGCTTCAATCAAACACGAACATACCGGTTCATGACACAACCACAAAGCAAAGCAAAAACCAAACTGAAAACCAAAAACAAACACACAACGGAAGATTTGAAGCATAAAGGTTGTTCAAAGCTTGTTAACGTCTTGGTTTCGAATATTATATCTTGCGTAAAAACGTTTGATTTTTCTGTACTTTACATCACTATCCCTCATTTGAAATTGAAATTTAACTAAAAAATCATTCACTTCTTATTCTTTTACAAACAAACACAAAAAACGGTAAATAAAGATACAAGTATCTAGTGCTGAACAGGGATTCCCATTATTTTGTCAAGTACCATATAGACTGTGTAAAGCGCGTGGCCTAGTGGTTAAGGCGTTGGACTCATGATTCGCAGGTCGTGGGTTCGATCCCTGGACCGGGCGATGTGTTGTGTCCTTGAGCAAAACACTTAATTTCACGTTGTTCCAGTTCACTCAGCTGAAAAATAAATGAGTACCAGCAAAATGCTGGGGGTTAACCCTGCGATGGACCGGCCCATTCAGGGGAGAGTCTTGTACTCTCAGTCGCTTAACGCCACCAAAAACGGGATAAGCTCCGGCCTGATGGGCCTAATGGCTCGGGACAGACTTTAACTTAACTTTAACCATATAGACTGTAATCATAAATATACTGAAGATAAAATCAACAAAATGTTGGAGTGTATGATAGACTGCTAATTTGTTGTGTTTGGCATTATAATTATTCAACAAACAATGAGCATAAACTGTGCACGATTACATGCTGATTTGTTTCTTTTAAAGGAAGCAGAATCCATACAAATTTGAAGCTATAGACCAAACATCACGACCTTATTTTTTTCTTTTTTCTTATTCTGCAGCAATATATGCAATATATCTGATAAGGTTCTCCTGCTTATGGTATATTTGTTTCACAGTTAAGACGCTATGGTAGAGCTTGATTGCACTACGAGAACATTATACAACAAAGAAATTTGCTAAAAAGCAAATTCTTGACTCAGCTACATTGCAAACCTAGCTAGGACCATCAAGTCCCTCATTAAGCTGCATGTTCGACGTCATCACAATATTGATTTTTAATAGTTGTGACCTCTCTGTATCAAAATTATTCTGACTTAACGTTCCATGTTCATTTCACACGTTTCGGGTGAAGCTAGCTAAACAGAAGACGCTTACTTTTCCGAAGCACCCGGTCTCACTTCCCTGTTGGAAGTTTTACTTATTTTTCAGTTTTCAAAGTTGTTACTTTGTCTTAAGATTTTTAAATAATTTGAATATAGATTGTGTTTGAATTTATATTCAAATATAAATATTATATTCAAATTAAATATTTGTGTTGCAAGCCTGGTAAATACAGGTGGAACTCAAAAATGCTTTGAGGAAAACATAATTTACGATATTTTTAAATATTAAAAGAGCTGAATCCTGATTTTATGTCATATTCAGTGTAAATTTGAAATTGTAGCGAAATTTTCCTCCATAAACCGAAAAAAATAATATGGAGAACATATTTAATTTCATAAAAGTCTAAATATTTAATATTTATTTTAAATTAATTGAAAACTTTATATCTTTATAAAAGCTTTTTGTTGCCATAGCAACGGTATTAAATATGGTTTCGATTATACCATTATATTATCTCCTTTTAATTGCATGAAAATGAGAAAATGATGAACCTATTTTTGTCTCAAATGACTCGCATTTACCAATTAACGAATGGCTTAAATGATTATAATGTAAATGTGATAAAAATAGCAATGCAATAATGCAATTTTAATTTTACTGTGAGAAGATTGTTAACTGCATATTATACATTTGTGCATGTTAAATGTTGGATGTTTCGAAAATTTATATTGGTTGGTATTATCTGGATTTTTGTAAAAAATTAATTTCATATGAGAAAAAAATACAACAATATAAATAGTAACGATGACAAGGGTTTATATATACCTCTAATTATTACTACCACTGCAGTAGCTCATTTGGTAGTGCTCGCTCCGTAAGTGGGAGGTTGTGGGTTATAACCCCGACCGGGTCTGACCCAAGACTTTAAAGTTGCTATTCTTTCGCCAAGCACTCGTCATTACAAAATGAAAGTCACGGTTCTTTTGGATGGGAAACTTTAAATAAAGTCATTCAGATTTCCTCGGTTACAGGACCATATTCACATGTCTAATCAGCTGTATAACGCCTAACTCAGACTTCAATAGGCGTCAATATTTACAACGCCTAATTAAGTTCGGACTTCATTAAGCGTTGACAATTTCGACGCCAAAAAGCTCCAGACGAAAAGTCATTTTGGTATTACAAAATAAAATGATTCTCAAAATTAAACGACTGTAGCTATAGGTTCAAAAATTGTGACGTTTGCAGTGAGCTCAGGGAGGGTTTTTTAGTCGTGACATTCTTCTCTTTTGAAGTACCACGTGACTTTTCATTTCTGAATGCCGAGCGCTTGGTAAAAGAACATGTATTTTCAAGTCTATGTAAGACATAGAAATGATTTCAACCTACCTCACGCACACACACGGAACGAGAACTCTACAAATTTACAGCTTGAGGGAGTATAGAAACTACTGTGATGTCATAAAAATTAAGATATATGCTACTGGTTAATGTTAAAAAGACACCATTCATATCACTTTTTACATGCTTCTATCATTCAAGTACCAAACATAGGCCACGACACCTCTAGCTTTCGAGAAATCGTGATTATCTTAAATTATATAAAGTGATGAAGCTCAAATGTTAGAACGTCACGTTACATCAGTTAAAATGGAATTTGAGACCAAATTGGTATTGATTCTGATGGGTTTTGGTTGAAGTATGGTGTCAAATAACAGTGCGTTTCTCTCTTAGTGCATGTATTTATAGACAAGCCCATTTTATGAATATTAAAACACGGGTGCATGTTTCAATGAAGGTGTAAAATTTGTTAAAACATCTACAATTACTTATTTTTTGGTGTGTTCATATCATTTTTACGATGCAAATAACACCATGTAAAGTGATAACTATCAAGTCATTACTTAAAACATTCAGGCGCGGATCCAGACAGGGGCACACCCGGCCTGTGTCCTCCTAAAATTTTCGGGTATTCATGATAAGAAATATTTTTACCAGTCCATAAATGCATTTTTGTTTCTAAAAAGCACCGACTATACGAATGGATCTGCATCACAACTTATTTATAATACATCTCGAGCGAACGTTTGATTCATCTTGTAGCCTATTTACAAACTTGTGTTAGAATATGTGCCCCCCTAACATAGAATCCTGGATTCGCCTCTGACATTGCATTGTAAAACTGATTTTGGCTTTAACTCGGGTCAGTAAAAAGGTCGGAATTTAAAACATATACTGTACCATATTGACAATTTTTGGATATGTCGTGAAATTTTGAAAAATAGAAAGAAATTTTGGGAAATTGAGGACATTTTGCTTCCCGAAAACGGGTAAAACAACTTCTGCAACCTAAGTGACTCAAACCACTAAACTGAATCTAATACTTTTGTTATGACTAATATCCACCCAGAGTCAGTCCCATTTCTTTGCATAAATATTTCTTAACTGTGCATCGTATTTGCAGCGACATGGTGTTAAAGTATCAATGTTGTGCCTTCATCGTTAATAATGCATGGTTGCAATCATCCATAACCGTAAACTTTCACCCTGTTCATTATCCTGCTATCTTATCTGGCGTTAGTTCATGTTCTTATGGCATCCATCGAGTTGTTACAAGTAATGGGGTATCGCTATTAACAATTTGGGTTCAAATAAGGACAAATAGTCTAAAAACTGGACTAACGGAACCCGGTTGAAACAAAAGTAGCAAAAGAAAAAGCTACATCCATCCTTTACAATTCTTATGGAGTTTCAAAAATTGTTACACGCTATCACAAAAATATTGATTGATGGATAGAATAGCATTTTACGTCCGATTCCAAAATATTTCACTTATATCGAGACGCTATAGATGAAGTGGTAGAAATTTTGACCGTTGCAGTGCGCTTAGGGCAATGTGCAGGGAGGGTTCTTTAACGTGCCACGCCTATCGTGACAATGAGCATCATAGAAAGAAACACACCGTGAAGCAGAAGTGGGAGCCTAACAGCAAAAACCAATACCCGCTTCGTGGGGATGGGGGTGGGAAAATGATTAACTACTTATGGCTGTAGCAATACTAGCGGGTGAGGGGTGAGGGGTCTTTGTACAATGTTTAAGGGATTTTTTCATATTCGATAGTTGAAAGCTAAGCATAATAAATAAATACGTGCATCATATATAATGAATGGCATATTCTTTGTCAATGAAGCTTATCACCCGTGTGCGTACAAAGTTAGTAAGAAAAGAACAGAAATAATAGAAAGAATAGAAATACTGTTAAAATAAGAGAAAGTTTCTCATGAGATATGTTAACGTTGGAGATTCGATTCTTAAATGTCTCTGACATTAGTCTCTGGTCATTATACAATGTATCTGATTTGGCACATTTTTTCTTCATATTTAAATGACCGTCATTTTAGCTCGATTTGAGTGAGTTATAACGATACAATATATATATGTATACCGCTAATTGTAGGGGGAAATATACACTGTCATGATGAATTAAATATAGCGGACACTGTTACTACTGGATAGATCAAACAGTTATTTTCTGGGAGTAGTGCTAGCGGCAGCTGTATGGTTCAGAGATCGATAATGGATCAATACTAAACCTGTTGTTATATACAACATGATTTCCGATCAATTTTACACGATTCTATAACAATATTAATACATCTAGCCTTCTTTTGTTAAATAACGACTGATTATAACCAAGCATGTTGTCTACGGCTCTTTTTGAAACGTTGTTTGTTGAGTAAATATAAAGATTTTTTAAATTTAAAAAATACGATTTTTTTTGCATATTTGACCTCTTAATTTTAGTACATAATTCCCTCCGTTTGTGAGTTTTTGGAAAGTACATAACTACACACATATATTATATATCTTGAGAGAGAGAGAAGAGAGAGAGAGAGAGAGAGAGAGAGAGAGAGAGAGAGAGAGAGAGAGAGAGAGAGAGAGAGAGAGAGAGAGAGAGAGAGAGGAAGAGAGAGAGAGAGAGAGAGAGAATTCACTTCCGTTTGCTTTTATTTTGAATAATTAAATGGGATTTATATTTATTCCTTGCACTTGCACAGAGAGAGAGAGAGAGAGAGAGAGAGAGAGAGAGGAGAGAGAGAGAGAAGAGAGAGAGATTTGTCCTAAAATTGAAAATACAAAATATTATTATTATACTTAGTACTACATTTGGCTAAAATAATTAATTAGTCACGTCAATAAAATATTGGTACCCATTTACATTTTACAAACAAATCACAAATCAACACTACTTGAAAAATCCAGCAATTGAATTTATTCCATTCTTGTTTACTCGTAGGCAATGATTACAGGAATTTCGAAATTTAATACTGTTGTTATGAAATACGTTTGCTCAGCGTTTCAATTGTATTTCACTCAGCTTATTTACAGCAAATTTATAATGAAACCGAAATTTGGAAAAAAAACCAGAAATAATTCAATATGTCCAAATCAACACTTCACCATAAATCATCCTAGGCATTCAGTCATTACACACACACACACAGTGACACACACACACACACATATATATAATAATAATAATAATAATAAAACACGTTCGCTCAGCGTTTCTCTTGCATTTCAGTAACATTTTACAACCAATTTACCATGAAAACGAAATTTGTTAACACTAAAAAACACAAATAATTCAATTTGTCCAAAACATCACTCCACCATAACTCCATCGATATCATCCTTTATACATATGTAATTTCAAACACGTTCGCTCAGCGTTTCCCTTGCATTTCAGTAACCGTATTTCCAACAAATTGACCATGAAAATGAAAATTTTAAAATTACAGAAATAATTTAATTTTGTCCAGAACATCACTCTACCACAAATCCATTAGCCTAGGTATTTGATCACACATATATAATGCTGATTATAATTTTATACATTAATATGAATTCATACAAACCTGCTAGTAGTCTGTTTCCAAATTTTCTCAAAATTCTTTAAAACGCATCATACATTTAAACCATCCACAGAAATCCGAGTATTTACATATTTTGATGACAAATAGTCCATTTACTCAACTCTAACTAACACAGTATAACTGGTTATAACACACTGATACTGATATAAAAATCTACTAATTCAGACTAATTGTCAATATCTGGTATTTATATAACGTCATATTAGAAGCGAACACCAATAAAGTACTAACACACAATACGATATTGAGACAATACTATGAAATTTATCGTTAACCATCAACAAAATTCCTGAAGCGTGCAACTATGAAACCGAAATCCGCCATGTTAAAAACATCAACTGGCATCGTCCAATTGATTTTATACCAGAGATCGCTAGTGAACGAATTGCATACCCGGCTACGTTTATAGATTATTAATGAATTACATATGACAATACAAGATTAATTTATCCCTTGTTTTCCCGTGAATTAGGCTCAGCTGATAATATTTATACACATTCAAGCGTTATTTACAAATTTATATAATGAAAACCATTTTGATACATGTTTCAGGAATCATGACATCATTGGTGTGTGATCTATGTTGATTTCTATGAGGTCAAAGGTCATATAAAAGGATGCCGATAGAGGGAGAGGTACCATGGTGCATTGCATAAGAATTTGAATATCTAATCGATTGTAATACCAAGTATATGTTAACATACTAGATACTGACTGTACTGATGGTGAAATGTGCGAAAATTCTTACATTTCCATGTAGATTGTGAAGCATTGATATTGATTCCGTATGTTAAAATGGCGTTCAACGTATAAAATGCGTTATTTTTCTACCCCGATCAATTGTCAGTTAAACTTGTGTTTAGCATCATAAAACGTTTCCCATCATCAAGTAATGAGCAGTTAAAATGTCACTTGTTACAAAAAACAGACAGTTTAGGGTTAAGTGGATCACATCAATATGGCTTGTATTGGAATTACATACTATATATAGTACACATTGTAACGATTGATTGATTAATTGAATGGGGTTTTACGCCCCTGTCGATAATAATTAACTTATATCGAGACGTCACCAGCTATAAGTAAAGTAGCAGCAATTTTTATCTTTGCAGTGCACTCAGGACAACGTACAGGAAGGGTTCTTTCTTTATGTGCCACGCTTGCCGTGGCACAGAACATCGGTTTTAAAAGTTTCTTCCTAAAGACCATGTGACTTTTATTTCTAAATAAAGAACAGTCACTACATTTTTTAAGTCTAGGTCAGACCCCGGCTGGGGTTCCAACCCACGACCTCCCACACCCGGCTCGAGCACTCTACCGGATGAGGTACCGTAGTGGTGCATTATAACGAAACCGAAATAATCCCTTGCTTGATTTAAGAAGGAGATTAGGTCACTGTAGCAACTCCTAATGATTTCCAACGCCTAATGAAGTTCGGACTTCATTAAGCGTTGACAATTTCGACGCCTAATGAAGTCTAAATATTGAGGTTCCAGACGAGATGTCTTTATAATATTACAAATTAAAATTATTATCAAAATTTAACTACTGTATTTGATTTGTTGTCTGGCGCCTCAACTTTTGGACTTCATTAGGAGTTGTTACAGGGCACTACAATAGCGCTTGACCAGTGACCATACCTATGGACAATATTATTGACCAGTGGTCACACCTATTGACAATATTCTTGACTAGTGGTCATACCTATTGACAATATTCTTGACCAGTTGTCATACCTATTGACAATATTCTTGACCAGTGACCATACCTATGGACAATATTCTTGACTAGTGACCATACCTATGGACAATATTCTTGACTAGTGTCCATACCTATGGACAATATTCTTGACTAGTGACCATACCTATGGACAATATTCTTGACTAGTGACCATACCTATGGACAATATTCTTGACCAGTGACTATACCTATGGACAATATTCTTGACCAGTGACCATACCTAGGCCTATTGACAAAACTCTTGACCAGTGACCATACCTATGGACTATATTCTATCATCAAGTTCTGTACAAGTTTAAATTCAGATGTTTTGTAATCAATGCCCTTGCCTATTAGTGTCTGTATTTCTGTCTTAATTATCACCCGTTACAATCATATTTTTTTATGTTTTGTATTTTTGGTTGCATGCTTTTAAATTGCAATAATTGATTTCTTGTTCAAGTGTTTGGCTTACTTTACCAGGTTTCAAAGTTTTTACTCTGCTTTTGTCATTGTCGTTTGATCATGGGGGCGGTATGTTATTGGTTTATTTCTTCTTTTTGTTTTTAGATTACTAAGGGTAATCCACGTTATAATCCAATAATCCACTGTGTTTGGATTTCCTTTTTGTTAAGGATTTTGTGGATAATATTCTTAACAAACGTACACTATTCTATTATTCAATCTAATAAAAAATCATGATTATAGACGAAATAACGGTAATTTGTATCTGAAAAAGAAACAAAACAACCAACCACACAACATAATACAATGTTATGGTACAAACAGTAAACAACAATAAGCATAATTGGGATAAATTGGAACAGGGTTCAAGAAATTAACACAAATTATCAAATATCATCCACTGAATTAACATGAAGTACTTCACCGAAATAGTAGGAATCCATAAAAACACATAAAACATATTTATTGTGATACTCTCTTCGTTCAACAGTTGTTTTGGAATTTTTGAAACGATGATAAAATCTAAAAGTGGTAGAACAGTCATGTGACGATCCTTATATCAGTATCGTGTCGATACACTGATCAATCTAATCACTGCATACAAAACCATCTTGCTTAATCCACTGTATAAAACTAAATATAGTTATCCACTTTATGTAGCCTTCATATTTTTACCATAATCCTACTGTTAAACACAGAAATACAATTTATAAATTTCCTTTACATGTTGTTTATAAAACGCCAAAAACAATCCAGTTGGTATAGCCAATGGACACTTAACCAGCTTGTTTAAATAATCCATTGTATACGCGGTAATCCAATTTATAGATACACTTTTAATGTTGTTTTCTAAAAAAAACCATAATAATCTAATTTGTTTCACCTCTTGCCACTAAGACAGTTTGCTTAAATAATCCATTGTGCACGAATAAACACTTGAATTTATCCAATTTATTGATCCATTTGATGTTGTTTATCAGAAGTATCCACAACAATCCAGTTGGTATAATCACTAGAAAGCTTGCTTAAGCAGCCACGGTATAGATTAAACACAAACATAAATGCAATTTATGAATCCATTTGATGTTGTTTTTCATAACGATCCACAGCAATCCAGTTGGTATAATTATTGGAAAGCTTGTTGTAGAATCCACTGTATACAATTAAACAGGGTTATCCAATTTATGAATCCATTTGATGCTGTTTATCATAACAATCCACAGTTAATCAAGATGGTATTATCATTGGAATGCTTGTTGTAGAATCCACTGTATATGATTAAGCACGGTTATACAATTTACGCATCCATTTGATGCTGTTTATCCACAGTTAATCCAGTTGGTATAATCATTAGAATGCTTGCTTAATAATCCACTGTATACAAAAAAGGTAATCAATTTTATGGCTTCCCTTTATGTTGTTTATCATAACTATCCACAGTTAATCAAGTTGGTATAATCATTGGAATGCTTGCTTAAAAATCCACTGTATACAAAAAGAGGAAATCCATTTTATGGCTTCCCTTTATGTTGTTTATCATAATTCTTCACAAACAATCCAGACGGCATAATCCAGCAATGAATATTTATAACATAACACAATATAATCCAACATATTTAAAACAAGTAAAAACAGATTATCACTATATCTTAAACATTTGTGGGGATGGAGTAAGGCTAAGGACTTGTGGGGTGGAGTAAGACCAAGGACCAATAGAACCTCTTCCAACAATCCCTATTTCATATTCGTTAATTTTCTCTTATCAACATACAAAATAACATATAAAACTGATCTGTTCTAGCAGTCAATATCCCGTGTAGAGGATTTAAAAGTGGTCTACTTCTAAAACGAGACGCCATAACACTGGACCTAAATTTTTTGGTTCATCCGAAAAAAAAACTAAAAGCAAGTTGTTGAAATCTCCCTCTCTCTCTCTCTCGTTTTAAATTTCCCAGAGTGTGGCTCAATGATCAACGGAACTCTCAATCGTTTACTAGCATGTCTTAAAAATAAATAATTAACAAAATACACGTGCTGCTTCACTCTATGTTGTAATCATTTTAGCATGTTCGTTTCTTAAAATCCTAAGCAATTGTTTGTTTTTGCAGTCCTGTAATCCGCGTCCGTCCCTCTCGTTGGAATTTTGGTAAGGGTTCCTTCTATATTTATTTATGACTGCAGTAAACAATATGTCAACCCTCAGTTATTTATCAAAATTAAGTGGAAAAAGTTTAGTTTAAGTAAACCAAATACATGTACAGGAGCAATTGATCACGTAAAGCGTTTTATAACGTTATAATGTTCCACATTTATTTTCGCATTTTGACGTATTTTGTAATGTTGTATGTAAGAGGGATTTTTTAAACTTCACATGTCTCCAAAAACTGTAAGATTGTTGTTAAGAAAAAAATCAGATTATGATTTTACTATAAATTTTCTCTAACATCGAGTAATTATTTTAGTTAAAATTGAATTTTAATTTTTTGGCATTTTTCAAAGCTGAAGTGTACATGTTAAGCGAGATTGACAGTATAAATATTTTATGTAATATTTAAATGTATGTGATTGATACATATTTGTATATGACACGTTAATAAACTATCATAATGAAAATATAATTTGCATTTAATTGCATTAAGAAATTAAATAATTGGCTGTCGATAATGTTAACGGTTTACAAATTGTGCATTTCTCTTTCACCGGTAATTTTATAATTTTGTTATATTTACATTTTAAAAAAAGTCTATCATTAAATGTATTAAAATGGTTTATGATAATTGAATTAAAATACAGTCCAACCTGTCATAAAGGCCACCTCTATATAAGGATCACCTGCTTATAAAGGTCAGTAAAATTGTATGCCAATTGTTCTTTATTTATATTATTTGAGCCTGTATATAAAGACCATCTGCCTATAAGGTCACTTTTATTGGTTCCCTTGGGTGGCCTTTATAGAAAGTTTGACTGTAGTATATGGCATTTTGTATTTCTTAAAAGTCACCTCCCAGGGGCGTAGCCAGGCGTACGTTTGTACGCAAAAACGTCCACATCGTTTTCGCAAAAAAAATAAAAAAAAAAAAAACGAGAGAGAGAGAGAGTATAATATATTTCTTATACCAAACCGTTGGTCTTCACCGGAAATGACCATCTGATCACCGAACTAACAGACCGGCTGATACTCAATGAACTGAGATTCAATGCCCAGTACTTGTTGCCGTCTGAGCTACATGCTCTTACATATGAGAAGACCGTTAGTTTGTACGTTGCATTCGGAGACGACATACCAGCGATTGATAACCAGGAATTCGATCGGGAGGTTCAGCGATTGAAAGCCAGGCTGATATCGACGACAAACCGTCAACGCTGGTCAACACGTTACGTGCAATACGAAGGCCGAGCTGTATCCATGCATATACCAAATTATTGAAATTCTTCTATCCATGCCAGTGTCGTCCGCGTCTGCTGAAAGGTCATTCAGCGTTATGCGGCGTCTCAAGACTTACTTGAGGTCCACTTTGACCGGCGAGAGGTTTTCCTCACTGGCCCTCATTCATTCTTACAGGGACACCGACATCGACATAAACAAAATCATTGAGGAATTTGCTTGAAGGAAACAACGAATGACTTTATCTGGTTGTTCTCGCACATAATCATGATCTAACTAACTCTTATGCCTAGATACGAATGTCTGTTAACAATTGCATTAAAGAACTTCTACTAGCCATTCGTCACGTTTCATTATGTATTGACGCAATATATTTACAAATATATTTCCTCTCCTCCGTTTAACCTCACCGCTATATTAATTGAACTCCCATTTTAACTTTACTTTCTCAATTATTGAGTGTGTTGTTTTCGTAGTGCTTATGCCATACAACATCAGATACCCTTGTACCTCGTCTTCAGGTTTAAGAATGAACCAGTCCTCAAAAGAACGACAAAAGCATAAAATTATAAGAAAAATTCTGATAAATAGCGCCCTGGAGCGCCGCCCAAAAATTCGCATCAGGGCGGTCCCCATACCCCCTGCCCTCTTTAGGCGTCCACATCATAAACACCCCAGCTACGCCCCTGCCTCCTGATACATAAGAAACGCCTGCTTGTAAGGCAAGTAAAATTAAATTAAAATCGCTCTTCATTCAGGTTATTTTAAATTAAATATACGAGCCACATTAACAGGTTCTTTTGGATGTCCTTAACATATAGCTTGACTGTAGTTACTGACACACGCCTGTTTGTTTGCCACAATTGGAGGGGAAAATCTGCCAAAATGTATGAATTATTTTCAGTTAGTTGTTTAAGAGTATCTCCCAATCTTTCCCATCTGGCCTAAACATCATTGATTTATTTAACTTAACTTTAAGCAAGAGATTAAATTTTCAAGCTATCTTGCTGCTGAAATTAGCATGACATTGGTGTAATATGGTAATATATTGTGAAGCACATCAATTATGCATGTAATTCGCGACAAAATGCCCAAAAGCAAGAAATAAAATCTTTGACAGAAACACCAAAAAATCAATAAAGTGACAAGTTGCTGTCGAGAATATGTTGTTACGTAACATTTTGAACCAATCAACATTCAGTTTACATACGTATCTTGTCCAGAAACGCTGTTGCTTCTTAAAAGCACACATTGTTAAGATTTAAGAGCAATCTCGGCGATCTCGGCGGCTTTTAGCTATAATACAGAGCTGTCGAACGTTTAACACTATGATACACTAACGAAATTAGTGCCAACTCGTCAGGTCATATTGACCTTCTTGTCAGCCATATCTCGACATCTTTCTACCTCTCGGCAGCTGGTTTCTTTCTCTCGGTAACTGCTCTCTGTCTCTCAATAACTTTTCGGAAACTAGCTATACACATCCCAGCCACTCGACAGCCGAGCTTCTCATCCTTTTCCTCAGATCAATGATAAACTTTCGACAGGTCTGTAGCTTTGATATCAAATAAATCTTACCACCGGCTTTGTCGTCAGATAAATCAACTTATGTTTTATTCTTTCTAGCGAGTAAAATGATCCTTGAGAAAATTAATTGTCTATATGTAATTCGTTCTACTTTGTGTAAGTACAGAACTGCCAAAACGCTAATACTGTTTAGAGGCCGCGGTGGCCTAATGGATAACACGTCAGTCTTCAATTTAAGGGTCTCTCACCGCTGTGTGTTCGAATCTCGCTCAGACCACATGTTGGAAATGAAATTTTCCTTGTCGTTGGCCTTTACTGGTTCACCTGGTATCAGTCTAATGAACTGGGGGAGTGGTGCGCTTGTCTGCGATGTACTGACTCGGTGAGCTAGCACCTTAAAGTCGCCCCAAGTGCGTTATAGTACAAGTCAGACCATACAACACATGCATACACAAAATTGATCACAGATTTATCCATAGAGATTAATCAAATAGTTCTCGTCGCGAATAGCTGAAAATTGCTGCCGCGACGTTAAGCAACATTCAACCAACCAACCAGCTTCTTAGTGTTTAACTGTTTAATTATTCTAAAAGATGTTTTATTTAATATTTATGACAATTAGCAAAATTATGAACAAAATTATCTAAAAATTAAAAAGATAAAATAAAATATCAGTTTTCCTGCCATTATTAACCAAATGTAATCATTATTAATGTGACTGTTATCACTATCTTATGAAATCATTGCTATGACAACCAGTTGTATAAAAAACTGTTATTTAGATACAAGTAATGACAAATGACGTTTTAGTTAAAGTGGAATGACGACTGACTTCGTTTCTTAATTTTGACTCCGTGAGTGTTGTGATGATTTTTGCTTTAATTGGCTTAAATTGGTTTTTTTTTTTATTTAATTTTTTTTTTAAATCTGTGTTGTAAAAGTACATTTGATACAATTATTTTATATACGACATGTCACCCGAAAATCATATTTATTTGTTTTTCAAAATATGACGTCAGAAATCGCGGAGGGGGTACCGGTGCTCTCCGTGAATAAAAAACATCTGTTGTCAAAAGTAAGACTGCAAAACGTGTTTGGATTGATTTTGATGAAATTTTCATTTTAATAACCAGAATAATATAAAACATCATGTACAGTCCAACCTGCCTTAAAAGGTCACCTCTATATAAGGGTCACCTGCTTGTAAGGGTCAGTAGAATTGTATCCCAATGGTTCTTTATTCATATTATTTGAATCTGAATATAAAGGTCACCTGTCCATAAATGCCACTTTTACTGGTTCCCTTGGGTGGCCTCTAAAGACAGGTTTGACTACCTTTTTCTTAAATACGTGTACTTTATTTAAACAAAATCGCACATACGTGTATGATAATACTTTTATTATAATACATTTTCAAGTTTCAGGAAAAACGCGTTATGTTGAAAAAAGTACTACCAATTGCAAGATCAACCTTTTATGAACAAAACGAGGACAACCTGGACACTTCACATGTTTTTCGAGTTCAATAATGACGGCTTTGACATTGCCATGGCAACTTAAAAAGCGCGAAAACAAGATCGAAAATATTCTTAAAAAAACGTGCAACGACTTTTAAAACAGTGAACATGAGAAAACTAGACACTTCCTGTCCGTATTACATAATTCAACATGTTTTTCTAGTCCAAAAATGACGGCGTTGACATTGCCATGGCAATTGGAAAAAAACGTGGACTAGATCGAAAAATATTCTTAAAAATAACGTACAATGACTTTTCAAACAATGAACGTGAGAAAACAGGATCCAGTAAGGCAGTTTTAAAACTGCAAAATTCGTTAGAAATCAAGGGCATTACATTTTTTAAAAAAACTTGATTGTTAAGAAATTTTGGTGGTTTGGACATACCAAAAAGTAATCTTAACCACATCAATGGTCGTCATTATTTTGGTATTATATATCAAACCTGTCTCTAAAGGCCACCCAAGAGAACAAGTAAGTAGTCTTTATGGACAGGTGACCTTTATATAAAGGTTCAAATAATATGAATAAAGAGCAATTGGAATATAAATCTACCGGCCTTTATAATCAGGTGGTCTTTATATAGAGTTATATAGAGGTGGCATTTAAGGCAGGTTGGACTGTACAGACATGTCGAAAAATTAACACTCAACTGACGAACTATAATAATTAGCGCCGAATAGGCAGTTCATATCGGTCACTCGTTAGCCATACTTCAACATAGTTTGCACAGCTGCTTTTTATCGCTTAGCCACTTTTTGGCCCCTAGCCACCAATATATCGGCCCCTCGAGATCAACAGCCGAAATTCGACTCCTGCTCTTGGCAACATTTTTGTCCCTAGCCACCAATATATTAGCCCCTCGCGATCAACAGCCGAAATGTATTCGACTCCTGCTCTTAGCAACATTTTTGTCCCTAGCCACCAATATATTGGCCCCTCGCGATCAACAGCCGAAATTTATTCGACTCCTGCTCTTAGCAACATTTTTGTCCCTAGCCACCAATATATTAGCCCCTCGCGATCAACAGCCGAAATTTATTCGACTCCTGCTCTTAGCAACATTTTTGTCCCTAGCCACCAATATATTAGCCCCTCGCGATTAACAGCCGAAATTCGACTCCTGTTCTCAACAACTTTTTTACTCCTACCCACCAATATATCGGCCCCTCGCGATCAACAGCCGAATTTCGCCTCCTGGTCTCGGCAACATTTTGGCCACTACCTCGGCCACTTGGCAGCCGTCCTTCAACCCCTTTTCGTTAGCTTAGTGTTAACCTTCGACAGCTCGATGATGTTCGGGTTCTTCATGGGTCATGTTTTGAAATTTTTTAGTACATGGTTTTTGATTTTTTGATTTTTTTGTTTTTTGTTTGAGAAAAAAGCCATATTGACTTTGATATAATCGCAGTTCTATTTTACCATAAACAGCAACACTGTTAATTATTGACATGCATAGCGTGACTTGAATTATTGCAATATCCTTTGAAGAATCTGGCACTAGTTCCACAACCATTCCTTGCTACACCTCAAGCTTTTTAATAGCTTAAATATTTCAAAAAATGACAATATATTATGGTACCACATGGTATCTATACTGTGATGACGGTCATAAATATTTTTGAGGGCCCTTGAAAGCATAGGCTTGCAATATCCCTGGTCAACAATTTATTTGTAAGCAGCTTGTTTCTTTGTTTAAAATTCCCGTATTGAGATAAACTCAGCCTTAGCTCGAAAGTGATACTAAAACTATCGATAATTTGTAATTCAAACAGTCGGCAATTGGTTTGGCATGTGAAATATTTCATATGCGATTTTACCAAACTGCATTGTGTACGATGCAGGGCCTGTCGAAAGTTAAACACTAACTTAAAGAGAAGGAGTCGAATATCGGTTGCCGAGTGGACAAAACATAGATAGCAAGTGCCCGAAAGGCTGACGAGAGTTAGAGATTATCTGTCGAGATATAGCACACGAGTTAGTCAATATGAGATGACGATTTGGCATTAATTCGTTAGCTTAGCTTAGCTTAGCTGAGTGTTAAACTTTACACAGATCTATACTTTAAATAAGCTTTGTAAGCTATTTCTTAATATTCTGATGTTAATGCTTGTATACTCGTATCCCTTCGGGCTTATCCGTCCCGCCGGTATAATACATACGTCGTATTATTCATCCCAACTGATTACCGGAAGTCATGCAACTAAGTAATTTGGCGTTTAAATACAAATTATATGTGTGAAAAGAAACATGTCGGTACACGCGCAGTCCCTACAGGTCTCCGGCCGGACCGTTCTAGGATCGATACTTATGCAGTACAAGTACAGACCTGGAGAAAGTTTAACACTCAGCTAACGAATTAGTGCCGAATCGGAACCACATCTCGGCCACTCGTTAGCAATATCTCCAAAGGTTGTTCTGCAGGGAATTGCTCCAGAAAACCGACATTGTTGTTTCTCCCTTGTAAAAGTTGGTAGCGTGAGTCTCGTAAGTGGGGGGTCCTGGGTCCGAACCCCGGCCGAGATCTGACCAAATCTTGCAAATAGCTAGTGACTGTTTTTTCGCCATATGGAAGTCATGGAGTCGAAATTTCAGTATAGCTGGTGACGTTTCGATAAAAGTGAAATGTTGACTGGGACGTAAAACCCCATTCAAGCAATTCAAATTCCAATCAAACGGTTAACCTCCTTTCAAAATGAAAAGCGTTTTGTACACATAAGTGCAGATATTGCCTGGGTCAGCTTGTCTAACGGGTCGATTATTTATCCACCAGATGATACATGTTTTATATATTGTAAATAAACCATGCGTAATTAATAATAAGTGGATCATATTTTATCATTAATATACATCATTATACTGTGGTAGATAGATCGACAATATACCAATCGTCATCAGCTGATACGAGTCGTTATCGATCGACGTACATGTATATTAGTTTGACATGTCCGTCGACACCCGTTCATGGTTTGACTGGAAATAGGTCACTAAATTATAAACAGGTGTCGACACAAAGCGCATGGTGTTGTTAGCGGACACTGGGCACAACGCGCATGGTGTTGTTAGCGGACACTGGGCACAACGCGCATGGTGTTGTTAGCGGACACTGGGCACAACGCGCATGGCGTTGTTACTTACGCAAATGCTGTTGTTGGTGGACACTAAGTTGTAGACGACCACTTTGCACAACACGTAAACTGTAGACGGACAATGGGCACGAAAACACAACACCAAAACCCCAAAGTTGGAGAACACTAGACAGGACGCACAGATCACATCACAGATACAGAAACCTTGTCTGGTTATATAACTGCTTGTAATGCATACAACACACAAGCTCATTGATCAATTAATCTTAGATGATACAATTAATTAGTGGTTTTCAGTGCCTCTTTTATATGATGCAGTATAGACCTGTCCAATGTTTAACACCGAGCCTACGAAATTGGGTTGTACTTCAGCTGTATAGTGGCTGTGATGTTGATCTCAAGTGGTCGGGAAGCTACCGAGAGATAGATATCGGCTGCTGCCGAAATATAGCTAACTAAGGACCTACATGTAGATGAGGTGGTGGTTCGGCACTTATTCGTTAGCCTAATGTTAAACTTTCGATATAGATCTTCACTGTATACCACTAATATTAGAAAGGTTTGAAAATCCTTAAGGGTAATATGAGTAGGAAAATTCAAGTGAAAACCATTTGGTTGAAAAGCATGAAAGAGGGTATAATTATGAAATTACCTACACAAGTGTGAAGTTTATCAAAAAATAAAGTAGGAATTGATAATTTAAGAGTTTATGAAATATGTTGCATTTTTTAAAGAAAATGTGCAAAAATACACGTGTTGGGCAAAAAAGCTTACACCTTGTATAACGAATTAATTTTAAAAAATGAAAAGATATTAAGATAGTCAACGTTATAGAGCAGTGCAAAGGGGCCAGAGTTTGTGAAAGAAATGCGAGGTTTTTTGAAAATTCGACAATTTACGGTTGAGGTTATCTACGATTTATTTTCCTTTTAAAAATGCGTGTACAGGCGTGATATTTATATTCTAAGGCCACTTATAATCTAAAATACAAGTCACTAAAAGTGCACGGTCGCACAATACTGTTCTATTTGAATTGAGGTGAATATTGTTTGGTTTGTTGAACTATATAAAGCCGAATATGCCTCAACAATAATCAAGTAATATACAAACTTAGCTTTTATAATCCTTCCTTGGATCGTTGGTAGCCTTAGAATATGAACTATCACGCCTGGTACACGCATTTTTAAAAGGAAAACAAATCATAGAAAACCTCCACCGTAAATTGTCGAGTTTTCAAAAACCTCGTATTTCTTTAACAAACTCTGCCCTCTTTGCAGCTGATCTATGATGTTGACTATCTTAATATCTTTTCATTTTTTAAAATTAATTCGTTATACAAGGTGTGGTTTTTTCCCCCAACACGTGTATTTTTGCACAATTTTCTTTAAAAAATGCAACAAATATTTTATAAACTCTTAAATTATCAATTTTATTTATAAATCTTCACTCTGTGTAGGTAATTTCTTAATTATATCCCTCTTTCACGCATTTCACCAAACAGTTTTCACTTGAATTTTCCTACTTACATTACCCTTAAACCACCTTGCAAATAGCGTAACTTATTCAATTGTTTTCACAGTTTTATTAGCATACTCGATACTTTGGCTAACAAGATTTCGCCTAGACGATCTTTTAGTAACTGATTCAATGAATACATTTTAGTATTGGCTGTCCATTAACGCGGGGAAAACATCGAATATTTTCCGCACCAGCAGACATTTATTGAGCAGTGTTCGATCATTTCTGCGTTTGAAAGTAATGTGTATTTTTTATGTTCACAAACTGTGATATTCCCGGGCTCTTTAACAGATAAAGAATCCTATAAGTGTTTGATATCACTCGGATTTACATGTTTATTGTATGCTTTGAATTTAAATAATTGAATACAGATATTCATGTTTTAATTGTAAGTTTATAATCAATCTTTCTAGAAATATGTGGATTACCAAGCACGTGACTAGATATCCGATCCTGTCATGTCATCATTCCGGTTAATAAATTATTTTGTTTCACGTAAGCGGTAAGGGTAGTCTAGTTGCTTTTACAACCGGAATATCCGAAAACAACCACAGACTTTCGGCAAACACCATGTACGTCATCAATTAGATCGCCGGAAAGTTACGAGCGGTTTCGGAAATTACCGAGTATTAGCAGGTTCGTTCAGGTAAGTTGTTTTGTGTATAACGTGCAAAATATGATGTGTAAAACCATCAGACACGTCAATATCGATAGCTCTACCCATAAGAATACAAAATACAAAATTGATAAATTTGGTGACGGATGACCTTTAATTTTTTCACACTAGGATCTGTCCTAGAGTTCGATTGGAACCCAAGGATCGTGTTTTGTGTCACTTGGCCACCAAGCTTCCTCTACATATATGTAGACAATTGTGTCGCGAACAAATGTATTTTATCAATATATTCTTTCATCTGAATTAATATAATTAAACATACCATTAATTGAATACCTTAGTCAGCGGTTATAAACCTTTAAAATAATCAATAAATTTAATTAAATCGAATTGAATCGGAAATGTGTAGTTTGCAAATGTAAACACTGTTTTATGGTCTATGCACTTAAAACGTTTAATATCACGCCGGAGAAACAATGTTATGCAATTATTCATGTTTACATTTAATAATACCAAAGCAAAAATTTCCAGTGCACGTTTCGTTTGTTTAGAGGCGGTCTGATAAAACTCAATTGTTTATTATTTTGCAAGTTCATTTTGTAAAGAGAGTGTAGTCATTTGGAATAAAGCAATCATTTAATAATATTACAGGGAAGCGAATAGAATCCGAGGGGAGTTGAATATATAACGGATCTTCTGGCCACAAGACACGCGATTTATCGAGGCTCCGGGAAGGTTGTTTGATTGAAAAGAGTTTTACGTCCAAGTCAGAAATATTTGATTTATATTGTGACGTAACCTGCTAAAGTTGAAGTAAAAGAACTTTTGACGATTTACAGGTTGCATTGGGTTCACGGCTTCCGTGACATGGGGGCATCGATTTTAAAGTTCTCTTCCGAAGAACTCCGTGACTTTCGTGAATTTCGGGGTCTTGGCGAAAGTAACTCCGGGAAAGGGTTGAAGGTGGGACTGCGGAGTAGTTCGTTATGCCCAAAAGATCACCATTAATCAGAATCCCGGCATGCTATATTTAAAACTTAGAAACCCCTAGCTTTGCAAGTTAACCGTTCTGTCATATCCCATTTTTTCAAAAAAGGGTATATGACAATAGACAATATACCATTTTGAATGTATTTTATGATTTAATTAAAAAAATGGTATATGACAGTTCTTATATTGTTTATATCTTATTTATCCCATACATGTATGTACGGTACAGCATGCTTTCCGTTTGGGCATTGTTAATTTCATGGTAATTTTGCAGAAATCTATTCGAAGTATGCAAATACAGACATGAAGGTCATCAAAGGAAACCAATAAAAGTAGCTTTTATGGGAAGGTGGTCTTTATATACAGGTTCAAATAATATGAATAAAAACATTTGGGATACAATTTTATTGGCCTTTATAAGCAGGTTGTCCTGAAATAGAGGTGGCCTGCCAGGCAGATTGGACTGTAGGACCAAATAGGCGCAGTTTCCCAAAACTGAAAAATATAACACGTTTTTGTGTAACACGTACGTCAGTATGACCGAGATGACGCATTTTGCTGACAACAGTCATACCTGGGGTCTTTATACACAGACCACCACTAGGCTTAAGAAGGTCAGACAGGGAGAGGTTGATACAAATTTTGAATGCTAATATTTTGCATGTGTTCCGAAGTTAAGACGTCACGTGCTCTCTAGGTAACGATTACGTAATATATTCCTACACGCAGGTACATGTGTTTTTGTTTACAATATACAATGTCATAATTCAGATGTTATTATTTTTAAAAACTTTGATATTTATTTTTCATTTGTTAGGCATTTCAAATAATAAAATTTACAAATAATCAAATTTTAATGTTGCAGTGATAGAACTATATTTCTGGCGCAACGTTAATGCGTGTGTACTCAAAATAAAGTTTAGCAGGAGCAGCGGAAACCTACATTGATTCAATTGATTTTTTGAAGTGCACGTATATTTTATTTCATTTGCATAAGAATGTAGATAACTGTATTTGAAGAGTTCTGATCGTAAAATCTGCATTTTATCGCCGTAAATGTTAGTCTTCTTGGCGACGATAATTTTCCCTCAAATGTATCGTTTGAACAACCAATTCGTTTAGATGATTTAGACAATGGTTGATAAAGCCAGTTTGGTCCTTTGAACATGGCCATAAATAAAATCCATATTAAATGATGCTTTAAGATTGATTGAATGGGGTTTTAACGGTCCAGTCAAGAATATTTCACTTATATCGAGACGTCACCAAAAATAGGCGAAGTGGCAGACATTTTACCTTTGCAGTGTGCTCAGGAAAATGTGCATGGAGGGTTGTTTAACTTGCCACGCCTTTCGTGACATGGGCATGGTTTTAAGGTCTCTTCCGAAGGATCCTGTGGCTTTCATAACTCACTGCCGAGTGCTAGGCGAAAGAATAGTCATTGCATATTTTCAAGCTTTGGTTAGACCGGGCCACGAAACCGTAAGCCCCACCCCACCCCCATACCTGTACGTACCGACCAATTTATCTGCTGAGCTACCGTAGTGGTACCTAGGAGGATCGGCACAAAATACATGTACAGGGGCTACCTCCACTAAGAAATATTCTAGTATATTCATCACATATTTAACTTGTTTTTTTTTTCAGTTTTCCACTGTTTTCATTTATATGCGCATAACGTACTTAATTTATCCCTCAATTCAAGCTCATTGCAATGACATTCAAAAAATAAAGTAAACAATTGCTTTTAAACAAAAACAACATCTGTAGCCGTGATTCTGTTGTACGTAAAGCAATTGCTATATTCAGCTAAAACCTCTGAATTAGCTAAAAGCTAAATGTCTTGTTTTGTCATTGTTTTAAATAAACTCCCAAAAAATCGATTAGAATCCACGTGCTGGAATAAAACCCAATAACAGTATTACTATAAAACAACACAATTTTACAATTGTGAGAAACTACCGATATAAGTCTGGGGAAATAACACACCGATCGATATCAGAGGCTCTGATGAGGGAACATAGTTTCCGGAATTTTTACAGCTCATTTTTTATTTTTTGATTCGCTGTATTATTATTTTCATCAGCGTCATGTTCAGAGTCCTTAAAACGTTTTATTTAAGATATTTTGAATGATGCAAGGAGTATTTACGGAATGAATTCTTACAAAATTAAAGATATATATTTACACGGCTTTTTTAAAATTTTATTTACATGTATTTTTTTTTTAATTTTCCACGAACGTATAATATGGTAACCAGGTCACAATTTTTGATGATGCAGGGTGTATTTAATAAATTTCAAGCTTAAAAAGGCCACATTTATCAGCTTTTTCTGATATTAAATTTTTTATTTTTTAAAAAAAAACTATTTTATTTAATTTTTTTTTTACATTTTCCAAGAAAGTATATAATATGTTAGTCTGGTAATTAAATTTATGTAAATAATTTTAATAAAACAATGACTTATAGCGCGATATCAGAGTGTTTAGACATTTTTGGCAATCGATATGATATTCTCACAGTTCTGTTATCTGTGTCACATTATATATTATAAGTTTATGTTGCTATCATTTTATTGTAACCTCCGTCCTCTTGTACCATTATTGTATGTATGCTAATATGTATGTATTTTGTTTGCCTATGCACCAGATGGAACACAGCTAATAAAGAATTGGAAATTGAAATTGAGGGTTTAATTACATCTTTATGCATATGCCTAAATTGATTTTAGGGCACTCTAAAATATTGATCATGAAGCATATGCATTAATATATACTAGGTTATTCTAAAAATCTATTTAAGCATATGATAAATATATAATTTTGACCCTGATACCGACAAATAAAATTCAGCATCAATTATGATATGATGTTAAAATTTTCATGTGTTTGCCACTCAATGTATGAAAACCCCCGTATGACATATCGTAAAAATTCAATTCAATTCTACAGTATAGTCCTGACGAAAGTTTAACACCTTATTATTAAAATGTGTCGACGTTCGACTGTCAAGTGAATAACAGGGTTAAAATTTACCGAGCTGATAGCAGCTTTCGAAAAGCTTTGAAGACATACATGTAGCTAACAAGGGGCGAGATGGGCTGCTGATTAAGCACTAACTCGTAAGCTTGGTGTTAAACTTTGGACAGGTCTGTATTGTACATCCCAGCACAGCCAATGTTTTATTAATGGATAAGCATGGTACAGTTTTTATGATCAATTAAGCCATTTAACGAACATCTGTCGTCCCTGCCATATGACACCTGGGTTAATCAAATGTTTTTATCATCATTTTAATGTTGTGTTGCTTATAAATGAATATCGATTATTGATTTTGTCATTTTAGACCTCGAGCAGAGGCGTGTTCAAGATAGACGTCGCTCGCAACGGTCAATAGGAATACCGGATCAAATCGACAGTAATTACTGAATAGGTTTTAAATTCTGGGTAAAAGGGACCATAATTCAATTATTCAATTTTAACATACATTTTTATGATTTCAATACATTATTTACATTATATATACAGTTATCAATATCATTAATATAATTTAGTACAGAGCACGATCCGGCTTCGATTCGGCCATTACACGCCTGTCCGATCCGGTATTTCTATTGACCGGTGCAAGCCTAGTTGCGAGCACTTGAACTAATCTTTGGATTGTGTTTAGTCAAAGGGAAATAACCCATGCCATTTTGAGTCGGTGTAGTTTTGTAGTTCTACTGGAGTTGCCATTTACCGTTTTTGAATTTTATCATTTAATACACTTTTTTAAGAAATGATACATAGCAACTTTGTGTGAATGTATTAAACGGCAATAATTTACAAAAAGGAAAATGGTATTGCAGAGTTCACAGAAAAAATCATTAAATTGAAAAATTTAAAATGACAATATTCGATTTTTTTCAGTCAGAATTGAGAAACTTTAACAAAGTATAATGTGAAAATATATGATTTTCATTTATTGCATATAACTTGAAACATAAAATTGCGATGTTATATTAAAAAAACCTGTTTGGAGTTGTGATATTATACCACTAAGCTTGTTTGAATTTTAGATTTTCTTTTCTACTTGTTTTTAGATATTAAAAAACCCAACACGCGTTTATTCTAACCATAGAGTCAAACTTACGTTCATTTAAGTAATTTTTACAGTCAAAAGATAGCCTGTTATGTATTGTCATCGGAGCATCTGCCAAAAACGGGTTCCATTCGGAAATTACGTTAACCTAGGCCTTTCCTCTTCCGCTCACGTTGATGGCGGGAAAATAATCATTAATTAAATTAAGGAAACAGTTAATTGAATTTATTTCAGCTTTTGTTTGTAATATCTACCATAAACTTTTAATTTATGTACAAGTTTGTATTATTCTTTTTCAATGGCCCATCACACTGTCTGTTTAAGCTAAGGCCGTTTGTTAATTAAAACCTCTCTCACTCGCATTCCGTTTCATCACATTTCCAATACTCTTGCAATAAAAAGATTGTTCGGATGAACTGAAATCGAGACCTCTGTAATATGGCTCCCGCAACTGTAGAAATGGGAAAAAGGGGAAAGCCGTTTTTTGGCCACCACAAAGGTCATTTACTTTTAGAAGTGAATGAAACAATCAAATTTACAAAAACTAACTACAGTCAAACCTGTCTATAAAGACCAACCAAGGCAACCAGTAAACGAGAACTTAAAGACCAGGTGCTCTTTATATAGAGATTCCAAAAGCATGAGTAAAGAGCAATTGGAATTAATTTTACTGGTCTTAAAAAGTAAATTCCCTTATATAGAGGTGGTGTTTAAAAGACAGGTTTAGCTGTAACTAAGTGACTAAATAAATATTTAATTTGTACTTACTCTGGGTAATGTTTGACATTTTTCAACCGGGTCTGTAATATGGCACATGTACGGTAGTCTGAAGTATCGACAGCCCTCCGCCTGATGGCCGGAAGCTTTGGTCCGTCCTCATCGTCCTCCGCCAGTTGCCCCAAGTGTGAAAACATGGACGGTGAGGCGGCCGGGGTGGCGAGAGACGCACGGCGGCGCTGTGACATGTGGCGACTTCCAGTTGCTCCGATCATGGTTCTAGATTTGTAGCGGAGCCTCGCACTGGCTGCAAAGAGAAAAAACAATGCATTAAAATTAAAGTTTCCATAATAAAACTGTTTTTGCAACAACAACAACAACAACAACAACAACAACAACAACAACAACAACAACAACAACAACAACGACGACGACGACGACGACAACAACGACGACGACGACAACAACAACGACGACGACGACGACAACAACAACAACGACGACAACAACAACAACGACGTTAACAACAGTTACTACCTTTGGCCAGTTGAGATAATGTACCTTACAAACCTGCTTTGCACATATGAAAAAAAAAAAAAAAAAAAAAAAGAACTTTCATGTGTTTTTGGTTAAGACACTTGTTTCTGTGTTCTTCATGGTCAAACCATTTCTGCAACAACAACAACAACAACAACAACAACAACAACAACAACACTACCTTTGGTCGGTTTTAATTTTCAATGACAGGTAAGTTGACTTCTTGATATGGACTATACTTGTTGTATAAACAAAAATCTTAAATGTTTATATAACACTATAATTAAAAGTGGGAGAAACAGGATGAGGTAATATTCCTTGTCAAGTCTGTTGCGCACATTTGAAAAAAACAACTTTTTTCATGTGTTTTTGGTTAAGACATCTGTTTCTGTGCTTTTTTATCTATATAATATTTATATACAGGTAAAATAATATATCAGGTATATTCGATTTGTAACTTCGACTGACAAACAAAAAAGTTTAAATCAACACCAACAGTTATAACCACCAAAACAAAAAACATCAACCATGTACAATGAACTAATTTCTGTGTACAATGAAATCACATTCGTGTACAATGAACTTATTTCTTTATGCAGCACCCCTCTATTGGTGCATATTTCTGATATGATATAAAATATTCAACAGTCCAAAGAGTCCCTTGCGCCTTAAGATGAGCTTCCACGCATTTACTATTATTTTTAACTAACTTTATTTGACTGTAGGCATAATCTTGCAACAATAACATTTAATAAATAAATTAATAAATAAAATTACAAAAATTGATATTAAATAAATAAAATTACATAGGCCTTATTTGTTGAACAATTTATATTTTGGTTATAAAGACAATAACGTTTTTAATTAGAATTTAAAACTGAAACTTCAAACAATGTTCCATAAAACGTCCAATATTAGAGCACCGATCTTTAAAACAATGAAGGAGTTGTTTCCCTTTGTCCATTCATTCACTAGGAGTTAGGAACTGGAACACATGCCAGTCGACATCTGGTGACACACATACATATACACAGTATGACAAATTGTTAACATAAGTGTATTGATCAACATAATTATAACGTAAATGTCACAGACACATACACTTCAGGGCATAACGTAAGGGCTCAGGAAACTACATTACAATCTATACAGTACAGTCCTGTACTAAAGTCCAATGTCTGCCGAGAGATTACATCTCAGAGCCTAACGTAAGGGCTCAGAAACTACATTACAATCTATACAGTACAGTCCTGTACTAAAGTCCAATGTCTGCCGAGAGATTACACCTCAGAGCATAACTACATTACAATCTATACAGTACAGTCCTGTACTAGAGTCCAATGTCTGCCGAGAGATTACATCTCGGAGCATAACGTAAGGGCTCAGGAAACTACATAACCATCTATACAGTACAGTCCTGTACTAGAGTCCAATGTCTGCCGAGAGATTACACCTCAGAGCATAACTACATTACAATCTATACAGTACAGTCCTGTACTAAAGTCCAATGTCTGCCGAGAGTTTCCAGCTCAGGGCCTAACTACATTACAATCTATACAGTACAGTCCTGTACTAGAGTCCAATGTCTGCCGAGAGATTACATCTCAGAGCATAACTACATTACAATCTATACAGTACAGTCCTGTACTAAAGTCCAATGTCTGCCGAGAGATTACACCTCAGGGCATAACTACATTACAATCTATACAGTACAGTCCTGTACTAAAGTCCAATGTCTGCCGAGAGATTACATCTCAGAGCATAACTACATTACAATCTATACAGTACAGTCCTGTACTAAAGTCCAATGTCTGCCGAGAGTTTCCAGCTCAGGGCCTAACTACATTACAATCTATACAGTACAGTCCTGTACTAGAGTCCAATGTCTGCCGAGAGATTACATCTCAGAGCATAACTACATTACAATCTATACAGTACAGTCCTGTACTAAAGTCCAATGTCTGCCGAGAGATTACATCTCAGGGCATAACTACATTACAATCTATACAGTACAGTCCTGTACTAGAGTCCAATGTCTGCCGAGAGATTACATCTCAGAGCATAACGTAAGGGCTCAGGAAACTACATTACAATCTATACAGTACAGTCCTGTACTAGAGTCCAATGTATGCCGAGAGATTACACCTCAGAGCATAACTACATTACAATCTATACAGTACAGTCCTGTACTAGAGTCCAATGTATGCCGAGAGATTACACCTCAGAGCATAACTACATTACAATCTATACAGTACAGTCCTGTACTAGAGTCCAATGTCTGCCGAGAGATTACATCTCAGAGCATAACTACATTACAATCTATACAGTACAGTCCTGTACTAAAGTCTAATGTCTGCCGAGAGATTACACCTCAGAGCATAACTACATTACAATCTATACAGTACAGTCCTGTACTAAAGTCTAATGTCTGCCGAGAGATTACACCTCAGAGCATAACTACATTACAATCTATACAGTACAGTCCTGTACTAAAGTCCAATGTCTGCCGAGAGATTACATCTCGGGGCCTAACGTAAGGGCTCAGGAAACTACATTACAATCTATACAGTACAGTCCTGTACTAAAGTCCAATGTCTGCCGAGAGATTACACCTCAGAGCATAACGTAAGGGCTCAGAAAACTACATTACAAACTATACAGACAGTACAGTCCTGTACTAGAGTCCAATGTATGCCGAGAGATTACACCTCAGAGCATAACGTAAGGGCTCAGGAAACTACATTACAATCTATACAGTACAGTCCTGTACTAGAGTCCAATGTATGCCGAGAGATTACACCTCAGAGCATAACTACATTACAATCTATACAGTACAGTCCTGTACTAAAGTCCAATGTCTGCCGAGAGATTACATCTCAGAGCATAACTACATTACAATCTATACAGTACAGTCCTGTACTAGAGTCCAATGTCTGCCGAGAGATTACACCTCAGAGCATAACTACATTAAAATCTATACAGTACAGTCCTGTACTAGAGTCCAATGTCTGCCGAGAGATTACACCTCAGAGCATAACTACATTACAATAAATATTAACGTATATGTACAGTATAGTCCTACAGTTTTAAAGTAGATAAGCTTTCGAGTGGCCTAGCCGGTGGTCGAAAATCTGCGGAGAGGCATATGCATAATGTAAGAACTCAGACAACTACATTACAATCAATACAGTACACTACAGTCTTGTACTGGAGTCGAATGTCTGCCGAGAGGTTACAGTTCAGGGTATAACGTAAGGACTCAGACAACTACATTACAATCAATACAGTACACTACAGTCTTGTACTGGAGTCGAATGTCTGCCGAGAGGTTACAGTTCAGGGTATAACGTAAGGACTCGGACAACTACATTACATCTATAAGTACACTACAGTCTTGTACCGGAGTCGAATGTCTGCCGAGAGGTTACAGTCAGGATACGTAAGGACTCAGACAACTACATTACATCTATACAGTACACTACAGTCTTGTACTGGAGTCGAATGTCTGCCGAGAGATTACAGTCAGGGTATAACGTAAGAACTCAGACAACTACATTACATCTATATAGTACACTACAGTCTTGTACCGGAGTCGAATGTCTGCCGAGAGGTTACAGTTCAGGGTATAACGTAAGGACTCAGACAACTACATTACAATCAATACAGTACACTACAGTCTTGTACTGGAGTCGAATGTCTGCCGAGAGGTTACAGTTCAGGGTATAACGTAAGAACTCAGACAACTACATTACATCTATACAGTACACTACAGTCTTGTACTGGAGTCGAATGTCTGCCGAGAGGTTACAGTTCAGGGTATAACGTAAGGACTCGACAACTACATTACATCTATACAGTACACTACAGTCTTGTACTGGAGTCGAATGTCTGCCGAGAGATTACAGTTCAGGGTATAACGTAAGAACTCAGACAACTACATTACATCTATACAGTACACTACAGCTTGTACGGAGTCGAATGTCTGCCGAGAGATTACAGTTCAGGGTATAACGTAAGAACTCAGACAACTACATTACAACTATACAGTACACTACAGTCTTGTACCGGAGTCGAATGTCTGCCGAGAGGTTACAGTTCAGGGTATAACGTAAGGACTCAGACAACTACATTACAATCTATACAGTACACTACAGTCTTGTACCGGAGTCGAATGTCTGCCGAGAGGTTACAGTTCAGGGTATAACGTAAGGACTCAGACAACTACATTACAATCAATACAGTACACTACAGTCTTGTACTGGAGTCGAATGTCTGCCGAGAGGTTACAGTTCAGGGTATAACGTAAGAACTCAGACAACTACATTACATCTATACAGTACACTACAGTCTTGTACTGGAGTCGAATGTCTGCCGAGAGGTTACAGTTCAGGGTATAACGTAAGAACTCGGACAACTACATTACATCTATACAGTACACTACAGTCTTGTACTGGAGTCGAATGTCTGCCGAGAGATTACAGTTAAGGATATAACGTAAGAACTCAGACAACTACATTACATCTATACAGTACACTACAGTCTTGTACTGGAGTCGAATGTCTGCCGAGAGGTTACAGTTCAGGGTATAACGTAAGAACTCGGACAACTACATTACATCTATACAGTACACTACAGTCTTGTACTGGAGTCGAATGTCTGCCGAGAGGTTACAGTTCAGGGTATAACGTAAGAACTCGGACAACTACATTACATCTATACAGTACACTACAGTCTTGTACTGGAGTCGAATGTCTGCCGAGAGATTACAGTTCAGGGTATAACGTAAGAACTCGGACAACTACATTACATCTATACAGTACACTACAGTCTTGTACTGGAGTCGAATGTCTGCCGAGAGATTACAGTTCAGGGTATAACGTAAGGACTCGGACAACTACATTACATCTATACAGTACACTACAGTCTTGTACTGGAGTCGAATGTCTGCCGAGAGGTTACAGTTCAGGGTATAACGTAAGGACTCGGACAACTACATTACATCTATACAGTACACTACAGTCTTGTACTGGAGTCGAATGTCTGCCGAGAGGTTACAGTTCAGGGTATAACGTAAGGACTCGGACAACTACATTACATCTATATAGTACACTACAGTCTTGTACTGGAGTCGAATGTCTGCCGAGAGGTTACAGTTCAGGGTATAACGTAAGGACTCGGACAACTACATTACATCTATACAGTACACTACAGTCTTGTACTGGAGTCGAATGTCTGCCGAGAGGTTACAGTTCAGGGTATAACGTAAGGACTCGGACAACTACATTACATCTATACAGTACACTACAGTCTTGTACTGGAGTCGAATGTCTGCCGAGAGGTTACAGTTCAGGGTATAACGTAAGGACTCGGACAACTACATTACATCTATACAGTACACTACAGTCTTGTACTGGAGTCGAATGTCTGCCGAGAGGTTACAGTTCAGGGTATAACGTAAGGACTCAGACAACTACATTACATCTATACAGTACACTACAGTCTTGTGCTGGAGTCGAATGTCTGCCGAGAGGTTACAGTTCAGGGTATAACGTAAGAACTCAGACAACTACATTACATCTATACAGTACACTACAGTCTTGTACTGGAGTCGAATGTCTGCCGAGAGGTTACAGTTCAGGGTATAACGTAAGGACTCGGACAACTACATTACATCTATACAGTACACTACAGTCTTGTACTGGAGTCGAATGTCTGCCGAGAGGTTACAGTTCAGGGTATAACGTAAGAACTCGGACAACTACATTACATCTATACAGTACACTACAGTCTTGTACTGGAGTCGAATGTCTGCCGAGAGATTACAGTTCAGGGTATAACGTAAGAACTCGGACAACTACATTACATCAATACAGTACACTACAGTCTTGTACTGGAGTCGAATGTCTGCCGAGAGGTTACAGTTCAGGGTATAACGTAGAACTCGGACAACTACATTACAATCAATACAGTACACTACAGTCTTGTACTGGAGTCGAATGTCTGCCGAGAGATTACAGTTCAGGGTATAACGTAAGACTCGGACAACTACATTACATCTATACAGTACACTACAGTCTTGTACCGGAGTCGAATGTCTGCCGAGAGGTTACAGTTCAGGGTATAACGTAAGAACTCAGAAACTACATTACATCTATACAGTACACTACAGTCTTGTACTGGAGTCGAATGTCTGCCGAGAGGTTACAGTTCAGGTATAACGTAAGAACTCAGACAACTACATTACATCTATACAGTACACTACAGTCTTGTACTGGAGTCGAATGTCTGCCGAGAGGTTACAGTTCAGGGTATAACGTAAGGACTCGGACAACTACATTACATCAATACAGTACACTACAGTCTTGTACTGGAGTCGAATGTCTGCCGAGAGGTTACAGTTCAGGGTATAACGTAAGAACTCGGACAACTACATTACATCTATACAGTACACTACAGTCTTGTACTGGAGTCGAATGTCTGCCGAGAGGTTACAGTTCAGGGTATAACGTAAGGACTCGGACAACTACATTACATCTATACAGTACACTACAGTCTTGTACTGGAGTCGAATGTCTGCCGAGAGGTTACAGTTC
Organism: Anadara kagoshimensis; assembly: GCA_021292105.1. Classification (NCBI taxonomy): domain Eukaryota; kingdom Metazoa; phylum Mollusca; class Bivalvia; order Arcoida; family Arcidae; genus Anadara; species Anadara kagoshimensis. The sequence goes on from CM037859.1 coordinate 5,838,896, forward strand.
AGGTATAACGTAAGGACTCGGACAACTACATTACATCTATACAGTACACTACAGTCTTGTACCGGAGTCGAATGTCTGCCGAGAGGTTACAGTTCAGGGTATAACGTAAGGACTCAGACAACTACATTACATCTATACAGTACACTACAGTCTTGTACTGGAGTCGAATGTCTGCCGAGAGGTTACAGTTCAGGGTATAACGTAAGAACTCAGACAACTACATTACATCTATACAGTACACTACAGTCTTGTACCGGAGTCGAATGTCTGCCGAGAGGTTACAGTTCAGGGTATAACGTAAGGACTCGGACAACTACATTACAATCTATACAGTACACTACAGTCTTGTACTGGAGTCGAATGTCTGCCGAGAGGTTACAGTTCAGGGTATAACGTAAGGACTCGGACAACTACATTACAATCTATACAGTACACTACAGTCTTGTACTGGAGTCGAATGTCTGCCGAGAGGTTACAGTTCAGGGTATAACGTAAGAACTCGGACAACTACATTACAATCAATACAGTACACTACAGTCTTGTACTGGAGTCGAATGTCTGCCGAGAGATTACAGTTCAGGGTATAACGTAAGGACTCGGACAACTACATTACATCTATACAGTACACTACAGTCTTGTACTGGAGTCGAATGTCTGCCGAGAGGTTACAGTTCAGGGTATAACGTAAGAACTCGGACAACTACATTACATCTATACAGTACACTACAGTCTTGTACTGGAGTCGAATGTCTGCCGAGGTTACAGTTCAGGGTATAACGTAAGAACTCGGACAACTACATTACATCTATACAGTACACTACAGTCTTGTACTGGAGTCGAATGTCTGCCGAGAGGTTACAGTTCAGGGTATAACGTAAGGACTCGGACAACTACATTACATCTATACAGTACACTACAGTCTTGTACCGGAGTCGAATGTCTGCCGAGAGGTTACAGTTCAGGGTATAACGTAAGGACTCAGACAACTACATTACAATCAATACAGTACACTACAGTCTTGTACTGGAGTCGAATGTCTGCCAGAGGTTACAGTTCAGGGTATAACGTAAGGACTCAGACAACTACATTACAATCAATACAGTACACTACAGTCTTGTACCGGAGTCGAATGTCTGCCGAGAGGTTACAGTTCAGGGTATAACGTAAGAACTCAGACAACTACATTACAATCAATACAGTACACTACAGTCTTGTACTGGAGTCGAATGTCTGCCGAGAGGTTACAGTTCAGGGTATAACGTAAGAACTCAGACAACTACATTACATCTATACAGTACACTACAGTCTTGTACTGGAGTCGAATGTCTGCCGAGAGATTACAGTTCAGGGTATAACGTAAGAACTCGGACAACTACATTACATCTATACAGTACACTACAGTCTTGTACCGGAGTCGAATGTCTGCCGAGAGATTACAGTTCAGGGTATAACGTAAGGACTCGGACAACTACATTACATCTATACAGTACACTACAGTCTTGTACCGGAGTCGAATGTCTGCCGAGAGGTTACAGTTAAGGGTATAACGTAAGAACTCAGACAACTACATTACAATCAATACAGTACACTACAGTCTTGTACTGGAGTCGAATGTCTGCCGAGAGGTTACAGTTCAGGGTATAACGTAAGAACTCGGACAACTACATTACATCTATACAGTACACTACAGTCTTGTACTGGAGTCGAATGTCTGCCGAGAGGTTACAGTTCAGGGTATAACGTAAGAACTCAGACAACTACATTACAATCAATACAGTACACTACAGTCTTGTACTGGAGTCGAATGTCTGCCGAGAGATTACAGTTCAGGGTATAACGTAAGAACTCAGACAACTACATTACAATCAATACAGTACACTACAGTCTTGTACCGGAGTCGAATGTCTGCCGAGAGATTACAGTTCAGGGTATAACGTAAGAACTCAGACAACTACATTACATCTATACAGTACACTACAGTCTTGTACTGGAGTCGAATGTCTGCCGAGAGATTACAGTTCAGGGTATAACGTAAGAACTCGGACAACTACATTACATCTATACAGTACACTACAGTCTTGTACTGGAGTCGAATGTCTGCCGAGAGTTACAGTTCAGGGTATAACGTAAGAACTCGGACAACTACATTACATCTATACAGTACACTACAGTCTTGTACTGGAGTCGAATGTCTGCCGAGAGATTACAGTTCAGGGTATAACGTAAGAACTCAGACAACTACATTACAATCAATACAGTACATACAGTCTTGTACCGAGTCGAATGTCTGCCGAGAGATTACAGTTCAGGGTATAACGTAAGAACTCAGACAACTACATTACATCTATACAGTACACTACAGTCTTGTACTGGAGTCGAATGTCTGCCGAGAGATTACAGTTCAGGGTATAACGTAAGAACTCGGACAACTACATTACATCTATACAGTACACTACAGTCTTGTACCGGAGTCGAATGTCTGCCGAGAGATTACAGTTCAGGGTATAACGTAAGGACTCGGACAACTACATTACATCTATACAGTACACTACAGTCTTGTACCGGAGTCGAATGTCTGCCGAGAGGTTACAGTTCAGGGTATAACGTAAGAACTCAGACAACTACATTACAATCAATACAGTACACTACAGTCTTGTACTGGAGTCGAATGTCTGCCGAGAGGTTACAGTTCAGGGTATAACGTAAGAACTCAGACAACTACATTACAATCAATACAGTACACTACAGTCTTGTACTGGAGTCGAATGTCTGCCGAGAGATTACAGTTCAGGGTATAACGTAAGAACTCGGACAACTACATTACAATCTATACAGTACACTACAGTCTTGTACTGGAGTCGAATGTCTGCCGAGAGGTTACAGTTCAGGGTATAACGTAAGAACTCGGACAACTACATTACAATCAATACAGTACACTACAGTCTTGTACTGGAGTCCAATGTCTGCCGAGAGGTTACAGTTAAGGGTATAACGTAAGGACTCAGACAACTACATTACATCTATACAGTACACTACAGTCTTGTACTGGAGTCGAATGTCTGCCGAGAGATTACAGTTCAGGGTATAACGTAAGAACTCGACAACTACATTACATCTATACAGTACACTACAGTCTTGTACTGGAGTCGAATGTCTGCCGAGAGGTTACAGTTCAGGGTATAACGTAAGAACTCAGACAACTACATTACATCTATACAGTACACTACAGTCTTGTACTGGAGTCGAATGTCTGCCGAGAGGTTACAGTTCAGGGTATAACGTAAGAACTCGGACAACTACATTACATCTATACAGTACACTACAGTCTTGTACTGGAGTCGAATGTCTGCCGAGAGGTTACAGTTCAGGGTATAACGTAAGAACTCGGACAACTACATTACATCTATACAGTACACTACAGTCTTGTACTGGAGTCGAATGTCTGCCGAGAGGTTACAGTTCAGGGTATAACGTAAGAACTCGGACAACTACATTACATCTATACAGTACACTACAGTCTTGTACTGGAGTCGAATGTCTGCCGAGAGGTTACAGTTCAGGGTATAACGTAAGGACTCGGACAACTACATTACATCTATACAGTACACTACAGTCTTGTACCGGAGTCGAATGTCTGCCGAGAGGTTACAGTTCAGGGTATAACGTAAGAACTCGGACAACTACATTACAATCAATACAGTACACTACAGTCTTGTACTGAGTCGAATGTCTGCCGAGAGATTACAGTTCAGGGTATAACGTAAGAACTCGGACAACTACATTACATCTATACAGTACACTACAGTCTTGTACCGGAGTCGAATGTCTGCCGAGAGTTACAGTTCAGGGTATAACGTAAGAACTCGGACAACTACATTACATCTATACAGTACACTACAGTCTTGTACTGGAGTCGAATGTCTGCCGAGAGGTTACAGTTCAGGGTATAACGTAAGGACTCGGACAACTACATTACATCTATACAGTACACTACAGTCTTGTACCGGAGTCGAATGTCTGCCGAGAGATTACAGTTCAGGGTATAACGTAAGAACTCAGACAACTACATTACATCTATACAGTACACTACAGTCTTGTACCGGAGTCGAATGTCTGCCGAGAGATTACAGTTCAGGGTATAACGTAAGAACTCGGACAACTACATTACATCTATACAGTACACTACAGTCTTGTACTGAGTCGAATGTCTGCCGAGAGTTACAGTTCAGGGTATAACGTAAGGACTCAGACAACTACATTACATCTATACAGTACACTACAGTCTTGTACTGGAGTCGAATGTCTGCCGAGAGGTTACAGTACAGGGTATAACGTAAGGACTCGGACAACTACATTACATCTATACAGTACACTACAGTCTTGTACTGGAGTCGAATGTCTGCCGAGAGGTTACAGTACAGGGTATAACGTAAGAACTCAGACAACTACATTACAATCAATACAGTACACTACAGTCTTGTACTGGAGTCGAATGTCTGCCGAGAGGTTACAGTTCAGGGTATAACGTAAGGACTCAGACAACTACATTACATCTATACAGTACACTACAGTCTTGTACCGGAGTCGAATGTCTGCCGAGAGATTACAGTTCAGGGTATAACGTAAGGACTCGGACAACTACATTACATCTATACAGTACACTACAGTCTTGTACTGGAGTCGAATGTCTGCCGAGAGGTTACAGTTCAGGGTATAACGTAAGAACTCAGACAACTACATTACATCTATACAGTACACTACAGTCTTGTACTGGAGTCGAATGTCTGCCGAGAGGTTACAGTTCAGGGTATAACGTAAGAACTCAGACAACTACATTACATCTATACAGTACACTACAGTCTTGTACTGGAGTCGAATGTCTGCCGAGAGATTACAGTTCAGGGTATAACGTAAGAACTCAGACAACTACATTACATCTATACAGTACACTACAGTCTTGTACTGGAGTCGAATGTCTGCCGAGAGGTTACAGTTCAGGGTATAACGTAAGAACTCAGACAACTACATTACATCTATACAGTACACTACAGTCTTGTACTGGAGTCGAATGTCTGCCGAGAGGTTACAGTTCAGGGTATAACGTAAGAACTCAGACAACTACATTACATCTATACAGTACACTACAGTCTTGTACTGGAGTCGAATGTCTGCCGAGAGATTACAGTTCAGGGTATAACGTAAGAACTCAGACAACTACATTACATCTATACAGTACACTACAGTCTTGTACCGGAGTCGAATGTCTGCCGAGAGGTTACAGTTCAGGGTATAACGTAAGAACTCGGACAACTACATTACATCTATACAGTACACTACAGTCTTGTACTGGAGTCGAATGTCTGCCGAGAGGTTACAGTTCAGGGTATAACGTAAGAACTCAGACAACTACATTACATCTATACAGTACACTACAGTCTTGTACTGGAGTCGAATGTCTGCCGAGAGATTACAGTTCAGGGTATAACGTAAGGACTCGACAACTACATTACATCTATACAGTACACTACAGTCTTGTACTGGAGTCGAATGTCTGCCGAGAGGTTACAGTTCAGGGTATAACGTAAGGACTCGGACAACTACATTACATCATACAGTACACTACAGTCTTGTACTGGAGTCGAATGTCTGCCGAGAGGTTACAGTTCAGGGTATAACGTAAGGACTCAGACAACTACATTACAATCAATACAGTACACTACAGTCTTGTACTGGAGTCGAATGTCTGCCGAGAGATTACAGTTCAGGGTATAACGTAAGGACTCAGAAAACATACGGTACACTCAATATTGAAGTATATGAAACTACCCAATTTCAAGTCTTGAGTCAGACCCAGTCTGGGTTCGAATCCACAACCTCACACTTAGGTAGCGAGCACTCTAACAACTGAGCCACTGCAGTGGTACAAGAAGCATTCAAAGTTCAACTCATATCAACTAACACAAAATACCATTAAACATTTATTACCCCCACCACTACCACAAACAATGTTCAGTGGGTATATCTTCCATGTCTATGGTCGAATTTTGATTATACTTCGCAAAATGTCAACCAATGTAAAATGAAGTGTCGCACTCTCAATTCCGGTGCAAAAGTCAATAGTTGACATAACAGGATATCTACAGCTTCTATTCAGGTTAGCCACTGCAGTAGCTCAGTTGGTAGAGTGCTCGTTCCGTAAGTGGGAGGTTGTGGGTTCGGATCCCGGCCGGGTCTGACCCAAGACTGAAAAGTGGGTGGTGACTGTTCTTTCGCCAAGCACTCGGCATTACGAAATGAAAATCGCGGTTCATTCGGATGGGAACTTAAAATAAACGAGGCCCATGTCACGGTGGGCTTTGTACGCTAAAGAACCCTGCTGTATAATGCCATCAGCGCAACGCACAGGCTAAATTTTTGCACTTTCGCCTATAGCTGGGGAGGTCTCGATATAAATAAAATATTCTTGACTGGGACGTTAAACGCCATTACTCAACTCAATTCCTATTCGTGTTATTTTGCAATAATCAGGAACTAAAATCATATAGAGATTAAATGCTTAAATTATTATTTTTGCGATATTGTAAAAACCTTTCTTAATGAAACAACAACAAAACTTTAAATTCTAATCAGAGAGAGAGAGAGAGAGAGAGAGAGAGAGAGAGAGAGAGAGAGAGAGAGAGAGTATTGCTGCGTGGTTTGTACCGTAAAATTTATAATGTTTAAGCCTTTCCTCTTTCGTCATTGCTTTTAATTTTTTGACTTTCTTAGGAGTACCGTCCTCGTTATAAAGGTCGCCATGATAATTCGTTTCTTTCGGGGTAGAAAATTTTTGCTCCGAGTTATGATCGATAAATTTTTTAAACCGATGACCGATTTTCTTAGTTTGAACTCTCTTAAGAACATCAACCCAGGATATTTCTCGTTCAGTTTTTGTCTTTTCCTTGTACAAGGTTGATGCTAGCTCTGGGTCAGTTCGAAGGATGCTAGCATTAGCGGAAGCCATCCGCACCACGGCCGGAAGTGAGTATTTCTGAGGCTCACGAGTAGCGCTCTTCCACTTGTCGGCATATCGTCTCTGTTTGTCTATCCCAGCCATATTTAAATTTTTAATTTCAAATATACGTATTTCCAAATCCAATTTTTAGTGTATATCCTATTACAGTAATCCAAAAGTTGCAGTATTTTAGCCTAAATAATCCAAAGTCCAAACCAATAATCCAACATGAAACGGTAATCCAGATAAAAATGCTATAAGAAGCCACTTAATGTAAACTTTCAATCCATTAAAAATCCAAGTGAATGAATTAAGTAACACACAATAATCCACTAATCCAAGTAGAAAAGAATAAATCCACTAATCCACATTTCTATGAAATTGCTAAAACACCAATGCGAATTTGAAAATATAATCCAATGCATGCAATGAAACAATTCTATTACGGAGATCACATAATTTCGGTATTTCATAACTTTCGACGTGCCACGTGTAATCTTTCAGATAAATTAATGACCCATTAGCATTACTGAATGAATACTTTTTATAATTCCTTGTTCATACTCTTGCTAATAACATATTCCATCCACTTGAACAAGATACAATGTTATTTTGAACACAAAGGAAATGACCGTAAATCCAGGTTCCAGGAGTTTATGCACACATTGCGGAACTAGAAATGGCGGGTTAAATAACCAGGAAATCCATGACTAGATGTAAATCTGAAGTTTGCCTGTCCTAAACCATGGTACAAGTTCCAGAGGATATACGTTAATCAATCCATCCAAAAATAAACCAATTTCGGATTTAAATTCTCGCTCATTTTACGCGTTAAGTTTATACGTCCTTTAAAAATAAGTTAGGGAACTTTAACCCGTTTATATCCATTTCGCAATAGTAACAACAATTCGTTGCATAAATAAAACTCGCGGGTCTATTAAGACCATGCTGAATTGATATTAAGTCAGGTAGCACATATCTATTGACAAATAGGATTCCCCTTTTTAAGTTCCTTTAAGCTTTTTCTTTACACAGATATTACAATTATAATATGAACGAACTCGATCGTCAGTTTTTAAATGTAGGTAAATATTTTACGAAAACAATGTCGGATGACCTTAAGTTTTGAATAAATATCTCTGTAAAGTAGCATTTTAAATAACTCATTTAAAAATTTACTTCTATTATAGGTGTTCAACAAGGGGGGTTATTATACCCGTGTCTGTTTTTAAACTGCTACTCATGGGTTGGTATTATGAGATAAAATCTACTAGATACACTTCATTTCACAAGACATTGTCAGAAAGATGTAATTTTTTTTCGAATGCTTATTTAAATATGAAAGTATTTAAATTTTTTGTTAACAAACGGATTTTTTAAAAAGAAATTAGTTTCAATTCACTCATGATACGTGTGAGAAATCAGGACGATAACAGTTAAATACAATTTTTCACACAGTACAGATCTGTCGAAAGTATACGTATACCACTGAACTAACGATAAAGAGTCCCAACTCAGGTGCGGAGTAGCTATTGACCAAAAAATGTCAAGAGATAGATAACAGCTGCCGAAAAGTTATATGTATGTCGAGATAAAAGCTAAAAAGGGACCAAGAAGAGCTACTTATGCTTTTAAACTTTAGACAGGTCTGTACTCTAGTTGTTTGCTAAAATGAACAATTTTTTACCGGGAAGTACAAGTTAGATGTACAACGGATTCTGTAGGAACATAATTCCTCTTGTATCACTAGCTCAGTTGGTAGAGAATTGCTTATCAGAAATGGTGGACTAGCAGTGCTGTGCCAATACAAAGTCTATGCGAAGGAATTTGGATGAGATCTACCATGTTGGACCGTGGGAAACTTAAATATAACTGGGAGGCATGTAGCGGTATGGGTAGCCCAGATGTAGAGGACGTGTATAGTGCAGGAGGTCCCGGGTTCGATTTCTGGTCTGACCCTGTATTTTTCTCCTTCCTGTTAACTCTATTACACAATTATGCAAATATTTTTGATCATATTGAAAATATTTTCTTGGAATCGCGAGTTATTTCTCTTTTTCCATTATCATATAGTTTTGAAAATAAACATGGTTAAAATTTACATCATGTACGGCGTATTCCAAGTGGCTCATCGCTGAGGGTAGCGCTTGCCCACCGGTAACGTGACGCATTTTCTTTTATTGTAGAACGTTTTGCTCCATGCAAGCATACAAATGCCCAAAGTCGAACAACTCGTCACAGTTTTTGTTCAGAAATAAAAAAAAATCGATGTGAAGTTAATTCATCCCAGATTAACACACGACCAGTCGAGAGCAAAATTTTCACACGCCCGGGCAAGGATTTACTAGACAGTTTCATTGTTGAGAATTAAAATTTAATTTCTCCATGTAGCGTGAATGCATGCATTATAATTTTTTTTTGGCGTGCATAAACAAAAATTAGCGTGATTCACGTCAATTTTGGCGTGAATGGGAACCCTGCGTGTATATGTGCCATGTTCTATCCATGGCCAGTACATGGGTGGTGGAAGGATCCTTACTAGTAGTTAATACATAACAATACATGTTGTAGACGAACTAAACACCAGTGTAACCTATACATACAGATGTACTGGTCCGTAATAAATATTCAAATTAAAGGTCAAGTGGACAGTTCAATGTTGTCTACCTATAGTAAGAAATATGGATAAATTCAACGCGCCAATGTTGCTGCTTAACGCGACATGTATAATTATGTATTATATATATATATAAAGTATTGTAACTTTGTGAGTTATAACAGTTATAACATATCTTATACACTTTATGCTTCAACACATATAAAAGACCTAGATGTACGATCGATATGATTAAGGTATTATAGATGTCAATAAAGAAACAGTACAGACCTGTCGAAAGTTTAACAATCAGCATATGAATAAGTGCTGAATCGGTAGTTCATTTATACTCCCTACCACTGTGGTAGCTCAGGTGGTATAGTGCTCGTTCCGTAAGTGGAAGATCGTGGGTTCGAACCCCGACCGGGTCTGACCCAAGACTTGAAAGTGGGTAGTGACTTTTCTTTCGCCAAGCACTCAGCATTACGAAATGAAAACTTAAAATAAACGAGGTCCCGTGTCACGGTGGGCTTGCCTTTATATAGAATCCTGATGTATAATGCCATCAGCGCAAGACACAGGCAAAATTTCTGCACCTTCGCCTATAGCCGGCGACGTCTTGATATAGGTGAAAAATTCTTGATTGGACGTGAAACATCATTACTCAACTCATTTATACTCCCTCATGTAAAGTATTTTCTCAGCTAAATTTGGTTAAATATATTTTGGTACTTTGGATTTTTTCCAAGCCTTTGATAAAATTTTGGTCCAAGCACTACTGATGAGGAATTTAAATCCGAAACTGTCGTCTAGTGCTGTAAAATTAAAACTGGTATAATTTGTAATTTAATACACTGTCAGCACAGAGAAATCAATGGCAGTGTAAAATATTTAATTGCATTCCTAGATGATTAGATTCATTTTTTCAGCCATTGCTCACATTTTTATACACACAGATATCATAAAAATAACAATGAACAGAGCAATTAAAATCAATATCATATTCTCAGATGCGACAATTATTAGTTCGTAATTAGGCGTCCTGTCACTTAGGAAACCAATTTCTAAAGAAAAAAATCATGCATTTCTAATCTGCAAAATGTAACTTGGTATCCCCAAGGTGAGGGAAATGTGTCCTCACAATACCACCGGGAAATAAACACAAATAATTAAAACAGTGTAATAAATACAATATATTGTTAGTACTAGAATATTACTCTGGTATTAAATAGCAACATCTGTATCATATATCGGCAGCCAAATGAATCAATCATTGCGTTTATTTGATGTTGTTATTTGTATGAAACTACATGGTCTTTTTTTTTTACTAAAATCAAATTGCTTTCAAGTTGGTAAGATCTGTTCTATTAGCTAATATCAAGGTGTCTACAAGTAGGACCGTAATAATTTGGTTCTTGGTATGATACAACATATTTCATTGTGTAACACAAAAGTGTTTACATGTGGGGTGGTAAATTTTTGGTTATTGTTGTAACATAGCATGTATATAGAATTCAGATCAGTTAGATGAACAATATAACATTTGTTTTCAAAAACTTGGGTAAAACAGTTTGTTTTACAAAGTACACCTGTTATACATATTCATGATGTGTTTTCTGTGGTATATAAAGGTGCATCATAGAGAAACATAGAGACTCCGCATCTCTCCTGATGGACAGTTTGTTGAAACAGGGAAGTTAGGTTAAACTTAATTATAAAATATAAGTTACAAACACAACATGGAGTTAAACATTAATTTTGTTATGAGAAAACAATGTGGAGTTAAATATTAATTTTGTTGTAATAGTCTAAGTTTTGACTACATTAGGAATGTTTTAAATAAATTTAACATGTAAAACTTGAACTTATGATTTTAAGGATACCTGGGTGGTGACACTCACGCCTAGAAGTGGGGAAGTGTCACATTGGTAGGATACACCGTATTTAATTGGGTAAAACAAAGGTGTCTACAAGTAGGGTCGTAATTATATGGGTATTGGTATGATACAACATGTTTCATTGGGTAAAACAAAGGTGTCTACAAGTAGGTCCGTAATCATTTGGTTATTGGTATGATACATGTTTCATTGGGTAATACAAATGTGTCTACAAGTAGGGCCGTAATAATTAGGTTATTAGTATGATACAACATGTTTTATTGGGTTATACAAAGGTGTGGACAAGTAGGGCCGTAATACTTTGGTTATTGACACATGTATACTGCATCGTGTTTTATTTCAAAATGCCAGATTGTGTACAAATAGGGCCGTAATAATTTGCTTATTGGCACATGTATACTGCATCATGTTTTATTTCCAAATGCCAGTTTGTCTACAAGTAGGGCCGTAATAATTTCCTTATTGGTATGATACAACATGTTTTATTTGGTAATACAGTGTCTACAACCAGGGACATATTCATTTGTTTTTCTTATTTCGCTTAATTCTTAAATGGAAGTTTTGAATATACAGCATTTTAAACAACTGTACCGTTTTGCGGTGTTTAAAATAACCAAACTTTTAATATCAGAAAATAAAATTGAAACTATCGTTATATTAATTTCAACCTCAATTTGTTTTCTCATTTCAGGAAAATATAAATCCAGTCAGATTGAATTATTATATTTTTTTAAAATAATTTTGTTCAAATTAAAATGCGAAATGCTAAAAACCAGATACTCTGAATAATTGCAAAGAACCTGAGAAACATTATTACAATTTAATTTCAACATCCATTCATTCTCATTTCAGATATCAGGCCTGATATTAACATTTTTTTCAGTTTTAAAAATAGGATTCATTGATTAATTTGAATGGCGTAGTAATCAATACAAAAGTACTAAGTTATGTCTGCCTTAGAGCTAAATAAAAACATATTAAAACAGTAATCAGTTAATGGGTTAATGATGGACTGGAATGTGTGAGGCGACAGTTATGATATATATATATAACACAATGTACAAACTCTATATACATCTATGTACGACGCAACAAATTGTTATTGAAACTGATAAGGCAAAATTCTGGTATTGCTTAGGATTAGTTTGTCGCATCAGACATTTGTTAGACAATTATTCCCAGATAAGATTGTCGCATATTGTTTTACGTCGCATCAGACAGTGATCAAGCAATAACTCCTTGAATAGCATGTCGCATATCGTTTAACGCGACATAAAGTTTGTCGCATACTGTTTTACGTCGCATCAGACATTGATCAGACAATAACTCCTAGAATAGCATGTCGCATATTGTGTAACGCGACATTAAGTTTGTCGCATATTGTTTTACGTCGCACCAGGCAGTGATCAGACAATTATTCCGAGAGAAGATTGTCGCATATTGTTTTACGTCGCACCAGACAGTGATCAGACAATTATTCCGAGAGAAGATTGTCGCATATTGTTTTAAGTCGCACCAGACAGTGATCAGACAATTATTCCGAGAGAAGATTGTCGCATATTGTTTTACCTCGCATCAGACAGTGATCAAGTAATAACTCCCAGAATAGCATGTCGCATATTGTTTAACGCGACATCAAGTTTGTCGCATATTGTTTTACGTCGCACCAGACAGTGAAGAAAACAATTATTCCGAGAGAAAATTGTCGCATATTGTTTTACGTCGCACCAGACAGTGATCAGACAATTATTCCGAGAGAAGATTGTCACATATTGTTTTACGTCGCACCAGACAGTGATCAGACAATTATTCCGAGAGAAGATTGTCGCATATTGTTTTAAGTCGCACCAGACAGTGATCAGACAATTATTCCGAGAGAAGATTGTCGCATATTGTTTTACCTCGCATCAGACAGTGATCAAGTAATAACTCCCAGAATAGCATGTCGCATATTGTTTAACGCGACATCAAGTTTGTCGCATATTGTTTTACGTCGCACCAGACAGTGAAGAAAACAATTATTCCGAGAGAAAATTGTCGCATATTGTTTTACGTCGCACCAGATAGTGATCAGACAATTATTCCGAGAGAAGATTGTCGCATATTGTTTTACCTCGCATCAGACAGTGATCAAGCAATAACTCCTAGAATAGCATGTCGCATATTGTTTTACGTCGCACCAGATAGTGATCAGACAATTATTCCGAGAGAAGATTGTCGCATATTGTTTTACCTCGCATCAGACAGTGATCAAGCAATAACTCCTAGAATAGCATGTCGCATATTGTTTTACGTCGCACCAGACAGTGAAGAAAACAATTATTCCGAGAGAAAATTGTCGCATATTGTTTTACGTCGCACCAGATAGTGATCAGACAATTATTCCGAGAGAAGATTGTCGCATATTGTTTTACCTCGCATCAGACAGTGATCAAGTAATAACTCCCAGAATAGCATGTCGCATATTGTTTAACGCGACATCAAGTTTGTCGCATATTGTTTTACGTCGCACCAGACAGTGAAGAAAACAATTATTCCGAGAGAAAATTGTCGCATATTGTTTTACGTCGCACCAGATAGTGATCAGACAATTATTCCGAGAGAAGATTGTCGCATATTGTTTTACCTCGCATCAGACAGTGATCAAGCAATAACTCCTAGAATAGCATGTCGCATATTGTTTTACGTCGCACCAGACAGTGAAGAAAACAATTATTCCGAGAGAAAATTGTCGCATATTGTTTTACGTCGCACCAGATAGTGATCAGACAATTATTCCGAGAGAAGATTGTCGCATATTGTTTTACCTCGCATCAGACAGTGATCAGACAATTATTCCGAGAGAAGATTGTCGCATATTGTTTTACGTCGCATCAGACAGTGATCAAGCAATAACTCCTAGAATAGCATGTCGCATATTGTGCGTTATATGTCGTATCAGAAATTGATCAGACAATCCCTAGATAAGTTTGTCGTATATTGTTTTACATCTAATATGTTGCATGTTGTTTAACGTCGCATTAGGAATCGATTTTCCTTCATTGAATAACTTTGGTTTGTCGCAGATAGTTTTCGGTTGCGTCGTATATTGAAGATGCAAAAATTCTTGCCGAATATTGTTTTACCAAATATTAGAAATTGATTATTTCAGTCCAACCTGCCTTAAAGGCCATCTTTATATAAGGACCACCTGCTTATAAAGGCCATTAGAAATGTATCCAAATTGTTCTTTATTCATATTATTTGAACCTGAATATAAAGACCACCTGCCCATAAAGGCCACTTTTCCTGGTTCCCTTGGGTGGACTTTATAGGCAGGTTTGACTGTAATTTTAATATTTACATAGCACAAGGTTACTTTGTCGCTTTGGAATAACAATAAGCCTGAATATTTCAAACCAACAATCCGACATATATGTATTTAAATTAATGCATAGCTAACAGGAGGTGCTTGCTTTTTCCAGAACACCTGGCCTCATTTGCTTGTGGAAGTACATGGGGATTGTGATTCGGACTTGGATTAGTATGTTAAATTTTCCTTTGTTTTCTCAGTACCTAGCCACCATTAATGTGCATGTATGGTTGTCTGACAGCAATTATCAGAGAAATAGGAATATGTCACAACAGTAAATAATACGGGCGTCATCAATAAAACTATCGTCATCATGTTTAAAAGGAAAAGCAAAAACAAGTTATGGTGTTCTTCTGTCGACATGTAGATTGATGCGAACCATTAACAAAACCAGGAAGTAAAGAAACGTACAAAATACATTCCTCAATTCCCGCTCAGACCACATGTGGGAAAATAAATTTTCTTTGTCGTTGGACAGGTTCACTCGGTGTCAGTATAATGCGACTTGGGAAGTAGCACGCTTGTCTACGGCGTACTGACTCGATGAGCTAGCAGCTTAAAGTCGCCCCGAGTCCGCGCTGGTACAAGGCAGACCATAAAACACACTAACACTTCAAATGTTCATTGATTTATCATAGAGATTAATGAAGTAGTTCTCGTCGCCAATAGCTGAAAAATTGCTGATGCGACGTTCAACAACAACAACAACTCGTGTAGGGAAACTGATCTTACCTTTTGTTATTTAGTTGTATTTACCGGAAAATCCATCAAAAACAAATTTACAGTTTTCCACACAAATCACTGAAATTCCATATTCATTTTTTTTTCAATTTTCCACTCAATAACACATGTTTAATTTCCACTGACGTCATCGGCTGAAATCACATACTTAGGAACATTGACCTTTTGTTATTTAGAATTGTTTACCGGAAAATTCACCAAAAGAAAAATTCAGTTTAAAAAACTCCATATTCACTTTTTCTAATTTTCCAAACAAAAATGACACATGCTTCATTTAAAAATCACATATTCAATGCTGTTTTTTAGAAAACTATTTCTGATTTATTTCTTAAATCAAAACATTTCAACTGTTCTTGGTTTACTAAATGATTAATGAACTTTATGACACGAATCTACGCCCGATTTTCCTTCATGAAATTCTGTATCATAATCTAAGGGCCACTCTAGGAGTTTGAGTTTCGAAAAAAAGAATAATTTGAAAAAAAATCAACAAATTTTATATTCTAATTCGTGTAATTTCTTTTTTCCATACCAAAGCAAACAGTCATTAAAAGTCAAAACATACAAAAAAAAACCTCATAACTTTTTAAAAAGTACGAAAATAATAAGATGGTGGCTTTACAAATAAAAATAATTTTTTCTCCTTTTGGGAGCCCCATGTTATAACAAGATGTTACCATTTTATTGATTATTTTATTTACGCAAAGCGTTTAAAATTTCACCTTATTCAGGTGGAACAAACGCTGATAATAATCCCCATCTGTAACTTAGAACGCACCTGAAAATTTCAATCTCCGTATGCATATATATTCATCATGACGACATTAGTCAACTTCAAAGTATACAAATACGTAATTTGCGAGTCATTAGGCGATTATTGTTATCAAAAACAAACATACCAATCCATGTCAAATCACAATCCCATGTAAAGTAAAAACAAACATACAAATCCATGTCAAAATCACATTCTCATAGTATAGTAAAAACTTTGAAACTGACAATTTAGGTTAAACACGATCCATTGAACTTTTACCAGAGAAGTGAGACCTGGTGCTCCGGAAGGGTACACACCTCCTGTTTAGCTAACTACACTGCGAGATCGTAAATGAATGGAACTACACATGCTATAGGACGCCAAATATTGAAATATACAGAGGGTAATTTGGATACAGTGACATGATCCTCATCGACAATAATATATGCGATAAACTCCATTTAGCATTAACAATTTTGACGCCTAGCTTGAGGCTCCAAACAAGAAGTCAAATACAGTCGTTCTATTTTGAGAACAAGATTGTTTTTAATAGTAAAAAAACTTCTCACCTGGAGCCTCAATGCCGAATCATTAAACTTAATAGGCGTTTTAATTTCGACGCCTAATGAAGTCTGGCGTTGGACTTCCATAGAAGTTGTTACACTGCAGTTTGCTTTGATGTATAAAATTCCTGTAGTTAGAACAAGCTGTACCTACCTTTGTGAACAACATTGATCTTATCTAGTAAAACAAATCAAATTGCATTTATTGACCGTGTTTTTGTAAATGCAGTACGGTCCTGTTGAAAGATTATCACAGCTTACGAAAATGAGTCGAAGGAGTCGACTAAAATATGGATAGCTAATGGTCGAAAAACTTTCGAGAGATACTTGTAGATAGATAGCAGCTGCAGAAACCTATCAATATGTATGTTACGAAAGAATGGGATGACCTTAGTGTTAAACTTTGGACAGGTCTGCACTAGGGGTATGGTACTAGTATCTATTTCTCCAAGGCCTTGTAACAAGTCCTAATACAGTCCAGCTCCCAATGTAGTCCGGCCTTTATTAGACGCTGGCAATGTCGACGTCTAATGAAATCCAGAGAATGAGGCTCCTGACAAGAAGTCAAATACAGTCGTTCAATTTTAAGAGTAGTTATTTTTTGTAATACAAAAAATACTTCTCCTCTTGAGCCTAATTTGTTTGATTTCATTAGGCATCGAAACGCTCAACGACTAATGCCGTACGACTTCATTGGGCGTTGTAATTTCGAGATCTTATGAAGTCATTGTAATTTCGACGCCTAATGAAGCCTGGACTTCATTATGAGTTGCTATTAGGCCTGAGCCAGGATTACCCTAATTATTAAAGTTCTGGATTGAATATTGTAACCAACAACAATAGATACATGTCTCTAATTATGTAATACCACGGTAGCTCACTTCGCATAAGGCTCGCTACGTGTGTAGGAGCTCGAGGGTTCGAATCCTGGTCGAGGTCTGACCAACACTTAAAAATACGTAGTGACTGTTCTCACATCAAGCACTCGGCAGTTAGAAATGACAGTCACGGGGTCTTTCAGGGAGAGAGCTTAAAAACATATGCCCAGAGTCACGACAGGCGTGGCATGTTAAAGAATCCTGTTGCACTGAGCGCACTCCAAAGCTAAAAATTTCTGCCACTTCACCTATAGCCGGGAACGTTTCAATATAAGTAAAATGACTTTTCACTGGGATGTTAAACCCCAATTCAACCAATTTTATGATGTAAACTGATGTATATTCAACAAAGGAGGGTTGTAACAGATGCATGGATTATCTGTACAACATTGTCAATTAACTTACAGCTGTCGGGTCATAAAACACAGGTCATAAATCCCACCCACTGGCTACTGACTAATTTTAATTACTTATCATTGATAAATCAATCAGTTTGTTAAAAACTAACCGAACTCCGTAATTATTTCAGTTTCATATATATACTGTCAAACCTGTTTATAAAGGCCACCTAAGGGAACCAGTGAAAGACGGCTTTATGGGCAGGTGCCCCTTAAATAGAGGTAAGAAAAACCATGTAGAAAGAGCAGTTAGTATCAAATTTTACTGCCTTTAAAAGCAGGTGGTCTTTATATAGAGGTGGCCTTTATATAGACGTGGCCTTTATATAAACGTGGCCTTTAAGGCAGGTTCGACTGTACACATAAGTCTGACCAAGGTAGTCCGTCACTTCACATATAGCTGGTTAAATATCAACATAAGTGGAATGTTCTTGAATGGGACGCAAATGTCATTTAATCAATCAAGAAAATTCGGTCAACAAAATGTCATTGTTCAATAAAATATTTATTACCAAATTCGTCCGGTTTCATAGTCCATTACATTTGATACTGACTATCGATATTTAATAATAAACTTCATTTCTACCTCCGGTTGATATGTTTTCAAGTTGATAGCTTCTTTGTATTGCAGTCTTATAAAAGCAATAATTGATTTAATGAATGACAGTTACGTGTGGTAATAAATAACAAACTTGTCAATTCTATATAAAATCATTACTAATTAGTCCGGGCAATATCACGTCCGAAACCGAGTTGACAACATCGTACAGTACAGACTTGTCCAAAGAGCTATACAGACTTGTCTAAAGATTAAAACTAAGGCAATGAAAACAAACATACTAAAATCCATGTCCGAATCACAATCCAAAAGGAAAGTAAAAACTTTGAAACTGACAAGTGAGGTTTTACACGTGAACTTCTACCAGGAAAGTGAGGTTGGGTGCTCCGGAAGGGTAAGTACCTCATGCTTAGCTAGCTACACCCGTCACGCGTGAAATCAAAATTGAAAAAAAGAAATATGGAACTATGGGACGCCACATATATCCAGGACAATCCTTACACAGAGACGTCAAATGAATTATTGCTGAATTGGCAGTTCATCTCGTTAGCTAGATACATCTAGCTTAATAGATTTTCGGCAGTTGCTATTTATCTCGCTGCATCTTTTCGGTCATTAGCTATCCATATCTCGGTCACTAGACAGCCGATGTTTGACTACTCTTCGTTAGCTCAGTGTTAAACTTGTATTTTATTTCATTAAGAAATTTACAATACAGACCTGGCAGAAGTTCAACTCTAATCTATCGCAAAGGAGTCGAAGTTTGATCGAAACCTAGCTGAGATATGGTGACAGAAAAGCTGTCGAAAGATAGATAGCAGCCGTCGAGATAAAACTAACAAGGGGTTGAGATGAGCTGCTGTTCCCGTTAGTTTGGTGTTAAACTTTCGACAGGTCTGTACTGTACTTGGTTTTTATTCAATAACCAGAGCCATCAAGAACACGCAAAAGTAATACACACCGATCGAGAAATCTTGAGTAGTCAAAAATAGGAAACAGCTAACCGAAAATGAGATGTAGCTAACTGAGATGAAGCTTACTGAGATGAAGCTAACTGAGATGAAGCTTACTGAGATGAAGCTAACTGATATGAAGCTAACTGAGATGAAGCTTACTGAGATGAAGCTAACTGAGATGAAGCTTACTGAGATTAAGCTAACTGAGATGAAGCTTACTGAGATGAAGCTTACTGAGATAAAGCTTACTGAGATGAAGCTTACTGAGATGAAGCTAACTGAGATTAAGCTAACTGAGATGAAGCTAACTGAGATGAAGCTAACTGAGATGAAGCTTACTGAGATGAAGCTAACTGAGATGAAGCTTACTGAGATGAAGCTTACTGAGATGAAGCTAACTGAGATTAAGCTTACTGAGATGAAGCTTACTGAGATGAAGCTAACTGAGATGAAGCTTACTGAGATGAAGCTAACTGAGGGTTGATATGAACCTGAGGGTTGAGTTAAGCATGTCGTAACCGTTTGATGGCGTTGAACTTTCGACAGATCTGTACTTTACATAGAATTGTCTAGACCAAACAAACAAAAGGTAATTAAATGTTTATCAATCGATCGATGATGTACACGTGACTATAATATTGATCACTGTTATATGTTAAGGAATGTTTATAACAAACTAATCATCCATATCGATTGATAACTGATCGATGAATTACGTAAGATGCCTTTCGCAATACTAAGAACCATCAACATGCAAAATCCATTATAGGAGTTCAATTGGTAGAGTGTTCGCTCCATATGTGGAGGGTTGGATGGTCGAACCATAAACGGGTCTGAAAAAGACTTAAAATAATTCGTGGCTGCTCTTTCGCTAAGTACATTTCCAGTCAGGTGTCTTTCCGGTGAGACATTAAATTGGTTCAGTGGTAGTCATGGTAAGACCTTGTCATGTTAGGCGTGGTTCGCTAAAGAACCCACCTGTACATTTCACTGGACCAACTGCAATGGTAAAAATTTCTACCACTTCATCTCCAGCTAGTGATACCAGAAATAAATGAAATATTATTAGTCCAAAATTCCAATTGAGGTTATAAACTAAAAGACACACTACAACATTTTGAAGACAAAACCATGCTACCAAATACATGTACATACTCAACAGTTAACAATGTGACACGTGTGGATTTTATAACTGTTATGCTTGCATTGAATATTTACACGTACTTTGGAAAAAGAAACTCAAAAGCCATTTGTCAAAACAAAAACATACCGGTCCATGACCAAACGACTGTCCCAGACTTTGAAAACCGACATACATGTACCGGCATCAAAACCCTTAGTATTTAAGTCATCTTGCATACTATGACCAAAATGAAATGTCCTCGGCCTTTTTGTACTAAGTAAAAACCAAACATCTAGTTATCTTCATTTGTTTCATTTAGTTTGGCTTAGCTTCTGAATCCTTAACACATTTCATTCAGTTTACAAAACACGAAATGCATGCTTTAATAGTTTTTTATTATTATTTTTATGCCTGATAATAGCATTAGATATGGGCGTGCGTTTTCAAAAAAGGCTCAGTCGAACAAAATTAAAAACAGTGAGCACGCACAAAAATTAAATAACCAACTCTTATATTACAGTAAAACCTCCATATAATGTTCATAGATAACTTGATCACCTCATTTATCGTCATATTATCTTAAAGTCTTTTTTTTTAAATTTTACTTTATAGATCTCCCTCGATTTATCGCCAATCCCATTTGTAAAGTCAAAATATGCATGAACAAATGACGACAATGAATTATTATAATTATATGTTAGATTTATCAATCCAAAGAATTTACGAGTTGTATACAATTTTCCATTACATAAAATTATTATCTACTGGTAATTGATGAGGGTCTTTTTAGTCAAAACAAACATACTAATCCATGTCCGAATAACAATCAGAAGCAAAGTAAAAACCTTGAAACTGACATGACACGTAATCTTCCACCAGGGAAGTGAGGCCGGGTGCCCCGGAAGGGTAAACACCTCATGTTTAGCTAGCTTCATTCGCCACGTGTGTATAATCTAACGTGGGTGAAAAGAACATGGAACTATTGGACGTCAAAAATATCCAGGCCAATAATGGACGCAGAGACATCAAATTTATTAACATGATGATGACGGCCATAAAATTTTTTGAGTTCCACGAAAATTGTCGTATTGCCCACTTACTGGTCATAGTGCCTGAATGTCACTGTCTAGGTCACAATCCCATTTTGAACAAATCCAATATGCGATAAAATATGTTTGTTAGCTTGCCGAAGGTCGGTCGTTTTTCGAGTATCCAGATATCCTCCCTAATTCCCGAATTTTAAACATTTATAAATGAATGGAAATACATTGAATGTACCATAAAAACACCATTTCACAAACATTTCTCCTCGTTTAGGAAGATTTCAAGAAATTGTTATGTTATTCCGTTCGCAAAGTTGCAAATCCGACGACATTTGTGACCAAATGAATAACCAAAAGTTTTTCACAATTCCACATATGGCAATACTTTGAACGATTAAGCATAACGTAGTTTTCTTGGGAAACAGATAAATTTAATGGATATACATGTAATATCCAGAATGGTAATTTTGAAATGCAAAACTTAATCTGATTTACCAATGATTAATTATGTCTAAACTGTATACGTCAAAACAATTTAATTTTTTTTAAACTGGAATAACTGTATTGCAGTAAACATACAAATGGTTTTTGACACAAATATATTTTACATAACTTGCAGCAACAGTAATATTAAAAAAAACATATAATATAACACAAACAAGATGGTAAGTAAGCGAAATATACCGATAATAAGAAACATTACGTATACATGTACATTGTTGTTTCACGATCTGCTAATTGACCAACGGGCCACATATTGACTTTAAACTCCGACAGTCAACAGCATATTATTTTTTTAATATACATGTACCAAAAAACAATCCGTAAAATAGTTACCAAATGACAAATAAGTTTTCTATGTTAATCATACATATCGTTTCTCAATTTAAAGGCATGATATAAGTATTTAGTTTAGAAAATGATTTGATGTTATTCATTACGTTTATTATAATCTTTTTTAATTTTTTTTAATAAAACATTTATTTAAATATGCCGTATTAATAACTTTTTAATATTTCATTCAGAATATCCAAAAAATATAATATGACAGAGCACCCAATCAGTGAGTCTAAAAAGAAAACGATATTTGATACTTGAATTTCACAACGATATTAAAATATTTTCAAACTGTCATCATGAAAACAAGACAACCCTTCTATATAAATAATAATAATAAAAAAAATAATGATTGGATTCACCAAGAAAGTATACAAAATAAAATTTACCTGTTCGGCACATGGTAGGCATCTTGACAACGTTTTCGTGCACGTCTTCACTCAATTGTTATGTAAAGCGTCTTTGTCACAACAAAACAAACATGCATTAGATCTAGATCGGAAGTAACGCTATCAATTAGAGACTTGGAAGAGAAATGAAGATTGAAATACCTAATCATCTTACATAAAACCAAAGTTGATATAATCAGGCTTACGGCTTAGCTTTCATCATTGTGACTGATTCTCTAAAACCACGACACATAAAAACCAATCTCAGATAAGTTTTACAATTACAAAAGGCGATGCCATTAATGTAGACTGAATCAGTATAAAATGAATACTAGGAAAATCCGGATCATTCATCAGGATATACGTCTTCCAACTTGGAAACTATACAAGAGCAACTGGTTTTTAAACTTAATAAAGGTTTTTTTTTGGACTTAAAAAATGTTATGGAATTTATCTAGGTTTTTTTTAATCATAATAATTTTTGTATTAAAAACTCTTAAAACGTCTTTCAAAGTACCTGAATACGCCATTTGATGCATATTGACAAAGGTGTATGACTAGACGTCACCAGCAGTCCCAAATAATATGTAGTGAACTCATTGCACTGTGCTGACGTATCAAAATTTTAAAACTTAACTTACGAGTGCTGATTCACCAGCTCATCTCGCGATCAGTCCCTCAATAACTGTATCACCAAAGTTTTTCGGCAACTGTTATCTATATCTCGGAAGCTTTCCAATAACTAGCTTTCCATATTTTGGTCTTTCGACAGCCGAACCTAGACTCTTCTTTGTTAGCATCTCAGACAACACTTTCGGATACAAAATTAAACATTTAAGACAAGACTTTCGGGAACAAAATCAAACATTTCAGACAAGACTTTCGGGTACAAAATAAACATTTCAGACAAGACTTTCGGGAATAAAATCAAACATTTCAGACAAGACTTTCGGGTACAAAATAAACATTTCAGACAAGACTTTTGGGTACAAAATAAACATTTCAGACGCGACTTTCGGGAATAAAATCAAACATTTCAGACAAGACTTCCGGGTACAAAATAAACATTTCAGACAAGACTTCCCGGTACAAAATAAACAGTTCAGATAAGACTTTCGGGTACAAAAAAACATTTCAGACAAGACTTTCGGAAATAAAATCAAACATTTCAGACAAGACTTTCGGGTACAAAATAAACTTTTCAGACAAGACTTTTGGGTACAAAATAAACATTTCAGACGCGACTTTCGGGAATAAAATCAAACATTTCAGACAAGACTTCCGGGTACAAAATAAACATTTCAGACAAGACTTCCCGGTACAAAATAAACATTTCAGATAAGACTTTCGGGTACAAAAAAACATTTCAGACAAGACTTTCGGGTACAAAATAAACATTTCAGACAAGACTTTCGGGTACAAAATCGAACATTTCAGACACGACTTCCGGGTACAAAATCGAACATTTCTGACAAGACTTTCGGGTACAAAATCGAACATTTCTGACAAGATTTCCCGGTACAAAAATAAACATTTCAGACAAGACTTTCGGGTACAAAATAAACATTTCAGACAAGACTTTCGGGTACAAAATTAAACATTTCAGGCAAGACTTCCCTACACAAAATCGAAAATTTCTGACAAGACTTTCAATAACAAAATCAAATATTTCAGACAAGACCTCCTATAACAAAGTCAGACAAAACTTCCGAGTACAAAATCCAACATTTCAGACAAGACTTCCAATAAAATCCAACATTTCAGGCCAGAATTCATAATCTGTAGTACAGAAAAGGTAGACTAAATCGTAATATAGAATTGGCATATCAAGCAGAAATGACATTACACAGCCTAGCGCAGAACTACTTTACCGCCAGCATCAGTAAAAAACTAATCTAACTGAAATAAAATGTTAACCAGAATGTTTATAGCAAATAAAATGATTTTACCTTTTAATGCCTGTCTTTGTACGTTTATTATTTATTAATTGTGATAGACTTTTATGATTGGTATCGACCGAACAACAAATTTCTCATCAAAAGACGAAAATTAAATGAGTCGGTTCCATGATTTGATCGATATCTTCATTAGACGGCAATCTCGAACAAACTCATTCTCACATAAGTCTTGCAAACGTTTAAGGCGTTGTTACAAAATGGCGTCGCTGTAGTTGACACTGATTACCTTCTCAATCCAAAGGGGCTAGTTTCATAGTAAAATTAAAAAATACCCATATGAAACGAGTAAAAGGGGACAACGAATCGGATCTTTCACTTGTAGGTGTACCGACAAAACTCTACATTACTTTCTTAATTTGTGTCAGATCTATCGTGATCTTGGTGCCATTTTGTTCCCAATCCAACTTAAAAGAATATTTATCTGGGAACAAATGAGAGATCCAATTCGTTGTTCCCCTTTTACTCTTTTTATATACAAAACCATTAAATAAATGTCTTTATATTTTATATAAAATCAATTCTGTTAGATTCTGAACATTATCAAAAGAATAACAAAACGTTTATAAAGATATAAACCAAAGCATAACATACAGGCGCGTCGAAAGTTTCACACTAAGCTAGCGAACCCATGTCGAATTAGCTCCTACCGGTCCATCGTTAGCGCCAGCTTTTTCGCAGCTATATCTATCTCTCGACAGCCATTCGGTCACTGGCTATCCATACTTTGGCCACTCAGCAGACAAGCTTTGGCTCATTTTCGGTTGTTCTGTGTTTAAACTTTCGACAGGTCTGTACTGTATATAAAAAAGAACTAATGCTTAATCGTCCATTGTAGACCACTTATCATTTTATTGTAAATTCAGTTGGCACCTCTTTGTTTGAGTGACTTGTAAATAGATTTAATTGGAACAAATTGGGAAATCAATGGTACAGCACGGTACTGTCGAAAGTTTAACAATGAGCTAACAACGTAGTGCCTTATCGGAATCTCAGCTCCTTGGTAACTAGATCTTGACAGCTTCTTGATAATTGCTATCTAATACGGCCAAACCTGTCTATAAAGACCACCCAAAGAAACTAGTCCAATTGGTCTTTATGGGCAAGTGGTCTTTATATACAGGTTCAAATAATATGAATAAAGAACAATTGGCAATGGGATACAATTCTACTGGCCTTTATAAGCAGGTGGACCTTATATAGAGGTGGCCTTTAAGACAGGTTGGAATGTTCTTGGATGCTTATCAATCACTAGGTATCCATCTCTCGGCCAGCGATCACCGACTCCCGTTCGTTAGCTCGGTGTTAAACTTTCGACAGGTCTGTACTGCAGATAAGAAGAGTCTTCAGACAGATATAAACATTTTGATCAGTTTAAGACTAATGTTTTCTTAACACAACATAACAAAATGTAAATCGGTTTACCGATATTTTAGCCAATAACTTCAAATCACTAACAATATATCCGAATGACATTAATTGAAAAAATATATAGTACAGACCTGTCGGAAGTTTAACAATGAGCTAAAACGAAAAGGAGTCAGAGACATATAGCATATATCAGCTATAGAGATAACAGCTGCCGAAAAGCAGTGGAGATGTAGTAACGACGGACCAAGATAAGCTGCCGAAAAGCAGTGGAGATGTAGTAACGACGGACCAAGATAAGCTGCCGAAAAGCAGTGGAGATGTAGTAACGACGGACCAAGATGAGCTGCCGAAAAGCAGTGGAGATGTAGTAACGACGGACCAAGATGAGCTGCCGAAAAGCAGTGGAGATGTAGTAACGACGGACCAAGATGAGCTGCCGAAAAGCAGTGGAGATGTAGTAACGACACCGGAGATGAGCCAAGCTGCCGAAAAGCAGTGGAGATGTAGTAACGACGGACCAAGATGAGCTGCCGAAAAGCAGTGGAGATGTAGTAACGACGGACCAAGATGAGCTGCCGAAAAGCAGTGGAGATGTAGTAACGACGGACCAAGATGAGCTGCCGAAAAGCAGTGGAGATGTAGTAACGACGGACCAATATGAGCTGCCGAAAAGCAGTGGAGATGTAGTAACGACGGACCAAGATGAGCTGCCGATTCGGTACTGAATTCGTTGGCATAGTGTTTTTGACAGACCTGTACTGTACTGTATATACATATAAAGCTTAATTGAACTCATAAAACATCATTGTGGTATTGTTCTTATATTAACTATGTACATGGAATTCAAAGCACAATAATGTAAAAATCATTGATACATCATCATTGTGAGATACGGTACAGACCTGCCTAAAGGTAACAAATTAGTACTGAATCGTAAGCTCCTATAGGCCCCTCGTCAGTACTGAATCGTAAGCTCCTATAGGCCCCTCGTCAGTACTGAATCGTAAGCTCCTATAGGCCCCTCGTCAGTACTGAATCGTAAGCTCCTATAGGCCCCTCGTCAGTACTGAATCGTAAGCTCCTATAGGCCCCTCGTCAGTACTGAATCGTAAGCTCCTATAGGCCCCTCGTCAGTACTGAATCGTAAGCTCCTATAGGCCCCTCGTCAGTACTGAATCGTAAGCTCCTATAGGCTCCTCGTCAGTACTGAATCGTAAGCTCCTATAGGCTCCTCGTCAGTACTGAATCGTAAGCTCCTATAGGCTCCTCGTCAGTACTGAATCGTAAGCTCCTATAGGCCCCTCGTCAGTACTGAATCGTAAGCTCCTATAGGCCCCTCGTCAGCTATTTCTCAACAGTTTTCTAATACCTTCTGTCTATCTCTCTCGATAAATTTCCGTCACTAGCTTTCGATATCTCGGACATTCGACAGTCTAGCTTAGACTTCTTTTTCGTTAGCTTGGTGTTAAACTTTCGACGTGTCTATTTTGTATGTCTTTGAAGATACACACACAGGTGAATCACAAGAATTCATTGATTTACTTATCATTAAAATCAGTCTTTTATTGTGTGACTTACAAAGACTTGTAGAGAACATCGAACTTGAAACACACATTTAAAAATTGCCTTCTTCAATACAAACGAAGAATATTGAAATAAAACAGATTGATTGATTTGGTTTCTGTGTCCCAGTCGAGGATATTCCACTTATGTTGAGATGTCGCCAGGTGAAGTGGCAGCATTTTTTTTACCTTTGCAGTACGCTTAGAGCAATGTGTAGTGAGGGTTCTTTAATGTGTCGCGAGGCATCGGTTTTAATTTAAGGTCTCTTTCGAAGAACATCGAACCTCAATAGAACTTAAAAACAAACTCTCAAATTTCTTCCACTAGTTGTTTCTATCTAGGTCACTCACGAGCCCATCTACGACTCCATTACGTGGAGATTGTTTTTACTTATACCAAGGTTCTGTCAATTCTGGGATAGTTGGGGAAACCAAAGTATCTGTAGAATACCACAGAACCTCGAAAATAGAACTACGGATTGAATTCCAAATTAATTGATGAGAGGCGCTGTGATTCATACGCATGCGGTATATTCCACTCAGCCTGTCACCCACCACCCCCAACCCCCGTTAACCAAAGCTGACACTAGAATCTGTCCGAGTCGGATTCGAACCTCGGTGGTGAAAGTTATTGTGGTACGTAAGCGCGGATTAGTCGGTCAAGATTCGCAACATGCATTTGTCCTTCTTAACCAGCTATAAAAAGTATAACTTTTGTTACATCCGAAAACCCTTAATTGAAATTTAATTGGAAGAATAAATCTTTCGCAATTAAACTTTTTCTGTGTCTGTCATGTCACACTGACACGAGTTGTTAAAAAATGGCGGGCTTTATTCAATTAAGATTTGATGAACGGCTCCCCAGGGCATGTCGGCATCATTGTCAACATAACTTTGATTATGTAACCAACAAAAAGATAACATCTTTCCAATTAAATTCTCATTTTGAAGGTTGTCGTCATGGAAACGGATTCAGATTTGATGACGATCTAGTTTTATGTCATAAAAAATATAGAGTAATTTATTTCCAATCTTAGATAGCAGTTTGACAGATTTAATGAAATTTTAATGAAAAAGTTTTCCCTTTTTATGGTTGATACAGAACTGTCGAAAGTTTAACACTAAGCTAACGAAAGCAAGGTGAGGCTCGGCTTTCGAGATGTGGATAATAAGTGACGGACAAAATATCGAGAGATATAAAGCAACAGGTGAACAGCTATCGAGATATAGATAACGAGCGGCAGAGATGAGCAGCTGATTCAGCATTTATTCGACAGGACAAGATTTAAACTTTCGACAGGCCTGTACTATAGTTATAATTAAAGATGCTGGTATGATGACGTCAAATGTCATAAAATACTTCAAAATTATGTAACAATTTTAAATACTTTTTGGTTTAAAGAATGACGAAAAATCAGTATCAAGTTTGATAATCAAATACAGTAAAACCCTGGCGAAAATTTAACACTGACCCTAAAGCTAACTTAACACAATACATATAAGCATAAATACTCTTTAATATTAATTACATAATGCTGTTTTGGGATATTTTTTGTGTAGAAAGCAATATGAGCGTGTTATATATATGCCATGGTATATAACATGGCCCTACTGTCACGTGATGAAATGTGGCTGGAGTTACAACCTGACATTCATGATCTTTTTTGCGTTTTACTGTAACTACAGTATGCGTGTAAATAACATTGATGATTAACAAACTATAACGTCAGCTGACTGGATTGAAGCTGCAGGATATCCTAGTCTGTATTTAAATGTTAAATACCGAGACGGTAAGTGTTGGGATGGTGGACGAAACTGGAGTAACCGGTACAAACCACCAGACTTCGGTAAGTAAACTGGCTAACTTTCTCACACCAGAATATTTCCTTAGTGGGATTCGAACATAGTGTGATCCGTAAGTTGGCGCTTCAGACCACTCAGTAAGCGAAGCCCCAAATACATTCAAACCGGCCTTAAAGGTAACTTCTATATAAGGACCACCTGCTTTTACAGGCTAGTATTACAATCGCTATTTATTCAGTTAATTTGAACATGTATATATATGTGTGAGCCATCCTGTCCATACGGGTCACTTGAATGACCCTTATAACAGGTTAGTCTGTACTGTTACAAACGATGTGACATTTTTGGACAAAATTATCGTTTTATAAAGACCATTCATTAATAAGACATTTATATCAATTATGTCTACTCTCGTGTTTTTAGACAGACATTTAATAAAGTGTGACATTTGTAGAGATTGTCTGTGATAGAAAACTCGGCATTATATGTTACAAGCTCCGACATCTTGTCTAAAACGTAATAATCTACATAGTTTATTTAATGAAATAGGTCGCGCTAATCGTGGTCTTGTTTTTTTTACAAGATTTATTTAAAGTGCTCCTTATGCAGAGGTGGTCATTAAGACAGGTTGGACTGTATTTGCATGGCTATTGCAAGAGCCATCAAGAAAACAAACTGAAACGCGCCAGTGTATCACGTGATGGCTTTATTAAAATAAT
This sequence comes from Anadara kagoshimensis, assembly GCA_021292105.1. Taxonomy (NCBI): domain Eukaryota; kingdom Metazoa; phylum Mollusca; class Bivalvia; order Arcoida; family Arcidae; genus Anadara; species Anadara kagoshimensis. The sequence goes on from CM037859.1 coordinate 5,869,387, forward strand.
AACAATAATAATTATAAATGGAAATAAGAAAGTAAGCAGACTCAGTCTATTGGTTTGTCACTGATGTTAAAAAGCAAATGATTGTCGATATAAATCCAAGTTATATCGATGTAATAAGATTAGCCGCTGTGCACCACGTGGCCAATATCCCTTAACGTTTGTGCAGGCCGCTTTAATAACGTTGTTTTTATACGGGGATGTATTATTTTAGAACCAATAGAAATACTAGTTCCACACAAACGTTAGGAGGAACCACTTGGTACTTCGCAAGGTATTTTTTATTCTATACAATGTTTTGTAGTTTAATCATAGTTCCAAAAACTAAACAAGATTATATTTCAATAAAATACCAATTCTACTCAACTGTTTGTGAGTTTGCATGCCAAAGTTTTTCTCAGGGTATTCAGTTTCTTCTTTCATTATAAAACTAACAGACTCGATTTAAGTGAAAAAATCTTGACTGGGGCGTTAATCTCAATTACTCAACTCCAATCAATCAATCTATTATTCTACTATTCCAAGAACTGAGCACACTACAATGGTAAAAATTTCTGCCACCTATAGATTGTAACGCCTCGAAATAAGTGAAATATCCTTGGCTGGGACGTAAAACCTCATTCATACAATCAATCAAACAGAAAGTAATATAAATAAAATTCAAGCGTAATATCAGTATGATCTTACCTTATTATATTAAAGAACTCGTGAAATGTCACAAAAATAACATTTAATCCAAGTTACCATTGCGCGCGTTGTAATACGTCATTACGTTGTTTTACACTACTCCGATATTTTATAGCGATTTTACAAAAAATCATGTGTTTGTTCACATCAGTTAAAATGCACTACATGTTCGATAGATAATTGTGTTTAATTAACTGTTATATCAGTTTATATGACAAGCTAATAGACCCTTTGACAAATTCTCTTTCAAAGATAAAATTATTTCTTTAAACTCTACTGTTTTCAATACAAATTTGTTATAAATTATAAACCTCTTCTGACTTGAAGATACAATTGTCACACCAAACTCTTCTGTCGTAAAGATACAATTGTCACACCAAACGTCCTCTGCCTTAAGAATACAATTGCCAATAGTTACACCGAACTCTTATATTTTGAAGATACAATTGTTACATTAATCTCTTCTGTCTTAAAGATACAATTGTAACATCAAATTCTTTTGCCTTAAAGATACGATTGTCACACCAAACTCTTCTATCTTAAAAGTACACAATCACAATTGTCACACCAAACTTTTCTGTTTTAAAGATAAAATTGTCACACCAAACTTTTCTGTTTAGAAGATTCAATTGTCACACCAAACTTTTCTGTTTTAAAGATCCAATTGTCACACCAAACTTTTCTGTTTTAATGATCCAATTGTCACACAAAACTTCTTCTGCCATTAAGATGTTACTGGCACATAAAATTATTCTGCCTTCAAACCACAATTGTAACTTCAATCCAATGACAATTGCCGTTACTAACAAGACAAGGACCCAGTCTAGCTGTAAATGTGACATACGAATGAGCGGCTAATTAAGCACTTGGATGTAATTGAAATTTTCTCATAAATAAGAACTGCTTATTTGTGTAAAATGACCTTAAAACATTATTTATTACCATACAGACTAGCATTATACCGTGTATTATACGCATTGCAATTCACATGCTTTGTGTGATGTAAAATAGCCAGCGGGGACCAGTTGCATTGTGCTTTGTCAAGGGAGCGCTATATGATTGTAAATAACAGTTAATTAGTTTAATGTGTAACCAAATGGTACCCGTCAATTTATTCCATGATAGAAAAGATACCTGCTTGTCAACATGAATTACAAATATACACAATATAGACCTGTCGAAAGTTCAACACTGAATAGAACGAAAAGGAGTCAATGCTCGGCTGCCAAGTGGCTCAGATAGGGATAACTACAGCACAGACCTGTCGAAAGTTCAACACTGAATAGAACGAAAAGGGATCAAAGCTCAGCTGCCAAGTGGCTTAGATAGGGATAACTAGTGACAGAAAAGCTGTCAAGAGACAGACAATAAGCTAATGAGTTGTAGCTGTCGTGTGGCTGGGATATGAATAATAGTGACAGAACAGCTGCCAAAAGATAGACAACAGCTGCCCCTAAGCCAACAAGATATAACCAAGATGAACTGCCGATTCGGCACTAATTCGTTACCATAGTGTTTAACTTTCGACCGGTCTGTGTTATATTATTGAACATACAACATACATACATTGATCGCAGTTTACAAAAATTATGTTTGTGAGGGATAAGGCAGAGAAACAAATTGTGACTCAGTTTAATTAACGTAATTGGCTAGCATTTTATTGCGATTAAATTCCTCCTAAAAGTCCCAATAAATCATTGCAAAAAAATCCATATCGGTATACATACCCCCTCTGGGCGTGTAAGGGCATGCGCAGTAGATGTAAACATTCACGAACGTCAATGTCCTCGCCGCCTAGTAAATTATAATGACATTGGATGAACTATTAACATATATATACTTGATCATTTACATGTATACACATGTATATATCTCTTCTTTCATCTACATAAGGTTGTAGTGTGATGAAGTTTGCTTATCCGTCTGCCGAAGATCGACGGTTTTCTCCGATTTTCTCTACCATTCTAGTACTGACCGTCTAAATTTAAGTGAGAAAAAATTGACAGGGAATACCCGAATTCAGAAAAACTAGTTAAAACATAGGGTTAATATCCCAACTAATCCTAACGGGGATTGTGTGTACATTTAGTGTGCCAACTGCCTTATGTTTGAAAATGTGGCGGCCATATTGAAAACTCGCCATTTAAATAATTTCAATTATATATTCCTAAAGTATTAATTTTTTTAGTTGTATCGAAATATTGAAGTTGCAAATACAACATGACAATTATTCAATAATACCGATAGTTAAAATATGATTTAAAAATACGGCGGCCATATTAAAAATCGCCATTTTAACCATTTCAATTCTCTCTGTATTCAGTATTTAATTTATTGTTGGTAACATCAAAATTTCTATGTTTGTTTCAGAAAAGAAAAGTAAAATATACCAATAAAACTTATTTCTTAAACATTAATATTATTATATAATTTTTTTTTAAAGAGGCAGCAAAATGGAAATTATTTCGACATATTATTCTTAAGCATACAGATTTTGCTCTCTCTCTCATACATAAATGCCATCATGCTTGCTTTACGAGTTCAACTGAAAACTATACCACTTCCGAAATTAATCATCAACGTTATTCTTCGTGACTACGGGATTAATGAATGATTGGTTTTATTGCACGGATCTAACAATACAGACAAGATATACAGTAAAGACATATCGAAAGTTTAACTATAAGCTAGTCAGAAACAAATGTACCAAAACAATGTCAAAATCGCAGTCCAAAACCAAAATTAAAAAAAAAAACTTTGAAAACATTTAAATTTACACGAAAACTTCTAATAGATATTTTGTTTTTGAAATTAAAATAAACAACTTTATGTCCAGGTCACAGAATCGAAATATTAATAATTTTGTTATTTTTAAGATATTAAGTAATTAAATGTGCAAAATTAAAGACCCCTCTAAGCTTATTACATCTTTATTCTATTTTTGTTGAAACTTTTTATTTGAAGTACCATAAAATCTTGTCAAAATTTGCCAGATTTAAGTTAAGGGACATCTTAGTTAAAGAATAATTGTGACGTTGTAACGAGCTACATCGATAAAATAATTGTATGAAAATCACGTTACATCGTGTAGGTTGCAAATATATAAGTTACCATGGTAACATGATCAGAAATATGATTTCGGAACTAATTAACTTCCGGTACAGACGGAAACAGAAAGTCAACAAGAAAATCCGTGCAGAATTATCGTCGAAAAGAAAATGACTAAATCTATATCGGAAGTAGAACTGCTTAGCATGGTTCATAGTCAATAGAATTCTTTAATAATTGCTCTACATTGCTTTTTTATGGTGTCCAATTAACAGAACTCCGTACAAGTGCACCGTTTTCTGATAACAATTAGAATAAGTGTTTGGTGTTGCTGCATGTCACTCAAAATAGACACATGTCCGATACTCGAAATGAAATAAATGAACCACTGCGTTAGCTCAGTTGATAGTGTTCGCTAAGTAATTATGAGGTCGGGGTTTGAAACCTACCAAATCTGACCAAGCACTCGGCATTTAGAAATGAAAATAACGGGGTCCTTCGAAATAGTCCTCAAAAGCCGATGTCCCTGTGTCACTATAGGCCTGGTAAATTAATGAACCTTCCATGCATATTTTCCATGGATGTGAGACCGGGTGCTCCGGAAGGGTAAGCACTTCTTGTTTAGCTAGCTAGACCCGCCATTTATGGAATCGAAAATGAGGATAAACGGAACATGAAACTATGGGAAGTCAAATATATATCCAGGGTAACTTTGGATACAGCGACATCATATTTAGTTTAGTTTAAACAATATTTATTCATCATTAAATACAAATAATACAACACAAAACAAACTTTAAACTAGCGCTAGCTTATTTAAACCCGTCTTCAGGACATCATATTTATTAACAATATTGTGATGACGGCCATAAAACTTTTTGTGAGACTTGATAAGCCTTGTTTAGGCAGCTTACAATAAGCAGCTAATATGGAAGCAAAGTAGCAAATGAAAATGGCTTCATAAAAGTAAATAGTGATCATATATAACCATGCAATATAACATTCTAAAACAAACTTCAATTTACAAGACTGACCTGCCCACTTGACCTTTAATTTTATTATTTATTACGGACCAGTGCATTTATGATTAGGGAACACAGGTATTTTTCGTCAACATCATGTCATACAAGTACTGCTTTTGTTGTTGTAATAACTGCGAATCCTAAAACTACATTTTATTCAGTTTATTAAATCGATCGTTGTATTTGAAAATCCCTAATAAAAGGTCAAGCGGGCAGGTCAACGTTGTTTGCCAATAAATTCAGTAAGTAAATGAATGATAAAAACGAACGTATGATATGGTGTAAGATCTATCTCATGTCATTATAAACAAGTTGTAATGTATAAACCAAACATACGTTATATATATGATTTAAGTTTCCGATCAATTTACTTCGCCTGTTTCAGTTTTCATTTTACCTACAATTCCGATCAATTTACCTCGCCTGTTCCAGTTTTCATTTTACTTCTTACAATTCTCCATCCATCAATCCTAAACAATTATATATTAAGGCTTTAATTTCATCTGTTTGAAATAAGCTGATTAACTTCAGACTGAAAAGCCATGGTAATTGTTTTTCTTATATTACAAGCTTGTTACTACATATCCATTCTAAACCAACTTATTAATAAACCAACGGCCTCGGAGTTTTTTCTCTACGAAGTCTAACCAAATGACAGAAAATCTATGGAGACCCTGTAGTCATATCGCTTGCATATTGACCTACTTAAACGTAGACCAAATATATTAGAATAAGCAAATTCTGTGAATTAGGATTCCCCGCCAGCAAGTGATGTGCACTTATGTTCAAAGGATCCAATGACTCCCACAAAAATACGCACTTCAGTTCGGGTTAACGAAATTCGCATTTCCTATCAATGTTGACGCTTTTCACCATGTTTTGTGAAATAGTGCTTTACAGTTTTGGAGAATTATTGCAGACAAGAATTTCGGATGGACGGAAGGAAGGAAGGAAACTAGAATTTAATTTTCTCTCTTCCTTCGAAAGGCGGGGGGATAAAAACACCCTCCTAAGCGGGTTATAATTATATAAACAAAATGTTTGCTCCTATTGGCATTCTTGTTATTCCAATTAACACTTGCACTCTTAAGTTATTTCCCCTTTATGACAATTTCTCTTGAATGATTGCTTAATAAAAATATTATGCAAAATATTTTCTTAATAAGGATATTTACAAAATGAACAAATCATACTCAAATATATTATAAATACTGAGAAATCACTTATTCTCGTGGTTCTAAGAAAAATCATGTTGTGAATTACTGGTTTATGATAACGGGTTTTCACTTGTACCTTGTCGTAACAGGAAATCTGTATGTGCATCTACGAGAAGCCCAGAATATATCTGCACATGGTAAAACGCTGGCGCTATGAGAATTTAATATGTTGAAAAACAGGCAAATGGCGGTTTCTGTTGCGCATATGACGTAAAACGTCACCAAGGACATCACTTCCGGTGTAAACATCGCCATTTTCACCATGTAAAATCCCCATAGCGCAACATTTTAAAGAAATACTTTATGACAATTACGGATACGTATACAGCTTTCTACTTAAAACTAGATACCAGTAAGTGAAAAATATCAATCTTTATTCAAATTTATTGGATTTTCTATGGAAATAAGAGTATTTCACTGTCACAAACGAAGTGGTTCAAACAGTAGGTTTACGTCACAGTCAGGAATATTTCTTTATATCGGAATGGCTATAGAAAAAGTCCCAGAATTTTTAATCTTTAGGTTCGAAAAATATCATAATCTTTGTGTATATACGTGTATTCCTTTGTCTATTGCAGCATTTAACGCATCATTGTACTGCAGCAATATAGAATCGTCATTTTTTGTCTAATGTTACGAAAAAAATATTTGCCTTATGTATTTAATGAGTCGTTGACTAATAATTGTACAGGCATTGTAAAAATTTAACACTAGGCTAAAAATAAGAAATAAGTGCAGAATCGATCGCTCATCCCGACCCCTTGTTACTTATATCTCAACAGCTTTACTGACCACTGCGATACCTCGGTTGGTAGCTATATATGAGTGCTCGCTCCGTAAGTGGGGGTCGTTGGTTCGAGCCCTGACCTGGTCTGACTCAAGACTTGAAACTAGGTTGTGACTGTTCTTTCGCCATGTGCTCGGAATTTCGAAATGAAAGTCATGGTCTCGATAAAGAACCCTGTTGTATAATGTCATCAAGTGCAACGCATACGGAAAATTTCTTCACTTTTGTCTATAGCTGTTGACGTCTCGATATAAGTAAAATATTCTTGAAAGGAATGCGAAACACCATTAGTCAACTCTCAACCAGATAGCTTTGCTGCAGCTATCTCAGGACAGCTTTTGGTGTTCGACTTTCGACATATCTGTACTGAAGTATAATATATCTGATCTAGTGCTGTTATTTTATTATCCAGGCTACTACGATTTTGCATGAAAATATTAAGGTGACCTGATGGTCATATTGATACAGCGAGTTTTACAACATTAACATCGAACGAATTCATAGAAAGAGCATCAATAACGAGTGTATACAGAAGATGAAATGCAGATAAAATTCAATTAAAATCGATGTATCTCTAACACTCTAAACAAAGTGAGAAGTGAGAAATAGGATATATTATATATATAACTACAAACATATACATGTTCAAGTTAAGTTGAATAATGGGGTTTTACGTCCCAATTAAGAATATTTTACTTATATCGAGACGTCGCCAGCTATAGTCGAACTTCGGGTGCAGAAATTTTGCATGTGCGTTGCGCTGATGGCATTATACAGAAGGGTTCTTTATCGCGCCACGCTTTCTATGCCATTTAAAGTTCCAAGCTGAAAGAACCGTGACTTTCATTTCTTAATGCCGAGTGCTTTGCAAAAGAACAGTCACTATACACTTTCAAATTTTGGGTAAGACCCGGTCGGGTTCAAGTTCAAATCATAATCCCAAAAGCGAAGTAAAACATAGAAAACAGGCAAATTAATAAAACATCTGAACTTCCACCAAGGAAATGAGACAAGGTGCTCCGAAAGGGTATGCTCTTTCTGTCTAGCTTGTAACATATAAAATAAATATTGAGAATGAAGGATACACAGAATTATGGGACATCAAACATATCCAGGACAATTTTAGATACAAAGACAATACAGTAAATTCAGTTTGTGCTATTTCGTCATGCCTATAACAAAGCAACCTGGATCTCGAAAACAAAATAGATCCGGTATGAATGCGTATAGTTAGCTACGGTCTGTTTTTTTAGCTTTAAAATAAAAAAACAATGAAATTAAACACTAAACACATGTCAATATCACAATCCAAAAAGCAAAGTAAAAACCCTGAAAACAAAATGCGTGTACAGACTTTCACCAAGAAAGCGAAGCCTTTGTTCGGTTCCTGAACTAACTGCCTCAATATAAGTGCAAGAGTTTTGACTGAGACGTAAAGCATTGTTTTACCACTTGACTGTCTGATAAGTAATTTCGTTGTTATGGGCTTAGGCATTTTAACAACAGTCAAACCTGTCTATAAAGGTCAGTAAAGGGAACCAATAAAAGTGCCTTTATTGGCAGTTGACCCTTATGTACAAATTCAAATAATCCGAAAAAAAACAACAATTGGGATACAATTTTACTGGCCTTTATAAGCAGGTGACCCTTATATATAGGTAACATTCATAGCATGTTTGACTGTGTACCGCTTGAAATCATTTTATCAGATTTGATCGTTAGAAAATATGAACCAAAAAGTAAAGCTCAAATAAATTACAGTTGCTTCAAAGCTTAAATACTATGTCAAAAGCTTATATACTTTAGCTTCATTTCAACCGTGATCTGAACAAATGGCCCTGTTATTACTTAAGTCCGTGGACCAGGTTTTGCAATCATTCCTTAACTAAGATTTTCCTTAACTTGAATCTGACAATTTATGACTGTATTTTGCGGTATTACAAATAAATGTTTCAAAAAAATTTTAATATAGATATAACAGGCTTGGCTCCATCTTCACCATGGCATCTCAAATTATCGAATATCAGAAAAATTAAGAAAATAATTGAGATTTCAAATTTGCCAGGTTTAATCGTGGAACCTGGTTCAGGGACATAAGCAACAACAACCATGTGTAAAAGGCACGACTGTAGGGTATAAATTATGTAGGTTTTTAAATGTTGTCTGTTGCCAACGTATACGAATGTAAAACAATTATTTATTGAGTGTATCCTAATTCTCCATCTTTGATCCGTTTTGATTTCGATACAATCGTCTTCTTTATTTGTAATTCACAGTATTAATGCTGTTATAATAATAAATGATTTATTATTTGGTCGAGTAGACAGCTAAATATTGAATAGCTCTGATATTGATTCTTACATGACACTGAATCATGTTAACATCCTTAAGACATCCTGATGTTACTTCCCCTTCAAGACGTACAGCTCAACTAAGCTAAAACCACTGCGGTAGCTCAGTTGGTAGATTGCTCGCTCCGTATGTGGGAGGTCGAGGGTCGAACCCCGACTGGGTCTGACCCAACTTAAAACTAGGTAAACACTCGACATTACCAAATGAAAGTCACGCTTCTTTTAGATGGGAATCTAAGATAAACGAGGTACCGTGTCAAGGTGGGGTTGGCACGATAAAGAACCCTGCTGTATAATGCCACCAGCGCAATGTACAGGTAACATTTTTACACCTTTGCCTATAGCTGGCGACGTCTCGATATAAGTGAAATATTATTGACTTGGTGGTTGAACACCATTACTCAACTCAACTCAACTAGGCATACTTGACAGGGACGAAAAGTCCCATGCAATGAATCAACCGATCAATCAATTAATCAATCAATATTTTAATTTAAAAGTGAAAGAACAAAATCCAATCTGTAGAACCAAGATACCTAGTTGATTGCTTCTAATTGTAGCTATTAAGTAAAATTGGAATCCATTAAAAATGGTTTGAGATGAAGTTACAGAATTATATCACTTTAAAAAAAAGCCAGTTGAGTAATTTGAAATTAATTCTTTTTTAATATTTTTAAATTTTGCTTTGTAGTAAAATTAATGTAGCGTGTATTTACGACAAATAACATAATGGCATTGTGATAATTTTAATGGTCATGATGGTGATAGTTTAAAGGTGGGTTGTAATTACGTTGCATCTTTACAAATACAGTACATGTCGAAAGGTTATAACACTTAGCTAACGAATCAGTTCTGAATAAGCTACATGTATCTCGACTCATCTCGGCAATTGTTTAACATATCTCTCGACAGATTTATACATGTATCTCTTGGTCTCTTGGCCTCCGAGCTACGGCTCCTTTTTGTTAGCTCAATGATTATCTTTTGATAGGCCTGTGTATTTTTTATTTATCTTATTTAGGGTTTTACCGATTTGTTTGGCACGTGTAAATGGTTAGTTTACTTGTTTACATATGTTTATTATGAAGAAAGCCTGACCAACGGCAAGGGCAAATTTTTTTGTATCAGTTTCGACCGGGGTTTGAGTTTGAACACCGTTCGTGCACCACATCACATGCGATTACAAAGAATGGAAAAATAGTAGTGTATAACGCCTCAGTCAAGATTTCATCACCTATAATAAGGTCGTTAGTTCAAGAAAGATGGAGAAAACCGGAGTGTCAGAAGAACACCACCGACCTTCATTAAACGAACTGACGATCTTTCTTTCATTAAGATGTCTAGAGTGGGGTTCGAACCTATACGGTGAGAGGTGCTGTGATCCGTAATCGCGAGCTGTAGACGACTCAGACATCGTGAGTCCCCCTCCACCGTTTACAAAGTGAAGCTGAACATGATGACGAAATCAGATAAAATTTGACAGGGGCGCTCATGAAGTATTCAGTCAAAATCAAGTGCGCACGAGCATGAGGCATTAAGCTACTAGCACATACAGTCAGTATATCGCTTGTGTATCACGAAGCGGGGTACGAACTCACAACCTACTGCTCCCGAGACGGGTTCTCTCTATCACCTAGCAATCGTCTTTGGAATGTTTAAGTTTAATATAACTACTTCGTCCAACACAAATGGGTTCAAACCCACGACCTACCGCTCTCGTCGCAGACGCTCTTCCACTGAGCCGACGAGTCGGTCGTTTGAAGAATGTTATAAGCTTAATATAACTACAACATGTACATCATAACTAAACCCCGTGAATGAATTAGTTTCTAACACAAATGGGTTCAAACCCACGACCAACCGCTCTCTAGACAGATGCTCTACCACTGAGCCAACATCTTTGTATCAATGTAATCAGCCTAATATAACCACTATATCGTAACTAAACCCCGTGATTGATTGAATTTCTACACAGTGGCTGTTAAATCGTGTTTAACTACACCCCTGTGGCATGATTTACAACATAATTTAAGTTGGTGTTTTTATGTGAAATAATCCCCATAACACAACTCTCCTGACGGATGATGTTTTGTCATCCAATGTGTCTGAACAATTTGATTTTAGCGATAAAAAACATCACAGTCGTATGTTTACAATCGTCAGATTTGAACAGATCTCAACACATTTAACAGAATTTAAATGTCATTCTATCAGAGTGATCGGTAACTCATGAGGAGAACTGCATGTACAGTAAGTTTAACACTGAGTTGACGAAAAGTCTTTATTGATTGAATGAGTAGGATTCGGGCGCTGTCAGGAATGCTTCACTTATGTCAAGGCATCACCAGCTACATGTATAGGTAAAGTAGCAGAAATATTTTCACAATTGTAATGCGCTCAGGACAATGCACAAGGAGGGTTCCTGAACGTGTTACACCTGACGTAAAACGGGGCATCGGTTCGAAGGGCACCGTGATTTTCATTTCTCAATGCCGAGTGCTTGGCAAAAGAACAATCATTACTGTTTTTGAGTCTTGGTCTCGACCAACCGCTCTCTATATATAGCTATCTCAGTACATGTAGCTTTTCGGTCTCTCGGTCACTTGACAGGCGAGCTCCAAGGCCTCTTTGTTAGCTCAGCATTAATATAAAAGTTACACGCAACCCGTAAAGATAACACTGATGATCGTACAGCAAGTGAATTTCCACAAAACGCGCATTGATTTTCCCATTGATAAAATGTCAAAAGGCTAAACAATATAATCCCGTTTTGCACACATTAAAAAATAATTATTAGTGGCTTACAAACAATGCCATTTAGTTAAAAGCGTGTTAGGGACGTTAAACAAAACAAATAAAAACATTAAATAAATAATAAGGTACACAAATGATTTGTTTAAATCAATGCATTTTATTTAATTATTCTCAGGTTTCAACCACAAACACTGGTACAGTACAAACCCGTCTAAAGTTTAACATAGAGCTTATGAAAAGAAGTCGAAGCTCGACTGTCTAGAGGTCGGGATATGGATAGATTGTGGCTGAAAAGTTCAGGGAAATATAGCTACAGTTCAACCTGCCTTAAAGGTCACCTCTATGTAAAATCCACATGCTTTTAATAAAGACCAGTAGAACTGTATCCCAATTGTTCCTTATTCATATTATTTGAACTTGTATATAAAGGCCACCTGCCTATTAATACCACTTTTACTGGTCCCCTTGGGTGGAATTTTTTAGACAGGTTTAACTGTACATGTAAGTAGGACGATATGAGCTGCGATTCACCACTAATTTGTTTGATTATTGTTAAACTTTGGACAGGCCTGTATTGTATGTTTACAAGTAGAACGCTTACAAAACGCCTATTAAACGATAAATCTGGACAGTTTCAACTGCAGCTCATCTCCAAGTAAACAACCAAACATAAAACCCATGGTCAAATTACAATCCTAAAATCAGTATGAACACTTTAAAAACTGACAAACTAATTAAAACAGGAGAATTTCCACAACAGATGTGAGACTGGGTGATCTCTGAAAGTGTAAGAACCTTCCGTCTAGCTTGGTACCTACACCATCTATATAAGTGAAATCTAAATTGAGAGTAAAGTGGAACTAAAGGACTTAAAAATATCTTGGGACAACAGAGACATCATAATTGGAAAACAATATTATGATGATAGCCATAAACCTTTAGAGGGCATTCATAAGCCTATGTTTGCAATGTCAATTCCAGAATCTATATTTTATTTGTAACCAAAATATCGAAACACAAAATTAATTTTGGCGTTGGACTTCATTAGGAGTTGTTATAGTGGCGCCAAGTACGTATAAGTACAGACTTTGGCGTTGGACTTCATTGGGAGTTGTTATAGTGGCGCCAATTACGTACAGACCTTGTCAGAGTAGATTAATGGATTTTTACGTATAAATCAAGATTTTTTCACCTATATATTAAGGCGGTAAGTTCAGAGATGGTGAAAGACACCGGCATGTTCAGACAAAACAACCGACATTCGCCATGCGAACTTACAAACTTTTCCAACACGCGTACGCGTAGTTATTTCTGTCTAAACAAAACGTGGTAAGGCAAATATATTAACTCAGTTATGGCACATATACAAATCAGAGTTAAAGCAACCGATGAAGAGCAGAATAAATACACATAACGCGCATTGATTTTAGTGTTGATTAAATGTGAAAAGGCAAAAATATAAATCCTGTTTCGACACATTAAACACTGATTATTTGTTAATGAACAATGGCCTTTAGTTAGAAACATACAATGTATCAGCAAAAGCACATAAATGAAATGTTTAAAATGCTATTATTAGAACTATTCACGGGTTTCAGCTCTTCTCTGGTATAATAGTTACATAAGAGTGATTGTAATACTTTGGATTTTTTAGACAAAAATCGGATATTTTTTTGTATTTTAACATGCATTACTGAAAGAATGATAATGATTTTTCAAACCCGTATACATTTTGAAGGTTTAAATGTATTTAAATGTTTTGTGTGCGTCTTTTAAATTTCTAAATTTTAAAAAAGTGAAAAGTAGACAGAAAAATTAGCTGCAACAATTACATATTTTTTCATAATCGACCATAACAATTAGTGTAACATTACAGGCCTATAGAAAGTTTAACGCTGACATATCGATAACGAAAAATGGCGCCGACGTTCGGATGTCGAGTGACAGAGATATGGAAGCTAATGGCATAGAAACAGTTTCCGCGGTTTTCTCCGTTTTTTCCGCCATCTTTATACCACTGCCCTAGCTCAGTTGGTGAAGTGCTCGATTTGTAAGTTGGAGGCAGTGGATTCGAACCCCGACCGGGTCTAATCCTGGACTGAAATTGAGTAGTAACTATTCAAGAACTCGGCATTACGAAATGAAAGTCGATGTTCTTTCGGATGGGAACTTAAAAAAAATAAACGAGTTCCCGTGTTATTCCTGCTGTATAATGCCATCAGCGCAACGCGCAGGCAAAATTTCTGCACGTTCGCGTATTGCTGTCGACGTCTATATAAGTGAAATATTCTTGACCGGGATGTTAAACACCATTACTCAACTCAATTTTAAACTGACCACCTCGGACGATATACATTTTAAAGGGATTTTATGTCGTACACGTGTACTCTAAACATAGTTACTCCACTTACCTCCGAGATGCCTTGAATAAAATTCGTAATGACAAAATGGACCTTTTACACTGCATTTCATTAGTCTGGATGCAACTTACGCAACTTCAATTCATCAATTCCGGGTAAACATTACGCAAGGTGTTGGTAATTTAGATGGTATTTTAAATTAAAGTTTTTTTCTCACTGAGGTTTATTAGATTATTTAGTCTAGTTTTGTCTACGAGTCAAGTTCAATGTCCAGGAGGTGTATAATAATGTCGGATTTTATTGGGTACATTTACAGCAGACCTGTCGAAAGTTTTAAACCGAGTTAACAAAATGTAGCCATAGCCCAGATGTCGAGTACACGTGACCGAGATGGATAATTAGTGGTACATGTGGGAAAGTGAATTTTCCTTACCGTTGGTCTTTACTACTGGTTCACCTGGTATCAGTATAATGGACTGGGGGAGTGGTACGCTTTTCTGTGGCGTACTGACTCAGTGAGCTAGCACCTTAAAGTCGTCCTGAGTGCGCGCTAGTACAAGGCAGACATACAACATACTCGCACATAACTTGTTGATAAATTAATCCATAGATATTAATAAAGTAGTTCCCGTCGCGGATAGCTGAAAAATGGCTGACATTCAACCATCCGCCCAACTAGTGGTAGAAAAGCTGCCGAGAGATTGGTTGATTTGGTTGAATGGTGTTTACGTCCTAGTCAAGATTATTTCACTTATATCGAGACGTCACCAGCTACAGGTGAAGTGCCAGGGATTTTTACTTTGCATTGCGCTCAGCACAATGTATGGGGAGGAATGTTGTACCACGCATGTCGTGACACTGGGCATCGGATTTTCAGGTCTCTTCCGAATGACGGAAGGAGTCGTACATGTACATGTTACGTATCTCAGCTTCCGAGTGGCCGAGATTTGGATACAAGTAGCTAGTGTACAGAAAGGTACCAAGAGACCATTGGTGATTTTGAGCTGTGCTTGAACAACTTTGTTTTTTTAACTTAAGTCGTAAACTGTTTTTATTTTTGTTCATAAGAGACTTTTATCCGTATGGACTAAAATCTTTATCGTATGTATCGGATAAATCTTTATGTTACGCAAATGTACTTGCGCACTGTATTTCCCGATTCAGTTAAAAAACGTTTGTAGTTCGTTTGAGAGCATGTTTTGTCGTCAGATTATCTGCCCTATTAGAGCAGTGATTTACAATTCTTATGTTTTAAAATTAAAAAAAATTGATTATAGCAAGACAATCTTCATTGACAGGCATTTTGCATGCGTCATGGAAAGTTTGTTTTTTTATTTAAAAAAAAACAAGAAAAAACTCAAGTAGTTTTGTCTACGTCAATGACTGTTTTAAGGTATTCTATAATTCTATAAAATAATTTCATGACTCGGTATATTTATATATAGCATTGAATTAATGTAAAATGCACGATTAAAAAATCGTTTCTATGACAACATTGTATGACAACACACTGCTGCATGCAATATTTGCGTATTTTCATGTTACAAACAAAAATTGCAAGTTTAATAAATTCACCTGACAGACAATGTCCAAGGCACAACTTGTCTTTACATGCGGTACTTATATCATTGACAACCTTTGTGTTTAGCAGTTGCAAAGCTTTTCAGCTACTCGCAACGACACATTTTCCCGGTTGATCTCATTGAATAATCTGACACAAGTGTGAGTTTTGTGTTAGTGTTTCTGGTCTGCTTTGTACCACAGTGCGTACTTGCAATGAACTTAAGGGTACTAGTAAACTCGTCTTCAATGTCACAGATAAACCAGTTCATTAAAAATGGTGCTTAACATACTAGCAGAGGCTCTTGGTAAACCCTTTCTCAATAAAGATCACATGAGGTTGACCTAATGCGCCAATGAGAAACCTCGGTACCAAAACCAAACCAACTAGTAGAAGCTCTTGGTTTAACCTTTCTCAGTGAAGGCCACACGTGGTCGACCCAATATGTTGAGAATACCCGGTGCTGAACCAACTATCAGAGGCTCTTGGAATATAGAAAGACCCTTTCTCAGTAAAGGCCACACGAGGTCGACCCATGTGTTGAGAATACCCGGTGCTGAACCAACTATCAGAGGCTCTTGGAATATAGAAAGACCCTTTCCCAGTAATTAAAGGCCACACGAGGTCGACCCCTGTGTTGAGAATACCCGGTGCTGATCAAACTAGTAGAGGCTCTTGGGATATAGAAAGACATTTTCATTTTGTGCATGGACCTTTAAAAATTGCTTAAAGAAAATTGGTTGACTGATGCCACTGAAATTAATATGTTGGACTACGTTTCTAGATTTAGGTCTAGACTGTCAAGATCATGTGGTATTGCAAGAAGTAATCTTAAGAAACCCAAACTAAAATGAAACAGTGGTATGATAAAGATGCTTTCAGTAGAACTTTGAAGGCTGGGGACAAAGTGTTAGCTCTCCTGTCAGTTCCTAGGTATTCTCTACAGGCTAGATAATATATTAAGGTTCATATAGAATAGACTAAGAAAAGCGACGTAGATTATGTAATCAAAACGCCAGGTCGTCGCAAAGAAAACTAATTAAAAAAAAAATAAATAAAAGATAAATAAAATAAATAAATAAATACATAAATAAATAAAGTCCTGCAATACATGATAAAGGCTTCATTACAAACGATGATAAGTAAATAAATAAAATCCTATTTGCTCTAGTGGTTTCATTCTGTAAAAAGATCATAAAATAAATAAATAAATAAATAAATAAATAAATAAATAAATAAATAAATAAATAAATAACATTCTATTTGCTCTTGTGGTTTTTGGTCTGTAAAAAGATCATAAAGAAAATCATTATCTTATTAAATATTTAAAGATGTAATGTTTTAGCATGTAAGAAAAGAATTCCTCATGGGTTTGTTTTTCATTAACACTCGTGTTCTGTGAAATGTACCAAAGAAAACCTTTATGACAGTAAAATGCTGTAAAGGTCTTTTGGAGTACTCACTGGGAATCGAGAATGTGTTAGTATTACGATACGTATTATTACACTTAAACCGTCTTGTCGGAAGTCATTAAAATCCACTGTATTCAAATCTCCTGGTATCACCAATGATTAACTCGATTTTACAATTATAATCATATTCATAGCCAATTTTTGTCATTTTTATAACATCGTAAAATTTCCATTTTTTGGTGCCTTTTCACACATTGCCTACTTAAGGAAATATTAGCGAAATCGTGACGATTTTCAGTTTAATATCTCGTCACTAGGGGATACATTAGAAGTATCCTTTACAGTATCAATGTCATCAGAAATATTTATAAAGGACCAGACCCTCATTTACACAATTCAGAAAAAACAGCACAGACCTTTCGAAAGTTTAACACTGCGTTAACGAAAACGAATCGAAGCTCTGATGCCGAGTGGTGGAGATATATGGATACCCCTTGGTCGAAAAGCTGACGAGAGAAGAAAGCACCTGTAAAAATATTGGTAGAGAGGGGCTGAGATAACCAGCTAATTCGGGACCCAATCTTGATTACACACGTGGCGGGTGTAGCTATCTAAATAGGAGGTGCTTACCCTTCCGGTCTCATTTCCCTGGTGGAAGTTCACGTGTCTAACCTAACTTGTCAGTTCCAAAGTTTTTACTATGCTTCTGGATTGTGATTATATTTGTTTTTGATTTGTGTTAATCTTTCGACAGGCCTGTATGCATATGTATGATATAATAGCCGAGGTTTATAGCTTTTAGTATCTATATCACGGGCGATGCAGTTGGAATTTATGATGAAGTTATTTTCCATCTTCCTTAAATTCCTTCTCTTGAGAAAATAAAAATATCCAGATTTTATAAAACCTTTATTTTTCTAAAAATCTACAAAAATCTGCTTGTGCTAAATCTTTATTTTCTGACTATTTGTATGCATTATTATCCAAAGTCTACAGTCTTTATGTTCTCAGTAAATAGTAACTTCCAATTTTTCCAATTCTATATTAAATAAAGTTTCTTGATGTTTCGATTTTAACATACATGTACAACTACATTTATATACATGTAAATCGTTGATAATTAAGGACAGTTTCATGTTACATTTTTGTCTTTGGTATTAAATTTGTAACTCAAAATATACACTATACTCTGTAGAAATAATCAACGTCAGAGGCGTAGCAACCGAAAAAGCAATGTGTATGCTTAACAACTGTCGAATTGTGTCCAGGCCCTTTGGACCTGAATTGAGGGAACGAAGTCCCTGAATCACTAGGGTCCGGGCATGCTCCACCGAAGAAGTCAGGAAACACGCCCCCTGCTCTCAGAGATAATTTGACCGCTTTTACTTAAAACTAATTTTCCGATAAACCTGTGAAAATTGTATAAACATGCTGCATATGTATTTAACAGTTGTCGAAATTGTGAAATTCGAACCTCTTATGTGAAAAATATGAAACTTAACATTTAATAAACAGTCCAAAAATGAGTGAGTGAGTGAGTAATGGTGTTTAACGTCCCAGTCAAGAATATTTCACTTATATCGAGACGTCGCCAGCTATAGGCGAAGGTGCAGAAATTTTGCCTGTGCTTTGCGCTTATGGCATTATACAGCAGGGTTCTTTAGCGTGCCAAGCCCACCGTGACACGGGACCTCGTTTATTTTAAGTTCCCATCCGAAAGAACCGTGACTTTCATTTCGTAATGCCGAGTGCTTGGCGAAAGAACATTCACTACCCACTTTCAAGTCTTGGGTCAGACCCGGCCGGGGTTCGAACCCACGACCTTCCACTTACGGAGCGAGCACTCTACCAACTGAGCTACCGCAGTGGTTAGTCCAAAAATGAGCATATAGCATTAACTATTGTTACAAAGTATAAAACGTGGTAAATAAGAAACTGTAAAAAAGAACAAAAAAGTAAAATAATTAAACCTTAAAATGATTGATAGTTTTCCCCAAAAAAGAGACAAAAACAGAATAAATTCGATAAAAATGCAATTGTTTTTTTTTTCACGTTTGAAGTCCCAAAACCTATATATTTACTTGCCAGAGACTTGTATGGACTAATAAGATCAGCCATTAAAATCAATCATACTCCTTTCAAAATAAAAACAAACATGTTTTTATATCTAAATATTAAGATTTTAATTAAGAATGTCTAGACTAGAAAATGTTTGCATTGAAGGAAGATTTCAAGAAATAGTTGGCATTCATACAGTAATACAAGCCTGTCAAAAGTTTAAACCTGTGCTAACGGTAAAGCCGAGTCGAAGCTAGGTCAGGCCTGTCAAAAGTTTAAACCTGTGCTAACGGTAAAGCCGAGTCGAACTGTCGCCGCTTTGCCGCAATGTGGATAGCTACAGTACAGGCCTGTCGAAAGTTTAACCCTGGGCTAACGTTAAGGATTCGAAGCTCGGTTGGCGAGTGGCCGAAATGTGGATAGCTTGTGACCGAAATGTTGCTAGAGACATAGCTAACGAGAGCCCGATAACAGCTGTCGATTTGCCACAAACTTGTTTTAGTTCAACGTGAATTTTTTGACGGTTCTGTACTGTACCTAAGGTCAAATGAACACTGTTTGTAGGGTCAAGATCGCTTGCCAAATGTACACATGTAGATAGTTTTATCCGAGCATTCCAATTTCAACCACCATAGAAAAAATGAAAAATAAAAAAAACCCCACTGATTACATACAGGTTTCGTTTCAGACAAAAATCTACCAATGCACAATCTACTAGAAGGACCTATTGTCCTAAAACAATACTTATGTCCCACAAAAACATAGTCTGTGACCCTGACCTATGTTCTCAGTCTCTTAATTGCGTTTTGAATCTTTTTCTCATTTGGATGTTTAACTTTTATTTAAGAATCTATTTTCAATCATAATACATCAAGTTATTTTATTATTGTGACAATACACTGAATCAACAAAAAGTGTGTTTCTTTGCTTAAATAGTAGATAGTGCATTTGACAATAAAATTGATTGATTGACTGGTGTTTAACGTCCCAGTCAAGAGAAGTTCACTTATATCGAGACGTCGTCAGCTACAGGCGAAATGGCAGAAATTTTGACCTTTGCAGTGCGCTTAGGGCAATGTTCAGGGAGGGTTCTTAAACGTGTCATACCTGTCGTGACACTGGACATCGGTTTTTAAGTGTTCTTCCGAAGGACCCGTGACTTTCATTTCTAAACGCCGAGTGCTTGGCAAAAGAAAAGTCGTTACCTACTTTTAAGTCTTAGGTCAGACTCGGTCTGGGTTAGAACCCACTACCTCCCACTTTCGGAGCCAGCACTCTTCAATCTGAGGTACCGCAGAATAAATGGAAGATGAATATAGACTAAATATCATGTCTAACTCACTTACCTGGTGGAAGTTCACGTGTCTAACCTAATTGGTCAGTTCCAAAGTTTTTACTTTGCTTCTGGATTGTGATTCGGAAATGGATAAGTATGTTTGCTTTTGATTATATCTAGAATATATTTTAGCCTTTACTCTATCAAGAATCATTGATTATTAAATAAAATTGCTCAGATTGTCTTGTACAATCACGATCCTAATTTGGGACCGTACACGTGTCGCATTTTGCTTCCGGGAAGAACTAATATTCAGCTGATCTAAGCGTTATTGATTACAAGAATTTTATTTAGGTTCGTTCAGGTTGTGATTTTATGAGTTCTAATAAAGAATAATTTTATACAAGTCTGTGTTGACCTGAAACGACAATAATTGACTGACTAGTTCATTGGGATTATACGTCACAGGCAAGAATATTTCCACCATATCGAAAACGCCACTAGCTATTTTTTTGTGAAATGGCAGAACATTTTACCTTTGCAGTGCGCTCATGGTAGAAAGGGTTCTTTAGGGTACCACGTCTACCGTTACAAGGGGCATCGGTTTTAATTTTTAAGTCTCTTCAGTCTTAAGTCTCTTGGCTTTCGTTTGTAAATATCACGTGCTTTGCAGAAGAAACGTAACTAAGTTTCAGTAAGTTACACATGTACAATTCAGAGGTATCACATGACAAAATTCAAAAGTAGCAAATGACACTGCATTATAACATGAAATAAAAGAAGCACTAAAATCTATGCTCAAACCATAATCTCAAAGCAAAGTAAAAAAAAAAGGCAATTTAATTTAAACACATTGACCTCCACCAGAGACGCGAGGCCATGTGCTCCGGAAGGACAAGCACCCCCGCCCGTTAGCCACACCTGTCACCTTCAGATACAGAACACGTCAGTGCGACAGGGTTAGTTTGTGTCATCTAACTTTTCATCTAACCTAACACTTTTTTAAGAGCCATGTATACGGATTGTCCTTCAAACACTGGCGTACTGAAGTTATAGATTTAATAACTCCCAAAAAACAAATATCTGGCACGGAAATAAAAACTTATCATTTTATTATACCCACCGCATACTAGTTTGAAGGGCATATAGGAATCCCCACGTCTGTCCGTCTCTTCGTGCAAAATCATGTCCTGACCATATCTGATAATTCCTTTGGACGATTGTCAAAAAAATTCACATAATAATCTTCATAATCCAAAAGTGTGTCATAACCTTGTACCAAGGTCACATCAGAAAGGTTAAGGTCGCGGAAAAACATTAAACCCTTGTAGATGTTGTGGACAGGGGATATTTGGCTCTCAAGAGACGGTTCTAGTTACAAATAATTTTATTTATAGCTGGTGACCTACCAATATAGATGAATCATCTTGACCAGGGAATTTTAATTTCTTAAATGTTCGCCACCTAATAACAAAAAGCACTGGTATATCTAGATGATTTTCTATTAATACAAACATTCAAAAACTAATAATTGCATATCATTGATGTCGGGCCATAGCTCTATGGCCTTTGAAGAAAGAAAAAACCCGCCAAGCCTTACGAACACCTTTCATGTAATAATTCCGGTTGCTAATGGCAACAATTAATGATTGATGACGTGTCGTATCTTTGCAGAACTGTGATCAAAGTGTGTCTCTTATAAAACAAAGACAAAGACACATGTTATTGATTTTAAAAACTTGATATTTTATATAGAGAAACTTGTAATTACCCTGAGCTTTCTCCTTACACATCAAAACCCGGACAAACAGATCACACACAATATATAACCAGGTTATATACAAAATTTAATCAATTTTGTATTCGAAAAATGGAAACCAGCGCACCATGCATTAATAAACACATGATAATACCATAATAATCACCAATACAATTTATAATACCCATATTTATAGCCCTTCATACCTGGTAATTTGTATCATGACGTCATCGCTGTTGATAGACATGACAATAAGCACGTATTTCGTGTTTATAATAGATATTTAGGAGTTCGAGGTACATATTTTCCATTATGACATTTTATTGTTAATAGTTTAGCTTCTATCGTCATTTAAAAAAAATATATTTCTTTCAAAAATTGTCTCATAAGTCAATTTTGGCTGGTCATTGATGCATTTCATGCTGAAACTTTTGTTTTTGTATACATGTATTTTGAAAAGCAGGAATTATTTGCACTTTGTAATTTCTTAGCATTTATTTTATTTTACACATCGCATGCGCACACGAACAAAATTGAATACATGTATTTCATTTATGATTTATTATAGTTTTAGAGCTAAATAATTTAATTAAAACAAGTATTTGTCATTGGATGATACTGTTAACGACAAATATTATTAATGGGGCAGTTTGTTTAGTGCATGTTTTAAGTTCCTGCACAAATAATGGTTTATTTCGCTTAGAATGTTTAGAAAATTCAAACATAGAAATATTTGTAAATTAAATACGCGAAGAAATTGTAATGTTACGTGTTTTACTAAATTTGCAAAGTACTAACTTTAATTTGGCATCGGGATTTAGACATGGATTGGTATGTTTGATTTTACATTGCGTTGGAATTGCGATTTGGATGTGGATTGGTATGTTTGTTTTTACTTTGATTTGGCATTGTGATTTGGACATGGATTGGTATAATATTTTTTACTTTGCTTTTGGATTGTGATTTGGACATGGATTGGTATGTTTGTTTTTATTTTGTTTCTGTATTGTGATGGACATTGGTTGGTATGTTTGTTCTTTTACTTTGATTTGGAATTGCGATTTGGACATGGATTGGTATGCATGTTTTTACTTTGTGTTGGCATTGTGATATAGACATGGATTGGTATGTTTGTTTTTACTTTGCTTTTGGATTGTGATTTGGACACGGATTGGTATGTTTGTTTTTCCTTTGCTTTGCCATTGTGATTTAGACATGGATTCGTATGTTTGTTTTTTATTTCAAATGCCATAAATACGTTGTTTGTGCAGGAATTTAAAGCGTGCACCTAACAAACTGCTTTCTGTACATATTGCTTTTTTCACTTAGAAGTTTTTTCCGATGTAAATCAAGACGGTTACAATAGCCGTAAATTGCAAATAAAGTTTAGACGAGGCTTATATTAAACCATCAATTATTCCTGAGACTTTTATACCACAATATATCTTTTAATAAAAAGAAACCAAGGGCACGTTACATGATTGTCTTGTTACCTAGCAACGACTTGTCATTAAGATGGCGTCGTGAGTTTAAAAGAGGTAGAATTCAACCCTGGAGCGATCTCCTGCTAGGCGTTATTGACTATTTATGGGAATATAAAGGGGTAAGCCACTGTTTTGAACTCTGTGACTTCAAGAGGAAACATATATCACTTATTTAAGTTGAGACTTCCATAGCTCAAAAAAAAAAAAAAAAAAAAATCGGTTGAAAAACTTAAATTTATACTATTAAAATAGGAGATTACAAAAATGTAAAAAACGTTTTGGATTTAGTGAGCATTTACAAGCTTTGTTCAGAAAACTCACGTCAGATTTCTTATCTAGTTAGTGTTAACCTTGTCAAAATCAGAAACTTACTAGATATGTTAAATTTTATACGGGTTTGTAATAATTATATACGTGTCACAAGAAAGAACAAGATATTGTGTCAGAACGGTTTAATGAGCTAACTAACCAAGCAAATTATCTACATCTGAATTACGACTACTACGGTAGCTCAGTGAGTAGAGTGTTCGCTCCGTTTGTTGGAGGTCATGCGTAGAAACCCCGGCCGGGTCTGACCAAACAGACAGTAACCGTTATTTCGCCAAGCACCAATCTTTTAGAATTTGAGGTTACGGGGTTCTTCAGAAGACCCTCCATGTATAATGCCCTTAAAATACTGCAAAAGTAAAAATTTCTGCCAATTCACCTGCAGCTGGTAACGGACAGGTATAATGTAATATGCTTGACATGGACGGAAAACAAGATTAAATCAATCATTCAATCAATTAATCATTCTTACACCTTCCAATACTTGTTGTTGACACATGAATTAGTAGTAACGCGAGCGCGCGTGTATCTGCGTGCGCAAAAGTATATATCTAGTTATGTTTGTTTTTATATGTTTTCACTCATATGAAATTAAAATAATATTTTGAAATGCAAAAAATGTATTTTATAAAAATACGTTTTTATCACATACTGTGCTTTAGAACCCGGATTATAAAAACCCGATTGTTTATGCTAAACAGAGTTCATTGCACGCCTTTAAGTTCAAATTGACGAACCATTGTTTTTGTGTTATGTTTACTGAAATAACAAACTTTTTCTTCTTCCACTAAGGCACTGGACCCTCATTGGGCGTTTAAAGTTCCAATGCGCTGCTTCAATTTACGGATCGCCGGCCACGCCCACAATGTTCCGACGAAGACCCGACATGCTTAAATTAGACGCAAAAAGAATGAAAACTAGGCCTGAATTGTGTCATTTAATGACGTCACTGACACTAGAACGTCATTAGTTGCCGTAACGCTGCTTTGGTACCATGATGGCGGCCAGTGTCGGAACATAATAGACATTGCCGGCGATACGTCAATTTGATCAGTGCACAACACCATCAATATTTACAAATAAAAAACAGGTAAAAACATGACAATTAGCGTTATAGTGATGACCTGGAACACACGTTTAAATTCAATTTGACAAACCCAGTTTTTTGCTATGTATATATTGAAATAACAAAGAAAACAGAAGCAATTATTTATGAGAAAAAACAGTCTGCTTTTGACAGTTTTCCTTGTATTCATTAAGAATGCCAGACAATGCCGAGGGTGGTTTTAACGACAAAACCATTCTTTATTGTACATGTTTGTCGTCTGTCAGCCAAAACATTTTATATAACTTGTTATCATGTACCGATGAAATATCTGTTACAGTACAACAAAAGTAGGCGAAGCTGGGTTCCGAATGGAGCGGATATAGATAGCTGATAGCCCGGAAAGCTGTCGATATATAGATATCAGCTGCCGGAAAGATATCAATGTTAATAATTTTGGTCCAAGCACTACTGATGAGGAATTGTATTCCGAAACGGCCGTCTGGTGCTGTAAAATTAAAACTGGTATAATATGTAATTTAAACCCCTGAGCCGATATCTCTGCTGGTGGCTGGTGCCCCGAGGATATCACCAACTCAGTAGGCAATAATTTCGTATTATTGTCGGAAATATATTATAAATGTCTAAATTTCCTGCAAGTTAAAATTTGAAATTTCTCAAAAACTAAGGTATACTCCCTCATGCAAAGTATTTCCTTAGCTTAATTTGGTAAAATATATTTTGGTCCTTTGGGTAGCTTTTCAACATCTTCAAAATAATTTTGGTTTCATAATTTTGGTCCAAGCACTACTGATGAGGAATTGTATTCCGAAACGGCCGTCTGGTGCTGCAAAATTAAAACTGGTATAATATGTAATTAATAACGAGGATTAAGATGATCTGTCGATTAGATGTATAAATCTTAAATGTTAAACTTTCGACAGGTTTGTACTGTAGTTCCGATTGTTAATGTGACTCTAGATTATCGAGAGACAAATTTTTTCTTTTCTTCAATTTAATCCTAAGAATATACCTGATTATATATTCAAATCTCGCCTATTTCATCAAACAAAGGAATAGTTTGTCAAATGCAAGTTGACATACTTTCGTTCATCTGGACAATTCCAGTCAATATTGAGAATAATAGCCTATTATAGTGCAGGCGTACTAAGAACACACCATGTAATTCACGATATATATAATATTGCGTTGAGACGAGTAATAGTGTTTAACGTCCCAGTCAAGAATATTTCACTTATATCGAGACGTTACAAGCTATAAGCGAAGGTGCAGATTTTTTTCAGTGCGTTGCGATGGTGTTATTATACATCAGGGTTCTTTATCGTGCCACGCCTACTGTGACACAGGGAATCGTTTATTTTAAATTCCCATCCGAATTTACCGTGACTTTCATTTCGTTCGTAATGCCGAGTGTTGGGCGAAAGAACAGTCACTGCCCACTTTCAAGTCTTGAGTCAGACTCGCGCGGGGATCGAACCCACAACCTCTCTTGATTAGGACGTTAGACACCACTTCTCCACTTATATTATATAGTAATAATCAATTGCCTCTTTCGGTGTATTTTACGTTATGTGTCCTTAGAACTTTAAGAAATGATTTTAAGAAAAGGCAAAATGTAAACATAACTATTGAAGTGTCTAGAAATGGCGATTACAGTACTGTAATTTCCATTGTCGTGCAAAACAAACTTAAACATTATTATTTTGTTTTGCACGGCAATTGAACTTAGGGTACTATAAACGCCAAATATAGACAGTTCAATGGTTAATCAAATTCCAAACATGTGTAATATTCAATGATCATTGTGATCCGAATTCAATATTAAAGACTTAGTATGTTATTATTGTCTCTCCGCGGATTATTACTAAAGTACATGGTATTCACTTGCCAGGCTCCAGCATTCAGAATTGCCTTAGCTTAAATTTTCCTTATCTTAAAGTCAGCAAGTTTTGACATGCTCTTTTTTGAACTAAGAATTATTATTTTTATTAAAATTAAATAGAAATACTATAAGCTCAATATAATCTTTAAAACGACACCTTAAATTCCTAAATACAGTAAAACCCTTTATAACTTCTCTCCATTCTTACGCCACCTCATTTATCGCCATAGTAGTACCAACACTCATTTTTGCTATTTTTCCTTATAAGTATACCTCAATTTATCACCAACCAAAATTTAACTTTAAATTTGCAATGAATTCATGTTATACTGTATTAGTATATAAACCATCAACAAAATTAAAAAGGCTTTTAATTTGCAAGATCGTCATTTATGTTAAAGGAAAATCTTAGAAAATAATTGTTAAACAGGGGCTAAGCCGATGTGATACGTGATATTCACCTGCAACTTAATATACAAATATCTACGATAGCTGAATAAGGCCATGCAGAAAAAACAAATTTTCCACGTGCGCATGTAATCGTTCTACGTGCCCACATAAAAGCTTTACGTGCGACCGTGGAAAATATTTTGTTCTGCATGGCCTCATTCAGCCATTGTATCTCATGATTGATGAAAGAATACGAACTCATATAGAATCTTAATAATTACAGTTATGAAGTGTATAAAGAGAATCTCTTATATAGAAGTGACAAAATCAATGTCTGAAGCACGAAAGGTGCTCGGTGTGAAATTTTAGAAGGTATCGTATTGACCGAACCTCGCTCTAATCGATCGATCACGAGCTGTCAACAGTACACGACGATCACGAGCTGTCAACAGTACACGACGATCACGAGCTGTCAACAGTACACGACGATCACGAGCTGTCAACAGTACACGACGATCACGAGCTGTCAACAGTACACGACGATCACGAGCTGTCAACAGTACACGACGATCACGAGCTGTCAACAGTACACGACGATCACGAGCTGTCAACAGTACACGACGATCACGAGCTGTCAACAGTACACGACGATCACGAGCTGTCAACAGTACACGACGATCACGAGCTGTCAACAGTACACGACGATCACGAGCTGTCAACAGTACACGACGACCTCATTACACAACATTTATATACGTGTAGATACAGCCATCCGTAAATAACTATACAATTTTATATATTTGCCTTAGGCTTATATTATAATCATTATGTCAAATTTCACATCTTGAAGGTTTTGCAGAATTTGAAAGCATGGTTTAAATTCAATGGTCTTCATTTGTAAATGTATGCAACGCCTCGGTCCTTGCAATTGTGAAAATTAACATCATTATGACCGGATTGTGAAAACGAAAAAGTGGGGGAAAAAAAACTCCAAAAATATTGTTTTTAAGCTGAAATTTCCAAAATTGCCCAAGTGATTAAAAAATATATAATTTTGAATTGTGGATGGGCAGGATATAGGGCCCGAAAACGATGCAGCAAGACCCTTGACTTCACTCTTTTATGGAATATCATGAAATGATTTAAGACCTAAGCTCATTATCTAATGGGGCAGAATATCCACCCCTAAAACAACCCAGCGAGACCTTTATAGAATCTCTTTTAACGATTTTAACACCTAAGCACATTGTTAAACTGGGCAAGGCAAAATATTGGCCCCTAAAACAACCCAGCGAGACCTTTATAGAATCCCCTTTAACGACTTTAACACCTAAGCACATTGTTTAATTGGGCATGGCAAAATATCGGCCCCGAAAACAACACACACAGCAAAAGCCTTGACAACAATCACAAGTGATTTAAGAACTAAACACGTTGTTTAATGGAGTTGAGCGTACTTATCTTGACGTACCGTATATAGACCAATCTTGATCGGAGTTATTGGTTTACGTATTTTTATCACATAGAAAAGACAAAGCTAAGCTTGATAAATGAGCTGTATATAGAGTTGTTAATACAACCCTGAATAACTGATCCATTAGTAAGGCCAGATTAGAGTCTGCTGCTGCTGATGAAATAGTATATAGCAAATCACTGTTTTAATATTAATTGTTTTTTCTCTCTATCATGCAGTGGTGTATGTGTTGTGAGGGGGCGGTGGCAAAGTGTTCTAAAGCATGTGTTTACGGATCGCAGCTCCTTTCATCCCCTGGGTTCGAATCGAACTAGGGTTAGACTCCCAATAAGAGAATATATGCAAGAGTGTCAATTCGCTTGCCGGTCTGGTAATTTTCTCTTGACACTCCGCTTTCCTCCATTATACCTGAACTGACAGCCTGGATATAAGTGGAGGAATCTTGACTGGGGTTGGTTTGTTAAACTCCATTACTCCACTCCACTCTGTTACAGTGATCCGGGCTCGTTATGCTTCTCATGGACCATATTGGCCCATTAAGGCTGAGTCTATAGGCCGAAATAATACATCCTTGATAAATTATTAAAATGTCTATATACCACAATATACCCACTTTATACACAAATAAAGTAAAACAAAATCAAATCAAAGCAAACAATTCTACTTAAAAAAGGAGTATCCTATAAAAAGGATTAAGCCTACATATAAGAAAGTATTTTCAGAATTATTCCCCTACTCTTTGTGGAAATTAAACCACAACAAAAAGTATGAATATTCCAGTGTTTAGTAATTTGAGAAAAATTTAATCATATATAGACGTTCATTCTTCCCTTTGTTTGTTATTAACAGCGTTTAAGTTGCGATCCATTATATTTGTTCGGCTTCTATCCTTTTTGTTTTATAAGGTATCATCATTAGCCGTTTCTAATGCCTTTTGAATTATTAAATTTGTTCGACTTCATCGCTGGTGTTCTCTAAGGTATCACATAACTATATAGTAATCAGATTGCCGACATCTGCAGTTCATATGCACTTAAATTTATTCCGACTGACTAATTTGATTTCAATGGTATGTTAAAGTGCATCAACATTGCTACAATACATGTCTATCGAAAGTTTATACATATGTATCACCAAAACAAACATACGAATTAATGTCCGAATCACAATCCAGAAGCAAAGTAAAAACTTTGGAACTGACAAGTTAGATTAGACACCTGAACTTAGACACGGGAAGTGAGGCCGGATGCTTCGGAAAGATAAGCACTTCCCGTTTAGCTAGCTACATCTGCCACGTGTGTAATCAAAATTGCGTGAAAAGATGAGGAGAATATGGAACTATGGGACGTCAAATATATCGAGGAAAATCCTTGTAATCTTACCTCCCCCCCCCCCCCCCAAAAAAAAAAAAAAAAAAAAAAAAAAAAAATGGAAAAAGCTGAAGCTCGGCTCTCGGATACCTAGTGGCCAAAACCGTTGTTAAGATAAAGATAGCCACCCCCGAAGAAAACATGTCGAGATATAGCGACCAAGATGAGCTGCCGATTCCGTACTAATTACTAAGCTTAATGTTACATTTTTGACAGGCCTATACTGTACTTGTTTGAATTGCATGTCGATATGTTTGATCAACTTGTACATTTAGTATTCTAATGTGTCATAATTAACCTTTTAACGTCCTCTGATGTAATTATATTTGTTCGACTCTAAAACTGTTGTTTTCTAAGGTATCATATAACTAATACAATGGAATCATCAATACCACCTGTTCAACAAGGATTCCATTACATTAGTTCGACTTTGTATTTTATATTTTCAAAGGTATCAGATGACCTGATGCTCCTTTACACGATCGAAGACCATGTCAATATCTCGACTCGGAGTTATATCGACGTTTATCGATTTTCGTTGTCGGCTGTAAATGCCAGTACTTATTATAAGGACATCAATATCTATTTATCTGGTATTAAATGAAATATTTCATTATGAAACTTATAATATATTGCTTATTGGATAATTAAATCCCGATGTAAAAATATTCCCAGTATTACAGTTATAAATAGCGGGGATGAGCTAGTCGTGGTATTGTTGTGCTGAATATGGCCGTTATCACAGTATTGTTGACAAGTTTGATGTCTCTGTGTCCAGGATTGTCCTAGATGTGTTTGACGCCCAATAGTTCCATATTCCTTTCATACAATTTTGATTATACACGTGGCAGGTGTAGCTAGCTAAACAGGGGGTACTTAGCCTTCCGGAGCACCCGGCCTCACTGCTCTGGTTGAAATTCACGTGTCTAACCTAACTTGTCAGTTTTTACTTTGCTTCTGGATTGTGATTCGGACATGGATTAGTATGTTTGTTATTTTATGATTAAATTCAAAAAGTGGTATATGACATATATATATTAGATATACAAGAGTGATTTACTGCCAAACTTTCTTTTCTTTTTCGATTCTTGTTTTTGTTGTAAAGCTTTCGATAGTAGCTGTCTGTCTCTAGACACTTTGTCGGTCTATAGGTATCGGTAGCTCGGTTCCTGGGTCAATCAACAGCCAAGCTTCGACTCTATTTTGGGTGTATAACTTTTGACATGTCTGCACTGTATCAGAGGTAATGCATTAACATACATATCTATGTACTAAATTCTCTATTAATTGTAGGACACAACAGCTGGTCAAAAGGCACAGTAAATAATCACTTTGATGGAAAAAAATATATGTGTAGGAAAAATGATACTGTTATCAATATAAAAATCAATTGAAGTGTTCGTGCGAGTTATAACGTTATTGTAACAACTGTGTTTTTTGGTTAGTTACGTCAACCTGGTGTTTTTAAGCTCAGTGGGCGGTTTGCAACGTCCGATTGATTGAATGGGATTTCACGTTCCAGTCGAGAATTTTTCACTTATATCAAAAAGTCACCAGTAAAAGATGAAGTGACAGAAATGACCTTGGCTATGCACTGAGGGCAATGTGCAGAATAGGCTCTTAACGCGTTACGACTAATCGACTGTCGTGACACGGAGCATCAGTTTATAAGGTTTCTTCCAAAGAACTCGGTGGTTTTCTTTTCCAAATGCCGAGAGCTTGAAGGAAGACCAGTCAATACCTATCTACTCTTGGTCAGACATCGACTGAGGTTCAAACCAACTCAATTCCGTATACGGAGAAACCACTTTACCAATTGCGCCACTGTACAGGGCGGTCAGGTCCATCGACCCTGTATATTTCACTTAGAACACTAGACGGCCGTTTCGGTACAATTCTTCATCATTAGTGATAGGACCAAAATTGTGAAACCAAAATTTTCAAGGGGTTGAAAAAATATCCAAAGGACAAAAATATATTTAAACAAATTTAGGTGAGGAAATACTATACAATTATAGCACGTATCTGAGGTCAATATATGTTTTATTGGCCGCTGGATAGCAATATTGACCGAGGACTTACCAGGTCATTACATTGTTTAATTTGATCACGTGACGACTTTTAGCCCAATAAAAGTGCGTGAAAAATATCATTTTATAATAATTAGCATGATAGAGTATACATTAGTTCTTTGTTAAAGGGTTTTCAGATTTTACCTATAAGCAAATTTACACGATGGTATATTTCTTACAATACAAAAATGTTGCCTACTGATTTAATGATATCTTCAGGGATGCTACGTCAACAAACAGAGCTACAAGAATAATGATTAATGTATGGCAGAGTATTTTCACTTACTTGTGACTCTGATAACCATAAATGTATGTAATTAATATAAAATGGGTTAAGTCATGATATGTGTGAATAATGAAATAATTACACACAGTTATAACAGTTTTAGCTTTAATTTGTTAAGCAAATATTAGATATGACATGACAAATTACCAACGATTTAGTGATATAACCAATTAATAAGTTTAATTAAGGGAATAGATGTACAGTCAAACCTGTCTTAAAGACCACCTGCGTTTTAAGACCAGTAAAATTGTATCCCAATTGAACATTTAATATTAATTTAAAATCTATAAAATGGTCACCTGCCCGGAAAAGCTATTTTTATTGTATCCCTTGGGTGAGCTTTGTGGATAGGTTTGACTGTATTATAATGACGCTAAGAATTTATTTACGGTAATAATTTTTTACAAGCCTAGGCTTATCAAGGCCCTCAAAAAGTTTTATGGCCGTCATCACACTATTGTTGATAAGTTTGATGTTTCTGTGTCCAGGATTGCCCTGGATATATTTGACGTCTCATAGTTCCATGTTCCTTTCACACAATTTTGATTTAACACGTGGCGGGTGTAGCTAGCTAACAGGAGGTGCTTACCCTTCCGGACCACCCGGTCTCACTTCCCTGGTGGAAGTTCACGTGTCTAACCTAACTTGTCAGTACCAATGTTTTTACTTTGCTTCTGGATTGTGATTCGGACATGGTTTTTGATTACATCATGTGTTGCACTCAGTTATTATTTAATACTGCAATATTAAATAGATTTATCATATAATCCTTTGTCTGTAACCACTGCGGTAGCTCAGTTGGTAGAGTGCTCGCTCCGTAAGTGGGAGGTCGTGGGTTCGAACCTTGGCCGGGTCTGACCCAAGACTTGAAAGTGGGTAGTGACTGTTCTTTCGCCAAGCACTCGGCATTACGAAATGAAAGTCACGGTTCTTTCGGATGGGAACTTAAAATAAACGAGGTCCCGTGTCACGGTAGGCTTGGCACGCTAAAGAACCCTGCTGTATAATGCCATAAGCGCAACGCACAGGCACAATTTCTGCACTTTCGCCTATAGCTGTCGACGTCTCGATATAAGTGAAATATTCTTGACGGGGACGTTAAACACCATTACTCACTCACTCACTTTATCTGCTTGTAGTCTGAATGTTAATAATAAATCTAAAACAGATATAAATCACAAACACAAAGTTAAAACTTTGAAACTGGCAATTTAAGTTAAAAAAAACCAACAACAAATAATTGAAAATTGCAAAAATATGTCAACTTTTATCCATGTCCAATTTACAATCCTAAATGCAAAGTAAAGATTTTAAAAACTAGATCATTAAGTTCACATGTGAACTTTTACAAAGAAAGTGAGACGGGGTGCACCAAAAGGAAAAGCATCTGAGCACGACAAGAAACAATTCTGATTAGCCTGATTGCCCAGGGGTGAGTTGTTCAAAGCTTGATTAGGTTTAATCAATTGATTGGTCAAAGTTTGAATGTTCCATAATTTCAGGTATATTGAAAACTTCATGTTGAAATGTCAAAAATGAATATAAATACTATAAAATTAAAGCACATTGTAATAAAACATTGATTCGATAATGATACAAATGTACTTCTATTTTTATTCATGTTTTAATTTTCTTCTAATCACTGATTAAGCTAATCAAGCTTCCAACAACTGAGTCTTGGTTGCTTGTCAACATACATGTATTTCACTGACATTTCTTACTTCAAAGACAGTATTTTTAGTTCACAGACATAAATTCTATTTAGCTAAAATAACAGCATGGCTCAGTCTGTAGATGTTACAGATTATAAGTAACGCCGTAAATATGGTGACTTTCTCTGGAGTTAATGAGCCGAAGTGGTGAATATGAGCGATCTCGAGTGATAAGTTTACCAATATCGTCGAGGACAATTCCAATGGAAAATGTATCAATAAAAATCAATTACAAATTAATTGTTGGTTATTCTGGGTCTAAAGATCACCGATAGCTGTAAATAATGAGAGGAATAGATTGGTTTAGTTACTCATAACGAAGTAAAGTCAACTCTACTTGACGAACCAAATGAAGTTTTCTTAGCGGATAATTGCTATAGATAGTGGTACATTTTGGAGTCAACAGGGCATCGATAGTGGTCAATCACTAAATTACAGTCAAATCTGTCTATAAAGGCTACCCAATGCAACCGGTAAAAGTGGCCTTTATAAGCAGGTGGATAGCTATAGAGAGTAAAAACAGGGCATCGATAGTGGCCAATTAGTGAATTAAAGCCAACCCTGTCTCTAAGGGTCACCCAAGGCAACCGGTAAAGGTGATTTTTATAGGCAGGTGGCCTTTATATACAGGTTCAAATTACATGGTTGAAGAATATATGGGATCCAACATCACTGGCCTTTATAAGCAGGTGGTTTTATACACAGGTGGTCACTAAAGCAGGATTGACTGTATAAGCGAATAGTTATTTGAGTTATACGTCATATTTTAAATTGCTGAAGACTTGGTTTTATATGCAGCTACAGTGATGTATTTTGATATATTGTTGACTCACTGAAAATGTTTGTATGAACTTATATACTCTATGTTTAATATAAAAAATAAATTGCTTAAAACTGCAATTAACATACAGGTATTCCGGTGAATCGAAGATAGTTGGGTGGATGGATTGATCATGATGGAATGGGGCTTAACGCCTCAGTCAAGTACATTTTACTTATATCGAGATTTAACCAGCCATTGAACATCATGTTAACATTTTGACATTTGAAATACACTCAAAGCAATGTTAAAGAAATGTTCGATTCTGTAGCGTGCCATCTTCCATGAAACAAGACAGAGCATAGGTTTTTAGGGTCTTTTTTAAATACCGAATGTTTGCAATTGGCGAGTTGCTACATATTTTCAAGTCACGGTCAGACCAGACTGAGGTTCGAACCCGAGCTTCCACATACGGGGCGAACAATCTAAAAGCTGAGCTACTGCAATGATGATTAAATTGAGACTAGGAACGTTTCCCCTAAGGAACATTATTTTCCCGAACAGATAGTCCGATCTAAATAAAAAAACCGTGATTCCGAGTGCTTGGCGAAAGAACAGTCACTACCCAGTTCAAAGTCTTGGGTCAGACCCTGTCGAACCCATGGCCTTCCACTTACGTAGCGAACACTCTACAAAATGGGGCTACCGCAGTGGTTGTTGTTGGTCAAGTCTGTGAAGGCTTTCGATCTGTAATAATTAATATGACCAGTTTTAAACATGTAAAGTAATATTATACAGGGGCGGATCCAGGATTTTTTGAAAGGGGGGATGCTAGGTGAGTGCTTCCAGAGACGTGGGGTCTAGTAAACGCGATCCGGAACAACACGTATATAAAAATGGGTTGTTACATTAAACATATGGGGGTCACATCAGTAAATAGCTCTCTCTCTCTCTCTTTAAATTTTTCAAAGTGGGGGGGGGGGGGGGGGTGCAACCCCCGCAAACCCCCCCTTAAATCCGCCACTGTTATAAATAATACAATAATTTATATATACGACCGTTAATGTAGACAACCAACCAAACTTTGTACTACTGAGGTATAAATTCCTTTGACCCAAATCTACTTCGAATAATAATAAATGGAAGACATTGTTCGGTTTGTATCAAGATAGCAATATATACAGGGAATGACTGTTACGTACGTGATTCAAATACCGTAGTGGGAAATATATAACTTCTTGTCAAAAGAGCGATATATTTACCACACTTTATTAGGAACACTAACGATATTACATTATGAAGTGTTAGAAAAACAGCCTTCATGGTTCCTCCTCATGTTACAGAAAGACACAGTTTAAAATTAGAACGCAAGTATCATATGAAAAGCGTGTTCGATAAATTAAGTTTGACACGTGAAGTGAGGCCGGCTGCTCCGGAAGGGTAAACACCTGTTTAGCTAGCTACATCCGTCACGTTGAAAATCGAAATTGAAAATGAAAAGGAACAGGGAACTATAGTACATCAGTTTTATCCAGGGTAATTTTGAATACAGAGATGCCATACTTATCAACAATATTGTGTTGACGGCCGTAAAAATGGAGGGTTTTGATAAGCATAGACTAAAATAGATTGCGGTTATATGGCACTGTTAACCTAACTCTCAAAAATTCGAGGGCCTCCCCGTCCCCCCTCCTTCCCTCCTAAATAAATCATAATGATATAATAGAATTAACATTATTACTCATAAATCATAATTATGAAATAACGGATAATTTCTATTAGCTTCACAAATAATTTCTCGTTTTAATGTCAATATATTTATTATTATTAACTTATTATCTAATTATTCAACTATAACTTGATGCTATAGTAATTATTGACGTCACACCGCTTATTCATACTACTGATAATTGTAAAGTTAATAGTATTGTAAATATTTTTTAAACAAACACATTTTTCATGCTTCAAGCCATGTTCTTCTGTAATAGGTTTTTTTGTAGATAGAACATTCATGATTCAATGCATTTATTTTTAAATACAATTATGGTTTTCTTTTTGTTATAGAAAAAAATGAAATAGTAAGTAAAGGACATTTTACATACTGCATAGCGTAGCATTTCTTAGAATTGTGAAATGTTATAAATAACACATTAACAAGAAATGTGAACTGTTATAAACAACACATTAACAAGTGAAATAGCAATGCAGCCGTAGCAATTAAAACATTCGCATTGCCATGATGTAGGAATGCAAATGTCTGTTTGCATCGTTCAACAAATGACGTCACTGATAACCAATTCATTCATGCAAAAATAACAGAAAAGATCTGACCAATAAAAACGGTTGGGGAAAATTGAATTACAGTACAGGCCTGTCGAAAGTTTAACGCTAACCGAACGATAAAGAGTTGAAGCTTGGCTACGAATTGGCCAAGATGTAGGTACCTAGTGGCGAAAAACTGCCGAAAAATACGGGAAGCTGTCGATATAAAATGAAGCTATCGAGAGGAAGGGATGAATTGTCTATTCGGCACTAGTTTGTCAGCTCAGTGTTAAACTTTTAACAGGTCTGTACTGTACTTGTGGGTGAATTATGGTAAAAGCAAAATTAAACGACCACCCGTTTCAGAATTGACATGTGCTCTGTGATGGTGTTTTAAATTTGCACCAAAATAAAATATTAAAAATTAGGACATATGCATTGATGACAAGTCTTCAAAGCAATCGCTAACGAAAAGTAGCCGAAGACCAGGTGCTGTTGGACCGACATATGCATACAGCTATTCAAGAGATAGGTAGTAGTTGTCGAAAATCTCCGGAGAAGGGCGGAGATGTGGTTCCGATTCGGCACCAATTCATTGGCTTTGTGTTTAAATTCCGACAAGTTCTGTGTACGTTAGCTCAGTAAATACAGTGTTCGCTTCGTATATAGCGGGCCGTGGGTTCGAACCCCCACCGGGTCTGACCAAGACTTGAAAATAGGTAGTGACCGTTCTTTTGCCAAGATGTGGGTGTTTGGGGGAGACATTTTAAAAAACCGATACCCCATGTCATTGCAGAAGTGGCACGTTAAAGACCGTTCCTACACAGTGCCCTTAGCGCACTGCAGAGGTAAAAAAATCTACCATTTCTCCAATAGGTGGTGTCGTCTCAACTTAAAAATCCCCAACGTACCAGTCAAACAATGTACTGTATATTATGTGTGTCGTGTAAATTGAAATCAGTGACGTTATAACTTCACTCAAGCAAGGTAAATTGATACACGTAAAAGCAAGAGAAAATTAATGACATACAGTATCCATTTATCTATTGAGAAACTCCAATCCGATAAATAATTGAACAGTTTCCCTTCCTTCCATTATATCATATAAATATTTCTTGTCGTACGTGTTATAAGCGGCCTTGGACGTCGTATATAGTACGACCTGGCTGTGTGACCTTTCATTTGAATATTAATTTGGGGTAATAGAGAACGTAATTTAGGTAAGACAGCATGTTTCATTAGCATAAACACCCCATACCCAGTAATACTATCAACTATCCTTATACAGCAACTCTAAACAAGTTATAAGTTATATAATTGATATGTCTGTTTGAATATTAAGATAAAAGGTCAAACAGACAGGTCAAATTTGACACACTATACATGTTTGTCATTGATATCAAGTGTTTGACTGTTTAGCTGTTACCAAGGAGGGGCTACTGTATCTTTACATCATTATATATATATATATATATAACTGGAATTACAGATATTGATTTTGATATAAATTCGAGATATTTAATATATTATTTTTAGTTGTACAAGTCTGCTGTCTTAAAGCTAGCAAGTCGCCCAAAAAATCCAATCCATGTTTCCTGATTATTTTTATATAATGGGGTGGTGTACTCTCGTTTACGCCCAAATCAAGATTTTTCGAAACGGTCAGCACATTTTTGGGGGTATGGTGTACTACTTTTACCTTTTCGATATTGATTGTTTCAATAAAAGGTTTTAACAATGTGTCTAGTAAGTTTTCAGTATTGTTTGTTTTTACGTCGGTTATTACAAAGTGCATTTTTTCACTTTTGTTTTTTAAAAGTATACTTTCAGTAACGATGATCGCATATTACGTTTACAATATTGGTTATTGCAAGTTACATTTTCATTTTTGGTTATTGCGAAGTGCGTTTTCACTTTTGGTTATTTTGAAATACGTATTCACTTTTTGTTATTGCAAAGAACATTTCCACTTTTGGTACAGGTACAGCTTATTTTACAGCACTAGTATTAGTCATTGCTAAAAACATTTGGCAGTATTAGAAATTATTGCTAAGTACAATTGCAAAGTACTCTTTTGGTATTAGTTATTGCCAAGTATATCTTCAGTGTTGAATATTGCAAAGTACGTTTTCAGTGTTGATTATTGCGAAGTATTATTTTCAATATTTTAGCAAAGTACTGTTTTCGTTATTAGTATCAGTATCGCCTAATACATTTCCACTTTTGGTTATTTTTCGAGAACACTTTAAGTAATAATTTTTTCAGACTATGGTTTCAGTGTTTTTGACAAGTATGTTTTACAGTGTTGGTCATCGCCGAGTACAATTCCAATATTAGATATTGCTAAGTACATTTTCATTGAAGTTGAGCGTTAAGTAATGGTGTTTAACGTCCCAGTCAAGAATATTTCACTTATATCGAGACGACGACAGTTATAGAAGAAGATGCAGAAATTTTGACTGTGCGTTGCGCTGATGGCATTATACAGCAGGGTGTTTTAGCGTGCCAAGCCTACCGTGACATGGGGCCTCGTTTATTTTAAGTTCCCATCCAAAAGAACCGTGACTTTCATTTCGTAATGCCGAGTGCTTGGCGAAAGAACAACCACTACCCACTTTAAAGACGTGGGTCAGACCCGGTGGGGGCTCGAACTCACGACCTCCCACTTACGGAGCGAGCACTCTACCAACTGAGCTACCGTAGTAGTCAGTGAATGTCATTGCTAAGTGCATTTTCAGGATTGGTAGACGTTATCAATAGCGTTTCTATGTTTTGTTCGTTCTGGTGTACCAAATTATTGTTATTTCTGACTATTGTCAAGAACGTGTTGATTTGTCAAGAACATGTTGATTTGAAAATTATCACCGAACGTGATTATTTCTATATCACCCGCAAACTAAGTTTGTCTGCCTCAACATCGTGAGCGCTCCATATCACCCACGGTCAAACTTAAGAAATGTCAACTGTGGTCAATTTTGAGGACGGGGTCTTGCAAGAGACTGCTGTAGTTAAACAATAAATAATTATTTCGTATGATATGATGTTACATTTTCTTTTTTCTGCTATTTGAGGTATCTTTGATATACACTACATTCTAATACGTTTTTACCGATTTCTTTTCTTTTGTATATTGACACCTTTATTTATCTATCACATAAGTTATATCTGCCATAATGAGAAATAAATGACAATTTCAGACGTCATGAAATCACATTTTTTTCTGTATAAGTGTTTTATCTGTAAGCATAGATTAGTTAATAGTAATGAGGCTCTCACTCTCTCTCTCTCCATTTTATTTGGAGTTGTACATCTAACGAAGGGTTAGCAATGCTCTCTCTCTCTCTCTCTCTCCATTTTATTTGGAGTTGTACATCTAACGAAGGGTTAGCAATGCTCTCTCTCTCTCTCTCTCTCTCTCTCTCTCTCCATTTTATTTGGAGTTGTACATCTAACGAAGGGTTTTACATTTCTATTGGGTTTTCACATTTCCACTGGAGTTGTACATGTCACTAAGGACCCTAAACTAATTAGTGTGCATTGTTCGCTACGGTTCATAGTTCAAAGAATATGAATCAGTGCTTTCTTTTTAAATTGCTAAATTAAATTTAATATATATCTAACTGTTCTTCTGACGAATATATTGATCTTAGTGATATAAATAGACATTAATTTCAGGTATATATATTTTACTTGCAAATACATATTTAAAAAGAACAAAACAATATTAATATTTAAGATAATAAAAATAAAATTTACATCAGATCTCGCGTTTTTTTCCATTTCATCTGAACATGTAGATATTGATTATACGGCATATAGATAAATAAATATCTTAGGTACCTATATTTTGAACTATAAATGATGTTTTAGAAATAAAAACCTTCAGACAATATGTAATTTATATACAATTCCTCTTTTTATCTGATGTTTGCATGCACTATACTGTGTACAAATATAAATGAACAAGTTTTTCAGGTACCATTATTCTTAACTAAACAATACCTACAGACAATATGTGTTTTATAATTAATCAAATCTTGCATTTCTCTCTTCAGTTTACATTTTTATAGATATATAAATGATATTTCAGGTACAAGAAAAACCTTCAAACAACACGTGTTTTATATTTCAAATTAAATCTTGCATTCCCTTTTTCTAACTGACGTTTTGATATATTGCAGTCTATACTTGTATAAATGATATTTCAGGTACCACTATTCTTAACTGAGAAAAACCTACAGACAATATGTGCTTCATATTAAATTAAATCTTGCATTCCCCTTTTAGTTGACGTTTTCATAGATTGCACTCTTTACATATATAAAAGATATTTCAGGTACCACTTTTCTTGATCGAAAAAACCTACAGACAATATGTGCTTTATATTTAAAATCAAATCTTGCATTCCCCTTTCAGTTGACGTTTTCATAGATTGCACTCCGTACATATATAAATGATATTTCAGGCACTGGGAAAAACCTTTAAACAACACGTGCTTCATATTTACAATCAAATCTTGCATTCCTTTTTCAACTACTGACGTTTTGATAGATTCAGGTACCACTATTCTTAACTGAGAAAAACCTACAAACAATATGTGCTTCATATTAAGAATCAAATTGTGCATTTCTTTTTCATTTGACGTTTTCATAGATTGCATTCTATACATATATTAATGATATATCAGGGACCTATATTCTTAACTGAAAAAAACTTCAGACAATATGCGCTTTATATTTAAATCAAATCTTGCATTTCTTTTTTTCAGCTGAAGTATGCACAGATTGTACTCTGTACACATATAAATGTAGAAGATATTTTGGGTACCGCTATTCTTAACTGAGAAAACCTTCAAACAACATGTGCTTTATACTGAAAATGTAATCATGCATTTCTCTTTTCAGCTGACGTACACTGTGTCTACAGATTGTACTAAATACAACGTTAGTAAACAAGTATAGAACCATACAAGTTAATTAACATTATACAATTAAACTGAATAAGATTTTTCAGGTACCGTTATTCTTAACTGAATTAAAACTCCGGGACATGTGTGCTTTATATAAAAAAATCCGACATTTCCCATTTTCAGCTGACGTATGAATAGATTGTTTTCAATATAGATATAATCGAAGAAGGGGATTCAGGTACTGATGTTGTTAATTGCGCTTGAGTTGATGAAAAAACCCAAGGCATAGAGTTGATGAAAAAACCCAAGGCATGTGCTAAGGAATTTAAAAAAATAAACAACATATTTTACAATATACAGTCCATCTTGCAATACACTATCTGTAAAATATAAAGCTATAATACAATTTGTCAAGGAAGTCTATGTCTGTATCTTGAAGGAAAAAAACAAACATACTCAAGACATATTTATAAATTAAAAATGCTTCATATTTTTCAGTTTTTCTATTCATCTGACAAACACATATATTGATTGAACACACATCAACGTACATTTTATTATTATATATATTACACATATATATAACGATACTTTTTATCATACATATAATATATATTATATAGTTAATATAATGAGTTACCTGGAGAATCACAGCTTGTAGGTGAGCTATCATCTTCGTAATAGAAACACTCTCCGTACATCTTTGTCTCTCTTGTTGGCGACGTCAATACTTTTATTTTATAACACACATTATTATAATCCACAGATCAAATAAACTAAATCTTATCCACTAATTATCCATTTTGATAATTAACACCGGTTTTAAATATCATCTTGAATTATATGTGAATGTAATTTTAATGTTAATAATGTTTAAATTCAGGAACGTATATTTCCCGGAGCGGCAGGCAAATCCAGTCGATATTTGAAGTGACAGCGATTGCCAATCGGGATACATCGGGCTGTTTCCATATTAGAACACCGTCAGATAAACTGAGTATTGAATTTAAGCTGAGCTATACGTATTAAGTTTATTGGAGAATATAAAAAAAATTATTATGTTAAATAAACAATTATAACAAATTTTTATACAACACTGTGATTTTATAAGAAGTAGTGGACATGCAATTTACAGGAAACATTCCTTCTTTAATTAAACAGTCAACATTCGATCTTCATAAAACGTTGAAAAATTCCCGATCGAAGCTACCTGATGTGAATACACATCATTGTTTTGGGGCGTTTGAACTGCTTGTAAAATAAGGATTGTTATAAGAAGTATCGTGTAAACTATTAATTGAGCTTAAAATTGAAAGCTTGATTTTTTACAGGTTTCCAATTAAGCAATTTTAAAGCGTGTAACAGGAATATATAATTTAAAAATATGAATAATTAATTTGTTCAAGAATATTTTCTAATGTATTAAAAAATCGTTTTGTGTGGCATGGATATTTCACATCGTTCAATTTCAAGATGCATTTTAAAATTAGATTTATATACTGTAAACGTATTTTATTTCGCGTGTATTTATTTTCGAGGTATTTAAAATTTATAAATATATATACACGTGTAGTTTAATTTTCATTATTAACCCTAACTCAATAAACATGATATAAATTTCACTCAGTAAAAATTTTCGCGCAAAACAAATGATTGCTAAATAAGCGAAAATAAGTGCACCGCGAAAATAAATACGTAAACAGTACATTATGATGATAGTATTAAAAAGACTCTAAAGAATGATAGTCTTGGTGGCCGAGTGGTCTAAAGCGCGACTCTTACCGACTAGATAGAGAAATTTTATTTACTTCGCCTGCAGAAGGTCATTTGATTTCTGTATGCATTCTAGTTTCTTCTACTATACAAAAACTGACCATCTACCTATAAAAGGACGAGTTTTGATGGGGACTTGAATTTCTTTTACTTCACTACACCTAATAGGGAATAGATAAAAATTTGTTTTTGATATTATAAATGCAATTTAACTAATTTTAGTTCATTTATGTATAAATTAAAATTTGCCATATGTACCAAAAAGATATTTTTCTGAATTTTTTTAATGTTTTATATATTCATGGACATGGTTCAGTCAATATCAGAACAATATGAATT
Source organism: Anadara kagoshimensis (assembly GCA_021292105.1). Classification (NCBI taxonomy): domain Eukaryota; kingdom Metazoa; phylum Mollusca; class Bivalvia; order Arcoida; family Arcidae; genus Anadara; species Anadara kagoshimensis. Next base: position 5,913,782 of record CM037859.1, read on the forward strand.
TACATACTTTTAAAGTATAATTTAAGAGCAACACATTTAGGAGATTATCGCAAAACTTTAAGGCATGATTTTAATGATGATGAAATTACTGTCCAATGCTAGGAAATCGGCATCATCTTTGTTATCAAAAACAAACACACTAATAATCCATGTCCGAATCACAATCCAGAAGCAAATTAAAAACTTTGGAACTGACAAGTTAGGCTAGACACGTGAACTATCACCAAGGACATGAGGCTGGGTGCTCCGGAAGGGTAAGCACCTCCTGTTTAGCTAGCCAATTGTGTGAAAGGACAGGACGCCATCACTGTAATGTTGATCAGTATGGTGTCTCTAAATCTGTGTCCAGGATTGCCCTGGAAATTATATAACATCCAATAGTTCAATGTTCTTTTGACTCAACTTTGTTAACACTTTTGCAGGGTGTAACAAGCTAAACAGGAGGTACTTACCCTTCCCGAGTACCCTTTCGGACATGGATTGGTATTTTTATTTTATACTACATTTTAATGAATTTGAATTTGAATTTGCTGTGATAACTTGTCTTTAATGTTTGATTGGATCTGACGAGGTGATGAGGCTTTACCCTTGGCAGTTCGGTCAAATGTGTCATTTTTTGCGCTTCCTATATATTTGTAGTTGCTACAAATTAGAGAGACTAAGGTATCAAATTGTAGGACATGGTTTTGCAAAATTTAATAAAACATGTTTTGAAGGTCAAATAATGTCACCACGCTAGATGTCCTAAGGTCAAAGGTCAACATTTGATGATTTTTAAAAGGGGAAAATTGCAAAATAAAACTGAAGATCTGCAAAGGCTTAAGGCAATATAGCTTGAATAAAGTAGTACAAAAAAGGTATTATTAATAGATTTAATCAAGTTTAAACGTATAACAAATTATTTGAATATGTCTGATACTGAAACAATTACGTAGGCTGGTAACACAATGACATTAGCAAACGTTTTCATACTAAGCCTAAGCACGGAGATGCGATGTGTTTCATAAGCACAGACATTATACATCTCACTCTAAAAATAACCTTAATCATTTATTTAGAACGGACAAGATATATAATGACAAATTGCAAGTTATCCTATGTCTATATGATGCCTCGGTCTCAAAAAGAAACCTGAGTTTGCCGTCCCGTAGTTCCATGTTGCTATCATTCTCAGTTTCAATTTCACACCTGAGATGTGTAGCTAACTAAACAGGAGGTGCCTACCCTTCAGGAGCACCCGGTCTCACTTCTATGGTGGAAGTTCACGTGGTTAGCTCAATTTGCCAGTTCCAAAGTTTTTAACTTGCTTAAGAGTTGTTATTCGGACATGAATTAGTATTAGTATGTTTGTTTATTTATTTATGCGGTCTAAACAATGCATTTTATTTTAGAGGGTTCAAATGCATATTATATCAGTTTTTATTTTACAGAATGAAACGGCCGGTTGTGAAACCTTTTTTGCAAACAATGGTCTGCAAAACATCGTTCTCCAAGATACAGTAGTACTGAAAACGCAAATTTATATCAATCAGTTATTCAGGAATATTTTGTTAATGAATATTTACCAGAAGCCGTGATAATGGTTCTACTGGGATCAGTAATGTGTATGTACTAGTAGCCGTGATAATGGGACTATCGAGATTAGTATATAAGTAGACTTACTATTAGTATAATGATACTACTCGGGAATTACACACACTAATAACTATTTAATTACATATGTGATTGAAAACAAAACTAATTTGTCCAATGCTTAATAGAGCATAGCTGTAACAGTTTGTTCATATTGTAAATATTGTAATTTCAACGACTCTAAATAAAGCATGATTGTATCATAAACCATTTTTTAAAAATATTCAATGGTAAAAAGAGGTATACGACAGATGCTACGATTTGCTCATATTCTGAATCTGTAATTGTATTTTCACTGATGCTAAATAGAACATGACCGCAGGAATTGTTTAAACATTCAAATAAAAACAAAAGCAAAACACCAACCCACGTCCAAACCACAATTCTAAAGCAAAAAAAAAAAAAAACAAAAAAAAAAAAAAAAAAAAAAAAAAAAAACAGAAACAAAAATAGTAACTGGCAAATCAAGTTAAACACGTGAATTTCCAGTGAGACCGGGTGCTCCTGAAGGGTAAGCATCTCCGGCCTAGCCAGCATCAGTTGCTCTCTGTGATCACAATTGAGAATGATCATGTCCTAAATATATACTGTAATATCACAGACGCTAAATAAAGCGTTTCTGCAACAATGTGTTCATATTTTTTATCTGATTTGTAATTTTGGTTCCTTAAGAAATTGACTTATCTAAAATAGTATCTACAGTTTACAAAAATTCTACCACCCCAGAAAATTGTATTGTCTCGAATAAAAATTTGACACCACAAATATCTTTGATTTCACAAAAGCGCCTACAAAGTTTTACCATTACTTGAATCTAATTTCAGAATATGACATTTTTCCAACAGCGAGCATTTGTCGAAGAACATCGAACATTATTCACCACGAAAATATATTTCTTTACAGTAGCTTTTACGAAATTTTATCGTTATGTGAATTCTCTTTTCAGAACATGGCACTTGTCTACCACCAAACATTGCTCTAGCTTTTATATAAAATGCGAAGGCGTTACTTAATGCAATCTAGTGATGTAGTTTAGTTATAGTTTATGAATCGTAAAGATGTCAGCAGTATTCGTTGTAATAGCTTTAATCAGCATGAAAAAACATTTGTCATAGTTCGTGTAAGAAATGACATTGGTCACTTAATCCAGGGGGTTCACGAAAGGGGAGGCAAATTAAGACAACAAGTCCAATTTAACACCGATATTATTATTATTATTATTAAAAGAGTAAGTTAATAAAAACAACACTTTTGCCACCATAAAACACCATAATTTCAGATAATCTTTTATCACTTTTTGTTCTTTATTAATCAGAGCATTGTTGTCGACAACGTGTTTCCTTTTTGGACCTTCTCTTTCCTGATTTTCCGTCTTTGGATTTTTTTAAGTGACAGAAAATCAATATCGTAGGGCAAGACAACTCGGGAGAGTTCGACTTGTCACTATAGGTATATGATGTAAACACTTGGTAAACATATAACACAAACATTGAGGCTTCAATGACTGAATTGTCTAGAGTAGAGCAAGCGCTTATGGATCGCTTTGCTTCTGGCTGCGTAAATTCGGAACCCATTTGGGCAATCTTAATATCACCAACCTAGTGAATTCGGTTTCAGTGGTAGGTCGTTTACTCAAAGTACTCTGGTTATCTTCATCGTCTTACAATTTTGATACTGGCGTAAATCACCATTATTCACCCGACAAAAATGTAGTTATAAGCGCCATTTATATATTCAATTGCCGTAAGTCCATACACAATCTTACTTTTTATTTATTTAATCGTAGCACCTAAATTGTATAAATAATTACAGAAAATGCATTTTTATTGCTGGTTTGGACAATCTTCGAAGATGAAATTTAATAATAGTTGGAAATGTGAAAAATATCTATCTCTAACCACATTATGACGAATTTTCTAACAGTGCAGGAGCAATCGATCGCCAAATAATTTTTCTTAAGTTTGGCTTTAGTTGCAGTGTTGGGTGTAAAGTTCTTATAAATAATGCGTAAACGGCGTTCAAATTCCTAACATGTGTCAATTTAACGATGTACATGCTTGCACTATATAAACTCTAATCTCGATACAAATTCATCAAATATATTTTTGCACATTATGTCTAGGTACAAATCTATCAATCTTGTAGACTACATATAGGTCTGTCTAAAATAATAAAACTTTCAATATGAATGTGTGAAATAACTAGCTAAACTTTTGCGTGCACAAGATCTTATACTTAGGTCACTGATTGAAATACCACCACTTAACTTCAATTGGTAAAGGGCTCGATCTGTATATGGGAGGTCGTGGGTTCGTGTTCAAGGCTCGAAAAATGGTATTAAAACCGATGTCCCACATTAAGTGGGACATTAAAGAAACCCCACTTTCCTACACATTGCCCTGGTTGTCTTGCGACTGTATAAAAAAATTTCAACTTCACCTTTACCCGGTGACGTCTTGATATAAGTGAAATATTCTTGAATGGATCTAAAAACATTCAATCAATCCATCACAGATTGAATAATGAATACATAGAATTTAAGTAATAACGTTTTACATTGACGTCAATAGAATTGGCTAATATGGAATCCACCATCACTTGGTAAATAAAAGAATAGCTTTCCGAGTGTCTGAAGGAAACCTCAAACCTTTGGCAAACGATTTGACCAGATTTCTCGCACTGGATTCTGTACTATTTTCCTAAGTGGTAATTTTGAATGATCAAACACAAAGTCCAAGTAACCATTCCAAAGCAAAGTAAACGCTTTAAAACTATAAATTTATGTCAGACACGTTAACTTACTCGAGGAAAGTGAGGCCGGATGCTCCGGAAGAATAAGCACTTCTTGTTTAGCTAGCTACACCAGCCACGTGTGTAATCAAAATTTAGAATACAAGGAACATGGAGGTTTTGGACGTAAAATATATGAAGGGTAATTTTGACAATGCCAATAAAATTACGCCATAGTTAGGTTTATATTGTGTAAACATAAAGTTTTACAAGCAGCGTGATCAATTGGAAATTAATTTTTAATTTAATTTCGTTTCATGGCTGTAACTGAAGACCAACTTTTAACCAACTGGTTTTGTCCAACAATATTACCTTGAATAAATTTCAAAAGTAAAAAGAATAAAAAAAAAATAACGTATTGCGTTTTCATGTTGTTTTTATCTCTCGTTGGAATTAAAATAAACTTGACGAAAAGCAAAGATGATATAAATCAAGAGGTTACTCTTACTTTTTATATTCACAAATTGAATTAAATCTCAATCTCTCTGTTCTATTTATGGATCTCAAAATGAGTTTCCTTAACATTTAATCATCGGGTTTATTGTTTCCTTCAGAATATTAATGGTATTTTTGAAGCGTTAAGGTTCAAATATCTCTTTGTTAACGATTTTTTTCTTTTATTAAAAAGGCGTTCTCTCTGCTACATTCTTCCAAATGTGTTTCCTTTTTCATAGATATGTTGCCACAGAAACGCGTGATGGTATACATGAAATGGAAAGACACGTGTTTAGAGACCTTCAATTGTTGTAAAACGTAGGGCAGCAATCGTTGACTAAAGTATATACAGTCCAACCTGCCTTAAAGAACACATTTATATAAGGGTCAACTGCTTATAAAGCTTAGTAGAATTGAATCCCAATTTTTCTGTATTCATGTCATTTGAACCTTTATATATATATATATTATATATATATATATATAAAGACCACCTGCCCATAACGACCACTTTTACTGGTTCCTTTGAGCGGCCGATACAGACAGGTTGACTGTACATTACACCACTCTATATCATAGGAAATGTAAGTCTTGTCACGTAACAGCGTGAATTGTTTATTTCTGGTTTACCAGAACAATCAAAGTGCTAAGTAAATTGCGCAACAGTGTGCATAGCGTCATTTTTTCGTTTTTCCTGAATTAAAATGCTTTGAACAAAAAAATTAACGGTAGTCATTTAACTTCTTTTGCTAAAAAAAAACAACATTAACATCATTTTGACAACTTAAATATTTAAAAAAATAAATAAATAAATAAATAAATTAAATAATAATAATACATCAATAAAAAATCATAAAGTGAAGATACATTTTTGCATGAACTGCCACAGCACTTTTGTTTTTTTTAAAGTAAAAGATTTCAGACTGGCAAACTCTGAAGTTAAATTCACGAACGTTTACCAGGAACGAACGTCTGAATGCGCCGGGAAGGATAAAAAAGCGTTTATTGTAGGAAAGGCAAATGCTATGTTTTCTATATACATTTTACTGCTTGGTGGAGTAATTATGTTACCTATAGGTCTCTACAGAACTAATGTAAATAATGTAACACATGTCCAAATGTCTATCTATATTTCTTAGAAAAAATCCATTAACTTATAGAAACAATATAAATTTTGTTCAATATATTTACACTTTGTATATAAAAGGTCTAAAATTAACCCTCAAATCCATACAAATCTAGTTTTAGCTTTTAAACAAATATGTATATTGAATTCTGAGAGAGGCTGTATTAATATTTATGTTAGGTCAACAAATCAACGTGATATCGATGACCATTTGTTTGATGTACGATTCCATACAGCATGTTACAATACAACTAAAAAACGAGATTACATCAGTAATACAGACAGTTTCACAATTACATATCAGCCAAGCTAGATAGATATGTCGCCTTACACGATCTAGAAATTATAACAGCAAATATCAAATAAAACCATAGCTGTCTGTATAGGTATTTTATATCAAGTAGATGGATGTTTATATGTTATTTTTGGAAATCCCTAAATATCAGATATAGTTTGGTTAGTGAAAACAGGATAAGTTAGAGTTAGACTAAGAAGATGAGTAATATCAGTCCAGAGGTGCATCGATATCATATAGTTGTAGCTAGCTAAACAGGAGGTGCTTACCCTTCCGGAGCACCCGGCCTCACTTCCCTGGTGGAAGTTCACGTGTCTAACCTAACTTGTCAGTTCCAAAGGTTTTACTTTGCTTCTGGATTGTGATTCGGACATGGATTAGTATGTTTGTTTTTGATTAGAAGTACATTAATTTTTTATAGTTTACTAAACAAATATATCAAGTCATGTCCAAATCACAAATTCAAAATAAAAAAAAGCAAAAACTTAGAAACTGGCAAATTAGGTTAAACAAATGACCTTGAATCAGAGAAATGAGGCCAGGTGCTGCGTAAGGGTAAACGTCATCGCTTAAACTTGCTATACCCGTCAATGTGTGTAATCAAAATTTAAAAAAGCAGGGAAGTTGGCATGTAAAATATATACAGGATATTTGTTGCTATAAAAACAACATACTCATCGACAATATTGTGATGGCAGCCATAAAAATTTTAGAAGAAGATTAAAAGGTTGTTAGATGGCATTTTCGTCAGGAGATTTGAATTTATAAGGCTTAATATATTGAAGGCCCGTTAAAATTAAAGACTTTCATTATAATATATTTTTTTATAAATTTGATGTTTCTGAATCAAAACATTATTCTGGATATTTCGTAGTCCAGTAGATTTATTTTCCTTTCATTCTAAAATTTTATTTTCACAAGTACCAAGTGTATCTAGCAAAGAGGAGGTGCTTACCCTTTCCGCAGGACACGGTCTCGCTTCCGTGGTAGAAGTTTTCGGATAACTTAATTTGCTTATTTACTTTTTCTTTGATTTTGAATGCGATTTGGACATTGCTTACATGTATGTTTCTTGTTTGTATGCCATTTTTAGAAGTTTTTATATTGACATGGAGTTTAATTTAGTAGACGCTGAAATCAGCTGATTAAACAACTTGTCTTCTATGTGGAAGGGCAATGGGCATATATCAAAATTATTTTTATATGAACTTCATGTGAGATTTATTTATATACTCTTACATAAAGACTGAAATAGATATACATGTATATGTATGATTTTGCAACCATCATCCATAAAATGCATTTGTTACTTTGAAGTCATGTTAAGCACAAGAAACTTTCCGTTAACTTGGACGATTCAATAATAATCTCTAAAAATAATTCAAAATTGATTTAAAGTTTAATTCATTGAAAGCATGTATGATTAATTTCAACTGATGTCCTTCGAAATCGAGCAATCATAATCTACATGCAAAATGCATAAATGCATCTAAATGTTAATTACTGCGAATAACGATAGTCTTTAGCTTGGATTTATACCTCTGCAATATCCGGTAATGGTATTAAGAGGCGAAAGGGAATTGCATGAAATTTGTAACTAGTTTTATTGAAGATTACATGGTTATATTTAAGCCAAATAAAGTCGGATTAGCATTACAATCTCATATATAAACAATTTTACACGAAGTATTTTAATAACTACCGGTTTTACATGTCAATTAGCTTTTTTATCGACTAGAACAACGATCTAACTACGCGCAATCAACGCTTAAAGACAGGTTTGTCGGTGCTTTTGAAACAAGTTTTATGCCAATAAAATATTTATTGTATGGAACAAAGTATTGTTATAAATTGCGTTAAAACATTAACAAAAATACAGAATCCTCATTTTAGAATGGGTCACTGAACCTTCTTATATGACCTGTGTGTTTTTTAAACTTAAGTCTGAACAACAATTTTATGTATAAATGAAGTTTAACAAATTTCTGTTACTTACTTTCATTGTTTCGTTCTGGGTTGCTTTTGCCAAAAATAATTTTTATCAGTTACAATTTTTCATTTATTAATAAATATAAACGAAAACAAACTTAATTATACATGATTATACATGGCACTTAAAAAAGCAAAAGTAATTAGGCCCCAAACTATAAAAAAAATTTGCTTTTTTTATCGGCTACGGAACATTCTGTTTCAACTCTCTGGTTCACGTGTGTTACGTTTTTGGTCTTCGAAAGTTTTTCCTTTGATCGTGACCATTAAAAACAAACATACTAATCTATGTCCGAATCACAGTCTAGAAGCAAAGTGAAAACTGATAAGTCAGGTTAAACACGTAAACTTCCACAGGAAAGTGAGGTCTGTTGCTCCGGAAGGGTAAGCACCTCCTGTTTATCTAGTAACACCCGTCACGTGTGTGAAACCAGTACGTTTGTGTTTAATACATGCATATAAAGAACGAAGAGAGAACAGCAATAACGATTCGTGAGCTTGGACAACAAAACTATCTTGTAGTAAATTGTTGGAGTCAGTGCTTCCTTAATTGAGGCATTTCATGTATGCATAGTCATTAATTAAATAAACCATTCCGCTTAGTGTTAAGTTTGTCAACTCAGAATAACCAATTAAATTAATATAATGGTGTATGTTCAATATTTATACAAGGATGCACTGCCAGTGACCCTGTACAAATATCCAGAATATGGCGTCAAGACAGTACTTGAATTGGTCAATACGCGTAGACTAATTTGGAATCGGTCAATATTGCTGGAAAATTTAATTCCACCTGTCAAAACACTTCGGTTATTACCATTGGATTGAACGTTAATCGCACTTGATGGATTTCATTTCTTAAATTCTCGATCTATGGTTGGTGTAGTATAAGCTGGTCAAGCCTTATTTAGTAGCAGCTTCATCATTTAATATATAAATTGCTTTATCGCAGTATAGAAATTGACTTGAAACAGAAAGTCATATGTTGAGTAAATCAATATAGTGCTCTATTTGACCGAAGGAGAAGATTTTTTATAACTTGACTTTATGACGCCTGTTTTTGTTGGTAAAACGGTTAAATCATAAAGGGTGTTTGACAAGTGTTTATATGCTGTGTTACATGATTTCGTGTAGGATGTACCATGATTAATTGAACCTCTTCGAACGATCAAAAGACTAAACTACACGATACATGAATTGATCGAAGGAGTTTAAATACAAATAAAAACTAACAAACACACACATGCTCATATACATACACAAACATTACAATCAATGAATGCAGTATCAATTTATGGCCGCGATGTAAATCTTCAAATTAAGGAACAGCTACTAATCAAGTCATTTTTTTACATTTTCAAGAGTAATAAAATCGGCAATTGTCACTATTGCAGCTCCTGACAGATTCATTAGTCAAAAGAAACCTATATAGTTAAACCTCGATTCATCGTCGCCTTTGGTTCAGACGAAAATTGGTGTTGTAAACTGGTTTTGCGTTTTGCGATTAATGAAAGGAGACATATAAAAATTGGAAGAAGAGGATTTTGCACTTCCAAATGGCGTTACAATAAGCGATGTGAAAAAAGTTATCTAGGGAAATTATAGCGAGTATCTACTGTACGTTACATGAAAACGAAAACGGAATAGGACATACAATTAAAAAACCCAGATATTTAGTATTAATTCTTTTCTGGGTTTTTTTTAATTTTTATTTTTTTGGATAAATTGAAGCAGACATATAAACGTATAAAGAAAGCAATTGCAAAAAGGAAATAGTTTTTGGACTTCAAAAAGTTACTAGAAGCGAAGTAACAGTGTTATAACGTGTTTCTACTACACGTTACAAGCTGTAGCTTGCAATTGTCCATAGATTAATCCACGGAGATTAATAAAGTAGTTATCATCGTAAATAGCCAAGAAATTGTTGATGCGACGTTAAGCAATATTCAACAACAACAACAACTTCTGCACGTTTCATGAACATGAAAGCAGCATAGAAAATACACTATAACATACAGATAAATAACATTATATAGTAAGATTTATTTGTCCTTTAAGTGAGATACCTCGGGAATACGTAACTTTTAATCAATTAAAACATATATATACGTACACGAGCTGTTACTTCTGAAACATGTGTTACAAAAACTTAAAAGAGACATTTCTGAGTCAATAAGCAAAAATTGAAGATACCGTTCTATTTACTTAGATACCAGGTGCTTGCATTTGCTTTATACACGTTGGATGGTTTTCTTTTATTTACATGTATTTAGATATTGTCTTTTTGGAAGTTGAATTTACTACAGCTGATATACTATGCGATATGAAATAATAAATATGTTTAGATTTAATACATTCCAAATTCAAAATAGAATTGATCACTGGTCCAGATTGCAATTATTAAACAAATGGTTAAATAATGAACTACTTGTTTTGTAAATCAAAAACAAACATACTAATTACATATAATACCAGTTATAATTTTACAACACAAGACGGTCGTTTCGGAATACAATTCCCCATCAGTAGTGCTTGGACAAAAATTACGAAACAAAATTTTTTAAGATGTTTAAATGATACTCAAAGGACCAAAATATATTTTATAAAATTTTGTTAAGGAAATACAATAGAGAGTACACCTCAGTTTTTGAGGAATTTCAAATTTTAACTAGCACGAAATTTAGACAACAGTATATTAGTATAGTAATCCATGTCCGAATCACAATCCTGAAGCCAAGTAAAAACTTCGAAACTTACAAGTTATGTTAACACGCTACGGAAGTAAGACCGGGTGCTCCGAAAGTGTAAGCATGTCATGTTATCCTTGCAAATTTAAAAAGTGTTTTTTCTGAGAAGGAATATTAAGCGTTTTGATTTCTAATAAAATGGCGGTTGTTGTTGTTGCGGACAATAATGTACACAACTTTGACCTCACCGCTTGACCTTTCATTTAAATATTGAACACCTATGTATAGGGAACTCAAGTGTTTATTTTGTAAAGACCATGAGATATACTCACCTAATAGAAAACACCTGTGCACTGTGTATATATAAATTCGGATCTAAGCCGTTACTATATATTGGATGGTTCCCTTATTTGAATATTCCTAATAAAAAGTAAAGCGGACAGCTGTAAAATTAAAGCATGTTTAGTAGTTTGATATAAAACATCTACACCTGGAGAAAGGTAGGACGAAGAAATAAACGTTATGCGTCTTTATGACATATGTTTGACTGTCTATGCTTGACGCCAGTATTTGCTTCCATTACAACAATCAACACATATTCAGATATTTTTTTTTATTTTTTTTCCTTTCAATCAATTCCAATTACAGATGTGGCGGGTTTAGCTGACTAAACAGAAGTAGATTACCTTTCCAGAGCACCCGGCCTCATTTCTCTGGTGGAGCTTCACGTGCTTAACCTAACTTGTTAGTTTCAGTTTTACTTAGCTTCTGGATTGTGATTCAGACATGGATAAGTATGTTTGTTTTTGATTTAGAGAATGTAAATGAAATACATTTTCTCTGTTTCTTGCTTCGTTGTATTGTCGTGTTAATAATAATCAAACATGGTAACCCTATATATGTCAACCGAGTTATCTATAACAAAGACAAGAATGTCAACTACAGATGGACCATAAAGATATCAATATGTTGTATTTCATATTTTATTAATTAGTTGTGTATTCAGTAGTGAGAAAGATATTGAAAATCTTTAACAATGTAACAGATTAGATGACAATGATTATCTTCATTAATATTAGTCACGCGAATGAGAAATGTTCTGCATCACGAGACCCTTTACAATAAATCAAAATATTACTGTACACTGTAACGTACTTTATATTAGTGCATACTGATCTTTTTTTTGTAATGTATGTTTTTATTGTCCCAGACATTGAATAGGGAAGGTCAAGTGCCAGGGTTGGGACCACTGGGTTCACTTGCCGGGTAACAAAAGGACATTTTTACAATATATATACATACATGTATATATAATTGTACAAAATTTAATACTACATTCCTTTGTATACTTTGTATATGATGACAAATTAGCGTTTTGTAAGTTATATCCCCTTCACATCAAGTAACTAAGTAAATGGAAAATATAGGAACTTCTTTCTAATATCATAATTATAATTTTTCTATATATACAAACTTTTAGCTAATATATTTGTTTCATGTTGTACTTGCATGTTCCTTTTCAGTTTTGTCTGGGTTTTTGTTTATGATGTGTGTGTGTGTGTGTGTGTGTGTGTGTGTGTGTGTAAGGTGACGTGTCAACCCCTATGAAATTCAGATACAAAAAAATATATTATATACATTTTCATACAAGTATACTTCTAAACATCATAAAAACATTATGTACACCATAAATGATGATGGCACTTTTACAGTACTAACACCACAGTCCTACCAGATGGAGACATTGAATCATTCATCAAAGATTTTTATCCATGGGTCCCAAAATTCCAGAAATTTAGCATAAAGATTATTTTTTATTGCGATGATCTTTTCAATATCAAACTGATATTTAAGACTCATTTTCCATGTATTTAAATTTGGTAGATTTTTATCAATTCTGCACTTATATATGTAATATCTGGTAGTAAGAAGTAAAATATTTTGAGGTTTATATTTCTCATTTTGGTTAATAAGTCCAAAGATGGCGCTTTCTCTATAGATATTGATGTAGCGGTTTATTTTTTGATATATAAAATCCTCTACTTCTATCCAAAAGTTATTAATTATCTCACAATACCAAAACAGATGCTCTATTTTTTCAGCTGTATTATTACAGAAAGTACAAAGATTATTATCTCTTAATTTAATTTTGAATAAAAAATCATTCGTAGAAATTATTCTTTGGTTTATCCTGTATTGAAACCATTGTAGTTTGGTATTTTTACAACTTTTAAAGGGGGTAATATATAGTGATTTCCAGTCAATATCTAGGTCTAGAATGGATTTCCATTTTTCTTGACTTATGACAGTTGTATTATTATTAATGAACACATTGTAAAATCCCTTACTGATCTTAGTAATTTTACTTCACAGATAAAATAAGCGCAGATTTAAGGGCATCAACTTTGTGTGCAAATCGTGTCCATTATTCCTAATTTTATCTCAACGATTTAGGTCAGACCCCGAAAAGCGTAAAAATGAAACTGCTGCTACAATTACTCGGTTTACAGTTAGAATTTTGCTTTTGAACAACACGAATCACAAATATACGAAACACAAATAATATAAAATAAATAAATTTTAATTTTTGATACATTTTAAAAATAAGTAAGTAAAATAAATACATAAATACTTAACCTTTTAGTTCTACAGTACTTGATGGCAAAATTGAAATATAATTCCGCACTAAAGTAATAAAACAATATAAAACGTCAAAAATAAATCAGCAATGTAAACTTTGCTACATATAGCTATTTACAAAAAAGAACAAAATGTATCTTAAAACGGAAGAATTCAGATAGATAATCTATTGGACTGAGATTACTGGGATGTCACACATACTACATGATATCACCTAACATTCACGTAATGACTAGTTACAGAGCCAAAGGAGAAAAAACAGTAAAACAAATACGTAACATAAATTTTATTGTCATTTAAATGTGAGAGAATTTATTTAACGACGTGTTAGACTGAAAACCAAGGGGAATATGGAGGGCAATGAATCTGAAGGATTTATATGGATGTGTTAGAACTATTTGCAAATAAACCGTTTCCTGTCTCAGTTTTTACGACGCAATACGAGCTAGATTAATGACTAAAGTGTAATGATAAAATTGCCAACAGATCATTAAACGCGCTGTTTGCTATTTTATGTCATCACGTCGTCTGTGATTTTCAACTGATACGTTAAGAATTTTCAATGTAAAAAAGCGATTTTAGTACACATAAAAGAAGCGTGTGTTCTGGCATAAAATGGCAGCTTTTCTCGATTAATTTTACCGGTGGATAGATCAGTACAATTTTTTATTAATGTATTCTTGCATGTTAATTTTAATTTAACTGCAAGACAAACATTTTGTTCAAAACTAGGTTTTACACTATTCTATCAGAAACTGATCAAAATATTTGTCAAAATTTTGATTACCAATACTCAGATATTTATATTTTATCTAGGTGTAATCAAAACCAAACATACCAGTTCATGTCCAATCTTCAAAGCAAATCAAAATTGATATATATACAAAATAAATATGAGTTCTTAGAATTCCAATGGAGTTGAGTTGAGTAATGGTGTTTAACGGCTCAGCCGAAAATATATCACTTATATCGAGACGTCGCCAGCTATAGGCGCTGTGCGTTGCGCTGATTGCATTATACAGCAGGGTTCTCTAGCGTGCCAAGCCCACCGTGACACGGGACCTCGTTTATATTAAGTTCCCATACGAAAGAACCGTTACTTTCATTTCGTAATGCCGAGTGCTTGGCCACTACCCATTTACAAGTCTTGGGTCAAACCCAGCCAGGGTTAGAACCCACAACCGCCCTCTTACGGAGCGAGCACTCTACCTACTGAGATACAGCAGTGGTTTTTTTCCAATGGAGTAATACGCAATAAACGGGAAAAGAAATTATAATTGTTTTATTGGTAACCACGATTTTGTCACTTATTCTGTTCCATCGATTTTCACAATACAGCTATATGATAGCTATAGTAAAACGTGTAAATATACTTGACATTCCACCGAATTATTGAAACCTGCTAAAAGACTCACGTGTATGAGAATATAACAAACAGTTACTGAGTGATGTGAAATATATCCATGGTAATTTTGGATACAGAGACATCATGCTTAACAACGCCATTGTTATGACCGTAATAAATCGTTTTGGGGGCCTTGATAAGACTAGGCCTAAAATATCCCTGGGTCTACATTTTATTTGTAAACAGCATGCTTCGTTGTATAAAGTTCTCTAAGTTGGAACAAGCTCTGTCATAGTCTATTAATCGTGTAACAGGTAAACCAGGAAAAGCAGGTAAATTGCTGCACAGAAAAGAAAAGTCACAACAAGATAGTTTTGGACATATAAACATTATAGTTATCACCAAAACTGTGATGACAGACATATACGAGATTATTTCCTTCCTATGATCATCCTTAATCATGTACAGTATTTATGACATATAATATAAATATAACATTCAGCTGTTAATCACAGCTTGCACATTTACTTAACAAGTAATCTATAAAAACTGTGTATTTCTCGTTCTGATTAATGTTTAATGGCCGTTTTTATTGTAATGTGTCAATTTTCATCCTTTTTTCGTTGCATCTCACATATTGGAAATATTATCGGAAAAATAATCTGAATAAGGCTGTCCATTAAATTCTATGTTATGATTGATCAATGGAGTATAAACGTCATTTTCTGTTCATGATAAGACCTGGAAAGCCTATGAAAGACAAAGATCGATCAAGGTGAGGAAAACTCTTGACTCTGATGCTAGCAGTTATGGCAGTAATTTGGATTTTCTTTCATTCTGAAGACTATTGATTATATAATCACTCTCCGTCAACAAGGTGCTTTTAAGATCCATCAGTCATGAAGGATAGCTATATAAACAAACAATAATAACCAGTCCGCTTGACCTTTCATTAAGAATATTCACATATGATAATCCAACCAAAACATGGGTAATGTTAGGATTCGCAGATACTGGATACTATCATGTAAACGAATGAACACTTGCGTTCCCTATACATAAATGAACTGACCCATAATTGATATTGAAACGAAAGGTCAAGCGCACAGGTCAATGTTGTCTGTCTATCCAAACTTAATTTAAGTTGTGTATATAGAGGTGTTAGGATTCCTTTCATCGTCTAATTAGCTACTGATAGCTTTTATTATCTGTCGGTACCAATATCAGTTTCTGCACCTGCAATCCTGTGACAATATGTTAATCGACTTTTTCATTTTTCTTTTACTCTATATCTTTTCAGATTTATCATTTGTATTATTCTTAATACTGTAGGTCAAAAATTTTCGCCGTGTGTTCGTGTAAATTCCCATGGGGAACAAGACGCAAAAATATTATCTGTCCAAATTACAACCCCAAAGCATAACAAAGTACATTAAAACATGGACTTTAAACAGGGAAGTTGCCCGGGTGCTCCGGAAGAGAAAGAACCTCAAGTTTAAACAGCAACTCCTGCCACCTGTCACGTACCTAGGAATAACAAACATCTCCAAAACATATATTATACAATAAAGAAACATAGGTTGTATTTGAATTAATGTATCGTTGATTAATCTAACTGGTTTGCTCAAAACACCATGTTCATCTTCCTAGTAACCACCGTCTACGTTGTGACTTCAGTGATGACAGATAGCTATGTATTTTATATTCTTAAAAAAATCAATATCGTTAATTGTTGATGGAACACGATATCAAACAAATTATGTGTTTTCTAAATTTTTCTTTGAATTCATGCTTTAGATGTTTTTTCTGTTATAACGTCGCATGCATAAAAATATGTATACTCTAGACTTTCGTTTAAATTTGAATTTCGTTTAATCACGTATCTTGAAGGCAGTGTTAGCAGGTTGAAAGGTGCATTCTATGTCAAAGCTATCACTGAGAACAAAAACAGACACATGAATACATGTCCCAATCACAATCCTAAAAACAAAGTGAAAACTTTGAAACCTAACAAATTATTTAAACTTTATTTTATTTATATTTTTAAATTTTACATGATGTACAAAGACATACAAAGGCACACACAGTCACCTGTGTGTCTCTAATCGTATTTATGACGTCCTATAGTTCAATGTTTCTTTCACACAATTTTGATTTCACACGTGGTGGGTGTAGCTAGCTAAACAGGAGTTATCCTAAATCTCCTTCTTCGCGAGAAAATGAACGTTATAGAACATGTATTTAAATCAGTTTTAAAGTCTAGAATTTTAAGAAGAATTTAAATTTTAAAGTTAAGATGCTATTTGTTACATATGAAGTGCTATGCAACCAATATTTACATTTTTATCAGTTATGATATAAATCTTTGTCATCGTCGATGACATTTTATTGAATTAAAGATGGCGGTTACAAGGAAGTTGTAAACTGAGTAAGAAGGATTTATGTATGTCAATTAATGATGTACTATTGATTCCAATACATTCCTTCTAGTATACAAAGACACGGATGACGGAATTACAGTTTACTGTTGATATGCGACTTATAATACAGAATCACTTATTTTATTGACTTAAATATTATTGTCTACATTTACTGCAAGTAAAAATCTGAAAAAATAAGGTATACTCCACTTTGATAGAATATATTGTGATCCTTGAAATTAAAAACAAACACACAATGTACTAATCCATGTCCGAATCACAATCCAGAAGCAAAGTAAAAACTTTGGAACTGACAAGTCAGTTTAGACACGTGAACTTCCACCAGGGAAGTGAGACCAGGTGCTCCAGAAGGGTAAGTACCTCCTGTTTAGCTTTCTACATCCGCCACTTGTGTAATCAAAATATTTTTTTTCAACACCTTTAAAATAATTTTGGTTTCACAATTTTGGTCCGCTTAAGGCATACTTTGGTTTTAACCTATTTCAGAGATTTTGATACATAAGTAAAGCAATTCTATTAGCGCATTACAGATTAATCACTAGTCGTTCCGACGTTACTTTACAGTAATCTAACTAAAACCCAACAGAAAAAGGAAAACTGCCATTTATGAATATTGAATATTATTCGGTTGATTTTTTTGGTCAATATAAAGGTCTTTCTTCACAATAAACACATCTTAATACTACCATTAGTTCTTTGATATAAGATTAAGGTGCAAGTGACATTTATAAGCTAACATATTATTTGGTTCACGTAAATGGCTCCATGCACAATCACAATAGAAAAAAAACAAAGTGAAAACATCGAAAACTGTCAAATAAAGTTCCGCCCATTTGACGTACAGTTCTTTTCATGGTAAATTTTAATCACACGCGTGTGGCTCCAGCTGAGCATGATGTGCTTACCCTTGCGGAGCAACCGACCTCAAATCCCTGGTAGAAGTACACATGTTTAACTTAAGTTTAACTCCGGTTTTCAAAGTTTTTACATTGCTTCTTGATATTGATTTGGACATGAATTAGTATCTTTGTTTTGATTCGCTATTTTTCAAAGTTTTTTAACTTGCTTTGCGATTGTGATTTGGACATAAACTGGTATGTTGGTTTTTAGTTTCCTTTTGGATTGTGAATTTGGCATACAGTATAAACCGGTATGTTAGTTTTTCTTCTTTTTTTTGGGGGGGGGAGGGGGTTTGTGATTGTAGACACAGATCGGTATGCTTGTTTTTATTTTGCTTTTGGGTTGTGATTTGGGCATAGACCGGTATATTTGTTTTTATTTAGCTTTTAAATTGTGACTTGAACATAGGCGGTTATGTTAGTTTTTTACTTTGCTTTTGGATTGCTAATTGGACATAGACCGGTATATTAATTTTTACTTTGCTTTTGGATTGCTATTTGGACATAGACCGGTATATTAATTTTTACTATGATTTTTGGATTGGTTTTTTTTGGACATGGATCGCTATGTTTGTCTTTACTTTGCTTTGGGATTGTGATTTGGACATGGATTCGTATGTTTGTTTTTTCTTTTCTGTTTGATAGCGATTTGGACATGGATGGGTATGTTTGTTTTTACTTTGCTTTGAGATTGTTATTTGGACATACACCGGTATGTTTGTTTTTTATCAGAGACGACTTGGTTTATTACGTTTTGAAAGAACTAGCATCAAAGAAGACCAACCGTGGCTAGCTTTCGATGTCTTTATTGTTTTCGTAATAACTTTTATATTGGCAAAGGTCACCGAGACATTATAGAATATTTATTGATCAAGCAGTGCATTCATGGAGTAAAGTCTCCCTTCCCAGGAGGTGCATTAACTTTCCCAGGGATGCATTAGCAATTTTTTTCACGTTTGTTCTTTTACCCTCAATTTACAAGGTGTTTAACATATATTACAACATCTAAACAAGAGTTATAGGCAAACAATATTGACCTGTCCGCTTAAACTTTCATTAGGAATATTCATATAGTAAGATTCGCAGTAATGTGTACATCAGGTGCACATATTATGTATACAAAATTAACCCATGTGATCCATATATAGGCAAAAAACATTGACCTGTCCGCTTGAACTTTAATTTAAATATTTATGATGGACGAGTTCATTTATATATAGGGATCACATGTATTAATTGTGCTTTCATAATGTGAACACTAATCAAGTTTTGTGTATATAATATCTTAAAGTTATAGGTAAACAACATTGACCTGTCCGCTTGACCTTTAATTTAAATATGTATGATGGACGAGTTCATTTATATATAGGGGTCACATGTATTAATTGTGCTTTCATAATGTGAACACTAATCAAGTTTTGTGATAATATGATTAATTGCACATCCTAAAGTTATAGGTAAACAACATTTACCTGTCCGCTTGACCTTTAATTTAAATA
Organism: Anadara kagoshimensis; assembly: GCA_021292105.1. NCBI lineage: Eukaryota > Metazoa > Mollusca > Bivalvia > Arcoida > Arcidae > Anadara > Anadara kagoshimensis. Next base: position 5,933,560 of record CM037859.1, read on the forward strand.
TTTATCGTGGATCGGTTCATTTATGTGTAGGAAACCCAGGTGTCCATTTCGTCTACTACATCAAGAGTGATAATCACTTCATAGAGTAGGCACTCCACTGTGTTTGTATGAACTTGATTCCTAACACTACGCATGTATTGGGTGGATCCTCCTGTATTAATATTCCTAATGACAGGTTAAGCGGACAAGTCAATGTTGTTTACTTATACATCAATATAAACTCGTCCATAATAAATATTTAAAGTAAAGGTCAAGCGGACAGGTCGAAGTTGTAAATCTATACTCTTTATAGGTCAATAACAAGAAGTGAGTGGAATAATGGCGTTTAAAGCCCAAGTCAAGATTCTTTCACGAAATTACCCTCCATTTACACGTAGAAAGAATGCATCGGATTCAATAATGCGTCATTGATTGACATATAATTCCTTCATATTCAGTTTTTGTTTTTACTTCATAATTCATTTTAATTCAATAGTATAATCGATGATGGCAAATATCTTCACTATAACATAAATACTAGTGACATAGTACCTAACATCTTGTCCTTTCTTATAATGTTATACTTTAATACGATTTAAAACATGTTCTTTAAAGGTCTATAATGCAAAGAGTAGTAGGGCATCGTGTTAACTTATTTCAAAGAAGATAGGTCTGGTGTTTCGGCAGGGTAAGCACCTGTTTAGCTACCTGCATTCGCCACATATAGGGTTTTTGTCTCCCCACAAACATTTCTTTATCGTTGACGTATGTTTGTAAAACCGAGAAATAAAATACACTGTTATTTTAAACATTCGAACAAATTAAATGTTCTCTCGCTTTATTTGACGTCCCATAATTCTATGTTTCTTTTTTTCTCAATTTTCAGTTTACATGTGCCAGTGGAGCTATAAAGACTGGAGGCACTTACTCTTCCGGAACACCCGACCTCACTTTCCTGGTTATCTTAATTTGCCAGTTTTTCGTGTTTTTTTTTTTTTTTTTTTTTTTTTGGGTGGGGGGGTTTTGGCTTGACCATAACCGGTATTTTGTGTTTGATATAAATTATTGAATGATGTAGTTAAAGAGCTTTTTGGTTTTGTTTTCTTTTTGTTCTTGTTATTTAAAGGTCCCAAATATGTCATGTTTAAAGTCAAAGCATGCATAAACTTCAAGCAAAAGCGACTTATGGCTAACATGTTCTGAATGTCCAACTGCGTTTTTATTTTTATATGTCCTAATTGCTTTATAACATCTTCTGAAATCCGTAAATATCAACCGAACATTATTAAATATTTATTGATAAAGTATTTCTTAACAAAGTTAACTAAGGGTTCTAATTCCTTAGGGTACATTATCTATGAATAAACAGTACATGCCTGTCAAAAAGTTAACAATAAACTTGCAAAAAGTAGTGGAAGCTCGGCTGTCAAATTGACAAGCTTTGGGTAGCAGCTAGAGGATGTCGAGAGTAAGATAGCTGCTTAATAAAACCTGAAACAATATGGCTAATGAGGGGCCAGTTGGAGCTGCCTGTTCGACCCTAATCCGTTAATCTTGTGTTAAAATCTTAAAAGGTCTGTAATTTGTTTTTTTTTTTAACTTTTTTCCTCTGTATTCTTTTACTTCTGAATTTTTAGACTTAAATGTATTACATTAAACTTGAATTTATAGCTCACTATTAAGAAGTGTTATTATATAGTGTTTACAGCAGATTGTATTAAAGTACATTCATAGACAGTCAAATCTGTCGAAATGTTGTTCTCATCGGACAAATTAATGCAGCACATCTCGGCCCCTTGACAGCATTTCTACAACTGCTTTCTATTTTCGGTAGATTTTTGGCAATCAACCATCCAAATCTCTGCTATTCGATATCCGAGCTACGCCTTTTTTTGCTAAATCAGTGTTAAACTTTTGACAGGTCTGCATTGTAGACGAAAAACAAAAGCTGTATAACAATTACTATAGCAATGATTGACATATCTAATATCCTCCTCTATACAGGGTTTTCAACATGCTATAAAAACCACTATGTTAAAATTAATTGTGTCATTGATGATGATAGATACGTCTTTAGTCTTTAAAATCAATATTTTTAAATTGCCGACAAGACGCAACCTGATATTCAACAAATTACATGTTTTCTTAGGATTCGAGACTTCAATACTGCACAGACCTGTCGAAAATGAGTCGAGGCTCATCTATCGAGTGGTCGATAAATTAATAACGCGTGGCCGAAAACCTACCAGGATATATACAGCAGCTGCCGAAATTTTAAGCTGTCGAGATATAGCTAACGAGGGAGGGGCCGAGATTTGACGATCGGCACGATTTTTTTTTTACAAACTTAAGTGTTAAATTTCCGACATGTCTGCACTGTACGTACATATTCCTTTCGTTGTCATACCATCCACATTGAAAACATGATCGTTAGAGGCAGTTTTCTGTCATACGTTCAACAGAGAATTAAATATGTTTAAGCAATCTTAAACTGTAATAACAGCTTCTGGAATATTTACGTGTTCTGAATATTATTTAAGCTTCGTAATTGTTTCGAGAATTTTTTTTTAATTTAAAAATATAACCGTTAAATGTTTAAAAACACCAAACACGTCCAGCTGTGATAGCCTTAAGATGTCCTTATTGTTTCTAAGATCTTTATATAGGAAAAACATCGACCGAACATTTATTGAATATTATGATAAAAGCATTTCACACCAAAGTGAACTAAAGTTTCTCTTTCCGGGTGGGTGCATTAACTGCAAAATATAATTACGAGTCTATCGGATCATAGCGGGGAGGTCATATTTATTATTGAACAAAGATGGCTGGATCAATATTCTGTATCAGAAAGACGCTTGACATGACAGCAAGCACATGCTTATCAATCTTGGATGAATGATAGTATATAAACATTTAGACGATGTTGACAAGAGTGGAATAAAAACGTATAATATCAAAATAATGCTCAAACATCGGTAAAGAACAAAAGACTTGCTGATGTGTTAAATTGCTGGGTACAAAAATAATTATCCGTACCGTGTGTATAAATCACGGAATAAAATAACACTTTCATAAAATGTGCCATTTAAAAAAATCATTTAGACAAGCAATTTGACACAGACTAATAAAACATTCACACAACACAGAACAACAGCAGATATTTTTACTAAACCTGTTTTATTTTATTATTATTATTGCTGCACTAGACGGCAAAAAACCTCGTCAGTAATGCTCGTATAAAAGGTTATGAAAATCGAAATATTTTAAGATGCTGAAATAGGTAAAATAGAATTATGAAAATGTATTTTACCAAATCCACGTACGACAAGCTTTGAATGATAAAGCATAGGTTAGACGTTTTATGAGTTTTAAAATAGAAAAAGCAGACAATTTTTATGAACAATGTGTATCTGACAATACTATTTATCACTTTCATAGAACTATGTTCGGAAATCTGCCGGCGTGCATAAACGCACAAAACGTAAGTTAAAGGGATTAAGATTTGGACATGGATTAGTATGTTTGATTTTTCTTTGGTTTGGGATTCTAATTTGGACATGTATTGGTATGCTTGTTTTTTTAGTTTGCTTTAGAATTGCGATTTGGACATGGATTGGTATTTTTGTTTTTACTTTGCTTTAGAATTGCGATTTGGACATGGATTGGTATGTTTGTTTTTACTTTGCTTTAGAATTGCGATTTGGACATGGATTGGTATGTTTTGTTTTTACTTTGCTTTAGAATTGCGATTTGGACGTGGATTGGTATGTTTTGTTTTTACTTTGCTTTAGAATTGCGATTTGGACGTGGATTGGTATGTTTTGTTTTACTTTGCTTTAGAATTGCGATTTGGACGTGGATTGGTATGTTTTGTTTTTACTTTGCTTTAGAATTGCGATTTGGACGTGGATTGGTATGTTTGTTTTAACTTTGCTTCAGAATTGCGATTTGGACGTGGATTGGTATGTTTTGTTTTGACTTTGCTTTAGAATTGCGATTTGGACGTGGATTGGTATGTTTTGTTTTTACTTTGCTTTAGAATTGCGATTTGGACGTGGATTGGTATGTTTTGTTTTTACTTTGCTTTAGAATTGCGATTTGGACGTGGATTGGTATGTTTTGTTTTTACTTTGCTTTAGAATTGCGATTTGGACGTGGATTGGTATGTTTTGTTTTTACTTTGCTTTAGAATTGCGATTTGGACGTGGATTGGTATGTTTGTTTTAACTTTGCTTTGGGATTGTGATTTGGACATGGATTGGTATGTTTGTTTTTACTTTGCTTTGGGATTGTGATTTGGACATGGATTGGTATGTTTGTTTTTACTTTGCTTTGGGATTGTGATTTGGACATGGATTGGTATGTTTGTTTTTACTTTGCTTTGGGGTCGTGGTTTGGACATGGATTGGTATGTTTGTTCTTACTTTGCTTTTGGGGTTGTGGTTTGGACATGGATTGGTATGTTTGTTTTTACTTTGCTTTGGGGTCGTGGTTTGGACATGGATTGGTATGTTTGTTCTTACTTTGCTTTGGGGTCGTGGTTTGAACATGGATTGGTATGTTTGTTCTTACTTTGCTTTTGGGGTTGTGGTTTGGACATAGATTGGTATGTTTGTTTTTACTTTGCTTTGGGGTCGTGGTTTGGACATGGATTGGTATGTTTGTTTTTACTTTGCTTTGGGGTTGTGGTTTGGACATGGATTGGTATGTTTGATTTTACTTTGCTTTGGAATTGTGGTTTGGACATGGATTGGTAGTTTGATTTTACTTTGCTTTAGGATTGTGGTTTGGGCATGGATTGGTATGTTTGTTTTTAGTTTGCATTGGAATTCGGTTTGGACATTGGTACATGTGGTATGTTACCATGTACTTTGACTTGGCTTTTGAATTGTGATTTGAAAAAGATTAAAATGTTTGTTTTAACTTTGCTTTTGGATTAAGATTTGGACGTGGATTGGTATGTTTGTTTTAACTTTGCTTTAGAATTGCGATTTGGACATGGATTGGTATGTTTTGTTTTGTTGTTGCAATCTAGATACTACAATGCAGGCCTGTCAAAAGTTTAATAACTAGCTAACAAATTGATGCTGTATTGGCAGATACACTAAGCTCCTCGATAGCTATATCTGGACAGGTGTTCAGCAGCTACACTAAGCTCCTCGATAGGTGTTCAGTAGCTGTATCTATCTCTTGGCAGTCACTAGCTACCCATGTCTCAACCACTCGGCAACCGAGCTTTTGACATCTATTCGTTGGTTCAGTGTGAAGGTTTCGACATGTCTGTACTTTAAGAGTGCATGTTTTCATACGATTATTGAATTCTATATACTATGTGATATTATTACTTGGGAGACAGATATGCAATAAAAATTTCAAAGTTAAGCTATACAAAAGATGTAAAACAAAAAACAAAACTCAATTTTGGTAAAGTTAATATTCTGAACGGGTTGGCTTAACAAGATATAAAAACTATAAACTAAAAACATTATCTTTATCTTTTTTGTAAGGTGTATATATGGTTTTATGACCCGGCTAAAACAATATGAAGCTTGGGTTCACTACGATGGCAAATTGTGTATTATGCACCTCATCAAAAGGCAATAATTATTTACCATCCTTAAACCAATATCACAAAACATTAAACCTTATTATATAAAGCTTAAAACATTTAAACATTTAGAGGTTACCATAAACATATAGTACAGACCTGTCGAAAGTTTAACACAGTAAGCTAACAAAAAGGAGTCATAGCTCGGCTGCCGTGTGACCGAGTATTGGATAGCTAGCGACTGCCAAGAGATAGACAGTAGCTGCCGAACACCTGTCAAGTTATAGTTAACGAGGGGATTAGTGAAGCTGCCGGACTAATGCGTAAGCTTAGACAGTGTTTAGTATTTAACTTTGGACAGGTCTGTATTGCACATAGTCTGAAATGTTCCCGACATGGACGCGACATCAGTTACACGCAATAAAAAATCCCACCATCAAGTCAACACTAAGACATGTAAAGGTGACAGAGAGAGAAAACTAGGGGTGTTTTATTATTCCAGCTTAGAGAATTAATGGAGACTAGCAAAATCAGGCAAAACCATTTCTTTTTATTTTACATCCATCGGTTGGTAAGGAGCAATGAGTTTACAGTACAGGCTTGTCAAAATTTCAAAAATGATCTGATGCATTAGGGTCAAAATCAGCAACTCAACGCGGTCTTTTTGTTATCCAAATCCGCATCTTTGTTTGGTCACTGTATTTTGCTAGCTGTTTATATTATTCATATTGCGGCCGGCTTTTTTTTTGTAAGTTCATTGTTAAACTTTAGACAGATTCGTAGGTTAGTTGGTTGGCCGTCTGAACGTAAAATGTTCCCAATGTTATTGCGCCAATATCTTAAAGTTTGGTACCCACTGCACCGTCTTACCTTGAAATGATGCCACTATCATTACGCTTTAAAGCTTAAATATTATAATATTATTACATTTGTATTTATATTGAAAGCGCCATTTCAGTTAGACGCTTAAGTTTTGCAACCGCTTGGTATCCAAAAGGACCGTCTCAGCCTAAAATGGTGCCAATACCATTACGCCAATATCGAAAGCCCCATTGTAGTGGGTTGATGGTACACCGTCTCACCGTAAAATTTTGCCAATATTATTACGTCATTATAGAAAAAGCCATTTCAGTGGATTGCTTAAAGTTTGGTACTCGCTGTACCGTCTAACCTTAAGTGATGCCAAACTATCTTGTATGATAATGCAGTTTAAGTGTTGATACATCACAAATAAAACATAAGGTAATTGATTAAAATTGTTCTCTAACTTTAATCAGCATGACGTTCCTGAATAAATCACACCAACAATTAGGGGACCATGTTGTGCAATTGTTAAATGATGTAGTAATTCTGAAGCAATTGTAGTTCCTTATTAATAACAGCATTTACACGGCAGGTGAAATAACTTTAACACCTAACCCCATTTTTCAGACACTATAATTACGTTGTGTTGTCAGCAACATAAATGTAAGAATGTTGTAACATGGGAATTTATAGTACAGGCCTGTCGAAAGTTTAACACAAAGGAATTGAAGCTAAGCTGCATAGTGACCCGAGATATGGCCATACAACCATTTGAAAGATAGCTAGCAGCTGCCGAGAAGCTGTCTAGTTATACCTAACTAGGGACAGAGATTGGCTACCCATTCAGTATATATAATTTGTTAACATTGTTAACTGTTGACATGTTAAACTTTCGACAGGTCTGTACGGTATAAAGTTTATTGAACTTACCTTTGCAATACGTTCTGACCAATGTGCAAAGAGGGTTATACAACGTGACACGCCTGTCGTGAAATGGTATTGTTTTTAAGGTATCTTCCAAAGAACTTCTAAATCCCAAGTGCTTGGCACTACCTATCTTCAAGCCTTGCTCAGTCCCAGCCAGGGTTCGAACCCGACCTCCCACAAACGAAGCCAACACTATATCAACTAAGCATCCGTGGTATCAAGAATATGGGCTCAAACCCCGACCTCGAGCTCCCATAAACAAGGCGAACACTATATCAACTAAGCATCCGTGGTATCAAGAATATGGGCTCGAACCCTGACCTCCTCCCACAAATCAAGCGAACATTCCACCAGTTGAGCCTCCGTGGTATCAAGAATATGGGCTCGAACCTGACCTCCAACAAACAAGGCGAACACTGTATCAGCTAAACCTCCGTGGTATCAAGAAAATGGGCTCGAATCCCAACCTCCAACAAACAAGGCGAACACTATATCAACTAAACCTCCGTGGTATCAAGAACATGGGTGCGAACTCCGACCTCCCATAAACAAAGCGAACATTCTACCAGCTGAGCCTCCGCGGTATCAAGAACAGAAAGTAAGATGAGTATTTGAGATGGCAGGATATTTATTTTACAACATTAGCAATGCTTCTGGTCTATTACACTTTTTAAAAACATTCTTCTTATCTTAAGCATGTAAAAAGGTTTTTTCCTAAAGTTGTAATGATCTAAATATAGCCTATACCAAAAACATCTCTTATTAAACAAAAAAATCAAAATTGAAATTTTAATATACTAAGTCTTACCTAATCAGACTAAAAATTGACATTTCTATTTTTTTATTTTTTAAATACGAAAATGTTCACAAAGGATAGATGTTTACGTTTCCATGGAAACAAAAAGGTAAAGTTACACAACTTAATAAGCAAGCCTGACAGGAATATATCTAAAAGCATCAAGTGCGGGCGATTGGAGAAATGTTATAACATCAAGCTGTGTGCTTTTAATTGAATTGTGGAATTAGATACGGTTGGAATTTAAACCAATCCGATTGGATGAACTTAATACATGACATGGATACGGTAATTTTTGTACAACTTTCCATCGTTATAGAGAATTAGACCAGGTCCCGGTTTCATAATCATTCCTTAACTAAGATTTTCCTTAACTTAAATTTAGGAAATTTTGGTAACCCTTTTTAGGAACTACTGGGAAATATTTTTGTCCAAATTAAATGCAAATATTTTAATCTAGAAAATATCTTAAAATTGACCCTTAAATTCCTGAATATCTTGAAAAACAACAAAATTATAAAGATTTGGAATTTTGCTAGATTTAAGTTAAGGAAAATTTTAGCTAAGGAATGATTGTGCAACCGGGGCCTAGTGGACCAAGTTTATTTAGTAGTCCTATGTACATAGAAGGTCTATGGCCCTATTGGAGCTATAACTAGTGGACCTATTTGACTGTTATCTGAGCTGTGAAAATGTGAAACAGCTGAGACATTTAGGCGCTTTTCTGATCTAACGCAAGCTTGCAAGCGCCGGGACATCACATAAGTTTATTCGATAATATGTTCATCCACCACTACTTTTCATATATATTATATTATGTGTTACTTATGCTGTACTAATATCCGCCATACATGTAAATATATATATGCTTACAGCTTATGGTAATAAATTGAATTGAAATTCGTTTACTGTTGGCTTACTGACGCCCTAAGTTTTTCAAGACCATAAAAAGCTTACTTTTTATGGCCGCCATAACAATAGTTGATGTTGTTGATAAGTATGGTGTCTCTGTATCTACAATTACCCTCGATATATTTGATGTCGCAGACTTTCGTTTTCGATTTTGATTATACATGTAAAACTGTGAAACATCATAATACATTATCTACATTACTTCTAAATTATACTAATGTTTAAATTTCTGTGAAAGTAAATATTCAAAACTTTTTTAACTGCACATGGCACAACAATAACATTTATAAGTTTAAATGCAATTTCAGTTTTGAAAAATGTTGGCATTTTATCGTGATGACGTTAACGTTTTAACTTTAACATTCATGGCTTGATAGTTCAGTTTACTTTTGTAATTTTCCAAACATGCCCTTTTCTCGGTCACCCAGAAAATGCTTGAAAATCGGCCTCTAAAATACGTATTCCTCTTTAAAAACTACAATTTACCAGATTAAAACAAAGCTAAGGCTGATTAGGAGGATTATCGCACCGGCAAATTTCCACATGAATGAGTATGCGCTAAAAAGCGAAATCACCATGGTAACGTTGTAGAGATATCACTTAAGAAAGGTCTTATCTTGGTATTCAATTAATTGTCAATTATTATCGACCATATAGCTCTCGACTTGTTCTTCCAGGCTGTAAGCACTAGCTAACAAATAGTACATTATCAATGTCGGAATCCATTTCCGCAATTTCCTTGGGCAGTGGCTAATTATCGTATAACGTCCGAAAGCCTTGTTAGCGAATTGATAGCTAAATTTAGAATTACTGGCGATAAACTATGTGAATGAAAATAAACTGGATAAACTTCTAGTATACAAGGTAGTATAAAAATAAATAATAACATAGCAATTCAGTGAATTACGATCCCTTGCCAATAGCTCATTTTCTATGATCTGCACTTCTGTTTAAAGGGCTATAACTCCCAGGGAAATGACCAAACAAAATCGGGTTATTTATATGAGCATATATGTTGTCTTTGTGCCAAGTTTCGTAAAACACATGTAGTGCTTCATAGTTACAGAAAATTACTCCTAACAAGAATTTTCCGGGCAAGGATGTAAGTTTGAATCGAATTTCTCCCTTTTTCTTCGAAAGGCGGGAGCAAATTAGAATAATTCTTTTTGAAATAAATCAGTGTACAAATATCAACAAAAATGCTAGCTATGGGAATGTAAAACATATTTTAGTCTTATAACTGCAAAATAATAAATTTATGCAAGCTTTTTCATGAAAAAAATGGATTCTACAATATTTGTGTTTTGAGATAGAACCATGTGAGTAGGAGTGGGAGCGAGTGGGAGTAACTCGTATCAATTAATATCTGATAAATAATGAGTTTTTGCAAATTAAAAAAACGCAGTGTTCTTTTCTCATAAACATTACCTTGAAAACAGTCGATAATTCATTAATGAATACGGATAGTACATACCTGTCGAAAGTTTAACACTAAGCTCACGAACTCGTGCCGGATCTAAAGCAAAATTCCGCCTTTCGCTAGCTATTGTAACCCGCTTTCTATCTCGAAGCTGCTTTTTGCCCACTACCAATCCGTAGTCTGTCCACTCGAAAGCCGAGCCTCGACTCTTTTTCGTTAAGTTAAACTTTCGACAGGTTTGTACTGTATACCGATACCATCGATATCTAATTAATTCCTATTAATAACACAGTGAAGTATAAATGGGTTTTGGTTTCAACAACTCTTTACAGAGCTCAAACGGCTCCAGGCGATTTGATATATATCTCAACGGGATGTTGATCCCATACTCAAGACGTGAAAGCATTCGTGTTTTATCATTTTTTCTCTTAGTATTATTATTATTATTCCTTACTTCAACCAGTTTTCATATACTATAAATAACACACCACTACGGTAGATTAGTTGGTAAATTGCTCGCTTCGTATGTGGGTTCAAATCCAGGTAGGGGTAGATACCTTAAAAATCTATATATAGATACCCGATTCTTAAATATCGCATAACCTACTCCAAAAGATCCAGTAACTTTCATTTGTTAATGCTTAGTGTTTGGCGAACAAACAGTCACTACCTTTTTTCAACTCTTGGTCAGCGAGCACTCTACCAACTGAGCTACCATAGTGGCACGTATGCGTAGTGGTAGTGTTTTAAATGAATTGAACGTATCCCATATAATAGTGTTAAAAAGGAGGGAATTTGCAACTGAAATCATGTACTTGACTGTAACTCCAATGCAAACAAAGGCCAGTTCGTTTTAGTCTATCGTCAACATCATGCGAAATCATACACTGTTTATAATAATAACTGCGAATCTTAACACTATCCATGTATTGGGTGTAACCTCCAATATGAATATTATTGATGAAAGTTCAAACGGACAAGTCAATGTTGTTTGTCTATACCTAATAAAATTATAACTATTGATATTGGGTCAAGGGGAATAATTCATAATGTATGTAAACAAAAATAACTTGATCAGTATAGAGTAAACGAGGTATTAACCATTAATATTACACTGTTCTCGGGTATTTAGCAGCAAATATTTGTTGCATTGAAGCATGTACATGTGGAGAGAGGTGTCAAGAAGATTGCGTGATTGATTGTTCACTTATATCGAGACGCCACCAGCTGTAAGTGAAGTGGCAGGAATTTTTTCCTTTGCAGTGCGCTCAGACAATGTTCAAGGAGGGTCTTTTAACATACCTCTCTTCCGAAGGCCCCGTGATTTTCATAGCTAAATGCTGAGTTCTTGGCAAAAATAGTCATTATCTATTTTCAAGTGTTGGGCAGACCCCGACCGAGGTTCGAACACATGATCCTGCAAATACTCTACAAACAGAGCTGCCATAGTGGCCTAGCAGCAAATAACTATTCTGATAAAACTAACGCATTTTTTAACACAAATTAACTTTTTATAGCGCTTACATAGATGCTGACTTCATGGTGCATAAATGAAATACTTCTTTGATTTGGTCAAATGAGCGGATCGGAGAAATGGAGTTTTTTACCTTTCAGTTAAGATCTCTTCACTTATAACAAGGCTATCAGTTCCAAGCTCAGAGCATCGGCCAACATTCGAATACGGAGCTAGGAGGTTAACGTTGTTTCGGAGCCTGTATCAGTCCATGGGTGGTTGAGGAAACCGGAGTGACCGGAGAAAATAACTAACCTTAGCAAGAGAACTGATAAATTTCTTACACTTGGATCTGTCCTGAGACGGATTCGGACACTTATGGGTAGTGAAGATTTTATTCGTACGCATGCAATGTATAGATCACTCGGCCACTGAGAGCCCTATTAAGCAGTTGATACAAGTTCTTAAGTATATCTGACTTTATATCTATCTATTTGATCTACATGATGGTATCAGATTATGCTCTTGGCCTTGTACAAATTATCGTGAAATTGTAACTGTTAATACTAAAAATATATTTTTGTTGATTGCAGTGCATTAAGACTGGGTGATTGCACGTAAATGTAGCTTTACACCCGCGGCTTTCAGACAAGACAAAATATGGCCTTGGATTTGTTTTTGATTTTCAAAATTGGCCCTAGGAGGAAACCCCTATATAAATTTTCAATGCCAGAATCCAAAAGCTGATTGACCTCGCGTCTACAGCAGTGATTCCTTGTCAGTCAGAAAACAAAAATATAATCAAACTCCAAGAAATCAACCCAGAAAACAAAATGTAATGAGCGTGCATATTAGACCACTGTTTATAAAATCAATGGGTGGAACCAACCAACATCCAAAAGTTCTGTACACGTGCATCTCATTTTTTAAAAAAAGGTTAAATAAATAAATAAATAAATACCGGTAAATAAAAAATAAAATAAATAAATAAATAAATAAATAAACACCGGTAAAAAAAAAAAATAAATAAATAAATAAAAATAAATTAAAAAAACAAACATATTAATAAAAAATTAAACAACTAACTTTTGAAAAACAAAAAAACAAAATAATAAATAAATAAATAATAAAAAATAAAAATAAAAAAAATAAATAAATAACCAAAAATAAATAAATAAATAAATAACCAATAAAAAATTAAATAAATAGCCAATAAAAAAATTAAATAAATAACCAATTAAAAATTAAATAATTAACTAATAAAATACATAAAAAAAAAATAAATAATAAATAAATAAATAAATAAATAAATAAATAAAAATTTTATATTTCTTATACAACAGAATCCGGTTCTCATTGATTACGGTCCGTTTCTTACTGTTCGACTACACGATATTAAATTTTGTCACGATATATTCTTAATTTGATTTTTATATTCTTCCTTGGATATAGATTTGTTAAGGTTGCTTTTATTGTCTGTTCTTGTAATGAATCTTTTGTTGTAGGTAAAGTACAGGCCTGTCCAAAAATTAACACTAATCAACCGAATGACTGCTGAATCGGCAGGTCATGTCGGCCCCTTTTAGCTTAATATTGGCAGCTATTCGGCAAATAATATCGGTGTCTCAACAATATTTTGGTCATTAGCTACTCTCTGCAGCCTCGCTTTGAAACATTGTCAAAAGCTTGGGTGTTAAATTTTCGACGGGTCTGTTCTGTATAGACAGTAAATGATGATGGTCCATTATCACTTCAGATATGGACTTCATAATTGGACAAATCAATAGTAATGGTTATCACCATTTATTCAGCTCAAATCAGTTCTTGATCAAAGAATTTCCCATGTCGTGGTCCCTTAATTAGTGCAGGTGACCATTCACACGTATTTTAATACACAGATAGCGCCTGCCTAGGTGAGTGCTGGAATTCAGATCAATATCATGATATCTTTTAAAGAGGAAGTCGTACATGGTTTTTATGATAAAGATGTTCGATTCTTGGAATACATGTCAAAATGATAATAAAGGGATTCATCAAGGAGACAGTAAAACCATACAAGTACTATCACTCAGTGTTGAAGACCAACAACATTGACCTGTCCGCTTGACCTTTAATTAGGTATAATCATATACAGTCCAACCTGCCTTAAGTGGCATCTCTATATAAGGGTCACCTGCTTATAAAGGCCAGCAGAATTGTATCGCAATTGTTTTTTATTCATGTTATTTGAACCAGTATATAAAGGTCACTTTCAATGGCTTCCTTAGGTGGCCTTTATAGACAGGTTTTAGTGTAGTGCGATTCGCCAAATACTATTCGCAGTTAATTCATAAACAAGACTCTCTTTAAAATTATGTCGAAGAAATAAACACTTGTGTTCCTTTCACATATCTACTGGTCTACAATAGATAAAGGTCAAGCGGACAGGTCAATGTTGTTTAAATATACCAATAAATCCTACAGCAAAGCAGTAGATACAAAACATCGGCTTCAGAGACTTAAAAATATTACTTGGGTTGCTTCATACATTTTAGGAACAACTTTCAATGTGTTGTTATTTACGGGATTTTGGAAGTGGCAATTCTCATAAAATTGCAAAGGAATTTATGATAGAATTGCTACAGCCAAAGTCTTGTTTATATACCGTAAATCAAAACAGATTGAAAGTTATAAAGAAATGATTGTGAAACTGCTTTACTGATTTTTCATAAAATCCATCTTTCTTTGTTGAAGGCTATCAATTCCAATATCATCTTTGGAACATGTTAGGAAATATAAGCATCAAATCATAAATGACATGAGACCCTGGCTGGATTTCAAATGAAATTATTATAAAAACCATCTGTGTACTTTGGCAAAAAATATACACCCAAGATCTATATTTGAAATAAAACACCGTATAGATTACTCTTTTCTGTATTTTTTTATTCTATATATTTAATTTGACTTAGTTTAAAAAATTAGATATTTAATGGATATTCTTAAGTTTCAGTTGAGAAAATGGGCAAGTGAAACTCGAAACTTAAAGAAACAACGCAAAACCTTCTGTAACAGTAAAGACCTGTCGAAAATTTAACACTAATCAAGCGAATTAGTGCCGAATCGATAGCTAATTTGGCATCTCGCGATCGTTAGCTATATCTGGACACAATTTCGGTAGTTGCTACATATACAGTACAGACCTGTTGAAAGTTTAACACTACGCTAATGAAAATGACCGACGCTCGTATACCGACTGGCCGATATTTAGAAAGCTAGCTGTAAAACAAGAGATAGATAGCAGCTACCGAAAAGATGTTTAGATATAGGTTAAGTGGGGGTGAGCTGTTAATTCTGTAATTATTCGATAGCCTTGTGTTAAACTTTTGGCAGGCCTGTACTGTATATCTCTAGGTAGCCTTTTGGTCACTAGCTATCATATTTTGGCCACTCTACATCCTAGCTTAACCTTCGACTATTTTTCGTTAGCTCAATGCTAAATTCTCACCAGGCCTATAGCGTGGTATTAAGTCGGAATATTATACTTTCACTGGATATCAAATTCTAATTTCTTTTAATGAGATCCCTTTCATCTGTTTTGATGTTTACAATAAAGTCCAAGTTAATGATAAACATAAATTTAATATTTCCAATATCAAGTGACGTACACCTGATATTTTGTTATTAAGCAAACCGCAATTACAATAAGTTTTTGTTCAAAATAACAGTTGCCATAGAATTCATAGAAATAAAGTATATATCTAACAATGGCAAAACAAAAAAATGTTCAATAATTAGAAAAATTATTTTATTTTATGTGGAACATGAAACAGTTTTGATATAACAAAAAGACAACGGCTTTGCAGCAAGTAAACAGATGGGCATCTCCATACGTACGGTACCGGTAAGCAGGTCGGTTTCATTTCAAGTGTCGTCAATAAGGGGCCTCGGGTGGCCAAGTGGTTTAGAGCATGGGCTTTCGAATAACAGTGTCTCCCAACGCCTAGATTACAAACTCACTCGCGCATATCATACTGTAAGAAAGACTTTAAGTTCATTTGCTTAATGCATATGCAGTGTTCTTCGGGTACTCCAGTGTCCTCAATCATTCCAGAAATGCACCGTCTCGATATGTTTAAACATCTTGACTGGGTCGTTAAACATCATTGCCGTCCTCCACTCCTTTATAAACTTTTTTATTTTTAGTATGACAAAAGATAGAAGATATTTAATTATTTGAAAATGGTGATGAACATGCTATTTACGTGCTAGAGTACGTATAATAGGTTATTTGAAAGCAATGCAAGTTATAGCCCTATAAACGCCGTTGATAGACAGTGCAATGGTTGCATTTATATTGAGATTGTTTGTTTTAAACCATACTTTTGTTTATTAATCCTAGAAGAAATCAATTACCACCATTTTTCAATCAAATTTACAAATTTTGGCGTTATAAAGGGATTTGGCAATAAAACGAGGAAGGCTTGTAAAAACAATATACAAGGATGTATTTCAAACAACGTGAAAATTGGCAAATTCACCGAAGGGCAGTAAGCGATGTTTTGCTCTTTGTTTTTCAGTCAATTTATGTTTTTACAAGTTTCCGAATCGCATGTTCTTTTTAACATCTAGTCAAGCAAAGAATATGTTTTATAGAATCTCGATTTAATGAATAAAACAAATAAAGATGAAAAAGCAGAAAGTTTCTAATCTTCAGAAAATTGAAGTCGACGAATTCTGACACGAGTAATGATGGAACTAACTCTAACATACACGAAACTGAATGACATTTACTAACAAAGCAATGATGTTATAAACAAGACCGGAAACGCAATCGACATCACTTCCCTGGTAATGTAAATTTCATCTCGCTGAATATAAATCAAATTTTGTAGATTTTTTAGACGTTTACATAATACGGTTATACAAATGTTAGTTAGATTGACTGATCTTAACCGCACAAAAGAAGCTGATACGAGACCTCATTTATCTATTTAACCATTATCTTGTTTTGTTAATGGCATATGGAGATTTGAAGATGATTGACAATTCACCGTTTGATTGATTGATTGATTGATTGATTGGTTTTCACGTCCAAGTAAGAAATATTTCCCTTATATCGAGATGTCACCAGCTATTAGGCAAGTTGCAGAAATTTTGACCTTTGCAGGGGTCTCGGTGGCCTTGTCATTTACAGATCACAGCATAGGTTCCAATTCCACTTGGGCATATTCTAGTGTGAGAAAATTTGTTTGCTGAAGTTTGTTTTTTTCCTCCGGAAACTCCTGTTTCCTCTACCATCCCTGAACTAGTCCTGTAACCACCATTACTCAACTCCAATACAGGGGACACAACTCTAGTAATAACGGGGAACTATGATGCTAATGAAGAAAGACACATGCTCGTTTTAGTATCTGATGTGCCTAATTGCTTTTCCCTTGTGGAATTAGTTATTTGTGTTCGCTTTTACCAACCGTATTTTATTTATTTTTTTTTTTTTAT
Organism: Anadara kagoshimensis; assembly: GCA_021292105.1. NCBI lineage: Eukaryota > Metazoa > Mollusca > Bivalvia > Arcoida > Arcidae > Anadara > Anadara kagoshimensis. The sequence goes on from CM037859.1 coordinate 5,950,883, forward strand.
TTTATTCTTTTTTCTTATTTATTTGCTACATAAACAGCTGTGCATTAATAAACAAATTAGAACCCCACATAGTGACCTTATGGGATCCCATTATTATGTAATAAGACTCGAAGCTTTATCAACAACAATTTCTTTGAAAAGAACAGCCATGTTGCATTAATAGGTCTTTTTCGTTTATTGATATAAGTGGATTTTCTTTCCAATAATCTTGACTTAATTTGCTATCCTATTGAGATTCTGAAAGTTCCTCCAATTATCTTTGCATTCCGTAAATGCATTGTAAAAATCCGTCCCTGATTGATTTAAAATGTCTGTCAAGATTATGGTAAAGCGTGTCATTGATCGAACATGAACGCCGTCAATTTTTTGATGGCAGTAATTGTTTTGCTGTGTCACAATCATAGTATATGAAGGAATTCATTCTCTCTTGGTTTCATTTCATTATTAGTCGGAATAATAAAATTGTTCCAAGATTCTGTCAGCAATCAAATTAAAATCTCCATTTTATTGAGACAAATTAAAATCAGATATACATCGTATGATCATCCTTGTTTTATCCAAATCGTCAGGATCTTTAAAAAGATCGGTTACTTGTAATTCGCTATCTGCGTTATACCGAAATCTAGAACTGCAATTAAAATTGGTTTAAATAGTGGAGTAATGACGTTTTACACCAAAGTTAAGATTCTTTTATTTCAACTAAGGCACATACTCCTTCTTGCAATGTATTTCCTTAGCTAAATTTGGTAAAATATATTTTGGTGTTTGGGGTATTTTTCCATATCTTAGAAAAATAATTTGGTTTTACAATTTTGGTCCAAGCACTACTGATGAGGAATTGTATTCCGAAACGGCCACCTAGTGCTGGAAAATTAGCACTGATATAATATGTAAATGTATCTAGATGGTCAGTTCTGAGATGGTAGAAAAACCGGATATCTGAAGAAAAACAACCGACAAGCGATTAACGAACTTTTTTAAACTAGGATCTGTCGCAATGAAATTAAAACCGAGGCGTTGATTGACACTGATCCGTCAGCGTGCTCTGGTCTAAACCACGAAGTCTCAAGGATCCCAACAAAAGCAGCAAAGCATTTTAAACTTAAAATTGTCTAAATCACTGGGGCAATGTGAATGCGCTAAGACGTCAACTTGTCTTTTTTTCACCATACAGAAAGTTCTGAAAAAGTGTTCGATTGACCAAAGATGCCTAACAATAAAAATCAAACAGCTTATCATTTCAGTATAATACTGTGAATCAGTTATTTTGTGTTGATCAATCTCGTGGTTCTTTGAAGAAATACCATTTAGTGGGATTGTAAATTCGTAGCTTGTGTTTTCTGTTTCAGGAAGGTTTGTAATATTATACTATTTAGTTGACATGTAAATTCGTGCGTCATAATACCTACAAAAACAGCGAAACTCGGAATACCTCGAAATCAAAGCGAAACTCGGGATCCCACAAAATCACGACCAAACTCGTGATCCCGCGAAATCACAACGAAACTCGGACTACCACGAAATCTAAAATTCAGAATAAAAGAAGCTTCGGACTATAATACGTCAACTATATCTAAAATATAATTTTGAACATGGATATCAAACTTGTCAACACTAATGTAATAACTTAAATTCCAGGGGAAAAACAGACAGGCTAAGCGGAGGAGCCACCGCTGACTTGGCATGCTATTTCTCGGCGAATGTCCTCGGGGAAAGGCAGGACACAACTATAAAGCTTTCTGGGGGATTTGGTAAGGAATATGCCTCCGTTAAAATGTATCTGTAACCTGTACGATATTAAAGGACCGTGGGTTTAAACCCAAGTCGCTTTTGAGCTCGAAGGTTTGATAATCATGGGTTTGCAATATCCCTGAGTCAACATTTTCTATAAACGTATAGACTAGGAAGTAGGCTTTCTTCCTTTAAACTAGAGACTAAATGCAAAATATATTAAAGTAACATTTTGTAACTTATTGTCTTATGAAGTTCGTCTGATATCGGATAACTCTAATATCTGAGACGTGTCTACAGCGGAAACGCCTATATAACATAGCTTCTACAGTGTCTGATGATCTGAACACACAGCTACGGCTTAATATCCCGGATCATTAATTGAAACAATACCGCTGCGAGCGTAATCGTGTACATTGTCAGAGCGAATGTCAACAGAATGTTATTAAATTCTGATGCAGAAAAAAATGAAATCTGAAATGTTGAAAGAGGATTGATATTGTGGAAAATTCAATATTGTTTTCTCATTAGAAATATTACTGTTGAGTTCTTAAATCAAATTTATGATGATTTCGTAACGTAATATATTCTGAATTGAGTAAGTGGCATTACGTATCGACTCTATTACATGTATGTTGTAAAATCATTTCCACAGAGAGAGAGAGAGAGAGAGAGAGAGAGAGAGAGAGGGAGGGAGCAAAAACTAAATTTTGGTCTTATTACCCTTTACTTGTCTGACCCAAGACTTGAAAGTGTGTGATGACTATTCTTTCGCCAAGCTCTCGGCATTACGAAATGATAGTGAATGTTCTTTCGAATATACGAAGCCCCTTGTTACAGTTCGCGTGGCACGATAAAGATACCTGCGGTATAACTCCATCAGCGCAACGGACTGGCAAATTTTCTGCTCTTTTGCCTATAGCTGGCGACGTCTCGATAGAAGTGAAATATTTTTGACTGGGACGTTAAACACCATTACTCAACACAACTCAAGTTAACAAAACCATTCCAGACAGATACAGACACAAGATCAACACAATTATTTTCTTAAACAACATTTTTATATAACCTAATACATAATATAAGAGAACCATCTTAAGACTTTATCATCGCCTGGATAGACGCATTATTTCCGGTTATTTTCGTTGATTTGAAATCCAGATAAGTTCATAATGGATCCGTAATGTCAGATGGTGATATGACTACATGAGTTGATGATTAATATATCAGTGTGTGTCATTATTTGTCGATATCATAACTCAGTTTATGTCTGTCCCCCGAGCTTTAAGTACAGACATGTCGAAAATCACACATATCGAAATAGCGCTGAATAGACAATTAATCTTGATCCTTCGTTGGGTACAGTGCAGACCTGCGAAGAGTTAAACACCGAGCTTACCAAAAGGCGTCGACGCTCAGCTTGCAAATAGTCAGGATATGGATAGACAGTGACCTAAAAACTGCCGAGAGATAGATACCGGCTGCCGAAAAGCTGTAGAAATTAAGGTCAGGATGGGTCGAGTTGAACTGCCGATTTGTTAGCTTAGTGTTATACTTTCGCCAGGTCTGTACTGTAGCTCAGTGTCAAACTTTCGCCAGGTCTGTACTGTAGCTCAGTGTCAAACTTTCGCCAGGTCTGTACTGTAGCTTAGTGTTAAACTTTCGCCAGGTCTGTACTGTAGCTCAGTGTCAAACTTTCGCCAGGTCTGTACTGTAGCTCAGTGTCAAACTTTCGCCAGGTCTGTACTGTAGCTTAGTGTTAAACTTTCGCCAGGTCTGTATTGTAGCTCAGTGTCAAACTTTCGCCAGGTCTGTACTGTAGGTCAGTGTTAAACTTTCGCCAGGTCTGTACTGTAGGTCAGTGTTAAACTTTCGCCAGGTCTGTATTGTAGCTCAGTGTCAAACTTTCGCCAGGTCTGTATTGTAGCTCAGTGTTAAACTTTCGCCAGGTCTGTACTGTAGGTCAGTGTTAAACTTTCGCCAGGTCTGTATTGTAGCTCAGTGTCAAACTTTCGCCAGGTCTGTACTGTAGCTCATTGTTAAACTTTCGCCAGGTCTGTACTGTAGGTCAGTGTTAAACTTTCGCCAGGTCTGTATTGTAGCTCAATGTCAAACTTTCGCCAGGTCTGTACTGTAGCTCAGCGTTAAACTTTCGCCAGGTCTGTACTGTAGCTTAGTGTTAAACTTTCGCCAGGTCTGTACTGTAGCTCAGTGTTAAACTTTCGCCAGGTCTGTAATGTAGCTTAGTGTCAAACTTTCGCCAGTTTTGTACTGTAGCTTAGTGTTAAACTTTAGCCAGGTCTGTACTGTAGCTCAGTGTTAAACTTTCGCGCCAGGTCTGTACTGCAGCTCAGTGTTAAACTTTCGCCAGGTCTGTACTGTAGCTCAGTGTTAAACTTTCGCCAGGTCTATACTGTAGCTCTGTACTGTAGCTTAGTGTTAAACTTTCGCCAGCTCTGTACTGTAGCTAAGTGTCAAACTTTCGCCAGGTCTGTACTGTAGCTCAGTGTTAAACTTTCGCCAGGTCTGTACTGTAGCTTAGTGTTACACTTTCGCCAGTTTTGTACTGTAGCTTAGTGTTAAACTTTTGCCAGGTCTGTACTGTAGCTCAGTGTCAAACTTTCGCGCCAGGTCTGTACTGTAGCTTAGTGTTAAACTTTCGCCAGGTCTGTACTGTACATATGAGTTTTTTTAGTACGTTTACAACCATATCAAAACTTTATAAAATATTTTCAAATTCCCATTATTAAATTCAAATTTATATTAAAATTTTAAAATCAAATTTACATTATAATTTCAAAATCAAATTTAATTTCAAATTTTAAATTCAAATTTTATATCCAAATTTTAAAAGATATAAATTTCAAATTTCTATAATCGAGTCCTCCATTAATTGGTGTATATTAAAAGGCATTAAATGTTGGTATACCAGTATCTAGGTAAGCTAGCCTTAAGTTTACCAGAGAAGGCATATGAGTTTTACCAGGGTGTTACTTTTCAATATCTTCGTAAGTTCTTTGCTGTAACGCTTTTCAGCACTCTTCAGTCACGTTTTCGCCATTGATGACGTCATAATTACTTTTTTACCAAGCAAGTAAACATTATGCTCCTGAAGAGTGATGAAACCATGAAGGAGTTAAAGCAGATAACAAAATGAAAGTTTTTATTTTGTCGTTTTCTATTTCAAAGAAGAACTTGATTATTTTCTGTGCTCGAAATAAATTTTTTAGCAATACATCTTTTTATTGAACCTATTTAAGATTTTCGTTTGATCGATCAGTAATTGAAATCTTAGGCCATGCCAGTGTTTTTCTTTGTTAAGCGTTCGATGGCGGGTAAGTTTTTGGACTTCAAATGTAAAAACTTATGGAATTAATTCTCTCTCTCTTTTTTTGGGGGGGGGGGGGAACATCAATCATTTTAAGGTTTAATTTATTTTACATTTAGTTTCGTTCTATTTAAATTACAGGATGTTTAACCACGTTTTTATTTGTTACAATCGTTAATGCTATATGCTATATGCTTATTTAAGGATTGCCCAGGATATATTTGACATCCATAGTTCTATGTTCCTTTCACACAATTTTGATTACTCGCGTGGCGGTTGTGGCTTACCCTTCCGGAGCACCCGGCCCCACTTCCCTGGTGGGAGTTCACGTGTCTAACATAAACTTGTCAGTTCCAAAGTTTTTACTTTGCTTCTGGATTGTGATTCGGACATGGATTAGTATGTTTGTTTTTGATTAAGACTGTTTATTAAATGCTATATTCTCTTTTTTAACATATTAAGAGGTTTAGTTTTTATTTTTGATTTGTTTTTCTGTACCTGATAGTTCGGTAGGTTTTTCAAAATTGGGCGGACGCTTTACATGAAAAAACTAGTACGGCCTGATTAAGCCATAGCAATTGTTTCTTACGTTAAACATTTCTCTATAAATGAATAGAAACTTTGATGTCTAAAATGGTTCTATTATTAGAAATAATTGATAAAAATAATGATTGATTTCCTAAGACAAGATAAAAAACATCAGAGATGAGTGTTAGGGATTTTAAACGGACACTTGTCATAATTACGTCAAATTACAGGACCAATTTCACACTTGTAATTCAGGTACAAAAATATACCTCCTTAGAACACCAAATTACTAGTGATAATTATCTATGTTATCTAAGTAGGGTGATCTGAAATGATTCATAATTGAGCTCTAAAAACTGGCTTCAAACTAATACAGAAAATAAGATAATGACACCAATATATAAACGACACGTTTCCTTGGTTTCCCATAATTTGGGACCAATAAGTAAGTTTAATTTATCCGGCTTCAAATTAAAATTCGTTTTAAAAGTTTTTTTTAGATATATACTTCCGTGTTTTATTGAAGCGGACTTCAATTGTACATGGTTTTGCTGTATCCGGATTTTTATTATTTTTATTTGATGTAAGCGGACTTCATAGTGTATGACTGGTTACCGGTTTCAGAGCCAAGTGGAGATTGGTTGACCATTCCAGAAGCGAAAGCCCGTTACATCAAGATAGTCATACCTCTCTCGCACACCCGAAACCGATTTCAGGCTGCAACGGAGACGACATGCCAACTTGTCAGCAATGATATTAATGGTCTGACAGTGTGTCCAAGAATGTTTAGGAATCGGTTGGGAGGTTTCATTTAAGGCCATAACGTCCATATGTTTGCCCGCGACTTACGCAGTTGCAACGCCAATGTTGAATGCAGTGGCTGCTTTAACATGCGCCTAATCGGTTTCGATTGGCCTATTGGAACATGTGTTGTATTCTCTTCATGCTTTTACTGTCAGAATGACGACAACATATCTATCGACGACGTTTTGAGCGATATTCTGACGCTTGCGAAACGGAAAGCGACAGATTCAGGAGAGGTTATGTTATGGTGACCACACGTCCTTATTATCCATCAACGTAACCTAACATTACATCGGGGCAATGCGAAACCCCATGTTGCTAGGGGTTTTCGTGAATTTCTGATTCAAAACAACGTCCCAGTTCTTGATTGGTAACCATGCAGTCCAGATTTGTCCACAATCGAGCATTTGTAGGATGAGCTGGACAGGAGGGTTTGGAAGCGCGTCAACGTACTATATAACGTCGCTCAACTCGCAAGTCCTTATTGAGGAGTGGGGCAATATCCATCTAAGGACAATAAACACCTTGATGGGGACAGCGTTAAGGAGAAAAGGAGCAGCGACTGAAACCAGGTGTTGGCACATACGCTACTGATGTCAATTAGGAAACGGCATAGGGCACATTTGTTTTAACGCTATTCACGCAAATGCCGTCTGTGATCGGACAATAAAATTAAATAATTGAGAAACCCAAACTAATCATCAACGAACCATGTAAAATAATAACAATCAAAAGTTAAAAAAAAAAAAAAATTTGCTTTTTCCTCTTGTATAATAATTCTTCTTGAAGAAATTCTATATATTAATTCATTGATTTAAGTAAAACATATGTCAAACCAATTAAAATTAAACATGAACCTCTGTGTTAATAAAAAAAGAAAAGAAAAAAAAAAACTTATTAGCATAAGTACAGAGACAAAATAAAGTAATTAATTATAATATAAAACAGATTTTATGAGTAAATAGCCACTTTTTCAACAATTTCAAATATATTGTTTTCCGTATATTTATAGTGTGACACCACTGATAGTAAGTGTATTGTTGAGTATGTTGTCCATGATATACCCTCATCTTGATCATATAGCACGAATGTACCAATTTTGATAATAAACAAAGTATGTGGTAATATATTAAATTATAAATGAATAAAGAAACAAACAGTTGGGTTTTCAATCTTAAAAATAAATAAATAATAAATAAATAAATAGATTTTTATTTTATTTTATTTTATTTTATTTTATTTTAATAAGTATTCATTGATTACAATAAATTTGCGTGAAAATAGTTCTCAATGATAAATTTATTGTAATCAAAATAAAATAAAATTAAATTAAATTTAATTAAATTAAATTAAATTAAATTAAATTAAATTAAATTAAATTAAATTAAATTAAATTAAATTAAATTAATTAATTAATTAATTTTATTCATCATTTATAAATAAATAAATAAATAAATAAATAAATAAATAAATACAGAAAATAAAATAAAGTAAAATAAAAATAAATAGTAGCAGAAGTTCTTTGAGAATTATTTTAACACAAATTTATTTTAATCAATGAATACTCATTAAAATAAAATATAAAAAGTATTTATAAGTATTTATTTTATTTTATTTTATTTTAAGTAAATAAATAAAGAAATAAATAAAATGAAGTAAAATAAAATAAAATAAAAAAATATATAATTATATAAATAGTAGCTTAATGATTTATTTTTTATTTATTAGATACCTTTTAAAAATCCGGTTATAGTATCTTTGTGTTAATGGCTTTCATTGGCTGAAGTCGTCAACCCGTTTTTTCATCCAATCAAATTACTTCATCACTTAATCCTGGATTTTCTCTACTTCATTGAAATTGCAGTGTATAACTCCACTTAAGTAGTTAATTCCACTTAACTGTAGTTAAACATCTAATTAACATGAAGCAGAGAAAATGCATTTTCTCTCACTTAATTCAACTTAAGCAGAGTTAACTAGAGTTAAGTCACATTAAGGTGCTTCATCCTAGATTAAGTAGCGTTAATCATAGATGAAGTCACTTAATCCTAGATTAAGTAGCGTTAATCATAGATGAAGTCACTTAATCCTAGATTAAGTAGCGTTAATCCTAGATTAAGTTAATAAAGTGACTCAGGCATTCCATAGGTAATTGGTGTAAGCGGACTCAACGGTGTATGACTGGTTACCGGTAATTGGTGTAACACTAGAAGGGGGTTTTACCGGAATAATTGCGAAATTCCGAAATAGTAAGACACTTTCCGTAATCTTTGCGAAAATCCGGAATATTTAGATCAATTCCAGAATTTTTAGACCAAATCCGAAATAATCGAACAAAATCCGGAATAATTGGTCAAAATCCGGAATAATAAGAATATTTTTACGGTAAATTTTACGGATTCTAAAAATTCCGGCAAGTGTCTGATTATTACGGTAACTTGTCTGATTATTCCGGTAAAAGACTGATTATTACGGTAAAAATCTAATTATTCCGGCAAATGTCCAATTATTACGGTAAAAAATTTTTAAAAAATTATTATTTTTTAGAAAATTTCCCTTAATAATTGGACATTTGCCGGAATAATTAGACTTTTTCCGTAATAATTGGTCATTTTCCGAAATAATCAGACCTAACCGTAATTTTTAGATTACGGAAAACTTACCGTAACAAAATAGTCTAATTATTCCGGATTTTGCTTGATTATTCCGGATTTTGCCTGATTATTCCGGATTTTACCGGTTTATTCCGGACTTTACCTGATTATTCCGGATCAATTTGGTTTATTCCGGATTTGGTCTGATTATTCCGGATTTTCGCAATTATTCCGGTAAAACCCCCTTCTAGTGTAAGCGGACTCAACGGTGTATGACTGGTTAACAGTAATTGATGTAAGCGGACTCCATGGTGTATGACCGGTCGGCGGCATTTGATGTGAACGGACTGAATGGTGTATAACTGGTTGCCGGTAATTGGTGTAAGCGGACTCAATGGTGTACGACTGGTTGTTGGTAATTGATATAAACGGACTCTATGGTGTATGACTAGTTGTCGTTACTTGATGTAAGCGGGCTCCAGGGTGTATGACCAGTTGGCGGTATTTGATGTAAGCGGACTTAATGGTTATGACCAGCTGTTGGCGGTATTTTATATTAGCGGACTCAATTGTGTATGGCGGATCATAGCAGACTCAATAGTGTATGACCAGTTGGCGGTATTTGATGTAATTATAAGCGGACTCAATGGTGTATGACAGGGTGCCGGTGATTGATATGAGCTAACACATTGGTGTACGACTGGTTACCGGTAATTGATATAAGCGGACTCTATGGTGTATGACTAGTTGTCGTTACTTGATGTAAGCGGGCTCCACGGTGTATGACCAGTTGGCAGTATTTGATGTAAGCGGACTTAATGGTATATGACCAGCTGTTGGCGGTATTTTATATTAGCGGACTCAATTGTGTATGACGGGTTGCAGGTATTTGACCTAAGCAGACTCAATAGTGTATGACCAGTTGGCGGTATTTGATATAAGCGGACTCACTGGTGTATGACTGGGTACCGGTAATTGATATTAGCTAACTCACTGGTGTTTGACTAAATGTAAGCTGGTTCCATGGTGTATGAACAGTTGGCGGTACTTGATGTAAGCGGACTTAATGGTGTATGGCCGGTTGGCGGTAATTGGTGTAAGCGGACTCAATGGTGTACGACTGGTTACCGGTAATTGATATAAGCGGACTCCTTGGCGTATGACCAGTTGGCGGTATTTGATGTAAGCGGACTTAATGGTGTATGGCCGGTTGGCGGTATTTCATGTTAGACTCAATATTCTATGACTGGTTGTCCCTTTATGATGTAAAGGGACTCAGTGGTGTATGACTGGGTACATTGGAGATGTGGTTTTGTTGTCCATGCTAGTGACGTGCGATTTCGACAACAGTTTGTTCATTTAAATGAGAATGACTCTTGAATTTTCGACAGCTCTGAATTGTATGTATAAAATATTAGAAATAAATGTTGATCATATTAACATTTAAAAAGAAACTAAGAAAAATAGTTTCTGAAACGGGGAACAATTTTTGCATTTTCACTCCCCTCTGCATGAAAATTACTTAAAGGCATAGAGAAAAATTTAAATGACAAAATGTTTATGCAACATTTAAAGTGCAGGCTTAAAGATTTAATGGCAGATAATTTAAAATTGCTCTTTGCTATACTGGAAATACATAACTACAGAATTAAGACTTAATGAAAACTGATTTGGGATTTACATTTAGTGTAATGGGACATTAATTATAACAGACTTTTGACGAAATTCAATATTTTTATGACATAAAGTAAGAGTGTCGTATCAGCGGTTACCATCGACAACCATGCTAGTCAATACTTCAGACTTCTGCGTGTAGAAGCCTAACTAATACATTATTACTATCGTTTGACTACTCTTCTGTGTATTGTTAATCTATCGTCAATTTTGTACATCTAAAATTAATTTGTCTCTGTAGTTTAGACGAAGTAGCAGTTCTTTGCTTGGTTGCGTTCGGTATTGCTCCATGGTATCCCGGTCTTAATGGATAAATGTACGATAGCGCTTAATTCAATTAATTACAAAACATCTCTCGTAACTTTAGTCTATAACGAAATGACAGACTGTAAATCTCTCTATATGTGTCTTAATGAACGTTCTATACTGTATATATGCGTGTATACAGAAGTTACATAATCGTAATAGTTCGTTGGTTGACGTAGGAGAATTTGTATCAGTTAAACAGCCTGTTATCATAGCAACATCTAAATGTTTTGCGTTTGACATTCAAGCTTCAAATTTAAGTGATTCTATCTCCGTCTATATATATACATGTATATATCATAACCATTTAGCTTATGATGCTACGAAGCTAGGACGATTAGTTGCTCAATATGAAACGCAGACCACTGCGGTAGCTCAGTTGCTAGAGTGCTCGCTCCGTAAGTGGGAGGTCGTGGATTCGAGCCCCGACCGGGTCTGACCCAAGACTTTAAAGTGGGTAGTGGCTGTTCTTTCGCCAAGCACTCGGCATTACGAAATGAAAGCCACGGTTCTTTCGGATGGGAACGTAAAATAAACGAGGTCCCGTGTCACGGTAGGCTTGGCACGCTAAAGAACCCTGCTGTATAATGCCATCAGCGCCATTTCTGCACCTTCGCCTTTAACTGGCGACGTCTCGATATAAGTGAAATATTTTTGACTGGGACGTTAAACACCATTACTCAACTCTACTCAATGAAATGCAGCTTGGTTTCCAGGTTCCATTATTTCATTTCACAATGCCGAGTAGAACTTGATCACTGATCTAACTACAGGGAACCAAAGTCGGTTGCCGAGTAGCCGAAAATTGGATACCTAGTGACCGACAAGCTGTCGAGATATAAATAGCGAGGTGTCGAAATGAGCTGCCGATTTGGCATTACTTCGTTACCTTAGTGGATGTTAAACTTTCAACAGATCTGTACTGTATATTGTAAGCTTATCATTTTTGTAAATGTTTCCCCGATTTAACAATACCTATTTTTTTTGGTTGACATGACACACTTGTATAATTTTGTCATAACGATCGTGTTACAGAATATATATACAATGCGTTGGCGGTTTTTAGATAATACATATGCCTTATGGTTCTATAACCTCTAATGATAATATTTGCGAAGCTAAAACTTTACAGTTTACAGTTTTTCATTTTCTTACATTTTAAAAGAACGAAAATAGCGACATTTTTAATTTATGGTACTTATGTAAGTAGTTCAAATTTAAAATTAAGTCTTTACTTTATTCCAATATATACAATATATTACTAATTCAAATAAACATAACCTCATAATTATTGAGAATTTCAAGATGATATTATTTGCAATTATTGCAACTAAAAGGTGTAAACTAAAACTATGACAAGGATCAAAGAGGAATTGATACCAAAACTAAATGAGCATCTTTAGAAGTTGTCTTAACATGCAACATGACAGTCTTCGGAAAATATTAAAATTAATTAATTAGTTAATTAACAGCTCTAGACGGACGTTTCGGAATACAATTACTAATCAGTAGTGCTTGGACCAAAATTGTGAAACCAAAATTCTTTAAAGTGGGTTGAAAAAATATCAAAAGAATCAAAACATATTTAACAAAATTTAGTTAAGATAATGCTTTGAATGAGGTGGTATACCTAAGTTTTAGAGGATTTTCAGATTTTAACTTTGGCATGAGACAGACTGTGCATTTGTGTAAAATGTGACTACAATCCTTGAATAAAAACGTAGGTTTAATAATTATAATGCTGCTTAAAAAATCAGATTTAAGTAAGTATGAATGCGGTTTAAATAGACTTCATTGACCGACTTTCTGGTATCATCATTAAGAGTTGACTAAATCTTTCAAAATATTATTAAAACTATGACACCAGACAAAAGGCTATTTGTAAACGTTGCTACAATCATTGAAAAAACGAGGGTTAAGTAATTATGAATGCGGTTTAAATAGACTTCATCGACCGACTTGATGTTCCTTACTTTCATGCTATATTTACTTTGTTTTCTTCCTTCTCCAATGCTGTACGTAATTCCTCCGTGACAATATGCACCAGGGAATCATATAAAGGTGTTTCATAATATCCTTTCACAGTTTAGCATTGCAATAAACTGAATGTAATTGATTTTAGCTTTTCCCTCTTTATCAACTAATTTTTCTAATTAATCAATAACTCATAGAACTTATGATTAAAATAACCCGACCATCTTGATTTAAAAGGTTATTGTGATAAGTGTATATAATATGCTTCCATGGCGACAGATTCATTTACTAACATGAAATCAACATGTAAAATGGTTATTAACAAAATAATGCTGGAAACCTTTTGCAATGTTATTATATGATACATGTATATATGGACGTTCAATAGTTCAATGTTTCATTCATGTTCAATGATTTGCTGGTTTAACTAACTAGACAGGCGATGCTTATCCTTCCTTAGCACCCGACCTCATTTCCTTGGTAAATTTTATTATTTTGCCAGTTTTTACTTTCTTGTAGGGAGTGTGTGATTTGAACATGGAATAGTATGGTTGTGTTCGTTTTACTACAAACAACATGTTCAAATGGTTTTTATCAGCATAATGTTAGAGAGACCAGACCATGATATTTTATAATAATATTTGCCACATTAGATATAGCTCTGTGTTCCTTTCACCCAATTTGGATTACACACATAAAAAATCGAACAAACGAAAGACGGCACTAACAAAACAGGGAACAAACGAAAGTAAACCACACGTATAAATAACCACAAGCATGAAAAAACAACATGAACAATGTCAGTTAAATCCACCGAAAAAGACATAAACATGTACAAAAAACCTAAAACAAACACAAACAAAAGCACCATGAAAAACATCTAGTCAACCCTGTCATCCAAATAAACAAACACAATTGGTCTTTATGGACAGGTGGCCTTTATATACAGGTTCAAACAATATGAATAAAGAACAATTGGGATACCGTTTTACTGGTCTTTATAGACAGATGGCCATTATATAGATGTGGCCTTAAAGGCAGGTTGGACTGTATATCAAAAGCAACATCACAAACAAAAACCACCGAAAAAGGACATTAAGATGTACAAAAAAACTTGATAAGAAACACCAAACCTATATGAGAAGCACCAACAAAAGCACCATCAAAAGATCTATATCACCACCAAAGAACAAATACACCTTAATCGGATGAACCAATACATAAACAACCCTAATTCGAACGAAAACACAGACACAAACCATCGACAAGGACGACTGTACCTAAGTAAGTAAGAAAGAAGGAATTTAAATCACTTTAACAATAAAACGTAGATACACATGGTAGAAATCAATTTAAAAAGCAATATAACCGCTTTTATGGATATAAAAATATCAATTTGAAGATAACATTGATGTGAGAAGAGGAAAACAATTTTCCATAATCATAATAAAATGCAAAAAAAAAAAAAAAAAAAAAAAAAAAAACGTGCATCACCGGATTATTCTTATCTCTGTTTGACGTTTCTTAAAAAAAAACAATTAAGCTCTTTAAGAACATTCCAATGGTAGGACTGAAAGCATACCACATCCCTACTAGTGACAACAATGAATATGCATAAATTATCAATGGTTATAGATAGTTTCATATGTCATTCATGAAACTGAGATGTAAATAAAAAAAAACAAACATACTAAACATGTCTAAATCACAATCCCATATCATAGTAAAACTTGCGAATCAGTGAACCTCTAGATGAGGCTATGTGTACCAAAAGGGTAGCCACAATACATTAATAAGATGTACTCTACCGTCTCACTTTCTTGGTGGCAGTTCATGTCTTTAACCTAACTTGTCAGTTTCAAAATCTTTATTTTGCTTCTAGTTTTTGTTTCTAACAGTGATCAGTATGTTTGTTTTGTTTTTATTTGATTTTACAATATATATTTTTTTTACTTTTGAATTTTTTTCTTGCATGACTTGACATTTCATCTTTAGAAAATACCAGCGACCACAAACAAGCATCAAAAATCATTACAAGTGAATGGCATGCTTACCCTTTGACGTCATAACAATTTCTATATAAATAACACTGAACCTGACAAAAAACAAACAATGGTAATTGTGAATGTTATACTCATAAACATGTTTACATTTTAGTCACGTAATGTCACCTTCGATCATTATTTCATATTTATTAGTATCTGACCCATAATTATACAAAAACTAAATACCAAGAGAGGTTTAAATGTAAGTTGTTTTGAACAAGACATTTTTGAAGCTTCAATCCATTACAGAAAAAGAAATACCATTGTAATTGCGCTCTCATACTTATCCATGTCCGAATCAAAATCCAGAAGCAAAGTCAAAACTTTGGAACCGAAAAGTTGGGTTAGACACGTGAACTTCCACCAAGGAAATGAGGCCGGGTGCTCTGGAAGGGTAAGCACCTCCTGTTTAGCTAGCTACATCCGTCACGTGTGAAATCAAAATTATGTGAAACGAACATGGGAACTATGAGACGTCAAATATTTTCAGAGCAATCGTTCACCATTTCGTTGGTATGTTTTGTATGGATTAAATATGCGTAAATAGACACATAGGCATGGTCTATTGATTGCAAAGTTAAATATTTCAAGAATACTAAAACTGAGTTTTGTTAAATTATTTCAAGTTCTAAAACGTTCAGCAAAACCAAAATCAGTAATGGTACAGGTAGTTAATAGAAATAAAAAACAAACATACTAATCCATGCCCGAAGCACAATCCAGAAGCAAACAAAAATTGGAACTGACAAGTTAGGCTAGAAACATAAACTTCCACAAGGGAAGTGAGGTCGGGTGCTCCAGAGGGGCAAGCACCTCCTGTTTAGCTAACTACAATCGCCACGTGTTTAATCGAATTCGGTGTAAATAGGAGCGGAAAAGAATAAATAACATAAATAAGAACATTTGTAAATTTGAAGAGAAATGCTTACATAAACTAACGACTCTTATGTTTGACATGAAGTTTTTATTTAGATAGATTTTTACAATATACAAAAACTTAAAATTTGCATTGTTTTCAAAATTGCACAGGAATCAAACTGAGCGGTAATCAAAAGCAAAGTATTGTTGTCTTATGAAAGTATTTTTCTATCATAGATGAAGACAATCATAAGATAACATTTTCTGAATTAGAAAAGCGTTTTTCGTTGATACTTAAATATGCTGCCTAATTCACAAAGCAGGAGGCGAAACTTATAGGTACAACAAAGTTTCTAGCACTAGGAGACACACGGTGATTCTGTGGACAAAAAACTGAAAATGGCGTAGTTGTTACAGTTCACGTTACTTTTTTAAGTTTTTATTTTATTTCTATAAGTTATTGGCGCCATACATGTTAAATGAAATTGCAAAAACATTGTAGTAAAACGATGACAGCGATTTGTATATCTTTTGCATTAAAAAACAAGAAAACGAGCCGTCAGAAGCACCTTACTAAACAAACCAAATATATTTTATATCTTATCTTCCGGAGCAGCCGGACTCATTTCCCATGTGGAAGTTCACGTGTATAACCTTATTTGTCAGTTTCAAAGTTTAAACTTTCCTTCTGAATTTTGAGATGGACATGCATTAGTTTGTTTTTGGTTTGTTTTTAATAAAAACACTGGAACGGCTGACGATCAATCGGATTCTTTAAAACATTCACATAATATATGTTGAAAATGAAAGCGAATTTGGTTTCAAAAACTGTCTTATAAAAAAGTTAATAAAATGAACAAAATATCCAAGACGATTATCAAAGAAATATCTCAAATTGATTCTGTAATGGACCCAATAAAATAAACATATACTCTAATAGCTAAAAGGAAAAGAAAACAACGGAATCCAGATATCAATAACAACTGCATTTATAGACTTTGGAAAGGCCCTTGACCATGTTTGTTCACGGCTTCTATAAGGCTTATAACATCTTATAAAGGGATCATTATACTCTTCTACTCGACGAAAGTTTCAACAACGATCTGTATAAAAACAACGTAAACAATTCCTTTGAGTTGAAGGCTATAATTGCAACATTGATTGTTAAAGCTGAACGCGGCTTTTGTTTACAAAAACAATTTTAACCTATAAAGCATGCATGTCTTTTCCTAGCGTCTTGTTTATTGAAGACTTACTTACAATTTTTAACTTTTCATTCCATATTTTTCCAAACGAACACATCAATTTTTTTATTTCAGTATCTTAAAAAGTTTGATCCGAGCACTATAGATACGGATTTATTTTATTCCGAAATGTCCGGTTACTGCTGCAAAATTAAAACGGGTTCAGTTATAATTTTAAAGTACTTGTGTTATAGATTCAGCGACGATCGATCGGTGTTGTTCGTAGATAATAATATATTTTCAAATTTGTTTTATTATTTATCTGCTCAAAATGTGACACTGGCAAGGAGAGCGTTAAGGTAAGGAAATTGTATAGGCAAACAACTTTGACCTGTCCGCCTGACATTTGATTTAAATATTCATCTCGGACGAAGTACACCAATGTATAGGGACCACAGGTGTTTATTTTGCCTACATAATGCGAACACTAATCATGTATCTTGAGTACATTACATATTAACCAGTCTTAATTTTACAGCACTAGACGGCCGTTTCAGAATAAAATAAATCAGTAAATTATGAATTCACTACTATTAACAGTGAATCCTACTACTGCCCATTTATTGGGTGGGTCCTTCTATAATTATGAATATTCCTAATGAAAGGTCAACGGACAGGTCAATGTTGTACACCTATACATGTGTGCATTAGTACGGACCTGTTGAATAGGTAGAAAGGATAAATAACAGGTGGTTGAAGACTACGAGAAAAACCTAACTACGGTATTGAATCAGTGCTAAACTTTCGACAGGCTTGTACTGTACCTCACGCAACTCGCAACTGTCGAAAACATATTATTCAGGTGCCAATTTTTAAATGTTTCATTTTACATCCATGCGTAGAGTAATATTCATCTCGCTCTTTCCAGCTAACACCTACACATTTGCTGGCAAAGTTCACAATAAAATTGTTTACTCTCCATTTTCTGCTTGAAGAATTATAAATCGATTTATCAAGCGAAAAAATCGACATTAATATAAATTTTATGTACTCGATCAATTAATACCTGGCTGTAAATCCGGAAAGGTGGCAAAGTTATGACAAGATGATAATTTCAGGCATAATTGACATTTCGAATTTTTGAACTCATTTCCGTCAAATAAATTTCACAAAACATTAATTTTGTGCTGCATTATTGCTTTATGGAGTTGATATTAACATTTCATTAGGTACTGGTTGTTTTAAAGTGAAATATAAAAAAGTGTAGACATCCAACTATGACTTAGAGAAATCAAGCATAATTCAATATATCTCACCATATCTTTAACAAAATGGCATACTTGGAAAACTAACATAAATGCTTAAATCAGTAAATGAAGCACTAGGTACTGTTCTGTATCTGTATCCATTCATATGCCAAAATACTTATTTTAATCATAGTAACCGATTCAGCATATAATCATTAAACTAGAAATACTAACTACGCTGGCCTAATGTAACAGACATTCATTTTGCGAACATGTTTAACTAAGATGTGGATTTTTATCCTTGTTGAGCCTCAACCTGAAACAGAATACTTGTTAGAACATAGGACAGCTTCACCTGCAACAATATTTGACTTTCCTGAAGAAGATAAAAGAAATCCAGCAGGTTAAACTGGATTGGCTGGGCTAGGCAGGGTCGCTACACCTGAAAGAAAGGTGAAGTTCGAAGTAAATGTTGCTTATATAGAAACAGATAACACAAACTTTTTGTAATATACAGAACTAGTTTTGCTCCAAAATATAACATTTCTTGCTTACCCTAAAATATAGGAATTTATAGGAATTTTACAGAAATATGGGAATTTTCATGAAAATATAAGAATTTATAGGAATGTCACAGAAATATAGGAATTTATAGGATACTTGACGCCCTGCAATTTTTATTACACATGTGGCGGATGTAGCTAGCTAATCATAAGGTGCTAACCTTTCAGGGGGGAAGGGAAAAGTATACGTTCGGTGTCTTGGGAACCCTTTCGGATCACCCGGCCTCGCTTCTCTGGAAGAATTTCACATGTTTAACTTACGTTGACATTTAAAAAAAATTAATTTGCTTTCAGATTTGTGATTTGGACATGGATTAGTTTGTTTAACTTTACTTTGAGATTGTGATTTGGACATGGATTGGTATGTTCGTTTTTGACTAACAATGTATGTGAATTAATCTCAAAGTAAAACCAATAATAGATGCCTATACTTCGAATAGTTGTGAGCAGACGACAACAGAAGATAAAATGATCGTGTTAAATGTTCATTTTACTTGTAATCATTAACTTCGATCACCTCATATACAGCGTGTTTTTATTAATCTTAGCCTTTCAGTAAGTGTCGTGTTTTATCAATAATAGCCTTCCTTCTATGGATTATCGAGCGGTTCTGTGAAAAGACATGCTATAAGGTAGCCTTTTATTACATACGGGACTTAACCAAACTATGATGAGTGATTTTAAGCTAAATTAAACACGGCTTTTCAATAAAATTGTATTATTCTTACATCAGTGTGAACAAACCATGCTAGTTCGTTATATTAAAAGCCACAAGAGACCTGGAAAGTGATTTATTTATTTTGAGCACATAAAAATTAGAATTGTGGTATACGGATTAAATCAGTCTTTTTACATATCGCCCAAGTGTACCTGCATAACGAAGGATATAGACCGTTCCTCGGTTTTGCATTTTGTTTCAGAAATAAAAGTGATTTGAATTGTAATTCTTTTGGGATGGAATAATATTAGCTTGTGGACAACTAATAATGAAGCACACTTTATTCAATTTGTGACCGGCTTATATTATTCACTCCACACATTTAAGACGAATGATTTTATTTCTCATATTTACGATTCAAGTCATTACTGTTTAACTTAGAAATTTATACTATGAAACAAGCTGCTTCCTTGGAAATAAATTGTTGACCAAGGAAAATGGTTAACCAAGGCTCTTGAAACCTTTAATGACCGTTAACACAAAACACATTATTTCTGATAAGTATGATGCCTCTATATCCAAAATGAATCTGGAAATATGGTTTGGTCCTTTGAGTATTTTTTCAACATTTGCAAAACATTTTGGATTTACAATTTTGGTCCAAACACTACAAATGAGGAATTATATTCCGGAATGAATGTCTAGTGCTAAAATTAAAACTCATATAATATGTAATATATCTGACCACCCATAGTTCCATGTCCCTTTTATTCTCAATTCTGATCGCACACGCGGGAGACGCCTCACTTCCCAGGTCAATTTAACCTAAATTGTCAGTTTCAGACCTTCAAATTTCCTTTGCGATTATAATTTGGACATGGTTTGGTATGTTCAATTTCGATTATAAAATCAGTGCAAGTTTTCATCAGTTTAACTACTTTGTGCCATGAAGGTGACTGAGTAATCATGTAGTGGTGGTGGAGTCATTGCTTTACGTCCCAGACAATAATAATTCAATTATATCTATGTGATCAGGTCTTTGAGGAAACCGGAGTTTCTAATAACTACCATCATTCAATTTGTCACGAAGGGATCTGCCCGCGAATCTTGACGATGAAAGGGCTTTGGCCCATAAACAGTCATAGACCACTCGGCTATAAAATTAATTGCTTGCAAATAAATTGTTGACACGGGGATATTGCAAGCCTAGGCTTATCAAGGCCGTCAGAAAGTTTTATGGCCGTCATCACAGTATTACTGATATGTTTGATTCTCTGTGTCCAGGATTGCCCTGGATATATTTGACGTCCCATAGTTCCATGTTCATTTCGCGTAATTTTGATCACACAAGTGGCGGGTGTAGCTAGCTAAAGAGGAGGTGCTTTCCCTCCCGGAGCATTCGGCCTCACTTCCCTGGTAGAAGTTAACGCGTTTAACTTAACTTGTCAGTTCCAAAATTTAATACTTTGCTTCTGAATTGTGAATCGGACATGGATAATATGTTTGTTTTTGACTATATAATGAGACCCTTTTGTCATGAAGGCGAAAAATAAAACCGTCATTTTACTTCAGGGTCTAGTTGTTCAAAGTTCCGTAAAATAAATGGTTTGTGAAAATTATTTATTCGATATAAAACATTTTAATTTAATTGCTTCTATATTTGAATATAACAACTGCGTGCATCTACTTTTAAACAAGCATTACAAACATTAAGAAATATTTACTTAAACATAAAATTTTGGCTAACCAACTAGTTAAGGTTTTACTTTGCTTTTGCGTTGTGATTCGGACATGGATTAGTATGATTGTTTTTTATTAAGCTAACGATGCTTTAAACAACTGGGAGCAGATGATATAATAAATATTGTGACTTCATTTTTTCTTTCTCTGAACGTGTTCTGTTGGTCATTTTTTCCAAAGTGAATTGAATAATATTTGTGAACAGAGAAAAATAACTTTTGTCAGTTTAAAAAATAAAGGCAATCATTTCTCTGGTAAACATTTTACATAATTCAACTGTCATATATTGACAAATAATAACAAATTGATTTACTTTTTTCTGATCCGATAACATCTTCTAGGAGAATAGAATTTAAATAACTGGCTACCGGTACGAAATATGGGGCCAATTTTGTATCTGTCGCTGGCTTATGCCAAACTTATATACAATATATCTTCTTATGCTGCAGTAAACAAAATTGTTCGCAATTTATTTCTACCGTATTCGTATTGAGAGTTGATGTCTAAAAATATATCCATATATCCTGAGATGAGAATACTCCATGTAGAATCCGCAGTTTACGTATGGAGAATTGATGTCTTAAACTTTATCCATATATTCTGTGATGAGAACATTCCCTGTAGAATCTCCGGTATATGTATGGGGAGTTGAAGTCCTATACTATGTCCATATATCAGGAAATGAATGAGTTCAGTCCCTGTATAATCCAAGAGTAGTCAAAGTAATAAAACATACAGTCGTCACTTTATTTGTAAGCAGTTTGTCTTGTTGACTTATGTTCTCGTTTTGGGAACAGGATCTTTAACAGCGTTTGACTATGAAACGAATACTCCATAACCAGGAGAAACAGGTACTAGTATGCTGATGCATAGAAAATTAAAATTGATAATATCGAGGTAGAGTAATTTAACTTATCAATTCTATGTCTTTATTTAACACAAAATTAATACTAAATATTATACAGTCAAACCTGTCTGTAGTGGTCAGCTGCTGGAACAGGCCAAAGTGGCACTATAGATAGATGACCTATATAGACAGGTGACCACTTTTGACAGGTTTTTCATTGTTAAGTGTTATTACCCGTTGTATCAAGTAAAATTACATGTATGTCATATGTTCGGAAAGATTAGCCAATGTCAGTTGGTGAATTACAGTCTCTGCTAAATTTATAATCCAAGTACTCAATGACTCGGACATAGGTTATCTATCCAAAAAGCAAACCAATGATCAAAATATGCCCATTGAAAGTTTCCATTGAACATAGCTTTGCACTTGAATACATTGAAATTTCCATAGTGGCATCAATGAACATCAAACTGGAGACGGACATTTTGGTTTACATTATTTTAGTTACAGATGTGGTTAATCTAACATTTATATGATTCATTTGTATTTATGTGATTGTTTCAAAGCGTTGTTTTGTTAAAAGGATAATATTTCAGAGAATTAAATGTTCTTTCATATTCCCGATATCATTCCGATTAAGAGTTACCATAAAAAACGTTTTGCAGGTGCAGCAAACAAATCAAAGTAATCAAAATATTCAAATTCCTAAATGATTGAAGTTTTCGCTATCATTAAATGACAAATATTCCAAAAGCAATCATTTAAAATGATAACTTTTTGAGCGAATGATTCGTGTCAAATTAGCTTTGAGACATTAATCTTCCGAGTTTCAATTCCATCTTGAAATAAAAACGAAAACATGAAAATTAAAATTCGAGTAATCAGAGAAATAATAATTTTTTTTAAAGAGTTTGATGTCATGGCAATTATGTGTACACAAGATTACTGACAGAGGATCATAATATAAGTTCTAAATCATGTCGTTCGTGGATATATCTTATATACAGCCATATTTATTTCTGTCCTCATTACAATTGAAGATGACAAAAAAGAGAAAATCGTTGTAACATTATACTACAATCGCGTTTATGTATTTCTTCTTCTTTCGTTTGCTACAATAAATCTTGGACATTAATACTAACAGCGCATTTTATCTCAAGAGGACTTGATATCTAGCTCTAAAGTATATTTCTAAAATGATGAGACTAAGATTATTCTTAACATTTGTCATCTTTTTCCTTTTTTGTAGCTGATATATAGAAGAATAGACGCTTTACTAGATTTCCAAGATTCTCATTTAATTTTCTATTCTTAAGTGTGTGTGTGTGTGTGTGTTAAGCTACATATTTTCTAACATTTAACATTTTAATGGCCGTCATCACAATATTTTACATACGTTTGATGTCTCTGTGTCGAGGATTGCCCTATATATATATTTGACATCCCATAGTTCCATGTTCCTTTCACTGAATTTTGATTACACAGGTGACGACAGTAGCTGATGAAACGGAAGTTGCTAAGCCTTCCGGAGCACCCGGCCTCAATTCCCTGGCGGAAATTGACGTGCTTTACCTAATTTTTAAGTTTCAAAGTTTTTACTTTGTTTCTGGATTGTGATTCGGACATGGATTTGTATGACTGTTTCTAATTTAACACAAATTTTTCAGAGTTCAAAATATTATGCTAATAAACACTGTATTTAAAATGCATATATCAAAAGCAAACATACTAATCCATGTCCGAATTACAATCCAGAAGCAAAGTAAAAACTTTTGAACTGACAAGTTAGGCTAGACACGTGAACCTCCACCAGAGAAGTGAGACCGGTTGCTCCGGAGGGGTAAGCACCTCCTGTTTAGCTAGCTACACCCATCACGTGTGTAATCAAAATTTTGTGAAAGGAACATGGAACTATGAGACGTCAAATATATCTAGGGCAATCCTGAACACAAGAGACATCAGACTTAAATACAATACTGTGATTACGGCCATAAAACTTTTTGAGGGCCTTGATAAGCCTAGGCTTACAATATAATAACACGTATCTGGCAATATATCACTGTTATATATACAAAACAACACATGCAACAGCAAAAACGTAAATTAACAGATAAATTACAAAATTCAAATCCCCATTTTCCTTTTAACTGGATTCTCAATCCAATCTCAATTAAAATTTAAACAAATTTGATTTGAACAAATGCAATGCTCTACTATTCTAACAAACATTTCTATTCTTAATTACTAAAAATGGTTGTCATGACAACTTCAAATATGCTTTATGAACGACTACTAATGAGCAAGTATTTTAATATAAGTTTGTTCCATGTGTGGTTTTATTTCAATTATATTAGACATCACATGGAAATGTAAAGGCATTCAGTATCCGACAGGTTTCGATATTTCTTATTTTAATTAGCTGGGTTATAACAATGGATGTCGCTGAATAAAACTTGAAAATAATATCCCCAGGTGTTTTAAATATAGCTACAATAGACAAAACAACAAATGACAACCTACACTAAAACAGGCGATATTAAAACAACACAAAAGACACATGCAGATACCCTCGCCTACTGTAAAACGTTTGGGGATAAGGAAAGAGTATTTAATTTTCGCCAAATTATGAAACCGATTTCAGTTTGCAACGAAATTCATTAAAATATTTTTTTTATTTATTTCCAATTGATTCTAATGTGATGTCATAACAATTTCTTTACAACACATGGTGATTAATTTTAAAAATAACTTTAGACATTGGATTTGATACTATCAATCAAAATGGAACCAAAGTCATTAAATAACGTTGTCACAGCCAAGATAACAGAAAATCACTTTGACTATTTAACCATTCAGAACAACTGAAAATAATAAAGATTATTTTGTCTTAGACTATTTTAACAAATCAGAATAAAGCGAAATTGAACATAATGAAATCAAAAACAATGTCCAAATCACAACCAGAAGCAAAGTAAAAGCTGATAAATAAGGTTCAACACGTGAACTTCCACTAGGGAGTAAGGCCGGGTGCTCCGGAAGGGTAAACACCTCCTGTTTAGATAGCTACACCCGCCATGTATGTAATCACAACTGAAAATGAAAGAATATTGAACTATGAGACGTCAAATATATATTTAGAGCAATCCTTGGCACAGAGACTTTATACTTATCAACAATATTGTGATGATGGCCATAAAATTCTGAAAGACTGAAAGGTTAAAATAGCTAAAGTAATTTGTATTATCTTGAGATGTTCGTTTAGCTCCGTTGTTATTGGTTAAAATAGTAACTAGTCAAAATACTTCTTTATAATTGTGTTGGCTCAGTTGAGATTGGTTAAAATAGCCAAAGTATTTTGACTACAGTAAAACCTTGATTCATCGCCACCATTTGTTCAATCAAATTTTGGCGTTATAAAGGGGTTTGGCGATAAATCGGGGGAGGCCGATAAAGAAAAACATAAACAAAATGGATTTTGGGACTTCAAAATAGTGTTGCGTTAAGCGAGGTGGCAAAGTTATCGAGGGGCATTATAACAAGGTTTTACTGTATTTTAACCAATAAAAACAGAGCTAACAAGACATATTGACATCAATCAGACCAGAGCTTACAACAGTACAATCTTACAATAACATAGATAACTTTGACTTGTTTACACTGAGGTACTTCAAAGACATTGTCTTACATCTACCGTAATCCTGTAAATTAGAGGTTTACTTCTTATTATTGTCTTACGGTCTACAATCATAATCCGATAGGAATCAGTCTATATCAACCAGTTGACAGTAACCATGGATTTTTGTAAGCAAATCAGACAAAACCGGTAGTTGAATTTGATTTTCGGAAGTAACAGTTGTCATTACGTCTCCCATAGTCATTAATCATGATGAGTTCCGAATGATTTATAGAATATGTGTTTTAAGTTATCTACTTGTATTTAGACTTTATCATTAATTATATAAACTCTAGTTCTCCTCGATATATTCTTAAAAACTGGTCTATATTCCATAATATATTCCCAATAGA
Source organism: Anadara kagoshimensis (assembly GCA_021292105.1). Classification (NCBI taxonomy): domain Eukaryota; kingdom Metazoa; phylum Mollusca; class Bivalvia; order Arcoida; family Arcidae; genus Anadara; species Anadara kagoshimensis. The sequence goes on from CM037859.1 coordinate 5,976,990, forward strand.
TTAGATTCTACATGAGTAATGTCCTCATTGTTATTATTACATACGATGAAAAAATACGATATAATTATGATGCTAATGAAAAGCTACATTTGAAACTGTATGACAAACGTGGTCACTTCAATGCTTCTATTGTCAAATTTTCTTTTCTATGCAGCTGTATTCCTGCTTCTCCTGCATGTGGCGTATTTGTTTAAAAATTAATACGCTATGGTATAGCTTGTTTTCACTAAGAGAACTTTATACAACGGAGAAAACTGCTTACAAAGAAATAGTTGACCCAGGGATATTGCAAGCCAAAGCTTATCAGGGCACTCAAAATGTTTTATGGCCGTCATCACAGAATTGTTGATAAGCTTTATATATTTGACGTCACATAGTTTCATGCGCCTTTCACTCTTAATTTTCATTATTCACATGGCGGGTGACGCTAGCTAAACAGGGGGTGCTTACCCTTCCGGAGCAACCGGTCTCACTTCCCTGGTAGAAGTTCACGTGTTTTACCAAATTTGCCAGATTTAAAGTTTTCACATGTTCTGGATTGTGGTTCGGACATGGATTTGTATATTTGTTTTTGATATACCTTCTTTTTGATAGCATATAAATATATCTATATAGGTTTTTGCTGTTACTTAATACTTTCAATTTTACTTATTAATGTTGGTATAGTTTGAACACGGCATGTGGAAATTAAAAGATTTTACATATAATATAACAATCAAAAACAAACATACTAATCCATTTCCGAATCACAATCCAGAAGCAAAGTAAAAACGTTGGAACTGACAAGTTAGGTTAGACACGTGAACTTCTACCAGGGAAATGAGACCGGGTGCTCCGTTAGGGTAAACACCTCCTGTTTAGCTAGCTACACCCGCCACGTGTGTAATCAAAATTGTGTGAAAGGAACATGGAACTATGAGACGTCAAATATATCCAAGGCAATACACAAGTTAGATAATCTAATGAAAGCACTACTCAAGCGCATAACTCGATATTTCTTGATAAAATTCCATTTCTGTTTAATGCAGAATTTTAATGTAAAAGTCTAGTCGTAATAACGTGGTAAATGTCACTAGATGCCAATGCTTAATCAATTTTGAATGCATTCCATGTCAGCTCCGTAATGCTTTATCGATAAAGTACAAAAATGACAATTCCTAAAAAACATTGGTAAGCTTAAGGATCGTCTAGTGCTGCAAAATAAAAACAGTTTTAGTGATAATTACAATCCGGTATTTACAGTCCAACCTGCTTTAAAGAATACCTCTATATAATGGCAACCTGCTTATAAAGGCCAGTAAAATTGTATCCCAATTGAACCTGTATATAAAGGCCACCTGCCCATAAAGGCCACTTGTATTGATTCCCGTGGGTGGCCCTTATAGGCAGGTTTCACTGTATGTGGTGGACTGAGCATTCCCGACAATATCGTAACAGTGGGATGCAGTAGTGATAGTGTCAGATATTCCTTAAAAACATAGATATACTCCCTCATGCAAAGTATTTTATATTTTGGCCATTTGATTACTATTTTAACATGTTGGAAAAATAATTTTGGTTTCATAATTTTGGTCCAATAACTACTGATGAAGAATTGTATTCCAAAACGGCCGTCTAGAGATGTAACAGTAAAACTGGTATATGTAATATACGTTATTCAACATCATTATCTGTTTCTTAATTTTAAAAATTCCTTAAAACTGTTTAAGCGATCAAAGTATTGTCTTGGGTGGATTTGATAAAATATATTTTGGTCTTTCAATTTGTCATATTTCGGCATTTTCCGAAACGGTCGTCTAGTACACAGGGGCCAGTTTCATAATAAAATTTAAAAATACCCATAAGTATATAAAAAAGAGTTAAGGGAAACAACGAATCAGATAGAGGAAAGTCGGTTCGTGTTGGAACGAAATAGGATATAACAGCTTGTAGATTTAGAAGTGAGTACCGGTTACCTTTGAAATTTATTGCTTTTTATTTAGTTCTTCGATCCACATCAGCATTTGTGGTTGACACGGACGCTGATAGTGAAAAACATGATCGTAATGCAAATGTTAAGCTACTTTTACATGGATGGGCTTAGCTACATCGGGCAAAATTACAACATTTTTCTGTGTTTTCCGTGTGAACATTTTATTAAAATTAATTTCAAGGTATGTCCAAATATTTAATGTCAATTTAAAGAATATTTATCTGGGAACAAAATGACACCAAGATCACGATGATCGGACACAATTTAAAAAAGTAATGTAGAATTTTGTCTGAGCACCTACAAGTCAAAGATCTGATTCGTTGTTCCCCTTTATTCTTTTTTATATACTTATGGGTATTTTTTAAATTTTTTATGAAACTGGCCCCTGTGGTCTAGTACTGCAAAAAAAAGGTTTAGAAATACTTAAAACAGTATAATATTGCCACAATTTTGGTTAAAACACTGCTTATTTGTTTTTTTTTTTTCGAAACAGTAATTACAGCAGGTTTACACAAGCAGAAAAGTCACCTTTGATAATTATAAAAGAAGTTACCAGCATATTCCTAGGATGATTAATGTATCTTCACTTACGATATTTTCCTTTGCTTCTGGATTGTGATTCAGACATAGATTAGTTTGTTTGTTTCTGATTACAACGATTTGTAAATACAAAGCAAATCTATTTCTTTAGAGCCTAACTTTGCGCAACTTGCGAACGAAATTTTGATTGAAACAACCTAAAACACGCTATCTGTTCACTCTTATCTTTTACCTAACTCTGTCAGAGCACCCGGCCTCACTTCCCTGGTGGAAGTTCACGTGTTTAAGTTCATTTGCTTTGAGATTTTGCTTGGACATGTTTGATTTAAATAACTTTGTTTTCTCTATTTTTTCGCAATAGAATTTTTGCTAGTTCACAATGTTGTATTTACTAATTCCTAGTAAATCGATCAACGGATATACCTACACTGACTGTGTCGATGACGATTGAGATTCCAAACACATCTCATTAAATGACATTCATCCATTTGATATATCAATTATCAAATAATACAATTACAATTAAGAGAAATTTCTTTTTCTTAATTTATCTAAATTCAATTAGAACAAAAGCATAGCCGGATACCCCGTTAATATTTCATTTAGTCCGTTTGAGACTTTTGTTTGCATGTACAATGTATATAACACAGTTTTGTCAGAAGTTTAACACTTAACGTACCAAATAGGCAGGAAATATACCACTGCGGTAGCTCAGTTGGTAGAGTGCTCGCTCCGTAAGTGGGAGGTCGTGGGTTCGAACCCCGACCGGGTCTGACCCAAGACTTAAAAGTGGGTAGTGACTGTTCTTTCGCCAAGCACTCGGCATTACGAAATGAAAGTCACGGTTCTTTCGGATGGGAACTTAAAATAAACGAGGTCCCGTGTCTTGGTAGGCTTGGCACGATAAAGAACCCTGCTGTATAATGCCATCAGCGCAACACACAGGCAAAATTTCTGCACCTTCGCCTATAGCTGGCGACGTCTCGATATAAGTGAAATATTCTTGACTGGGACGTTAAACACCATTACTCAACTCAACTCAACTCGACCCTTTGCAAGAAGTGGATTAGTAGTTTATAGATATCTGGATTGTATCTTTTGGTTGATTTTCTGGAAATAGTTATCCATATCTAGGTTATTCGATCGACAGTCAAACTTTACTAAGTAAACCACTGCGGTAGCTCAGTTGGTAGAGTACTCGCGACGTAAATGGGAGGTTGTGGGTTCGAACCCAGACTGCGTCTGACCCGAGACGTCAAAGTGGGTAGTGGCTGTTCTTTAGCAAAGCACTCGGTATTATTAAATGAACGGTACTGTTCTTTCGAATTGGAACTTAAAATTATCGAGGTCCAATGTCACGGCAGTTGTGACTCGATAAAGGATCTGCTGTATAATGCCATCAGCGCAACGCACAAGCAAAAACACAATAACTCAACTCAACTCGTTAATTAGTATTAAACTGTTGACAGGCCTGCCTATACTGTATCTCTTATCTGCTTTTCTATATCTTGGCTATTCAATCCACAGTCGAACTTCGTATCTCGTTTCGTTACCTAAGTATTAAACTTTCGACTGGTCTGTACTGGACATGTAAATTATATATGAAAATCTAATCTAGAAATTATCTGGATTGATCGATAAAATAATAATGACATAAACTTCTATATATCTGTCATTACCTTATTAAATCCCCTTAATGGGTACAGGAGCGAAGTGATATCTAATATAGCAACGTATTCTTTGTCTCTTTTATAGGAAAAGTTCACGACAGACCTGCCTAACATCTAAAGAATCCATATTCCTTTCATCCTAATTTTTTGCCTACACACTTTGTCTCATTTATAGGAAAAGTTCACTACAGATCTGTTTAAAATCTAAAGGATCCATTCATTTCACCCTTATTTTTGCCTACAGACGTGGCGGGTGTAGCTAGCTAAACAGGAGGTGCTTACCTGACCTTACTTCCCTGGTTGAAGTTTATGTGTGAAACCAAAAACAAACATACTAATCAAATTCTAAATCGCAATACAGAAGCAAAGTAAAAACTTTGAAACTGCCAAGTTAGGTTAAACACGTGAACTTTCGCCAGGAAAGTAAGGCAGGGTGTTCCGGAAGGGTAAACACCTCTTTATCTAGCTACACCCGTAACGTGTGTAACATTCATATCTTATTTGCCACTTTCAAAGTTTTTAGTTTGCTTTGGGATTTTGATTTGGACATGCACTAGAATGTTTATTTTTGATTAAGAATAAGCCATCGAAACGGGAGTAGCTGTCGAGTGGCCAAGAATTGGTTAGCTTGTTGTCGAAAAGCTGTAGAGACATAGATAGATAGCAACTGCCGAAATATAGATAACGAGGGGCCTATTTGAGCTGTCGAATAATTATTAATTCGTTATGTTAGTGTTAAACTTTCGAAATGTCAGTAATTTATCTTCCAAATGACTTTTTTCCTATCAAGAACTTATTTTGCAACAAATTAGTATTAAGTGTAAGAACTATTCCTGGTTTCCAGAAGTGGAATTATATTCATTAAAGGTCAATTTTCTGTATAAGGTCTTGCTTAATAATTTGTACAACAAAGACCTGTCTATAGTTTAACACTTACCTAACGAAATAAGTAGACGATGATCGGCCTTTATGATTTGCAAACGGCTGGAACTTTCCCAAGAGAAAGATAGCATCTACCGCAAAGCTGTCAAGATTTTACTAAAAGGTTATACTTTTAATACTAATTTTATTCGTACAAATTAAAATTAAGTATATGAACAACATTACAGACACTACATTACATGTACTTTCAAAAATTGTCAAAGGCTGGGAGTAGGGGGTGAACACATTCTGATACATTCTAATTATATTAATTTAATTTTTTTTTAATTTTTAATTGTTTATTTTTTACATTAAATTAAAGGTAAGTTGTAGGCAAAAATACAGGTAAAGCACCCTTTCAATGCTCTTTAATCCCCATCTCTAGTGAAATGTTGTTTTATGTTGTAAGCGTTCGGGGGACACACTGTGGAGATATAGCTAACGAGGAACAGAGGTCGATGTTCAACACTTATGTGTTAGATCAGTAACTGTCGACAGGTCTGTACAGTATATTACTGTATAATTTGTATATCACTGGATTAATGTCTAACCCAATTATATATCTATAAATTATCTATAAACCTATCATAATAACTATCTATACACCGCACACATATACTCTTAATAGTGTTTTCCTTATTGATGGGTTCTTGCTGATCATATCAACGCTGAGTAATTTTTAGCCGGGAGTTGTTCCGTTAATATGTATATTTTTGGAATTTTGGAACGGAAAAACACATTTGGACCAAATGATTATGACCATGATAAAGTAAAGAAAATTGAAAAAATATTCATCATTTAATAAATATAAGTTTATCAGGGCCCTCAAAAACATGTTATGGCCATCATCACTGTTGTCACAGGAAAATTGCATACCTAGGGTTTTAAAGGTTCTCCAAACGTTTTATGGTTGCCATCATAATATCGTTGATAAGTGTGACATTTCTGTATACAAAAATATCCTGGATTTATTTTACGTTCCATAGTTCCATGTTCCTTTCGTTTTTAATTTTATTCACACGTTAGGCGGGTAAACCCCTAACCCTTCCGGTGCACCCGTACTCGCTTGTCCGGTGTAAGTTTGAAATGCGAGTATTTAACGTAATTTCCATACAGTTCTCAAAGTTGTAATTTGCATTAGGAAAAAAGTGTTGCGGAAACGTATGTTGGATTGACTCGAGGGTTAAAAAACATACTCTCCACAACCTCTTTTCGTCGGGTATAATGCTTTTGATACATAAATGTTGAGAGTTACTGAACGAAATACGCTGGTAAATTCAAGTGAAAGTACTGTAATAACACTTAATAAAGTCCAAAAATTGAAGTTTTATACAAGAAGTGGTTTTTTTATAACAAAATATAATTACGACTGTATTTGACTTCTCGTCAAAAGCTTCAATCTTTGGATTTTTTAGTGTCGAAATTGTCACTGCCTTATTAATTCCAAAATTGAGGTTCCATACAAGAAGCCATTTTGGTATTACAAAGTATAGTTATTCTCAAATTTGAACGACTGTATTGGACTTCTCGTCCTCATTCGTTGATCTTCATTTGGTGTCGAAATTGTCACTGCCTAATGAAGTCCGGAATTCATAAGGTGCAGTTATTTAGACTCCTAATGAAGTCTGGACTTTATGGACTTCATTAGGCGTTCAGACTTTATTAGGAGTTGCTACACAGGACAATAAGGAAATATAAACGCCTTTAAATTAAACACAGCGAGAAGTACGATCTAATACGATTTTATTTTCTATTCTTGTACATAATTATCTTCAGCACCAGACAAAACATTATCAAATACCGTGATAAGGTTAAAGAAACATTTTCAAAAGCAAACATTTAAATCCAGTTCATGTAGGCTGAGTAGATATACAGTATAGACATGTCGAAATTTTAACACTAAGCTAACAAATAAGTACTGAATTGGCGCCTTATCCCGCACCCTTGTTCGCTACATTGTATATTGACAGCGACAGCTTCTATCTCTATTTTTCGGCGGTTGTTTTACCACTAGCTATCATTTCGTAGCCGAGTTTCTACTCCTTTTGTTAGCTCAGTGTTAAAATTTTGACATACCTGTATTGTATATCATGTACGCAGAACAAGGAAGTCGTACAAAACCAGTTATATATATTGTAAAATAATGGAGGAATCAAATTATTTTTATTATGACAGAAACATCTTTTTCTCAAATTCAAAAAAATAAGGTCATTGTACGTGGGCACGTAAATTGAATGTAATGAAAACTGAAAACTGATTTGACAGCCTAGGATTCATTTCAACTTATAATTAAGAATTAATATAAAGATAGTGGTCATTCACTTATTGATTCAGTTTTATATCAAACCATTTTTACTTTAATTTAGTTCACAAAAAGGCAATGATTTAAAACAGAATCAACCGGGAAACAAAATGAATACTTAGAACAGCAAACATCTCTTTATAATGAACCCCGATAATTATGGCACTTTGTCTACATGACAGACTTGTCGAAACGGTAAAACAATAAGCTAACGGTTTTGAATACCCTCCCCTGCCGGGTCTGACACAAGACTTGAAAGTGGGCAGTGACTGTTCTTTCGCCAAGCACTAGGCATAACGAATAAAAAGTCACGGTTCTTTCGGTTGGGAACTTAAAATGATCGAGGTCCCGTGTCACGGTGGGCTTTGCACGATAAAGAACCCTGTTGTATTATGCCATCAGCGCAACGCACAGGCAAAATTTCTACACCGTCGCTGTCGACGTTTCGATATAAGTAATTAAATGATGCAACGAGAAAAAAATTGTAAATTGTGGCCACAATCTCTTTGGGAATTTAGTAATAATGAACATTGTTCAATACATGAAGCTTCTGTCTCCATTATCATGTTTTATTTTCTGCCTCTCTCATTGATGAGTGTCATGGTTTAAGTAGCCCGAGGCAACACAACTTTAATACATTATTAGTTAACGAGGATGAGTTAGTAGATGAACTAAAAAGTATGATTCAAAATTCTCCATAACCACAATTAGTAATGAAGCTGACGTACAAATAATAAATACAAACTTTTAGCTTAATTAACCATGATTAAATTTCATTTGAAAGATCCAGAAGTGGAGTTGAGTGCAGTGGCGTAATGGAGTTTTACGCCCAAGTCAAGATTCTTTCATTACAGAAGTTGAGTGTCATCCCAGAAGCTGAGTGTCAATCCAGAAGTTGGGTGTAATGGTGTAAAATATTAGTATTCCCCCCAAAAAGATGCTTTCTATCCAGAAGTTGAGTGGTGTGGAGTTGCACACCCAAATTCTTTAGTTCGAAAATAGTGGAAGAGACCACAGTTTAAAGAGAAAATCACCGAATGGAAGAGACCACAACTTAATAAAAAAAAACACCGAATGAAAGAGACCACAACTTAAAAAGAAAACCACCGAATGAAAGAGACCACAGCTCAAAGATAAAACCACCATATGGAAGAGACCACAACTTAAAAAGAAAACCACCGAATGAAAGAGACCACAGCTGAAAGATAAAACCACCATATGGAAGAGACCACAACTTAAAAAGAAAACCACCGAATGAAAGAGACCACAGCTCAAAGATAAAACCACCGAATGGAAGAGACCACAACTTAAAAAGAAAACCACCGAATGAAAGAGACCATAACTTATAAAGAAAACCACCGAATGAAAGAGACCACAACCTAAAAAGAAAACCCCCGAATGAAAGAGACCACAACTTAATAAAAAAACCACCGAATGAAAGAGACCACAACTTAAAAAGAAAACCACCGAATGAAAGAGACCACAGCTCAAAGATAAAACCACCATATGGAAGAGACCACAACTTAAAAGAAAACCACCGAATGAAAGAGACCACAGCTCAAAGATAAAACCACCGAATGGAAGAGACCACAACTTAAAAAGAAAACCACCGAATGAAAGAGACCACAACTTAAAAAGAAAACCACCGAATGAAAGAGACCACAACTTAATAAAAAAACACCGAATGAAAGAGACCACAACTTAAAAAGAAAACCACCGAATGAAAGAGACCACAACTCAAAGATAAAACCACCGAATGGAAGAGACCACAACTCAAAGATAAAACCACCGAACTTGGACGCAAAGGCAAATGTTTCGCACTAAGCTAATGTCCCGAGGTACTATGGTTCGTAAGCACACACCATAGACAGCTCGGTCATAGAGGTCTCAGAAGTATCAAGGGCAAATCAGAATACACAAAAATAATTTTAAACCAAAATAAAATACAAATGTTCATTAATACTGATATAAGTAGCTTAAAAACATTGGGCAGATACTGGAAATAATTATTAAATGATGTCAAGAATATGACATATATTTAACATTTTCCCACCTCATGAATATTTTACCAATGCTACATAAAAGTACCATCGACAAGTATTTGTGTCACGTTTGAAATATTCATGGGGCAGTGCTTAATACTCTCTTTGTTTTGTGATATCGAACATTTATGATATATATCTAAACAAACATACCACTACGATAGCTTAGTTGGTGCTCGCTTCATATGCGAAAGGTCGTGGGTTTCGAATCGATCAGGTCTGAACAATACTTGAAAATAGGTACTGACTGTTCTTTCGCCAATTACTTGGTATTTAGAAATAAACGTCAAGGAGCCCTTCGGAAGACACAAAAAACCGATGTCCCATACCACTGCAGGCGTGGCACAATAAGAAACCCTACCTGTACATTGCCCTGGTCAAACTCCAAAGGTCAAAATTTCTGCCACTTCAACTATGGCTGGTGATGTCTCGATTTAAGTGAAATATTCTTGACTGGGGCGTAAAATCTCCCATTCACAATTCTCCATAACCATGTTTAACGTCGTTCAAGTCAAAAATATGTCACCAGCTATATGCAAAGGTGCAGAAATTTTGTCTGTGCAATGCACTGATGGTATTATACAACAAGCCTACTGTGTCACGAGACCTCCTTTATTTTAAATTCCCATTCAAAGGAACCGTGGCTTTCATTTTTATACTGCCGAGTACTTGGCAATAGACCAATCGCTACCCACTTTCACGTCTTTTGTCAGACCCAACCGGGGTTCTTACCCGACGACCTTCCGACCTCTACCAACTAAGCTAGCGCAATGGTACAATATAAGAAATGGGGTTCTATTGTAATCAGTTTAGTCTCTAACCCTATTTGGTCACGAACAAAAACTTGAAGGTAAAACATAGTTCTATTCTTATATTTGTAATACCATCCAAATTATATTTCAATTTGTGATTGAATTTGTATTTTAATTTGGAAGCACTCAAAAATTTAAACAAAGGAGTTGGTGGAAATATACGTGTGGTCAAATACATTTACATGCCAAAAACATCATTTGCTTCACAAATCAAGCTAATAAGGTCATACGTTTTTCTTTGTTACGCTTCCGCTAGCGGGTAGGTTTTGGGACTTCAAACGTGAAAAAAACCAAATTCTTTTATCGAATTTATTCTGTTGTTGTTTCTTTTTTTTGGAAAATATTAATCATTGTTAGGTTTAATTTATTCTACATTATTGTTTTTTTCTTATTAAAATAACAGTTAATTTTGCCAAGTTTTATTCTTTGTTACAATTATTAATGCTGTATACCCATTTTTGGATTGTTTATTAGATGCTAAATTCCATATTTTTTATCTTAAGAAGTTCGATTTTATTTTTTCTTTATAGTTTTGCTTTGTCTGATAGGTAGGTATGGTGGACGCTTAACAAAACCTAGTAGGGTATAATCTAGAAAGCAAAAAAATAGAGTTACAAAATCAACAACTGATGCAGAGAATCACCTTCAGCACAGGCCTGTCGATATTTAATATCATAATGCCATTTTAAGTTTTTACTTTGCTTCTGGATTGTGATTCCTACGTACATGGATTAGTATGTTAGATTTTGATTATAATAATATCTCGGTGTACTGTCAGAATAATGAGAAATATCCACATAAATACCACGATACAATTATCAAATTTAATTAAGTGAATATTGTAAAGAGATCTTCTCTTTATTAAGTTATAGATCCTATAATAATCAGCTATATGTAATGATATCGCTGTTAATGTGATTATATAGATCTCAGTTCAATACTTCATAACTATATAAATTAATATTATACAAGATCTAATACGATGCTGATCACGACACTCCATATATATAGGCAAACAACAATGACCTGTCCTTTTGACCTTTTAACTTATATATTTATCATGGATCAGTTTATTTATGTTTAGGGAACTCAGGTGTTAATTTCAAGTACTACATCATGAATGATACTCGCTTTATAGAGTAGGCACGTGTTATAAACTTGAATCTGAACACTACCCATATATTAGGTGGATCATCCTATATGAATATTCCTAATAAAAGGTCAAGCAGACAGGTCAATGTTGTTTGCCTATATATATTAACCGAGATTAAAGTACAATTAAGAATTAGACAGAAAGAGAATGTATAAATATAAACTTTAGTTGAAAAATACAAGCCTTCTAAAGTTTAACACTAAACTGGAATTTGTTACCAAAAAATAATATTCTATGAGATTTTTGCCAACTAACAGTGATTGTTTTATAAAATCACAAAAACACGAAACTTTAACCCTGCGACTTAAAACGATTCTACAGCAGTTTATTATTATTATTATTACATGTATATATTTATTTATTTATTTATTTTTTACATTTAGAAAAAATTAATTCAGGAGGCGGCAACCGTTTTTGTACGAATCTCGGTAAAAACATGATGGCAATGTCAGTAGTAAAACATTCATAATATGTGCTTCTATATGACAACTATAAGGCTGTGTGTATATGTCTTATGTCGACAGTGTGACACTGAGCGAACAAAAAGGAGTCACAGGTCGACTGCTGAGGTTCCGAGAAATTGATAGCTAGTAGCTAAAGAGCTGCCCAGAGGTAGATAGCACCTTTTGAGATATAGCTATCTAGGGGCAGAGATGAACTGTCGATTCGGCACTAATTCGATAGCTTAGTGTGATTGTTTCAACAAGTCTGTACTATATAAAAACTCTTTATCAATAAATATCGATACATGATGTGAAGACTGTGTGTAGATGTCTTATAGATTCTCCTGAAATGTCAGCTCTATAAAACTGAGTAGTATTATCTCCAAGTTGTTTATTTTATAGATGTAAAGCTATTTGTTCAAGAGGCTAATATTGATACATTGTAACAAGTTTTGACTTCTGAAAATAAAGAAGTACCAAAGTTCTTTTTCCCCAATTTTTCAAAACCTCCGATGTTACAAATAGATGTAAAGAAATAAAGACATTCGAAAATGAAAATAAATGTCTAAAGCGTAAGTTGCCTTTTTTAACAAACTTTATCTTCGACTCATGATTTTTTCTTCATGACTAAATATTGCACAATACACATCTGATAATAGTTAAACACTGAGCTAGCGATAAAAGAGCAAAATTTTGACTGTCCAATGGCAGAGGTATGAATAGCAAGTAGGCGAAACACTGCTAAGAGATAGACAATAGCTGCTCTAGACAGGAGACAAGATGGCTGCTGATTTGGAGTTTATTTGCTAGCTTAATGTTGAACTTTCAACAGACCTGCACTGTATGTAGTATATGGCTATAGTTGGGTCATGTGCTACTTTTGAATTTTTATGAACAAAATGCATTCGAAAGTAGCACATGACAATACTTTTGAATGCGTTATTTTATAAAAAATTCAAAACTGACACATAGTTGTACTCATCATATTGTTAATTCTTTCATACTTCATACTTATTAGTGATATTATTTTATTTCGCTAAAAGCTTTCGATTGTCTTCATTTGTCCATATTCCACAAAAAAGTTTAAATTTAGACCATTGCATTGACATGTTCGCGTTTTGCACTTTTTATAATAACGTTTGCATGTTTACCTTGATGTCCCCATCAAAAACAAGTCGTGAGAAATACTTTGAAATAATTTTTCCGTGGTGTCCTATAGGTGAAGTGACAACATTTTGTACCTTTGCAGTCCGCTCAGAGTAATTAAATGTGCAGGGAGGGTTCCTGAACGTGCCTCGCCTGCCGTGACACAAGGCTTGGTTTTTAAGGTCTTTTCCGAAGTACTTCGTGCCTTTTATTTTTAAATCCCAAGTCCTTAACGAAAGAACAAATAGCAATTAAATTCAAGTCTTAGTAAAACCCCCGGTCGGGGTTTGAACCCACGACCTTCCACATACGAATTGAGTACTTTCCAAACTGAGCTGCCGTAGTTGTCGTGCTGTAAAAAGGTTTTCTTAAGGCTGTAAATACTGCATTTCCTTATTAATCTGACTTGTATCTACTGTTTCATTTATTTATGATGTTTTTCACATAATTCCAGGAAGTCTATATCATTTTATACAATATATATTACAATTCTGACAGGATTTCGTTTCAGCAGACACTGTTTTGTTAGAAATGACATCTTGTACTGTAAACTTTGTAACCCTGCCAGGATTGTTATTTCAACGTATGTCTGATATATCCATATCCATATATATATTGGACACTGGCGAGTTGATGCTTATATATATATATATATATATATATATATATATATATATATATATATATATATATATATAAGCATCAACTCGCCAGTGTCATATATATATATATATATATATATATATATATATATATATATATATATAAGCATCAACTCGCCAGTGTCCAAAAATAAATATTAAACTTTGATTTTCTCTTTTTATACAAGAAGATAACAAAAACTATATATATTGTGTCATGAAATATTTTATAATTGCCGTGAACAATTAGCGTGATCCTAAAGACAAATGTCATTTCACGGGTAGTAAATTCGTTTTGCTGTTACCATGTAAGATAAGCTTGTTATTAATTCAATTTATTGACATGTAAATTCAAGAGTTATGGTGTCCATAAAAAAAAAAAATAAGGACATCACGAAAATTAATGACTCCATGTATTGAAACAGCAGAAATTCAAGAGATGCAAAAAGTACAAATGAATGGACCCGAGGTTTAACTATGGTGTCTAGGATGGAAGAAATGGTAAGATGTATTAAGAACAAGCTAAACAAAAATAAAAAATAAAAATAAAATAAAATTTAGTCCGTTGTAAAAAACATGACTGTGTTGTTATTACACTTTCTCCAAAACTATTGAGTTCATTCCACATTTTTACCATTTTGCTATAGCCCTGTATGTTGGTGCTTCAAAAATATAGCAAATTTTCTATCTTCTTTTTTTACATCATATGGCTACTTGACTGGTCTTTTCTTTGGTTGTTAGTAGTACGCCAGTGATTTTTCAATAAGAAGTGTTTTCAATTTGGCATTATAAAAAACAGAAAGAAAACCGTATAAAACAGTATAATTGAGTTGACAAATCATTGAGTGATATTATAAAAGGTTTTACTGTATTTCAAAATATTGTATACGTCAGATGAATTAATATTTCAAATTCACACATTGACGTCGATACGCATTCATTATACATGTAATTCAAACAGCTAACATTGCAATAATGGCGTAGCATTAGAATGATATACATACATGTATTATACAATTACAACACCAATTTGTGGTCAATATATGTTTTATTGACCACTGGATAGAAATATTGACCGAGGGTTCACACACTGACGTAAATACACATCCATTGTACACTTATTACAAACCAACTAATATTGCAATAACGGTACTGCATCATAAAGATGTTTCAAAAAATGTCATAATTAATATTTCAAACTCGCACACGGACGGCAATCCGCATTCATTGTACATATGTCATACAAGCTAATCCTGCAATAATGGTGCTGCATAAAAAATGCACATATGTATTTCAAAATATTTCCTAGGTCAGATGAATAACAACTTATACTGCAAACTAACATACTGACGACATTACACCATCATTGTACATGTACATGTAATACAAACCAGCTAATATTGTCATTTTGGTGACGCATCAAAAAGATGCACATACACATCTATTTGAAATTATAATATTCGTGTACATGTCTTTAAAAATAATTACATACACACTATTTTGGCATATTTTTGTGTTGAAATCAATGGGAGGGTGTTTTATGCCATGGCATATAACACTGCACATACAAATTTTCTACTGTTACGTGTTGAAATGTGGGTGGAGTCATAACCATATGTAACAACATTTCAAGCGTTTAAAGTATTCGTGTAAAGAACATTGATGATAAATAAACTATTTGTTAAAAGTTGTTTTGTAATTATTTTTTTTAAAGCTTAAGCAAAGGAATTCATAGCAATATTAATAATAACTTTGTTTCTTCTTGCCAAAATATATTTTTCACACGAACCGAAATAAATATTTAGTAGGTTAGATGGATAACATATTATACTGCAAACACACACAATAGCGTCAATACACCCTCATTGTACATGTTTTGCAAACCTTTTAATTTTGCATTAATAGTGCTGTATCATAAAAATGCACATACACATGTATTGAATAACATATTATACTGTATGTGTCCT